>JAWDJD010000002.1:346542640-347232640 GCA_035047305.1 Bradypodion pumilum
GAACTCCACCGCCCGACCGCCACAGCTGATGCCTATTCGTCCTCTGGCGATGTCGGGGCCAGAGGGTCAGGCAGCGCGTCCCGGCGTCTTCGGGGCTGCGGCCAGTCTTTTATCCCTCTCTGGGGGAAGCAGGACCCGGAGAAGGGAGGGCGGGAGCCGAACTCCACCGCCCGACCGCCACAGCTGATGCCCGTTCGTCCTCTGGCAATGTCGGGCCAGAGGGTCAGGCAGCGCGTCCCGGCATCTTTGGGGCTGCGGCCGGTCTTTTATCCCTCTCCGGGGGAAACAGGACCCGGAGAAGGGAGGGCGGGAGCCGAACTCCACCGCCCGACTGCCACAGCTGATGCCCGTTCGTCCTCTGGCGATGTCGAGCCAGAGGGTCAGCATATAACATCTGCTGCCTGAGGCGGGGAGGGTCCTCTTGTTCCCTCCAGTGGGTGACCTTGAGATTTGCGTACTTCAGTTATACTGAATAAGGAAAAGTGAGAAAGCAGCGAAAAGAGGATCATTACCTCAAGGCCATGGTTTCCTTTAGTGATCTTTTCTACTACCTTTTACTATACATTTCCTAGCATTATTGTGTTTCCCAATGAATCTTGTCTTCTCATGATATGTTGGAAATATGATAGCCTCGGGGGGCGTGTCATGATGGAGGGCTGAGAGGGACGAGCTTTTCTCCGCTCGGAAAGGAGAGAAAAGAAAGTGACTTTTTTAAAGTGAAAATAGTCCTTGAAACCGGCTGAAAAATGGATTAGGAAAAAGAGAAGGAAAATTAGCAGTGGAAAATATATTGGATGCTCCAAAGCAGCGCCGAGAAAAAGCGGTAGGACAGAGTTTCGATCTTGAGAGTGGGGGGATGGGCGACCTGTAATGGCGACGAGTCCCCAGAGCTCCTGATCGAAGAACGGAAATTCTGGAAACGGGAGGAGAGCGGCGTTCTAGCAAAAGTGGTCAAAAGTGTGGGCAAAGAATAAGTGGACGTCGGAACGAAAAGTAAGCTTGTTGGGGGGCTGAAAGAAGATTCTGCAGCAGGCTCGCTTGGTCTCGCCGCCCCCCCCCCGATCGGAGACGTACGGAGTTTCGAGGCGCTGGAAAGGAGCAAAGGGGAGAAGCGAAGAAGTTTGAGGGTGAGCAAAGTTGTAAAGATTTATAAAGAGAAAGGGGGAAATAGAAAGGAGAAGTAAAGAGACTGATTTTTTTTATTCTTTTTCCCCTTTTGAAATGTTTTATGCCGGTGGGAGTGGACAAATTAGCGGCTAAGCAAAAGGGGCAAGACAGTATTCCCTGCTTTCCTTTTTTTATTTATTTATTTCTTTTCCCCTTTTCCTTGCCTCCCCCTCTCGCTATTATGCTGTGGTCTAAGAGTATTGGTTTTTAAAGAAGAAGAGGGACGATAAGTCTGTCCCTGCATATATTTTTTTGGAGATACAAAGAGAAGCAAGAAGGTGCTGTGGCGCAGTTTCTTGAGAAATAAACTGCTTGTAGATTGGACCTTTGGAGAACAGGAAAGTGAACTCATCAGTGTCATCTTTATTTCTGCTGACTCTTCCTTTTTCTCTCCTTAAAAGAGATTTGGATAACGTTTGCAATTTACAACAGAAAGTTGGCTCCCCCTACAGTTATAAATTTTTCACAGTTAAACTTTTTCTTTTTCTTTTTTTCAACTGCTGTAATTTTTGTTTTCTTTTTTTTTCTTGTCTGGTTTGAAGCTTTTTAATTTTTAAATATTTTTTCAAATAAGATTTTTCTAATTGCTTCTTTTTTAGTTCTTTTTCTTTTTCTTTTTTCTTATTCCTTTTTGTTTTTATTTTTATTCTATTTTTACTTTTGTGGGGGGGGGATATTAAAGTAGATAAAAATATAAGAGGGAAATTAATTAAATTTAAATTGGGACCACGGAGGTTTGAATGACTCTCTGGGTATACATGTGTGTGTATATGTGTTTGTAAATACACACGCATATATAAGACAGAGAGAGGGAGGGGGAGGAGGGGATAAGGGTTAAGTACTGTATTTGGAAAGTTGAATAAAACTGATTAGAGTTAAAATATATGGTGAATTTTGAACGACTAAATTTTGTATGTAAATTGACAATAAGCAGTTAGAAATATATTTGAATGAAACGGCAGGGGAGAGGGAAAGAGAAGGAGAAGAAATTGGTTTGGACAAGAGTGCAAAGACCAACGTCCTCGGATAGAAGTTTCAGGAGGCTTACAAGATTGGATGAGGAGGAAGAAGAGATGAAAAAAGCAATGCAACAAGAGATAAAGGACTTGGAGGAACAGGAGACAGTGAAAAAGATGGCACAACAATTACAGCAGCAGCAGCAACAGAAGACAATAATATCACCAACGGCGCCTACTCCATCTGTGGTAAAATCAATCGTGATAACAACAGCAAAAGTAACAACGACAACAACAGCTATGCCAACAGTGTCAACGACAGCGGCGATAGCAGGAACAACACCAACAACGATTGTAACCACGTCCACGGCCACAACACCAACGACATCGGCGACAGGGGGAGGAGAAGGAACTAAATCTGAATTTGAAACCCTTAACGAGAAATTTGATACCCTGGGGAATAATATTGGAAACATGATTGCTCATATTAGAACAGAATGGAAACAGGATTTGCAAGATATGTTAGTAAACATTATGAAGGGAATTGAAGGCATGAAAGAGGAAACAAAGACTATTAAAAAAGAGCAAGAAGAGATAAAAAAGAACAAGCAATGATAAAAGTAGAGGTCATGGACTTAAGAAAGAAAGAAAAGGAAAGAGAAAATAAGGTTGGGGATCATGAAAAGAGATTGGAAAACGTAGAAGAACAATTAAGAAAAGCAAATGTTATAATTCGAAAATTCCCAGAGAATTCACCAGACAAATTAAAAGAAAGAATAGTGAAATGGCTTGACGAAATTATGGAAGATGGCTTCACGCCGCATGAGGTGGTAAATGTATTTAGGCTCGGTTCAAGAAGGGGCAAAACTGGGTCAAGGAATGTCATGTTAAAATTTGCTAATGTATCAGATAAACTGAGGTTAATGGCGCTTATACGTGAAAAAGGACCAGAGGTTTTAAAAGTAGAAGGCCATGATATTGAAGTGTACAATGACATTCCAATGGAGGATCGTTTTTGGAGACAGTCGATGAAGCCAATCACAAAAAGATTCCAGGAAAAAGGAATAAGATACAATTGGAAATTCCCAAGACAATTAAGTTTTTTTTATTTGGGAAGAAGATATTTAATTAATGAAGATATTAATGTCTTGGACGTAATGACAGATGCCAAATTATTGGAAGCAGGAACTAAAGAGTGGTTTGACTTGAAGGAAGAATTGATTATATCTGGTGGTTATAGAAGAAGGGATAGCAATGGAAATGAGAATATGCCAAAAGGGGCAGAAGGAGGAATAGCTCCGGACGGGGAGTAGGTTCAGGCCCAATCCAGACCCCTATGTATGACTGCACCCCCCCTCCCCCCTCTGAATTTCGGAGGCCATTTGTAAAAAAAAGAAATGGGGAGGGAGAGTAGTAGATTGTTTAGTGTATTTTTTCTTTTAGATGTTTTTTTCTTTTTTTATTATTACTATTATTTTTTTGTATAAGGTGAAGGAAATGTTATATGTTGATCACATGTCCGTAGGAGGAAGTGGGAATTGTAAAAAAAGGGTGGGAGATACATAATAGATGAAGGATGTAAAAGTATTAACATGGAACGTGAAAGGTACTGGTTGTCAAGTGAAGAGAAGGAGGTTGGAAGCGGCACTCAGAAAAGATAGACCGGATATAATTTTTCTTCAGGAGACCCATCAGAATTCGGAAAAAACTAATAAATTATTCTTAGGATGGACCCAAGTTTACGAAAAAGCATATGGTTCCTCAAAGGCTAGGGGGGTCGCAACTTTGATATCAAATAGAGCGGGATTCGAGATGATAAAAAGTATATCAGACCCAGAAGGTAGATACTTGATAATAAAGGGGAAAATAGAAGAAGAGGAAATAATGCTGGTGAATTTGTATGTGCCAAATGAACATCAAAATAGGTTTTTAAATAAGATATACCGAATATTAGAGAAGGAAAAAACAACAAAAATGATTGTAGGGGGAGATTTTAACTTAGTAGGATCAAATATAGATAGCATGAATATGAAGAGAAGTGTAGGTGGAAATAAGACGTTTGTGTTAAATAATTGGTTGAAATCCTTGGGGTTGAAAGATACATGGAGAGTACTCAAAGGACAGGAAAGGGCCTATACATATTTTTCACAAGTGTACAATACATATTCCAGAATAGATTATATATTTGTCACGGATAATTTGATAAGTAACTTAGATGGTATAGAAATTGGAATATTTAAAGAATCGGATCATGCAAAAGTATTGTTGGAATTGAAAATAGATGCTATAAAGAGCCCGAAAAATTGGAGATATAACGCCAGATTGTTTAGAGATAAAAAAAGTAAAGATCAAATGGTAGAAAAATGGGAAGAAAATTGGAAGTGGAATGATACAGGGGAAGTACGAATTGGTACCGTATGGGATACCATGAAAGCAATATTTAGGGGTGAAAGTATTAGGTTGGCAAGTATTAGAAATAAACAGTTAAAAAGTAAGCAAGAAGAAACAGAAAAAGAGATTAAAAGGTTACAGGAGATACATGCAATAACTAAGGATAGAAAAGTATATGAAAAGATGCAGGGACTAAGGAAGGAATTAATTGGAAATGACATGGAAAAGGTAAAAAGAGACCTAACATATTTAAAAAGAGAATATTTTGAATATAGTAATAAAAATTCAAAAATGTTGGCAAGAGCGGCTAAAGAAAAGAGAGGCAGAAGAGAAATAGGGATATTAGTGGATAAGGAGGGTATAAGGCATAATAAGACCAAAGACAAATGCAAGGTGGTCAGAGAATTTTATCAAGCCCTATACTCTAAAAAGAAGATAAACCTAGATAAATTAAAAGATAGATTGGAAATGCAAATCAAAAATAAAATAAGTCAAGAGCATAAACAAAGAATGGAAGAATTAATAACTGAAAAAGAGATAAAAAAAGTAATAAACAAACTGAAAGTAGATAAAGCACCCGGTGAGGATGGATTACCTGCTGAGTTCTATAAAGAATTTAAGGATATAGTAATCCCGAAATTGTTAAAAATCTATAATGGTATTCTTAAAGGGGAACAGGTACCTGCATCGTGGTATAGAACAATAATTGTCTTATTACCAAAACCGGGAAAAGATTTAGAAAAAGTAGAATCATATAGACCTATCTCCCTGATAAACCAAGATGCTAAGATTTTTACGGCTATATTGGCAAATAGACTGAATAGTTTTATGGATAAATATATAAATAAAGACCAGGCCGGTTTCGTGAAAGGGAGACATATGGCTGATTTAGTAAGGCGAGTACTAAATTTAATAGACGTGGCAAGACAAAATAAAGAGAAAGTAGGTATACTATCATTAGATATTTTTAAAGCATTTGATTCTGTACAATGGGTAACAATTATTGAGATAATTAAGAGCTATGGATTCGGTAATAGGTTTATAAAGACAATAGAACAACTGTACCAACAAGGATACGCTAAAATCAGGCTTAACGATGGTTTAACAGAAGAATTAAGATTAGAGGCAGGAACAAGGCAAGGATGTCCCCTATCTCCAATACTATTTATTATGGCGATGGAAATATTAGCTAACATAATAAGAGAAGACAAAAATATAGAAGGAATATTGGAAAATAAAATTAGTTTATATGCAGACGATACTTTGTTAATTATGAAACACCCCAGAAGAACCATGGAAAGGATTCAAAAGCATCTAAAGGATTTTGAACAAATTACAGGTCTGAAGGTAAATTGGGAAAAATCAGAATTGATTTTAAATAATATTGAAAAAGAAGAGCAAAGGAAAATCAGGGATGAATTTAAATTACAGATTAAAGGGAGCTTGAAATACCTGGGGATAAATATATCTAATAATTTAGAGGACCTGAAAAGACTAAATTATGATAAACAAAAGAAGGAACTTAAGACTAAAATTTCACAATATCAAAAACTGAAGTTGTCTTGGTTTGGCAGAATAGCATTGACTAAAATGATGTTACTACCAAAGTTAAATTTTTTATTTGATGCCTTACCAATTCAGCTGATAGATAAAGATATTGAGGAATTTCAAAAACTATTTGATAGTTATTGTAATGGGGGACGTAGACCTAGAATTCTAAAGAAAATGTGGTATTTACCTCAAAAAGAAGGTGGTTTAGGAATGCCTAATTTAAAGAATTATTATAAAGCCTTCCAGATAAAGAACGTAGTTAAGATATTGATGAAGGAGTCGGTTATCTGGGAGGAAATCGAGATGAAGGAAGTAAAGGAAGTTGGTAAGAGTCTTTTCTTAGACAAGGAAATAGGAAAAATATCGGTTAAAAACAGAATGATGAGATCTATGTTGGGAGTATGGAAGAAAGTTAAAATGAAACTGGCCCCAAACATCTCACCGATAATTGAAATAGAAGACTTGAATAACTTCCCAATAAGATTGGATAACGAGATTAAGGAATTTTTTTTGACAAATAGGGTTCTCCTATTGAAAGATTGGATACGAGTCTGCAAAGATGATGGGAGGAAAAGAGAGCTATATACCCAGATGAAGTTGAATTGGTTTCAAATAATTATGGTGAATAAGTGGAATAATAAATATTGGAGGGAACGAAGTTTAGAAAGAGACAGGACGGAATTTGAGGAACTAGTTTGGAAAATTAGGAAGGAGGAAATTGGTATTAAAGGGTTGGTTAGTAAAATTTATAAAATAATAAACACAGAAGGCAACCCACAAGAAACATTAAGAAATACATGGGAACAGGATTTGAACTTGAAAATAACGGAAAAGGAATGGCAAAATAAATGAAAAAAAAGAATTATGAGATCCCTATCGGTCAGAATAAAGGAACACAATTTTAAAATGTTATGGAGGTGGTACCTGACACCCGTGAGACTGCACCAGATGGATAAGAAGAACAATAAAATGTGTTGGAGATGTAAAAACAGTTTGGGCACATATGTTCATATGTGGTATGAATGTAAAGAGGTAGAAAACTTTTGGACAAAAATCGAGACTGAGATAGGGAAAATTATGGGAGTACGTCTCAGATTGGGGCCAGATACCACCTTACTGACAGATGTTGAGAATATTAAAATAGATAACGATAAGAAAGAGCTGTTGTCTATGATGTTAGTAATGGCAAGAATGTGTATTGCAAAAAATTGGAAAAGTGATATAATGTTAAAAGTGCAGGATTGGTACGGGCAGATGTGGGATCTCGCATTGAATGAAAAACTAACATGGGAACTAAACCTTAAGAAAGGTATAATAAAAGAAAGTAGATTTTGGAAAATATGGCGAAAATTTGTGGAATACTCATTGACAAGAGAAGGAATAAAAAAATTGACACCAGACCAAATGAAATTTTGGGAACAATAGAAATGAATGGGAGATCCCACAACCTCCTAGGACAATGTATATAGCACCAGGGTGATGAAGTCTGTAAGTGTATGTAATACACAGTCTGTCTTATTTTTTATACTATGATTTTATCTTTATTAATCTTTCTTTTATTCTTTTGTTATGTATAAAATGTTTGTTTTATGTCTTATGCTTTAAAAAATTAATAAATTTTTTTTAAAAAAAAGGAAATATGATAGCCTCACCTCAGGCATTTTTGCTGATGGAGAAATTTCAGACAATGATATCCTATCTGATCTCTGTCCCATTATAAACAGTGTAAAATATGGTTGTCTTCTTGCTCCTCTTTCAGCCTTTTATTTTCTGTGACAGTCTGGGACACTTGCAGGGAAGAAAACACCAACTGACCTTTGAAATTGCACTGATTGCAAACCTCTCAATCTGTGGCATCTGCATGCCTTAATTAAAGCTGTTTTACACGGTGCATGAACTTTTTAAAAAAAAACAATGATTATATTCTTAATGCAGTCACACTTCTGGATTTGCAAAGAAGTCCTGATGTATTTTCCTCTGCCTGTAACAATTATAGCCTGAAGATCAATACTGATGTGATAGTGGTAATGTATCAACCTGCTCTAGGGTATCTAATGAGGAATCACTTCTGGAAGTATATGAGCACCATCTTTCTGTAGTGAATAAATTCTCATATCTTGGCGGCATTCTCATTGACAATGAAGTGACCTCACAAATCTCTGAAGCTGGTGCTGCCTTCAGAAATCTCCAGACCTCTGTGTGGATTCAATGTGAAATCAATCTTTCCTTTATCCTAAAGATGTACAAAACTGTTGTTCTGTCTGACACCTGACTACTTTATGGAGTGGAGTACAGGAGCATCTTATCAATACAGTGCAAGAGTGCACAGTAATTTTCATCCTACCTGTGTATGGAAAATTCTAAATAGCAAATGGCAGGATAAAGTCCGTGCCAGTGAAGACTTGGAGCAAACAAGTATTTTATAATCTTGTAACAATGACAACTTCAGTAGACTGGTCATATTTTAGGATGTCAGTTGACATTCTCCCAAAACGTATCTTCTATGAAGAGTTTGTTGCAGCTGCTTTTGGTCGATAAAAGAAGTAATTCAAGGACACACTTCAAACAACACTGAAGGAATGTAATCAGTGTTGAGCTGTTCCGGGTGTCCACAGGTGCCCGGGCACTGGTAGTGGAAAATCCCCCAGGCCACACACACTTGGCCAGCCACGCCCAGCTCCCTACCCCAGGCCATGGCGTAGGGAGGTCAAGTGGGCATGGCCCATAGAGTTAGCCACACCCACAGAGTTAGCCACGCCCATGGTGGGGATAGTAATTTTTTTTACTGAATGTAATGTTGACCCTGGCAACTGGAAAGTCTTCAGTCAAGACCAAAACATTTGGAAACCACTCCTAAAAATGAGGGCAGAAAATTTCAAAATAAAAATTGTAAAAGACATATAAAAGTGGGCAGAGGGGAGAAAATGAAAGGACAATGACATAACATCTCAATGGTCTAATTAGGCATTTACATCTCTTTAAATGTGCTATACTCGATGCTATCTGCTCACTTCTTTTTATCCCCCTAAACAGCAAATCTGTCAGACATGGTCTTCTTCAAAAAAACAAAAGAAAAGGACAAACTACATCTGATCTGAACAGAATACCTGGCATTTCTTGCTTGTCTTCAGTACATATCTTGCTTATCTTCAGTACATTCAAGGTGCTGGTTGTCACCTTTAAAGCCCTTCATGGTAGCGGACCAGGATATCTCAGGGACTGCATCATCCCTAGGACATCAACCCGTCCCATGAGAGCAAACCAGGAGGGCACCCTTCAGGTACCAGCTGTTGGGGAGTCTAGCCTCTCCAGTACAAGGAAAAGGGCCTTCCAGTCATAGCCCCCACACTGTGGAACCTCCTCCCAGTAGAACTACACCTCCAGGCCCAGTTGCTACCATTTAGGAAAGAATTGAAGACGTGGTTGGCAAAATGAGTATGGGGCCGTGATTGTCAACAAGCTCCCCTTTCTGGCTTGTCTGAGGCTCCACCCTCCTGTAATTAATTTTTTAATGTTAAGGTTTTGTAGATTTTATATTTGTTTTTAGATAGTAAATGGCACAGCGGGGGTAATATTGCTATGTTTTTAAGGTTTTTTAAAAAATTGTTTTGTATTGGTTTTAACTTGTGTACACTGCCCAGAGTCCATTGGATAGGGCAGTATATAAATCTATTAAATTAAATAAAATATCTTTATTGTAAAATATTGAGCATCACTTTGCTAACTTGGAAAATTAATATAATGCTCCTATAGTTATTACAATCTTTGGTGTCTCCTTACTTTAGCACTGGAAATTATACTGAACTTTTTAAACTATGGATCATTACGCTGTGCTCTGTATTGGATTTAAATAGATTCCATCTCTGTAGCCTCTTCTTCTTCCATGTCCAGATCAAACTCTGGACTGCCAAAATGAAGCCATTTTCTTGGCTTTGTCCTTAGCCAGACTTAAGTCTTCATCGGTGCATGTTTCTGGCAGTAATTGGCAGACCAGTAAATGAGCTGGATTCTGGATCTCTCCACATTCATACAGCATATTGTTGTCTGCCAGTAGCCCCCACTTGAGCATGTTGGTCTTACATTTAGGGACTCCGACCCTCAGCCAAAAGAAGTAGGGAAGATTGAGTTCCTCAGTTATATCCTCCTGTAGCTTAAAACTGTTGGATTGGGGCCGCGAAGCGGCTGTTGGGTCCCGGAGGAGACTGGTTAAGCAATGAGACACGAGGCAAGATGGAATGAAGACCAGTGATTTAATGAGGCAAATCATCAGTATTTATCATGTACAGGCTGCATTCATTCATCATTCATTCATTTATTCGATTTATATCCCGCCCTACTTAGCCAGGGCCAACTCAGGACGGCTTACAACAAGTAAATTAAATACAATATAACAAGAGAAAACAATATAAACACACAAAACACAATAGTATACAATTACAAATCAACAACTGCAGAATTAAATATACTATCAATGCAAAAAGACTAGTCTATAAACAACAGCATCCTAAAATATACCACAAAAATTCCAACTAACAAAGTAGCACAGCACAGAATCAATATGCATTACAAAATTCAATATACAAATAATCAAAAAAAAATCAGCACAATTATCACAATCCCATAAAGGTTGTATCCTTACGGTTCCCACAGAGCCCAAAGTTCCACGCTCTAAACAGACTGGGAAAAAGCTCTGCTCTCTGTGCCCCAACACCAGGTGTTAGTGAGCACAAAACAGGTCCCCTCATTGCTGTGAGGAGATGGTGCAGATGCTACCACTCCCTCCAGAACGAGGCAAGCGTCCGATGGCCTCAGAGGCAGCAGAGGCAAAGTTCTTTTAAAGTTGCCTGCCTCCCTCTCACAGGTGTTTCTGCCCTTCTCCAGCCAGGCTGACTGGGAAGGGACGAGGCATGCATCCGGTGGCCTCAGAGGCAGCAGAGGCAAAGTTCTTTTAAAGTTGCCTGCCTCCCTCTCACAGGTTTTTCTGCCTTTCTCCAGCCAGGCTGACTGGGAAGGAACGAGGCATGCGTCCGGTGGCCTCAGAGGCAGCAGAGGCAAAGATCTTTTAAAGTTGCCTGCCTCCCTCTCACAGGTGTTTCTGCCCTTCTCCAGCCAGGCTGACTGGGAAGGGACGAGGCAAGCGTCCGGTGGCCTCAGAGGCAGCAGAGGCAAAGTTCTTTTAAAGTTGCCTGCCTCCATCTCACAGGTGTTTCTGCCCTTCTCCAGCCAGGCTGACTGGGAATGGACGAGGCATGCGTCCGGTGCTTGCAAAAGAACTGCGATCTGGCAGAATCCATATGCCATGTTTACATGAGTTAATTGGGAAACTCTTCAGGGGAGTTAATTAACTAACTGAATCAATGACAGGGGAACTCCATTGTTCCAAGCTATCTGGGGTAAACATGTGGCTGGTATTGGTTTTAGGACTTAAGGTAATCCGCAGATGCGAGATTACCCATTACATGACTAGTGAGTTAGCCATTAGCTTCCTATTGTCCGAGCTGATTGTCAGGTCAGCTGTAGGTGAATTAAACCCTATCTAATATTCCGCTCCCCCAATTTCTGTCCCTTCAGGAACCCCTGGTAACGAGGTGATCACCCATTACCGGGGTCATGTCAGGGCCAGTATACCAATTGTGTGCGCGGATACCACAAAAACGAACAACCACACAAGTTGACAATGAAGAAATTAAGAAAGTGAAAGATTTTGTAGACCTTGGCTCAATCATCAACTCAAATGGGGGCTGCAGCCAAGATATCAGAAGACTGAGACATGATATTTAGAAAATATCAAGTGTAAGGATGTTTCAATGGAGAGCAAAACCAAAATAATTCATACTATAGTTTCCTGATCACCTTGTAATGATGCAATACTGGAAAGTAAGAAAACTGACAAGAAAATAAAAGATTCATTTGACGTAGTGATGGAAGAGAGCTCTGCAGATACCCATGAGTACCAGAAAGACAAGCAAATAAGTCCTAGAATGTTGTAATGGGGGAGGCCTTCATACCAGCCTCCTCGATGGATTCACACACAGAAAGATCACAGACATGCATGCACAAACAAACAGACAAACAAACACAAACAGACCCAGAGTCGACTTCCTGGGGCTGGAGAAAGATCTCTGAAGACAAAGCCCTCCCAGCTTGTTTTATTAACTGCACAATAACAAGGCAGGAAATGGGTTGGAGAAGGTGCTGGTTGGTGCAAGCAGTCATGTGACATTACATATTGGCTGGGCAGTGATACAGTCATGAGGAATAACATCATGTGCTCGTGATCAAGATGGTGAATAACAGGAAATTAGGTGACCCTTTATTTTAGGGGAGATGACTCATAGGCATAGCTGTCAACTTTTGGATTTGAAAATAAGGGAAATTTTGCCCACACCCATCTGTGGGTGGGGCCAAATCTGCGGGCATGGCCAAATATAACCATGTGACTTGCTGGGCTCTAGTCATGCCTTCCACATCATGAAAATGTCTGCAAACACAGACAGCACTGGCTCTTTGGCTGTAAATGGAGATGAGCACTGCCTCCTAGAGTTGGATACGACTGGCAGATTTTACTTTCTTAGGATCAAAGATCGCTGCAGATGGTGATTGTAGCCGTGAAATAAAAAGGTGACTGATGCTTGGGAAACAAGCTATGAGAAACCTGGGGAACATAGTTAAAAGTAGAGGCATCACCTTGCAAACAAAAAATTGCATAGTCAAAGCAATGGTATTCCCGGTTATAATGTATGGGTGTGAGAGCTGGACCATTAGGAAAGCTGAGCACAGAAAAATAGATGCCTTTGAAATGTGGTGTTAGAAATAGGTCGATCCTAGAAGAAATCAACCATGACTGC
The DNA here is from genome assembly GCA_035047305.1 of Bradypodion pumilum. NCBI lineage: Eukaryota > Metazoa > Chordata > Lepidosauria > Squamata > Chamaeleonidae > Bradypodion > Bradypodion pumilum. The sequence goes on from JAWDJD010000002.1 coordinate 346,555,554, forward strand.
TCATTAAAGGACAAATAGTAAAGATGATGCTAAAGTACTTTGGACATCAAATGAGAAGAGACGATTCACTTGAGAAAGCCTTGATGCTGGGAAAGGTGGAGGACAAAAGAAGGGGGTGGCCAAAATAAGATGGCTAGATTGTATTGTAGATGCAATGGGCACAAAGCTTTGTGGGCCAAAGAACCCTTTCCCCATTTTGTTTTCTTTCTTGTTTACTCAGTGGCTTAAGTGACTAAGATGCTGACTGGAAGGCAGAAGGTCAGCAGTTCGATTCCCGAGTACTGCAGGATGGAATGAACGCCCGTCTTTGTCCCAGCTCCTGCCATCCTAGCAGTTTGAAAGCAAGAAATTGCAAGTAGATAAATAGGGACCACTTTGGTGGGAAGGTAACAGCGTTCCGTGCACTCCGGTGTCTAGTCATGCCTGCCACATGACCACGGAAACGTCTGCAGAAGCAGGCAGCGCTGGCTAATCAGCTTAGAAACAGAGATGAGCACTGCACCCTAGAGTCGGATATGGCTGGCTTTCGAGCAAGGGAAACCTTTAAATAGGGACCACTTTGGTGGGAAGGTAGCAGCATTCCGTGTGCTCTGGTGTCTAGTCATGCCTGCCACATGACCACGGAAATGTCTGCAGACACAGACAATGCTGGCTCTTCGGCTTTGAAACAGAGAAGAGCACTGAACCCTAGAGTAAGATATGATTGGCTTTTGAGCAGGGCGACCCTTTACCTTTATGTAACTCAGATCCCCTTATACAACTGTGCAAGCACACTGGATCTATGAGCTCTGATAATTCTCCCCGCGTATTTTGGATCTGCTCTCTCGTACAAAAAGCAGCTTCTTGCTCTAAAACTTGGCCACTGTAGGAATCTATGACTGTGATGGCGAACCTTGGCACTCTATAGATACAACTGGCTTTCGAGCTAGGGAAACCTTTACCTTTAGCATATAGTGATCAAGCACATACCCCACCACACCACACCCCTCCCAAGTTAACTCTAGAACTCTAGAAATGGAATCCTCCAGCCAGGACAGAGGCAGGGCAGAAACAGCTCAATAAAGCATGAAAGTGAGAGAGAAGTCTCTGCCCCCAGACCAAGAGCTGATTTGCCCCTGCATATATGAAATATCGCTCACCTCTAGAGTAGACTCCCATCCCTCCCAGGCAGTATAGTGACTCTGACCAAAAACGAAGCCGCCATATTGGCCATGTAGCTGGCAGGAAAATGAAAGAGAAACTCAGAATGCCCCCCCCACCCCATCTTCTCTCTCTCCCCTTCCACATGCGAAAAGCCTGCCACACAGCGACCCCTGGTGGTCGGAAAAAATACTGCAGCTTTGCCTGTGAGGGCTCCGGTCAGGATATTATTTTTTTTAAAGGGAAAATACGGGGAAACTAATAAAACAGGAGGGGGCGGGAAGAGGGGTAAAAATAAGGGGTTTTCCTGGGTAAAATGGGATGGTTGACAGGTATGCTCATAGGGCTGATCTTTGGCCAAGTCTTCATGCCCTCATCTTTGTAAGACACTTCCACCTTTTGGAAGGCAGCCAGGGATTCCTACACTAGAATAAACCAAGTCAGAACTGTCTCTGGAGGCAAAAATGATGAAGCTGAGGCTGTCGTACTTTGGACACAGCATGAGAAGGGAAAACTCTCTGGAAAAGACAATAATGCTGGGAGAGGTGGAAGAAAGTAGAAAAAAATGAAGAGCAAACATGAGATGGATTGAGTCTGTGAAAGAAGCCACAGACTTGTGTTTGCAAGAGCCGAACAGGGTTGCTGACGAAATGGTAGTTTGGAAATCTCTCATTCATAAGGTTGCTATAGGTTGAAAACAACCTGATGGCACATAACATCACTAAAGTACAGTAAAACCCTGCATAATGAAAAAACTCCATTCTACAGAGCTCTTCGCTATGCAGTTTTTATCGTTATGCAAAGCGAATGGGAGATGCCCCGGATAACGAACAAAAAATGTTCGTTATCCGGGGTTCCCATTGACCGGGTCTACCCAGGTTACCAAAAACCCCGCATAATGAACATTTTTTTCATTATGCGGGGTATGGCCATTGCCTAATGAATACTTCATTATGCAATTTTTTCGTTATGCGAAGTGTTCGTTATGCAAGGTATTACTGTAGTTCCATTGCCATCCCATCTATTTTTGGTGATTTATTTCTTCCAAGTGCTTTGAAAGTAGTTTTTGCTTTATTGTCTAAAGTGGCAGCTTTTTCAACTCAAGAATTCTTTGGGGTATATTGTTTCCATTTTCTCTTTACCTCATCATTATTATATAAACTAAAGAAACTACTAGGACAAAAATTTTGCCTATGGACAAAAATACTCAAATAGAAAGATGTCCAAGATGGGTGTGAGTTTTCAAGGGTTAGATACTGAAGGCATAATTACATGCAATTCCTACTAGGAGAAAAGGTGAGAGACGTTTAAAGAAAATGGGGTGGCTGCATAAAGAGCTTATAGATGAACTAGCATTTAAAACAGACATACTGTATACAGTAAATGTAAGGAGGGAAGTATCATGATGGAGGAGTACAAACAAGTAGTCGATGCTTTTAGCGGGAAAGGTTGGAAAGCTAAAGCTCAAAATGAGTTCAGGCTTTCAAGAAAGCAGAAAAAAAGAAAGTTTTCAGGTGTGCACAAAGCAAGAGAAGGGACAAGAAAATGTATATAGAGAGGATGGGGAAATACTATGGGTAATAGAGAGAAGATAGAACTACTCAACACCTACTTTGCTTCTCAGAAGAAAGGTAGTGCCCAAGCAAACAATGATACTCAGGTGAAATCCTCTAAAGGTAGATGTTTCTTCTTTATTTTCTGCTTCTGCGTTCTATGATTATCAGCAGATCCTATTTTGGTGTATGATCAATTTCCTGCTGACGTTGGCAATCAAGCTTTCAGTTCTTTAGCATCTTTAGCTGGAGCATAAGCTTGAATTGAATGTTGGCTTTCCATGAAATTTGCCTGCTATTGACCAGACACCTCTAACTGCTTGTGCTACATTTCACCTTGCTATTAGAGCAAACCATTTATTTTTAATTTGCTGTTTCTAGAGTGGAACACTTTGTAATTAATTGATTGAAAATGTCCTATTCCAGACATGTTTAAATACTTTATTCCCTACTTTATGAGGTTAAGCTTACTTGATTCATACTTCTCACACTTCACATTCCAATTATATGCATCCTGGAACATTGAGTTTCCATTTGCATATGTGCACATCAAGTAACTAGATATCCTTTCAACGTTAACCTGGTAACTTCACTGGAAACAGTATGATTTATGCCTATCCTTAGCACTTCCTTAGCAGCTGGTTGAGTAGTAGCTGAGTACCCTCTTACCTAGTAGACTCATTTCCCAGCACCACCTCTTTTTTTGTTTTGGATTATCTCACCACAGGGATTTTGACATGCTGAATACAGCTTTCAAAAATGGTTTACCATTGCATTCTTCTGCACAGTGTTACAACAGATAATGATTTGGGCAGCTTTAAGTTTGCTGCCATTGTCCATAAAATATCCTTTGACAGCACCACCTTTCACTATTGCTGATGCCAAAGATGCTGCCTTTCAAAATTTTCTCCACCCCATTATCATTTCTCTCCTGCTGATGCAACTATTGATTCCTAAAGAGGGTGGATGCATCTTAATCTGGTGTCTCAGCTTTGATTGTTCTGTCATAAATGATCCTACAAGGAGTTTAGATTTATTACAGAGTCCAGTCTCCTTAATTTATTACTCTCATGTTTCCTGACACACGCAACCTGCTGCCACATGAAGGTGTACATCTATGAGTGGTTATCAGTTAAGACACTTTATTTAGCTGATAAGACCATTGCACCATAAAGAAACAAATCCATTTGATTAAGTATCATTCCTCCTCACAGGATTTCAGAGCCAAAGGCCATTTGTTTCAATGGAAATATTTCCAACTACATCGCTGGCCAATATCCAAGAGCTTACAGTATTGAAGTCATTAAGATCCCAGATTTACAAAAGCAAGCCTCTGGTTTAAACAGAAAGCTAAGTGCCTATTAATACAGAGCTTAAAAGCCTTTCTAACTTATTGCTTGGTTAAAAGGCTGCCCCATTCTAAGGGCAACACCCTCCCTTTCATAGTCAGAATGACAAACTGCAGAAAGTGACTCTACATCCCTGTCCTCCTCCTAGGGTGCAGGCCTTTGAAAGTCAGTGCTTTGGCTAGTGTGTTGGTGCAGAGGTGGCAATATTTCCCCCTATACTACTTGTTCATTTCAACTAGACTACTGTTATGTGTTCTACACAGGGCTGCCCTTGAAATCCATTCAGAAACTTCTATGGTATCATGTGATTCTTTTATTATATCAGGTGCACTGGCTGCCAGTTTGTTTCTAAGCAGTGGTGGGCTTCTTTTTTTACTACCACTCTGTGGGCATGGCCAGATGTTGGACATGTGACTTGCTAGATATACAGATTGAACCTATACAGATTGAATCACTTTTACTTTTCATTGTACATGTACAGTAAAACCTCGGATAACGCTAAAACTTGGTTCCACAAGTCTTAGTGTTATCCGATTTTTAACGTTATCCGATGCATGCATCGAATAACATTGAAATCCTATGGGATGCATCGGATAATGTTAAAACTCCAGAGATACATTGTAACCAGCACAGGTTTTAGCGACCATTATCCGATGCATCCCATAGGATTTTAACGTTATGCGATGCAATTTTTTTCCAATTTGCTTAACATTATGCGATTTTAGTGTTATCTGATGCAAACATTATCTGAGGTATTACTGTATTTTGTATTACAAAGTCTGAGATGAAAGAAAGAATCTGGAGGCCACATTTTTATATAAACAAATATCTAGGGTGAGGCCTTTCTGATTTGCAAACTTGCATGTTATGCCTATGTTGAATAAGGATTTTTTAAAAGTGTCTTTTGATGAATACGACTAGGATGGTTTTCCACTTGCTAATAGGCATGCATTAGAGTAGAGTAGACAATGCTGCTTTATAAAACTGTGTCTAATTTTATGAATCATCTACTACTTATTTAAGACAGCAGTGGCAACATGTTTTGCTTCCCTTGCAGTTCAGAACTGAATCCGGATTGTTACAATGAATCATTTGTCTGAAAATATAGTTACTGTCTCTCTCACAACAGCTGCAAGGAGTCTGGCGCCACAGTGCTTGCCAATAGCGCTTTTGCAGAGGTGAAATGCGCATGAACTCTATATCTGATTAGCATACTCACAGTGAAGAAAGGAAATTGCTAAGATAGACACCTTGCTGGATAGGATGAGAGAGCCAGACAGGGGGGAAAATAGAGTGAGCTTTTGTTTATTGAAAAGGTAAATGTCTCCCTTACTTGAAAGCCAGTTGCATCTGACTCTAGGGTTTGGTGCTCATCTCTGTTTACAGTTAAAGAGCCAGCGCTGTCTGCGTCTGCAGACATTTTTGTGGTCATGTGGCAGGCATGACTAGACACCAGAGTGCACAGAATACTGTTACCTCCCCATTGAAGCAGTACTTATTTATCTACTTACAATTTCTTGCTTTCAAACTGCTAGTTTGGCAAACAAACCAGTAAATCACCAAGAGCAGAAAATATTTTTATGCAGTACCAAGTGCAAAGACACTTTCTATTCTGGTTTTAGTGATCTGACTTGGATGACGCCAAAGGAAAGCCTGAAAAATAAACATTTTGGTCAGAAAGCATCCTCAGGAGACTCAAGTTATTGTTTCAGGTTTAAGGAAAATGCCATTTTAGGTGATAATTTGGATGGATTCTTTTCTGTATTTATATATTTTAAATGTGCCTTTGGGGCAGCATGGAGATGGTGGGCTCTCCCCGCTGAAGCCGCATGGGGAGAGGGGCTCCCTCCCTCCCCCCCCAAGCCACGGCAAGACCGGTGCCAGCCTTCAGGGCAGCGGGGAGACGGTGGGCTCTCCCTGTCGAAGCCACGTGGGGAGAGGAGGGGCTCCCTCCTCTCCCCCGAAGCCACGGCGAGGCCGGCGCCAACCTTTAGAGCGGCAGGGAGATGATAGCTTACCTCTGAGAGTCGAAGGCCTGGAACGGAGCGCCGTTCTTGGCCTTTGTCTTCCGGACACGTCGGCCAGTTTTTTTAAACACATGTGCCGGCTGCCCCGCCTCCTCTGCGCTTGCGCCCTTCACCCTGATTGGCTGAGGGGTTGCATGGCACAGAGGACGCTGGGATGTGTAGTTCTTTTTTTTTGTTCGTGTTTGTGGGACGGTTGCCCAACTCTCAGCGACCGGACCCTTGTGGTGACACTCGGACGGTCTAAGGTAAGTGTGGCCAGCTCGGTATGGGATGGTTGGGCTGGGTGTGGCCACTAATGCTGGACACGCACCATCCTACCCCCTTCTTATCGGTTAAGATTTATTGCACAATGTGATCTCTTGGTTGCAGGAGAATTTTATGTGTTGGATTTTAAAAAATGGTTAAAATACTGTCACTGAATGCGAATTTTGTGAGCTAATTCCTCTACATGTTCCATTGATTCAATTGGGCCTACTTTAGATACGACATGCTTCGCTAAGGAAAATATAGAAATTTGCAACTAAAGTAGGCTCATGTAAAACTATGGAATATAATGACAGAATTGAATGATCAAATAGTCATTCAAATTATGTTGCTAAGTGTTGGCGCAAACTAATTTGCAAACTAAAAGCAACAGGATTTCATCGCCATGATTAATAAGCGAATATTTTGAGTCATGCTGAGTAGGATCAAAGGCCTATCTAGTCTAAGGTTTTGTTTATACCTAGCAAAACAGTTGTGTTTGGCCAACCCACAAATAGGACATGGTTACTATAGCACGGCCATTCGGAGGCTGCAGCTGGTCCAGAATGCTGCGGCCCGGGTGGTGATGGGGTGTGGACGTTATGCCCATGCCTCACCACTGCTTTGGGAGTTGCACTGGTTACCAGTTTGCCTCCGGGTGCAATTCAAGGTGCTGGTTTTGACCTTTAAAGCCCTATATGGTAATGGGCCAGGTTACCTTAGAGACTGCATCGCCCTAAGGACATCTGTCCGTCCAACCAGAGCGAACCGGAGAGGCTCTCTAATTGTGCCATCGGCCAGGGGGGGCTCACCTTTCTGGCACAAGGAGGAGGGCCTTCTCTGTGTCCGCACCGGTCCTTTGGAACCTCCTGCCAGTAAAACTGCGTCTCCAGACGGAGTTGTTGCCCTTTAGAAAAAAACTAAAAACCTGGCTGGCAGGCCAGGTTTGGGGTGCAGGTGGAGGGGTGGTTTCCGTTGGGTGGTTGGTATAGAGGAGCATGCCTTCCCCCCATGGTTCCTTGGTACCTGCACCCTTTTTTAGGGGTGGGTTCTTAACTCTGTTTTTATCTGTTTTATTCATGTTGTGAACTGTTCTGAGTCGGCCGTGGTCGAGTGGGTGGTATAGAAGTCTAAATATAAATAAATTTAAAAAAAATCATTCTTGGTCTCCAGTATAGGTTGTTTAGGTTGTGTTGGGTTGTTAAGTGTTTTTCCCCCCAATCTCGTTGTTCTGTGCAGGACAATGACAATAAAGATTTATCTATCTAGTATAAAGTTGCCTCCAATAGAAGGTAATATAAATATGTAAAGTAATAGAAAATTCCTCAAAGAGCTGTGAAGAAGCCATTTAGGTCCATCTTCCACCTGGGATCAGCCATCTTAATTAGTACCATAACCCTGCAGTGGGTTTGGATTCCAGCAAGGTTAAACCTCACAGGACATTCTTCCACATCTAGATTGCCAACATCCCATCCTGGACAAAAAATAAAAATAAGTCTAGGGGTATGATCAGTAACACGAGTGTGACTGTTTGCAAGTTCAGTCAGGCCTGCAGAAGAAATCATTATTATTCTCCAGTGACTTGCCAATCACAGCAATACCTTCATAGGTATGCTGCTAGGAGGGATGCCTCAGATCACACTATAAATATTGAAGAAGCAAGGGACCATGTAACATTTAGTATTTTTATGTAATAAATATAAATTACAGTTTATATTGTAGTACATGTTTCTTATGGAACATAAAGTGCAACAGTGACATCTAGTGATCACATCTGAATAATCTGTGTAAGGCTCTGATACAAAGAATCTTAATAAAGTAATACAATATGTCATAAGGAAGGCTGAGCGCAGAATAGATACAGTTGAAAACCAATTAATCCCTTCCGGAGGACAGAAAAAGGTTGAGGAAAAATCTTTTATCTGTTCAAATCTCTTTATAAAATGGTGAGAATGTGGTGAAAAATCCTAAAGTACACTTTATAAAGAGTTTTGAACAGAAAAAAAATACTTATTTAAAACTTTTTTCTGACCTCCGGAATGGATTATTTGGTCTTCTATGGGAAACCATGCTTCAAGATACGAAAAACCCTGAGGAACTAATTAATTTTGTAACTCGGGGTTTCACTGTATCAGATTCTGTGGGGAAAAGTGAGATGCAGTTGGCAAAAGCTTTTGCCCAATGAAAACAGTTAGTCTTCAAGATAGCACACATCTATTTGTTGAGTTTACTGAGTGCCCACCATTTTGCAAAATACAAAATAAAACAAGCTCATCATCAAAATAATATAAAAGGCTCAGAATCAATGAATTAAAATATAAAAAGTACACAATAAAGATGGCAATTAAAATATATTATTCAGGACAAGAATGAAAAATAAATTGTTTCATACAGTGGATTGTACTGAATATGTCAGACATATTATGACTCCAATGTCCGACCCATGGTTTTGTACACTGCATGCAAGCCCTTCACTGGTTTTCATTACCTAAAGCATTGTGGTTGTTTTAATTTCCTTTTCTTTATGGCTGGAGATCATGTTTTTATATTTTGTTCCATTTTAGTGGAGTCCATTGTAAGTAATTGTGTAATGTACTGGTTATTATGTGCTATTAAATCACTTCTAATTAATGACAGACCTATGAATTAGTGATCTCCAAAAGGTCCTACCATTAACTAATGCCCTGGAGAGAAATTCATAGGAGCAACCTGCCTGTTTTTGTCTAGCTACCATACAGCTAACTCCCTTTTACCTGCAACGCATTGTAGCTGAGGTTTATGATCAGACTATAAGCCACAGCAGTTCTTTTGTTTAACTGTGTTGTGTGGAGGGGGCTCAACTACAATGCCCTAGCAAAACTTCAGTGTGTGTGTGCGCGCATGGATGTCCAGTATCACCATACCGTTCTGGATCCACTGATCTTGTCTGATTCTGCAATCTAAACAGGGTGGTGCTTGGTTACTACATGGATGGGAGACCATGTAGGGTAAAAATCCTATCTGAAATTCTGGAGAGCAGCTGTCAGCCAGTTAACTTACTAAGCAACATGAGCCAATATGTGGCAGTTTCTGATGTCTCTATACATGTTTCTATTTGACTGGGCTAACTAGACCCAGCCATATTTCTTCTGTTCAACTCATGACATCCAATGGAAAGATTACCAAATCTGAAAGTATTTGTGTTGGTACTGTCATCAACACTCCTTTTAATTGTCATCAGCAAAAAGAAGGGGAGACCCAATGCAAAGGGGGAGGGAGAGCAAAAGGAAAGCACTTACAAGGGCACAGGTCTTGGTTAATGTCCCATTATGCCAAATTGCAGGCACCATTTCAAATGTAGAGGAGCAGAACACATCAAACAACATTACCAGCTCACCAGTATCATAAATGAGAAGAACTTGCATTCAAGGCAGTCTGTTTCAATCAGCTGTTGAAACACATACTGTTGGATCAATTTAACCATCCCAGTGTGACCTCCATGACATAAGAACTTTCCTATTTTATTTTCATTTGAATCAGTTAGGGGAAATGAAAAAAAAATGTTTTTTGTTTACATCGCCTGGACCATCATTGGTGTGGTGCATTACTTTTGTTTAATTTTTAAAAAATATCTTTCGTTGCAAGTCTATATATTGCTGATTGAAACCCTGGCTGCAGGCAGATTCTTGATCAACAATACAAAGGGAGATATAGATTTTTTTAGATTTAAAGACTGACTTCAAATGCAATTGATTAAGGTAATGCTGAAAACAATCTACACAGAAGAAAACGGAAGACAACGAAAAAGGAAGACACCAATAAAGGACAGGCCCTGTGGTGGAACAAACTATGAAAGTAAATTCCAAGGAGATTACTTGGCTTCAGAAGACAAAAGTATGACTTCTCTTCTGCAAAGTTAAGCTGCAGCACACCAGAAACAGATGGTGGTATATCAAAACAGACTGAACAATATGTCTGTATGTGATCTGATAGAAAAAACTGAAGTCTCCACCATGCCATAATATATTCAGGTTTCCTGTGACTTTCAAAACTATTTATAGGTATATCTCTAAACACTGGCAAGCTAGCAGATAGATTTGCAGTCAGTGATAATTACACAGTATGTAGGAAACTTGAACATGAAATTTCATTCATGGGGGAAGAAATAGTGCAGAATTTACCACAGGTTTTTTTTTTTAGTTCTCCTTTACAAAGAAATACATAGATCCACTCCTTTAAGACGAGCCATTGGTTCAAATCAGAGAAAAACCAGAGTATAGTATCTGAAAAATGTCATTGAAAATGTGGCTCTTATGTAATGGAAAGCACAGTTCAAAATGTTGTTTCTGTACAAGTACACTGCTTAAAGATTTCTGCCTCATGATTCTACTGTTTGGTTTTGCTAAAATTTTGATAGTGTTATATTAAATTCAACACAACAAAAGTAGCTGTTCTAGTCCATGAGGACAAAACCAAAATCCACAGAGCAATACTTTCATTTGAACCAATTAAAATCCCACAAAAACATACAAACCTATCAAGTTTCCTTGAAGAATTATTTAACAGTAGACCTCATAGCCACAGCAAGATCTGGTCAATTTTTCAAACTTCTGTTTCTTCTTTGGATCTCAACACCAAGATAATGAAATATCTGGTTATAAGCCGAACACCAACTCAAGGCAAGCTAATGGCAGGAATACAAGAAATGAAGTGTGGATAAAATTGTCTATTTGGGGAGTATGTTAAATGAAAATTGGGATCCCGAGGTAGAGATTAAAATACGAATAGAAAAAGCAAGATCCACCTTCATAAAAATACGACACTTGTTATACAGTAGAGATCTAACTCTTGCTACAAAGATCTGAATAGTGAGATGTTACGTATTCCCAGTGTTGCTATATGGAGTTGAAGCCTGGACATTGACTAAAGCATCTGAAAAGAGAATTGAAGCTTTTGTGGATCTACAGATGGCTGCTAAGGATATCATGGGTTGACCATGTGACTAATGTAAAAGTATTGTGCCAGATGGGTTAAAAAAATACTCTTTAAGACCATTAAGCAAACAAGTCTCCAATACCTTGGGCATATCATGAGGAACGACATTAAGTATAGAATACTCCAACTCATTATGCAAGGAAAGATACTTGGTAAGAAAAGCCCTGGACATAGATGGACTTCGTGGCTAAAGAGCCTGAGAGACTGATATGGAATGTCCTTGGAAGAACTGTTCCGAGGAGTTAAGAACAGGAAGACAATCGCCAAAGGGCCATTCAACAATTACATGATCCTCGAGGGAGGATAGGGGTTCTGCCATTTGAATTACAGAAAATTACGTGGGGTCAGGGGGGGGGGTCAGGTCAAAGATTACGTAATCCATTTGGAGCTGTTGTGGTTTCGAAACATGGCACTCTTTTAGGTTTAAAAATGATCTCTGGGAATTTTGACCCGATTTGGGAAGATGATCTTGATGTACCCCTGGCAGGAGACGACAACGACTCTGATGATGAAACTCCGCTGATCCATTTGATCAAGAATATTCCTGATTGGAGTGCATGTCCTTGGACAGAAGAGAAATAAACAATACCTGGTCGATAGAAAATTTTTATTTTATTAGATGATTACGCTGTAAAACATTTCCTTCAAAATTAATGTTTCAATATTATGTTTACTTCCTTGACACTGTTTCCTTTATATTTTTATTTCTTACATTATTTTTTCTTTAATATTAATTGGAAGCAATAAATACTTTAAGACTTGAGAAAGCTGTGTTTTAGTTAACATTACTTTTAATTTTTATGACTAAGTGAGTTAAAATTCCCATGAGTCAAGGTTCACTTGACCGTTTCATTGTGTCATTAATGTTCAAACTATCAGTATAATGTTAATCCTTATAAAGAAGATAGTAGAAGAACACTATTGGAACTTACCTGACATCCTCATTCTTCCCTGCAAAAAATAAAATAAAAATCTCTCCACAAAGGGTGTGATGCATCAAGAATCCTCACCGAAACGTTCTGTATTAGTCACCAATAGTGATAAGATCTAAAAATTAGTTACGATACAAAAGCTCTGGATCACGTAAAAGGGGGAGGGGTTTTTCCAAAGCAAAAATTATGGTCGGATTACATGGGGGAGGGGTTTAATTTCCCCCAAAAAATGGATCACGTAATTTTTGAATGGCCCCCAATATCCGGAGCGGATATGGCACCTAAAGGTTTCTCCTTCTCACCCCTCTTTTATGCTACCTAATCTGATTATGTATTCTGGGTAAATAGAAGATTTCCAACTTTGATGGAATTTTGGCTAGTCTTAATAAATTTATTTACTTAATTCCTATACTGCCCAATGGATTAAGAAATTATTCCAACCAATATTAAATTCAGGACAAATCCTGTAAAAAAATTTTTGTCTTTCTATTACTGTGTCTTTTTGAATGAAAGACACAAGGGATCTTGTGCTTGTAGAACATTCAAAGTTTACTTCCTTTGTGCCCTTGTTACTGAAAGGGCAAGAGCAGCTCTGCGTAAATGTCAGCAGAAATGACCGACTAGCAATTCATGGGCAAGACAGCGATCTTTCTCCCACGTCAGTCAAACTGCATGAACTGCAAAAGAAAATAAAGAAAGCAGTGTCTCTGGTGGGTAGAAACAGGCCCTTCCTCGAAGAGGACATGTGAAGTACAGCAGCTTGGGGTGTGTCCCATTCCAGACTCTGGAAATGAAACAAGACCCAGGCTCCAATAAAGAGGATTCTTTCCAACCATTTGAGAAGTTTCAGACAGCTGCAAGTGGAAGCCTCTTTCTCCAGAGTGAAACTAAGCAGACAGATCAAAGCCACTTCTCACAAAAAACTAAGCCGCACGCACTTGCCTGATAAGCCTCACATATATAAACAGTAGCATTGAGATCTCTTGGAAGAACGGCACAGAGGCCTTGACATTTGAAGAGGATCTGCTTCCACAGCTCTTTCTTAGGAATGAGCACACACTAAAGATTTTGGAGAAACTAACAAGGTTATAACATATGCTTTGGAGTTTCAAGACAGCTTGGAACAAAGCCAGATGAACAACTGTAATGAACATCCTCTTTCAAGGAACAGCATCTCAACAAGTCCAGGTTCCTTGCAGCACCACTTTGCAAGTCTGAAGCAGCAGATGGCCCGTCAGAAGGCAGAGTACGAAGCTAAAATTTCAAGGTAAATTTCAGTCTGTGAAACACACACAATTTGGGTTTTTTCCTTTCTGTTTGGGTTTCTATTTCTAGTGCAATCAAAAGAGAAGTAATGACACTGGCTCATAAATATTGGGCATGCTTACAAATTTGTTTGATGAAAACTGAATAATTTACATCAAAACTCCACGATGACTGTAAATAATAGTACATGTCATGCTTTAAGTATCTGCTAGAATTTTAAATAAACCTTTTAAATGAATCAATTAAGGTGGTTCAATTTTGCCCATTAAAGGCAGGAGCACATTAATATTTTCCTCCAGAAATGTCAGCAGAAAAATGTCAGCATGCAATTCATATGCAGCAGGTAGCAGTCTGAATGTTATGTTTGAGGGGATTGGCTTCTAAGACATTAAAAAAGGGAAAGGGATCTTAGTCGAAGTGTGGCAGTGAAAAGCTTTCTGAAACTGTCTAATGCAGTTAGATCTCGGCTATCAGTAGAATGTCAATTTTGCTCTTGTAAGCGGTATAAGTAATGCATAAGTAGTGATTGCAAGAAGAAATGGGCATAAGGTATAGGCATCGGTCTGATCACAGGTAGTTGCTTTAGATTATGGCATGTCAGATGTGCATAACTACTTTCTCTGGGTTGTGGGTCCTACTTTGTATGATTTGGATACCAGGCAAAGCACTGGAAAAATGTTAAAATGACTGCAAGATAAAATCAAGGGGAAAAATTGCAAAGTACTAACTGCGCTAACTGTATTCACGCCAGCAGCCTGGAGCAACAGAACAAAGAATTACAGTTAGAGATTAAGAATCTGCATTCAAAACTGGGACAACAGCGGAAGTGGCATCGTTTGGTGGAAATTAAAATGTGCAATGCAGAGAGGGCGTATGAAGATGCAGAGAGAAGGAATGAAACACTTCAGAAAGAAATGGAAGAGTTTTTAAATACTTTTGTAGAACTAACAAATGAAGTGAAGACACCAGAGCAAATTATCCAGGGTTTTTAAGACTCCACCTGAAAACAAACTACCATCTTCTCATTATAATTCAAACACAAAAGGCAAAAATGCTGAATGGCATAACGCTGATGTTAATCTTCGTGCTTTTCGTCACACAAAATCATCAATATTTAAATATTGGCCAACTATATACATGTAACTGAAGGCTATACAAGAAATGATTTTAATGCCACAGTAAAGAGGAAAGATATTGATAGAAGAGACCAAGAGTGAAATGGATTCTAAAAGAAAATGTAAAGTGGTTTCAGGTGTTGTTTATATATTATAAGCAGAGGTGGATGAATTAAGAGAAAGAATATAAAGCTGTAGTAGCTCCAATTACAGGAGGAAAAAAGGAAGACAAAACACTGAAAAGCATACTGAAGGGGAAAATCTGTTTCTTGGTGTTTGTAATACACCTGGGTTGTATTATAAAAAACTTGCGTATTTATTCCAACTCCCAAATATAAAAGGAGGACAATGTTATATCATGGAACATTGTCGGACTCTTGTTATTTCAGTGTGCAAGAAACATGGAAACAGGGGAAATGAAAATAAAATTTATTGAAGGTGGGGCTATTTAGAATTGTAAACAAATTGAGAGGGAGGGAGTCAGTTATCCAATCCACCCCCATTTTTTAAAAACTGTACTTTTAAATCAGTGAAGGTCTGAGTCAAATTATTTAGCTGCCCAAATTAGAGACTGGGAGGGTGGAATGGTTTGCTTTCACAGTACGTCCATTTTACGCCAAGAACCACCCATGGAAAAAAAGAGGTAGTTTACATAACATACAGACACAGTATGGTATCTTGGCAAAAATTTATTGTACTGAATACAATCTGAAATCCACTGGGTCCTCTGCATCTTGAAAAAAGCACTGGGAGATGTTAAGGTTCAAGACACTAAGAGTCAGTTTGCAAAATCACTACATAAGACTGTAACTCCCTGCTGATCTAAAGTATATTAGCCTATAATCTGGAATGATTTAATATTTTCTATTTTGTAACTCTACTAGTTCTTTCAGGATGTATTTTCTGTGTATTAAGAAACGCTTTCAAAGCAATAAAATATAGTTCTCTGTTCTTTCCCACCTTTTAAATATTTCTAACAAGGAGTTTTAATAAAAATAATTCTGAAAGTGTTTTGCACATGTTTAAGTCATTTTACCTGCTTTAAGTACAAAACAGGTACAATTGTGCTTGAAATATAGACCTATAGATATCATTTGTAGAACACACAACCGATCTCTCTAAAATTCATATAGCATTTCTGAGACATTTGTAGATTTCTTTTTCCTTCTGCCACAAGCATTCTAAAAGTTCCTCTATCTATCTATTTTTTTATATAAAGAGATCAATAAGCCAGAATTCTTATATACTGTTTGTCAACATTTATTTTGTTTTTACAGTTTTTTTAATATTGATGTTGTAAGACAAGACCATTCAGGGGAAATGAAAACCCAAATTAACACTAAAACGTACATTTAATATTTTATTATCAATAACATTTCCAAAAGTTGAATTCTGCTTGGGAATCAACTGATCTTTTTAAACAGATTACTATTTTATAAAATAATTCACTTCCATTTTCCACAAAACATGTCTTTATTGCATAAGCATTTAGAATAAAATGTGTCACAAGTCTCTCTTAGGAGGCTACTTCATATATAATATTCATATACTGTATAACCTATACATTTAGATGGCAAAAGATTTGTCTTACAGCACACATCAAACTAATGAGAAAGTTCAAGACTCCAAATATGACACAATTATTAGAGTTTGATGTTATTTTTGTGACAACTATTTGAATACAGGCACATATAGTGCAACACACATTTTACAGGGGACAAACAATACAGTAAAAAAAAAGAATGCTTATGGGGGAAAATATAACATTGAAGACATGAGGAAACAATTTAAGGCCACTGTTAAAATAAACATTTTAATGCAGATCCCTCAACAGCCCACTTTCTGTCTTTATCTAATCAGATTATATTTTAATTTTTATTATGTCAGATCTTTAGACTGATTCACTTATCGGTAATTACTTTTCAATCCATAGCCACATTTGAGGTTATTACACTGAAATTTGATCCATAGTGAGGCAGTCAGTAAGCAATGAACATGCTATTCACTGTATCCAGTGCCTGGATTTAGCATGCCATTGTAAATACTTCAGAATATAATTGGCACAAAGAGTATAAAACTTTGTTAAGTCAACCTTTACAAAACACTAGTTTCCAATAAGACTTCAAATAGACTACAGCCTTTTATTTAAAAACAACAACAACAACTCTACACTTTCTGAACAAACAACTCTTTAAAAGAAAAATCAAGCACTCTGGAAAATCTCAATCATTAAACATAAAAACCACCGTTAAAATATATGCATATTTAAAAAATTAACCATATTGCTATGCCAATTCTTGTTGAAAAATTTATCTAGGCATCAAAATTCATTTTTTTTAAATTGTGCACATGTGTTTGCTTTGCAGTCACTGTTTTTTCCTTAAAAAACATTATATAGCACCTGATGGTAGGATCTGCTATGAAAAACGCTGGAAAGCTTAAATCCTTATGGACTTTTACAGCAATCCAAGATAGCCATTATTAACATATGCAATTTACCTTCATTACGAACGGAAGAAATATGTTTAAACTGCCCTCTACATTTCAGTCTAAGGCACACACGCTGCAGTACTAGAGTCCTGGGTCTGAAAAATTCATATGCACAAGTGAGCAGTAATTATTGAAAGGATGAAAGCTTTTCAAAGATCTAACCCTGCCTTTTATGTATGTCTGACACAGGTTGTCTCTATAATGTGTACAATCAGGGCTTGATTCCAAGAAGCCTATATGTGTATTTGTTTACTAGAAAATACTGAAAACATAATTATGATGCATAAGCAAACATTCATTTGAAAAAATGAAATTTAGCAAAGGATCTCACCTGCTTAGCATTGACACTCATCTCATACAGACAGGGATAATATACTTCAATCCCACTGAAATTAATATGAGAAGCTCACAGCTAAGTGCTCTGTGCATATACGTTTTCAAGATTTTAAAAGCACTCAATTTTCTGGATTTTACAATTTAGTTTTGTTTCAGAAACAGACACTACAACTGAACATCACAGCACACTGAGTTTCAGCACCCAAAAAAGGCAAGCCTGAAGCTTTCAAAAATACTTTTAAATGATTAGTAACTTCTCGTCCTTTTCTTAAAAATAGACCTAACTATAAAGAGCTTAATACAGACAACAGGTATACTAAAACATAGAAAGATCCCTGTGGCCATGAAAGTCCTCATTTTGCTGCCCTTTTTTCACAGGAAATGTACAAGACTGGCAGGCCAGAACAGGGAATGGATGCCAACAGGCAATGCAGTTACCAGGAATGGTAGGACTCTATATACCTCCCATTGTGCATCAAACTGTTCTTGACAAGGCAAAAAGATCGGCAAGGGCAGCAGATCATGGAGGACCCATGTATGCCATCCTTCCAATCTGCTGGAGATGAACAGGGGAACATGATATGTTTATGTGTTCTGAGGATCCCCTACTGATCAGGTGCTGTGCTTGTCCTAGACTGCATCAACCTCAATCTCTTTGACTATGTAACAATACCATGTAACAATAGAAAGGAGGCATGGTTGTGTTTAGAAAAATCCTAAAGTGCTTTAAAAACAACTAACAAATCCAATTGTGCAAAAAATGCAGGCACACTTTCAGACAAAATTAAGCAGCAACATTTAATGTAAAAATTAAATCCTTAAATACAGAAAAATGTAAATCTTAAAATACATTTTAAGTGCTTACTTTTCAACTTTGGAGCTAGTTCAACGTGGAATTTTAGAATAAACTGAACTGAGAAAAGTTAAATTTACTACTTCCAAAATAGTGTTCTTCTGATTTATTTACTTTTACTTCTGATTTATTTTTTAAAAATCTATGTAAGTACTGAAATATAGGACTGAGAATTATCAACAATATTGACAATGAGTTAATGGCAGTGAAATCCACAATCAGAATTACAATTATAAAAAATAAAATGCTATGGTTTTATAGTTCAAAGTGAGAATGTACATTTCTTCTTGTCTTGAAGATTTATTATGAGCAAGCGTCTTGCCATTCTTTAGCACAAGATATTTTCAACATGCATAGTGAACATAAAAAGGATTTCAAATATAACAGTGTTAAAAGAAGAATTTGGACAACTTATCTTAAACCTCTGGCTCACTGTTCTTCACATCCCAGCATACAAAGTGATTTCTATAACATTCAGAATGAAATGAAAAGCTCAAGGGGTCAGGCTCAGGGAATTTAACCGTAATCCATGTTTCATACTTGGAAACAGACAGATGTGTACATCCATCCCCAGGACATAATTCAGCTTCAACAATACCACTAAATGCAACATCAAGCCCTTATCAATTCCATATTACCCACCATTTATGTATAGTATTTTATAGACTCCACTGATAATTGGATTTACAAAGCTTGATAAATTTCTTAATTTACACATTGTGTAACTCTTACATTGTATAATCCAGTCATTCAATAAAAACTGCATTGTTTAAAGATTACAAGAGTATTCTACATGTCAGGAAGGATGTGTCTGCACATTTGTTTTTAAAGTTATAACTGTAAAGTTTTAAACATTTATGAGAAATGCTGTTCTGAATACCTCTCACATGCTATAAAGGCCATTCATTTTGTTTTGAAAACCAGGATCTCAATGTAAGTTTCTTGAATTCTAGTGTGGTTTTAATAGGACCTACTTCAAGTAGCGTACATATTTCCCATGTAATGTGTAAAGTATTAAAGCAAGATGCAACACTTCAGGTCTATGTTACTACATCTTAACTCCCTTGGACCTGAATCCAAAGAATCACACACTTAATTTTACATGCCCAAGAGAGCTCTACACTCCAGCCAGGACCCCAGTGCATAGGAAGCATCTTCTGAAAGTAATGGAAGTTACAAAAGAGCAGTTTGTGATATGGACTGTAGTCTGTTCAAAGGAAAGAGAGTCAAGGCACAATGGGCACACCCAAGCCAAAGCTGCAATTTGGATTCTAGCCCCCTCCCCTAATTAAATGCACATCCTATCCTCTTCAATGGAAATTCATGTAACCACATGATAGCATTAAGGATTAATATTAAGCAGCCCATGCTGCAACTAAGGACATGAAAGGATGGCTCAGTGAAGGTAAGTAATTTGTTTTTAAACCTAACACTACACTTAATGAACACAGATGTCAAAGCAGTCTTTCAGATACATAAATAAACCTTTGTAATTAATTTTAATCAGCCATTCTTCTTGGATGACTTTTATCTTAAATAAAATGGCACTATTACAAAGGCTCTGCATAAACCTAAAAATATGTAGCTCTTTCTCACATATAACTGAATGCAGTATAAAACACTAGTGACTTGTACATGAGGGACACCTCATGTATTTACACATGGAAAGCTTTGCTTCCTTACTGCTGCTTCTGAAAATGCACCCTGCTCAACAGCCTTCAGTTATTTGCTATCACCTGTGCAGACACATGCCTCTGTTTAACAGAAACAATCACAAATATGCATATTCACATACAGTCATCTCCTTAAAGCACTTTCTACAAACAATTCAGAATAAGAAACTGGTTGCTTCCAATTTTCGTTGCTGAACATATGACAAACACACATGTGAAAACAACTTTTAAATCTACTCCATCTCTATCATGCCATTCAGCTACTCAGCGCATGTGTGTTTGAAATAATATGCAGATTACAGAATGTGAAAATTTCAACAGCCAATTTTCTCCATTCGCCTTGTCAGGTGAGCAGTTAAATGTAGGAAGTACAACTCAATTATTGACACATTATTTAAACATTTCACAGTAAGGTCAAATCATGCTATAGTAGTCAAGTTCATGATGGCATTTTATTACTAAAAGAGAACCTTAACCATTTACATACACACAAATAGCTTTCAGAAAGGCAAACACTGAAGTGACTTAAACACATCAAATCAGAGAAGACAGAAAATATTTAACAGATATAATTGATCTAGTTATTAATAGGAAATGAATGTACTGAAGTAAAGGCTTTACTACTAGACCATTAAGAACGGCATTGATTAATTTACCGTATATACTTGAGTATACAGGTGAAACTCGGAAAATTAGAATATCATACAAATGTTCATTCACTTCAGTAATGTAACTTAAAAGGTGAAATAAATATATGAGATAGATTCATTACATGCAAGGTGAGATAGTTCAAGCCTTACTTTGTTATAATATTGATGCTTATGGCTTACAGTTTATGAAAACCCCAACACCCCAATCTCATGTACCCCGTAATCATCACATAATCTCATGTACGCTGTACGCCATGATCATCACAATTATAATGAACTAAGGCATGACATATCTTGCTTAGCATGTAGTGAGTCTATCTCATATATTTGTTTCACCTTTTAAGTGAAATGGATGAACATTTGCATGATATTCTAATTTTCTGAGTTTCACCTGTAAATTGGGTTTTTTAGCCCCCAAAATGAGGTCCAAAAATTGGACTCGGCTTATACTCAGGTCAACGTAAACACTCAAAAACATACCCACACAAATATCTAAATTAATTAATTTTACCATATTTTCATGTATTTTAACTATTGACACTCACTAGCTGTTGCTGCATTTTCCACCTCTGATTTATACTCGGGTCAATCTATTTTCCTAGTTTTAGAGGTTCAAATTAGGTACCTCGACTTAGTTAAGTTATGGGAGTAGGTCACGGGACCACCTGTTTAACTGCTTGCCCCTTCACTGCTATACTGATTCCTCTTTCCTTTCTATCACTTGTCTTATCTGGGGAACATTAACTACAGTATTTGGGAAAGAAAGCCTAGAGAACCGGAAACTCATATTCAGCTGTATTCTTTCTTAATGTAATTTAGACAATATATGGAACATCATATCCTGTGCTTGTTTTGCACACATATATTTGATGTCTTTGTGTGCACTGCTGTTATCTGAAAGGGCCAACTGCAATAAAGTTGGT
The DNA here is from genome assembly GCA_035047305.1 of Bradypodion pumilum. Lineage (NCBI taxonomy): Eukaryota > Metazoa > Chordata > Lepidosauria > Squamata > Chamaeleonidae > Bradypodion > Bradypodion pumilum. Next base: position 346,577,078 of record JAWDJD010000002.1, read on the forward strand.
GTTCACCATTTACAAACTTTAAATTTACTTTACTTTGTAAAGTTTACTTTACAAAGACAAGAGCTGACTGGCTTCTTTCTATAGAGGAGCAGAATACATGTTGAGGGCAGAATAAGGGCACAGGTCCTGCACCCACCACATTAACAGTAGCTATATTCAAGCATCAAAATAAACAATGAACAAATATGACAGGAATGAAGCTAGATTTCTGCTAAGATATAACAAGTTTGGAAGCTTCTATTTCAGATTTTGATTAGCCACAGCTTGTCATATGCCCAAAGTTGACAAATCATAGTTAATTTCAAAGCATCAGGTTTTCCCCCAGTCAAGTTTTTTAATCACCATTTAGGCATCAGATTACAGAGAACCCTAAAAACAGAGAAATGAAAGTGTAAACTATTCTCCCTGTAGCCACTGTGGATAACAGAGGAAGACTAGTTTGTTCATGTTACAAAACATTATGGTATATTGCAACCAAGTGCAATTAAGAGTTGTGAAGTGGTTGTATTATGGAATATTACAATTATAATCTCCAGTGAAAAATATGTTGAGTTTATATGCATACAGGATATTTCATATTTTTCAGGAAAAATGCATACTTACATCTCAGAATACCTGCAAAAATTCTCAACTTTCTTTTAGTTAACTCTTGTTTCTGATGTGTTCTAGCGAACAACTACAGTAGATATAATCTAATGTCAGAAATGAAAAGCGGTACATGTCTGTGGATAAGTGGGTAGAGCTGGGTTACAGCCCAACAGTGAGATTGAGTCTGAAGTTGACTGAATCCTGAATAAAAAATGCCAAATGGAGAAAGAGCACAAACCTATTTTAAAACGATAAGAGCGGTGAAACGAAGAACCACCACAATTTAGTTTTTCACTATATAACTGATATCCCATATATTTAATTGCTTTTTGCCTACAACTCCCACCAACCCTAGGCAGAATAACTACAGATGTATGGTATCTGCAGTCAAAAAACACCTAGAAAAACAGAGTTGGCTGTTTTAGAAGTGGTCCCATTTTACTGCTGAGGAACACAAATGGCAGAAAAGGAGCCGCCGCCGCTGCCCGTCAGTGCTCCCTGCGCGTCCTGGGGGCCCATGCCATCGGCTCCAGGGATTCAACACAGGTGGGAGCTGCCGTGAACTGCTCCCGGGATCCTCTACCACCACTGCTACGCTGCTGGCCGGGACTTTGGGCTTACAGTGGCAGCAGGTTCATTGTCTTATGACTCTGGGACTTTTTGGGGAGGCTGAGGTGAATTTATTTGTATGTTTTTTGCTGCTGTCGGGTAGACTGTTGTACCCTGATATGCTATTGTATTTTTATTGGAACTGTATTTATTGTATTTGTTGTACTTTTTGCCTTTGTGTACATTACTATGTATTTATTTATGCTGTATTTTGCTACTTATTGTACTGTTTTCTTTGTGTACTGTTGGTTGCCGCTTCGAGTCGCCTTCGGGCTGAGGGAAGCGGGATATAAATAAACCATGATATTATCATTTGCATGTTTACTCAGAAATAAGTCCTACTTTTTCTAGTGAAGATGATTTTCAGATAAATAACTGCAGCCTGAAACACAAAGCACCAGAGGTTAGGACCTGAAGCAAAGGCCCTTTGGTGATGGTGTGGCCACGCAGAGTACCCTTGTTCCCTCTGAGCCCATGCTCCCACTTACGCTAACTGCGGCCTCTACTAGTGAACTGGAAGCAGCTGGTAGGGTCTCAAAAACTCCTGCATTCCTGGAGTCTCCCAACATCTCAGGTTCCACCAAGGTCACCTGCTTGCTTTTCCGGGGGCAAAGCTTAGTTGTGCGCATGCACACATGCAGCTTGAAACAGCACCCATATGATGTCACTGGCATGCGTGATGGCTTCCACCCATATCCCCACTTTTTGGACATTCTGCCTCTAAAAAGTTCACCATCCCTGGCCTACGTAGGCTTCTCTGAGATAGCATGGCTGAAATACGAGGATGAGAGGAAACAAGAGCTTATCAGGAGGAAGTGCCCTTTCTGATATTGGGGTAGCTGGCTGCAAAGGTTAGGCCCAAGTTATTCGACCTGGATTTTCTTTGGCGATTTACAACTGTACTTGGATTGGGTATGGTTACCTGGATTCTGATTGGCTATATGCAAATTAGGTAGGCCAAGAAAAAAAATTCTAGTGTGGGAGGAGTTTCTGAATCATGAGTGACAGTTGGTTTTCAGTTGGAGAGTGACAGTTGGTTTTCAGTTGGAGAGTGACAGTTAGTTCCAGTCAGGAGAGAAGGAGAGATGGTGGCCTGAGGGCCAAGATAAGTCTCGGGGATACTCAGGGTTCCTATATTTTGAGGGGGGAAAGCCTGGGTATTATTTTCTTAAATTCTCTTTTTGATTAGAGATTTTCTGAATGCTGTGTTAAAGTATTCAGGAGGAAGAACTATCAATTGCTTCAATATGTTTAGTGAACAATAAAGAACCTTTTATTTAATCAAACATCATTTGTTCCTTGAAAGGAGGGGTGAGGTAGGAGCTGTTAGAAGCCATTGTTCACCATAAGCTACCTTTTACACAACATAATTAATCTCTACAATATTATTATTTTGGGGGGGCTCTTGCAAACAGATATGTCCCTGGGTAACTTGCAGCCTTGGGCTGGACAGGCAACAAGCCTGTGTCGAAGTCTCTGGGTTTCCCACAGTGCAGACAGGAAAATAGTCCAAAACTGGGGATTGGCAAGGTCCTTAGGCAAGGCACAGCACAAGGTTGGTTGTTTATACTGGCTCCCTGCATTTTTAAATTTATATGGGGGTCATTATACGTGAACAACCACAATGAGCCATGCCTCTTCTGAGGTACATGGACATCATATATAGAGCCTACAGCAGTGTAGGCAAACCTATGGCACTCACTGCCCCACACCACCCCGTGCTGCCAATGGCAGCACCGCTTCTCCAGCCACCTGGCTCCCTCTACCAATGGGAAGGCAATATGTGAGGCTGAAATCCTGCCTAGGAGGCGCTGCTGCTCCTCCTCGGATGGGTGTGTGGGGAGCATCTCATTGCCTCACCTCGTCCCTGTGGTGCCTCCAGTTAGGGGACTGCTTTTCAGGGTACGGCGGGGCCTGGTCAGGCGCGCTTTTGTTGCCTCTACCCCCACCTTTCACTCACATCCCTTTGTTTTGCAGCAAAAGGGGGTAGGCAAGAGAAGTGCTTCGGGCTTTTCGGATGCCTGGCACAGCAGCTTTTCAGGGGACAGCGGGGCCTGGCACGCTTCCCTTGCCTCCCCCCCCTTTTGCTCGTGCCCTGTTCTGTAGCGAAAGGTGGAAGGTAAAAGAAGCACTTCTGGCTTTTCGGGTGCCCAGTGCAGCGGTTTTTTGGGAGACAGCAGTGCCTGGCACACTTCTCTCCCCTTTTGCTCGCATCCCTGTTTTATGGTGAAAGGGGGGAGGCAAGAGAAGTGCTTCTGGCTTTTCGGACACCTGGCGCAGTGGCTTTTCAGGGAACGGCGGGTCCTGGCACAGCGGCAGAGGCTTTTTCCAGAGGGCAAAGCTTGGTCATGCGCATGCACACGCACAGCTTAAAGCACAGTGACATTATATGGGTGTACACATACCCACGTGACATCATTGGCATGCACGATGGCTGCCGCCCATACCCCCTCAGCAACTTCAGAGTGTCCCCTTTAGGCATTGTTCCTAAAAAGACAGCTGTTGAATTCTGCATTATTCATCATCTATCCTTCCCAAAAGAGCTGTCAGTAAATGATGCCATCCCGGCTGAGCTAAGCAGTGTACGGTACGCATCCTTTGATGTAGCTGTGAGCATGGTTCGAAGGTGCAGAAGGGAGGGCTTTCCTTGCAAAATGTGATGTTAAGTCGGTATTTCGGCTTCTGCCCATTCATCCTGAGGACTTTCATTTATTAGGTTTCAGATTTGAAGATGGTTATTACAGACAGGGCTCTGCCTATGGGTTGCTCCATCTCTTGTGTGCTGTTTGAGTGTTTTAGTACATTCTTGGAATGTGTGGTTAATACCCACGTAAGTTGATGCAATTTCTTGCATTATTTGGATGATTTTCCCATTTGTTTTGGTAAGGGTAGGGAAGACTGTGCCAGGTTGTTATAGATCTTACAGGTGAGCTTCCAAGAGCTAGGGGTCCCATTAGCGGATGAGAAGACAGAAGGTCTGGTCCAGCACATCATTTTTCTGGATATTGAGATTGATGAAGTGGCCCAGATGTCTTGTTTACTAATGGATAAGGTCAACGACCTTAGGAACAGGGTTCAAGCTATGCTTTTTAGCTCCAAGGTATTGCTTCAGGATTTGGAGGTTCTCGTGGGGCACCTCAATTTTGCTTGTAGGGTTGTGGTGCTGGGTTTTTCCCCACGGGTTGTGTGAGGCCATGTCAGGTTTTCATAAACTGTTTCATTGCAAGCTGTTTTTGCTACCATGAGAAGCGATCTGCATGTCTGGGCACAGTTTCTTGAGTAGTTTGATGGGGCATCTTTCTGGCACAGTAAACTGCAGCTATAATTTATGTCGCAGGGGCACACTGATGTTTCAGGTGTGATTTGATTTGGAATATACAGTAAAACTCCAGTTTACGGACACCTTGGGTAATGGCAAACTCGACTTACGGAAGGAAATTCTGAGGAAATGGTGTCCTGATTTAAGATAAAAAATCGTGATATGGAAAAGTTTTTTTGGGGGGTATTCCAATGCTTCTCAGGGTGGTGGGAGGGTGTTTGGGGCATTTCCCCTCTGTTTTTGAAAATTTTCATCGCTTTTTGGCTCTCCCCACAACCAGGACGCGACTCAAGATTATATGCTACATGAGAAACAAAATACATGATGAAAATAGGTGGGTTTATTTCTAAAGGATGTAAGAATATTGTTTAGCTATTGTATCACAGTTTATATTGAATACGTATTACTGTCTTTGCAGAAATTGAAAACTATAGCAGAATTACATTGTCTGCAGAAGAGAAGGTGATGATACCCAGTTATATATCTCGGCCCATGGGGACCCCAGTGATGCAGTCAATGTCCTATCCAGATGTCTGGAAGCGGTTGGGGTCTGGATGGGGGACAACGGGCTACAATTGAATCCCTCCAAGACTGAGTGGCTTTGGATGGGGGTCCCGCATTATCCAGGGAGCTGCCAACTTTGGTCTTGGATGGGGCTGTTTTGCCCCAGACAGACCCAGTACGCAACTTAGGGGTCCTCCTGGATTCGGGGCTGCTACTAGCAAGTCAGGTGGCGGCTGTGGCCAGGAGGGCTTTTTCACGGCTTCGCGTCATCCATCAGTTGTGTTCGCTCCTGGACCGGGACTCCTTGCTCAGGGTCACACATGCTCTGGTCACCTCCAGGCTAGATTATTGCAATGCGCTCTACATGGGGCTGCCTTTGTCAACCATTCGGAGGCTGCAGTTGGTCCAGAATGCGGCAGCCCGGGTGGTGATGGGGCGCGGGTGTTATGCTCGTGCCTCACCATTACTTCGGGAGCTGCACTGGCTACCAGTTTGCCTCCGGGTGCAGTTCAAGGTGCTGGTTGTGACCTTTAAAGCCCTTCATGGTAGTGGGCCAGGATACCTTAGAGACCGCATCGTCCCAAGAGTGTCCACCCGTCCAACCAGAGCGGATCGGAGGGGCTCTCTAATTGTTCCATCTGCCAGAGGGGCCCGTCTCTCTGGTACACGAAGGAGGGCCTTTTCCGTGTCCGCACCGGCCTTGTGGAACCTCCTGCCTGTAGAGTTGCAGGAGTAGATGGAGCTGCTACCTTTCAGAAAAGACCTAAAAACCTGGTTGGCGGGGCAGGTGTGGGGCCCGGATGGAAGAGTGGCCCCTGCCTGTTGGCTTATAAATTAAGTCCCCGTTTCTTTTAATTGTCAATGAAGACAGTTTTTAATGTGGGTTTTTAAGAGGAATGGGGTAGGTGGGTGGGTATGTTGGGTTTTAATTGGTTGTATTGTTTTGTGTGTGTTTTAACTTGTTGTGAGCCGCCCAGAGTCGGGTTTGCCTGATTGGGCGGCATATAAATTTGAATATAAAATAAATAAAAGGCCCCGAAAGAGTTATATACCGGTTAACTTTCACAATATTGGACATTGAATTGTTTCATACTGGAAGATTTCAAATTTATTATTGAACTATACAGTTAATTTTACAATGTTCCTTGAGCCTCAAACGGATTTTTTCTTTTCATGTGTTACTACTCCGTTTGGCCACAGCTTTTTTCGTGCAGATGGAAATGTGACAAATATGCCTTGGGGAAAATCACCACCGCCGCCGCGTGGGCTCCCCTAGCGGCCGGACCAACCGCTCCTGTTTGTTGCCAACTCTCAGGAAGAAGCACCAGCGTGGAAAGGGTAGGGGACTTAGCTTAGTCATTTATTTCCTTTTACTGTGTGCTCTGCATTTTTGACCTTTTTTTAGGTCAATCGATCTCCCCAGCTGGGGGTTGGTTGGGATGGAGAAGAGGGGGTGTTCTTAGGGGGATTCCCCTTTCTCTCCCACAACTCTTTCTCTCCCACACCTATTTTTAAAAAAATAATTGGCTATCGTTTTGTTCTGTCGTGAACATAATCCAGGCAAGGATACTTTGCTACCTGAGAAAAAGGACAATATGATGCCCCAAGACCATGTAAGGTAAAGAAGTTGACCAAACTGACAATTAATAGAATCACTGTTGTGTTGGAATCATATGTTTCACCACACCTTGGGATAGCAGTATCCTCCAATGTGTCACAGCCATGCTTTCAACACTCTGCCTGCTACTGCCTACCTAGGAATGGACTTTGCTAGGTATCACTGGACAAAAGTGTTCACAAAAGTAGTAATTTCATTGGATGGACGTTTTGATAAAAGCAGTATCAAGATTCATAGTAAGAAACCACAACACACATCTAAAAAAAAATTGCACACATAAGTCTTATGGAGTGCTTGGGACAGAGAAAATTTTATGGAGTGCTTGGGACAGAGAAAATTTTAGTCAAATTGGCAGGTCTCCCTTGCTTGAAAGCCAATCGTATTTGACTCTACGAGCTCTATGAGCTCATCTGCTCATAGCCAAAAAGCCAGCACTGTCTGCATTTGCAGATGTTTCCGTGGACATGTGGCAAGCATGACTAAACACCTGAGTTTATGGAATGCTGTTTTTCTTCCCATTAAAGTGGTCCCTATTTATTTAATTGCAATTTCTTGCTTTTGAACTGCTAGGTTGGCAGGAGTTGGGGCAGAGATGGAAGCTCAAGCTGTTGTGCAGTACTTGGGAATCGGACTCCAACCTTCCAGTCATCAAGTTCTGCATCTTAACCACTTGGTGCTTCCAAAGACAAACCTTTATTCCCCCCCCCCCTCGACTGAACTCTTCTTTCTTTTCCTTCCTTCTCTCCCTCCTTCCTTCTTCTTTCTTTCCAACCTTCCCTCCCCTTCCTTCGTTCCCTCCCTTTCGTCTTTTTCTTTTCTGGTTTGGTTTGTCTCTGGAAGCAGTGGCAGTGGCGAGTAGCAGTAGTAGTGAGGCAGGGCCACTGAAAAATTAGCCCAGCCCCCGGAGCCTCTGAGGAACTGTGATCCGGCCCCCGACCCAAAAAGTGTGGGCACACCTGAGCTAAATCCATCAAGGGTAAGCCAGCAGCTTTGACCTTCCTTGCCAAGTCTGAGGGATGGGAACGGACCAGGACTTCAGGTGGGGATGTGCGTACCCCACTTTCATCAGCTATTTTGGTGTCCTTGTCTCTTTCTTGGTCAGCAGTCTGCAAAGATCAATATGAAGAGGCCTTCTTCAGAGCTGTTTCTCTAGTGGCATTCTTTGGTGCCCTTCGGGTCAGCGAGCTTGGTTACTAGCTCCAAACAGGATGCATCCAACAGAGCCTTGTTGTTTGACAACATTGCTGTCTCCGGATCTTAATTGCTTTTGTTTGTGCGTTTTTCTAAAACCAATCAGTTGGGAAAAGGGCATTGTCTGGCCTTGGGAATTTTTTCCATTTCTGAGATCTGCCTGGTGAGGGCGGTACATAATGTGGAACCACTTACCAAGTTACAATTTGGGTCGATGACTAGCATGGCTCTGGCAAGCACTGGCTTTTCAGATTGGAGGTTTGGCTCGCATTCTTTTCAGATCAGGGCGGTATCTATCATTGCAGTCTTGGGTTACGGGGCGGAGGACATCAAGAAGATGGGAAGGTAGTCCTCTCAACGTTTTAAGTCTTATGTTCGGCACTTACCATAAGGTGTGGGTATTTGTTAATCCTGTTTTTTTTTCAGGTTCCTTCCCTCCCACGTGCAGACTCGTTTGGATGCTTGGTGACGGACATATTTGTGGGGCAGAGAGTCAGGCGACAGAGACTTTTTTGGACTTCATCTGGGGCTGTCTCACTTTATATTTCATTGGGGAGGAAGATGTGATATGAAATTTGGTGATGTGGTGGGTTGAAACCAAGGGCTTTAGATTAAGAGGTGCCCTAGGGATTGTGGTGATACATTTGGGAGGCACTGAGCTGAGTGTTGTGGCAGAGGGTCCATCGTGGAAGGGGCAGTCCAAGCCTTTGCCTTGATCCAGAAGGCTTGGCCTGATGTTTGTGTTTTATTTTCAGAAATCCTGCCCATGAGAGAATGCCGTTTCCATGTTTGGATGTGTCGAAAGGTCTCGCCTGTTCATGAACAGCTGCATCGGGGAGAGTGTTTTGGCATCAGGAGGCATATTTGTTTCATACCCAGGGATTCAAAGGGCAAACTGGGAATTGTTTAGGGAGGGTGGGCACAGGCTCAATTCGAGGAAGAGGGACATTTTTATTAGGGATCTTCGCAGGGGCATCTTGCGTTGTCCCTGAGGGGCGGGGGCATCAGGCTTGATGAGCCTTGACCTCCGGCCTTGGTGGACTGAGCGGCCTTTGTTGAGTCCTGGGGTGGGGTAGACACTCCCAGTGTAACAGAATTTGGGGAGCTGGAAGGGCTTGTCTCCTGACCCAGGTCTGACTCTGATGGGTCAGGCTACGTCTGCCAAATAGGTGGTGGCTAGATGACACCACACTTAGGGGGTTTGGACTCAACCAGCCCGGGAGAATTATCTGTGTGGCCCATGGGCCCATTTCTCACTCGCACTACCAATGCCCCTGCACTTCGTTAGTTTTAGTTACAATGCTGCTAAGTTAATAAAGGTGGCCCTTAGCTCATCCATATACTGATGTCCATCTCTTTCTTTTGGGATGGGGGACGGGCAAAAGCCACTCTGATTTCTTAAAGTTACTCTGAAGTAGGATTTCTCCCAAATGTTCAATTAAGTAGATCTGGGAATATGAAAGCTCAAATAAGTAGTGACAACATTTTAAACTAATAAATATGCTATTCTAATACATTGTTGTATTTTTCTTTCTAGCTGACATTTAGATTTAGCAAAAAGAGGCAACAATAACCTTCTTGCTGCATTTGAATGTCACACTAAATTGTGTTTAAGACATGATACAACCTAGTCCAAGATATATTCCCACGTTTTATCCTACACCCCACTGCAAACACAATTGAAAAGGCATCTGTACTTTCATTTAGCAACAACTTCCCTCATTATCTGAACTAGAAATCACAGAAAAACTAGGCCTAGTTTCACCGAGCCACCTTCAGAAGTGAGAATTTGACAGTAGGTCATTTGAAACTAATGTAACTTAGTGTTAAACTTGTTACACAAAGACATTAAGAAGAACTGCATCAACCAAAAGTACAAGAAAAAGAGAGAGGGAGAGGACCAACCAAGCAAACCTAAGGGGTTGCAAGACTTTTCACATCTTGCTAAACAAGAGTTTGGTGTGATGTCCAAGAAAAGCCTCAATGTACCTTCCCTATCCAGATAGCAGAGATTTATTAAAAAGCCACTTTGAAATGTTCAGCTAGTGCAACACTAGATAACTTTATTAATTAAGCTGTCTAATTTTTATTCTAGCTCTTTTTTAATCCTGTTCTTTCCAGTACAAATACAGTATTTTGAGAGGCAGTTTCCATATTCAGCTGCAAGTTTCAAGTGGTGAAATCACTTGATTTACACCCATGTCAAGTATCCTTACACTTCAAAAGCAAACTGTAGGAAGAAAAAACTTATTTAGTCTTTACTAGGAAATGCAGCAGCATGCTAGATCTGCTGAAATGCCAGAGTACTACTTATATTACCAGGGAAACTTCACAAAATATATTAGTTAAGACTGCAATCCTATACCTTTGTTGTTGTTCAGTCGCACAGCCGGCTCCGACTCTTTGCGACCCCCATGGACCATTGCCCTCCAGGTACCTCTATCCTCCACCATCCTCCTCAGCCCGCCCAGCTCTGTGCCCATTGTATCCACAATAACATCTAATTAAATTAATTAATTAATTAAATCCAGCAGGTTCTACTTCCAACTAATCATACAAAGGATTGCACATTTATTAAAGTGCTGCTGCCAGAGCACAAAGTCATATATTCAATTTGCCTTTTGTTATTACAGGAATAAACAGATCCCACCATTGACTAATGTGGCAAACCCATGCCCCAAATGTGGCAAACCAGAAATCTTCACTTTTTAAAACTTGCTGACAAGTATCGGTTGCCAAACCTAGGTAGTCTCTCAACACCGTTGAAGCTACCATTCTACCAATAAATACAGCACATAGTCATACAAATATTATCCTTGTAAGTATCTGGTGAATGGGCTTTGTTCATTCTCAGGTTGTGACACATCACCATTTTTGGAGCAAGAGAAAAAATGAACCAGGTTGTACTGGTTCAAGATTGGCATTCATTTATGGAATTTGCTTTAAAAAGAGATGTAGGGAAAGCAGAGCATAATCTCACTTATAAATTTAACCTTTTCCCTTACATGGTTCCTTGTTTAAAATAGCCATATTCTTATTTTTCTATTATGGTTAATTTACTATTGTGCAAATTTATATAATATGTGGTGGTCCCTTTAAAACACACATGGCTAAGTGGGCTTCTATATATCTAAGGGGATCTACACCCGTTCAATACTTCCCTGTTTCATCAGATTTTTCATGGCAATGCCAAAAATGGGAAAAGGGGCCATAATGTTTACAAGTCACTTTAAAAAGTCAAATACCTATTTTAAAACATATACTAATTCACAAACCATGCAAGAGTTTTAAAAACTCTACAATAGCTATTTTTCTTATTTTCTAAAGTCTTGAAATAAAAGCACCAGAAAAGCACATTCTGAGAAGCAAAATTACATTCAGATGTGAAGATGAAGCAAAAATTCATACAATTGCTTCTTGAATAAGAAGATATACATTATTTGGAAGTGGACAGGAAAAGGCCACAAGAAGAGAGTTCTATGCAGAGAAACAATGTCTCTATATTTTATGTACTGAAAATGCCAGCAAGACACATTAATATGGCCTATGACAGCAATCATAGCAATAAGAAAGAAGATATACATTCAACAAGATTTACAATGGCTTTCTTATTTTAAAAATTCTATTAACTATGTGCATGTTTCAGAAGTCTGACAAAATGCCCATGATCTCTTGAGTGTGGAGTTATTTTAACTGCTCACCTGATATAGGTTAAAACAGAATAAGTTATAGTAATGTTTACACCAGTTTTGCCTTGATAAACAAAGTTGCTTTCATTTGAAAACACTAAGCAGGAAGTCTATGGCAACTGAGTAAAATCACAGGCATTATTTTAGAGGAACATGCAGAACATGGAGTTTTTCCTACTTGGTTCCATAAAACTTACAAGAGTTTCAGGCCCAAGAGAAGCAAATGTTCTTTGCCAATGTTCAATCTCCAATACTGATCACCGGCATCCTTCAAGTGTTCCTGTCAAAGCATCAAGACTGCTATCTGTGTCTGAGGCCAGCGTTTGCTCTGTTGACATGGATGAAATGTCATTGATTGATGATGACTGGGAAGGGCTGGTATTGCTATTCACTGCTGCATCTGTGCTAAGAAAACCAAACATAAGAAAATCTGAGGCAAGACATGGCTGAAAACATAAGACTGTGTCATAGAATACAGAGCATTTGGCATTTATATAATTTATTGGCTGAAATCCTATCTGTGCAAATCCTGTAGCATGAAGCTGATAATGTCATTTTAAAAGAAATTAAATATTTCTTCCACCCTTCCCTAGACCTTCTGGGTACCAAACAATCACTTTCACCAGTGGGAACCTGTAGGAGCTGTGGGACACAAGAAGTCATTTTTTTCATTACTGAAAATCACTGACACTGTCCAGGCAGGAATGATTATCAGTAATTAAAGACTTCTTCCTTCTGCTTGCAGCACCCAAGGCAGGGTTTCCCAACCTTGGGCTCCCAGGTGTTCTGGGACTTCAATTACCAGAAGCCCAAGACAGCACACCTGCTGAGTAGGGCTACTAAGAATTTAAGTCCAAGAACATCTGCAGGCCAATCAGAAAAGTTATTAGGGAGCGGGGAAGAGAGGGAGGAGACCAGACAAGGGGAGGTAAAAGTTTAATTTCTAATAAATTCCCTTAGCTGATGACAGCATAACCATTACACTGCAGAACTCACACAGCCACTATTGCAGATCTCTTCCTTAATGGGATTGTGTAGACATCTAATATTTATAGGGGGAAAGCATTCTCAGCAAAATAGAAATGTTATAAATGATGTACTACATACAGTGGTACCCCATACAATGATTTTAATCCATTCCATAGGGCTCGTTGTTGTACGAAACAATGCATGCATTGTACAGCGATTTTCCTTATGGGATGCATTGTACAACGTGTGTGGGTTTTTTTTTTTGCTAAGTGGTTTTTTCCATTGAAAAATTGTTGTACGATTTTTTCCATAGGAAAAATTGTAATGCGGGATGCCATCCCCCCCCAAAAAAAACCCTAATTGTTATATGATTTCATTGCTATACAATTGTTGTATGAGGTTCCACTGTATATGTATAACAGCTTTCAATGGAATCTGTGGACAAGCACATTATCACTCATTACTGGACAAAGAAATAAACAAAAATTGAGTTTCACATATTAAAAGTGTGTTGTCTACAATTCATTTTCACAATGGAAACACAGAAAATCACTCATACATATGAGGACTGTGCATGAGCAACAAGGCTCCCAGCACATTTTAGAATTTAGCATATGAACTTTTCCTTTCCTTTTTGACAAACTAAGCACCAAGCATAGCAACAGCAAAGAATGGCCATCTCACTTGTTCATTTCCTACCCAAAGGGAAGATGGACAAGCTATGTGACACTATAGTACAAATCAGGCAAATAGAGGGTGGAATAACATGGGGAAATAGACTGCAATTTGTGCACCAGTCTGGTGCAGTCTATTTCTGGATGCTCACATTACAAACAGGGGAAAAGCAGCCAACACTGCACCTTTCCAGTCCAGCTGCAGGGCTTCTACTTTTGGGGGCTGGACTGCAGTGACTCCCTGGCAAATGGAAAGCTTGGGAGACTGCTCCCATTTAACCAATGCTTTCTGGTGCAATCAGGCACAAACTTTTGTACCTAGAATTCTCTCTTTTGTGATCTCCACACAATCCCATATGTGGAAAAGCATAGACTTCTTACCTGAAGGAGGATATAGAAACTTATTTAGCATAGACCAATCCACACCAGCCTTCTGCACAGCATCAATATCCAAAGAACATCAGATAATAAAAGTTATCTGACTACATTTCTGCTGGCTTGCAAACAGCCACCACTGGCATAATGACATAATTCAGCATCATCCGAACACGAAAATCCTTTTGCTCAATCCCATCTCATTCACTGAGGCGTAAGCCAAACACTGCTTCCATTCATTACTGTTATAGAGCAGCTAAACATACCATGCCACTTTCCTGGGTGCAACGCTCTTTCAAAACCAATAAATCCTTCCTCTGATTGCTCTAAATTATGCATTTTTTGGTTTTTCACCATGATGGGCCTGCCTGCTTCTGCAAGAGTTTATACTTTAATTTATAAAACACAAATGTCGCTCAGCAATGAGAAAAGGCTCCTTATTTTCATCTGATACCTTAAAGAAATAATGAATTGTGCCGCTAAGGCAACACCTTACTCCAAAAAAAGAATATACCATCGCCCACAATCCAAGACTGCTTTCTTCAGATCATATACACAACTTTTTTTGACCAGTAGCCGGCCTATAAGGAAATAACACATCTGTCATGGCCCTGCTTCTTAAGAAGATGTCTCCAGAAGAGACTCCTGTGGTACAGAAAATTCTGATCTCCCCACCCCAAGCTACCTGGGCCTTCAGGAAGGATTACTGAAAGTCCATCCTCTGCAGAAGATCACTACATTACATTATACTACCTAAACCTCCCAAAACTATCAGTATCTAATTAGGCTGGCCAGAGCCTTCATGCTCAGTAAAAGTACCTATCTACAGCAGAGGAGTTTCATGAATAAAGGATTTCTCATGTGTAGGAGTCTCTGAAGAAGAATAATTTCTTCAGGAAGATTTTTCCCTATGTTGCATCTGGATCAACAGTATGGATCTGGTACTTCCTTTTCAAAGATTCCAAACTATATTATCCTCTATGTTAAATAAAACTTATATTATCTCTACACCGCACCTTAGCATGCTTTCCTTACTCTGCTGGAATTCCAGTGTATGACCTTGACTATTTTTGCCTGCTCCTTGGCTAATGTGCAATCTGAAACCCTGTAAATGATGTGAGATTACATGCCTTGTGTCTATTCCTTGTCTGTTAGTGCAATCTGCCTATGACCATCACACTTTGAGACCTGGATCACCTTGATCTTGTTACCTGCCTGGATCTTTCATGTACTGAGTACCTGTTTGTTAATTACTATTTCTGACCCACTCTCCTCCATTCCCAGGAGTCTGCACACACTCCTAAAATGAAAAGAATGCACAGGCACAAACTGGAAGATTTTGAAAAATACAGATTTAACACAGCACAAACAACTCTTGAAAGCAAATAAACTATTATTTCAATGACTAACCTGAAGGCTGTTCTTTTACCAAACCATTCTTATTTCTTTCTTCCCAGTCCATTACTTCTTTATATATTAGTTCTAAATATAGAAAGAAAAGGTAGAGAGAAAATTAGACTGTAGAAGAGCACTTTCACTGCTTTGTGAAAAATTCAGGACAGTCTTCAAATGGCTCTTCACTGTCATATATTCAGTCTTCTGAACACATCATGTTGATGGTTAATAGAGCTAATACATCTAAATACACCAATACACTAACTCCAACCTTTAACAACTGGAAAAAGAGCTAGGGAGCAGTCAGATAGCTGTAAAGGCTCATGCCTGATTACACTGGAAAGAGCCACTTTAATGGGAGTGATCTCCCTTACAGTGATCCTTTGGTAGGGCAGGGAATCACTCCAGCCCAGCCCCTAAAAGAAGAAGCCCTGCACATGGGCCAAAAAGGCCATCTTAGGCATGGTTAGGGTTAAGTCAAGAGTGCATTTCCCCATGTGCTGTATGATCTCTGGGAAACAGGCCACACCTGATTGCTCCACAAGCAGCCCACATTACAATCTATCTCCCTGTGTGACCACATCCTCCAATCCTATATAGTTATCCAGAAATAAATCCTCATGAATTCAATTGGACTTTTTTCTGAGTGCATGCTTATAGTATTGCATCATCTCAAATATAATTCCATTTTTGTGGATAATGCTGGGAACACTTAACTATTTCCAAGGGGAAAAGCATTATAAGTTTAGAATGAATGCTATTGATTGGAACAACAGCAATTAAATTGCTCAAGTATTATTATTTTTTATCTACTACTTCAGATCAGGACAGTTTATGAACTTTAAGTTGTGAACAATACAACTGGAAATGTAAGATCCTTGTGGGTTGGAGACAGGATATGAGCTAGAGTCTACTAAAGTTTCTCATAGTACTTCTTCTTCCGTGTCTAGGCCACACGTGAAACTGCCAAAATGAAGGCACCCGCTGGTGACTTCATTCCGCAGTTCCCCCCTCAACCAAGTGTGAGAAACATCAGCTGGCAACACAAGGATGCTGTTACCAGGATACACCCGATTGTGGTTCAAGAATAAAACAGTCTTTGAGGAGGCAATTTCTGTGTACCCTCTCAGACAGAAGAACTCTCATCTCTATTCTCCTCTGTGGGTTCGACTGAGAACTCTTTCAAAAAATTGAATGAATGTTCTTCCACAAATCCTTTTCTCTTACCTTCTACTGACATCTCAAAGCTACTTCCTCTAGGAATCCTTTGAATCACAACTATAATCCCTATATCTTATTAGTGTATCTATTTTAGATTATTTAAGTCCTTTGGAAAAAAGATTATATCAGATGTTTGTACAGCTGCACAACATATGAGGATTTATCATGTGCCCATTTCTTTATAATCAGTTATTACAAAACACAGCGGTACATATCTTAACCTATAAAACCAAGGGTTAACCGTTGGAACTTGCTATAGGTTCCTAAGCCTTGCCCTAATGACCCGCACCCACCATTCGTGCACACGGCCGAACTGGGTCCGCAGGTCAACGAAGGATTGAGAAAACCGGCAGTGGGGCAACAGCCCCACAAACGCGAAAAAAGGGAAACAACTTCATTTCCCAACATTCTTTGCACCACGCCGCAGCCAATCAGGCTGAGAGGCGCGACCACAAAGAACATTGAGAAACGCGCCGTGGCCAATCAAAATCAAGCCGCAGGAAAAAAATGCACCACAACCACAAATCACAAACCCATAACTACAAGCCCCAGTCCTGTGCGCCGGCGCCCGAAAAATAAAAACAACAACAACTCACCGCCTCACAGCCACACAAACACCAAACGGCCTTCTTTCCCTCACCAACGGCGCCTGAAGGTCCCGACTGGAGTTTCCCCTTTAATATCAGTAGGTGGGGGTGGCGATCCCCATCTCCGCTGGCTCACCTGGGTTTGGGAGGTTTGTGGGGACAAAAGGGGTATGTCCCCCCAACCCTTCTGGATCCAGGAGACCAGGGAGAGTGGATTGATTCTCCCTCCTCCTCCTAAAAAAACCCTCCATTCTTAAAGAGAAGAAACCAAGCGGTTTCTTCTCTTTAAAAACGGAGTTTTTTTAGGAGGGCGGGAAAAATCGATCCACTCTCCCTGGTCTCCTGGGTCCAGAAGGGTTGGGGGGACATACCCCTTTTGTCCCCACAAACCTCCCAACCCCAGGGGAGCCAGCGGAGAGGGGGATCGCAACCCCCACCCACTGATATTAAAGGGGAAACCCCAATCTACTTTCACGACTCCACACAATCAAAGCACCATGACACAATAAAGCCCCCCTCCCCACCACCTAGCCCACCCTTCCTAACCCCCAATGACCACGCCCCCTCCCCACCACCTAGCCCACCCTTTCTAAGCCCCAACACCAAGCCCCTTCCCCACCACCTAGCCCACCCTTCCTAACCCCCAACAACCATGCCCCCTCCCACCACCTAGCCCACCCTTCCTAACCCCCAATGACCATGCCCTCTCTCCACCACCTAGCCCACCCTTCCTAACCCCCAATGACCATGCCCCCCTCCCCACCACCTAGCCCATCCTTCCTAACCCCAAACAACCATGCCCCCTCCCCACCACCTAGCCCACCCCTCCTAACCCCCAACGACCATGCCCCCTCCCCACCACCTAGCCCACCCTTCCTAACCCCCAATGACCATGCCCCCTCCCTACCACCTAGCCCACCCTTCCTAACCCCCAATGACCACGCCCCCTCCCCAGCACCTAGCCCACCCTTCCTAAGTCTCAACGACCACACACCTCTACCCACCACCTAGCCCACCCTTCCTAACCCCCAACGACCACGCCCCCCTCCCCAGCACCAAATAAATAATTCTTTTTTAAAAATACTAAAAACAGTCAAAACATCAAAAAATACACAAAACCAAAACCAAAAAACAATATGAAGTAAACAAAAACACAATAAAAAACAAAACAAACAGACAAAAATACAAATTCCAACCCCACACCCCACCCCACACACAAAAGCATATCTGCCATTTCAGTTTTATAAAGCTCCCCTTTTGCTCCTGGGAAGCCTTTGGGAGTATCCTACATGGGGGGAGGGGGTTAATAGTTAAAAATTGCTATTATCCAACAAAGATTTTTTTACTATTAAAGGCTTCTTCCTCCCTCATTCCAAGGCTACCAAAAATTTCCTTAGGACAAGTGTCTCCAAAATTGAAACGGGGTTGGAAAGTTTAAATTGATTATTCCAGCATGTCTGGTTAATGTTGGCAGAACTGGGCCAAAAAGATTTGGCCCAATGTTTGGGTATTTAGTCTATTCATATACTTGAGTATTTACATTGTTTGTGCTTAATGAAACAAAATGCTTTTGTAGATTAAAAAGAACAAGAAATTAAAAATAAACAAGACATCAATAGTAATAGAATACTTTACTGACTTTTGCAGTGTAGTAGGTTTCAGTAACTTAAGTAAACTAAATTACTATACTCTGACTTTATTCAAATCGGCAAAAAAAGGTCCATCTTTCTGTCACAAAATAATATTTCCTTAAGATATTTAGATATCATTCCCTAACACAGTATTTTTAGATAATATAAACACGATTTTACCTTTCCATTCTTCAATGGCATGTTCTCTTTCTTCCAGCTGTGCATCATATATTTGAGGTGGTGGCTAAAAATACAATAAGGTTTAAAATAAAACTCTTCTACTCAATTTCATTTTTTCCTTACACATATATAAGAGCTAAATAGTGGGGGAGGGGAGGGACTTTTTTAAACACACTTGGCAGGTTTTTCTGCTTGAAAGGCAGCAAAATAAACAGAAGATGCCCAAGAATATGACAGTCAGGGATTCTCTTTATGAACGCCCGACTTTACTTAGTCTCAATGGTTATCACAGAATGATTTGCTTCTTTGAACAGAGTGATTGCTTATTATCTTCTTTATTTTGACTTTGGATCCGTGGTTCCCATATTGGGGGTCCAGACCCCAAAGGGGACTTCAGTTCCCAGAAGCCTAAGTCGTAAGTACGTTGCTTTGTGGAATTGATTTAGGCTTCTGGGAATTGAAGTCCAAAAACCAAAGTTTGGGAAACACTGCTTTAGATGCAGCAATTTAACAGAATGTTGTGCTTCATTTAAGCCAGTCTCCAAGGTTTTCATTCCTGCAGTTCCTTTCTCCTTTATTTTAAACTGAATCATCAACTGACAGAATCTGTAGTTTTCATTTCTCATAATGTGACCAAAGTATAGCTGTCTGCATATATGAGCAAAATTTGTTGTTTGCATTGCATGCCAAACAGTCTGCAGCATGAAGTTAAATTTTTCTCACCATTTGATAAGGGAGCAAGAAACATCCCCTTTAAAGTCGGAAATCTCACTGCTTTAAACAAAGCATTGTCCAATTCCCACAACTGTAAAGCTGGGGTCAAATGGACCACTATAGAACAGCAAAGGATTCCACCCTACATATTTAATGCTTTCTTAATCTCCATTCACGCTCCTTTGTGATTCCTTCAGCCACCCTAAGATACATGCCTAGTAGCTCTCTTTTATGATCTTTTGGAGATAGTTTATTTTTGGAGAATTATTTTATGTTTTCAATCTTAAAATATTTTAGTGTTTTTCACATTCTTTGCTCTTACAAGGAATTAGATAACATTAAGGTCAGAGGCTCTTGTTGATTTAATTATTTAAGACAATGTCTAAATTTTACCTTTCTATGGTCCCATAGAACTGCCAAACTAGCAGTTTGAAAGAAAGAAATTGCAAGTAGATAAATAGGGACCACTTCGGTGGGAAGGTAACAGCGTTCCGTGTGCTCCGGTGTCTAGTCATGCCTCTCACATGACCATGGAAAATTCTGCAGACACAGACAGTGCTGGCTGTTTGGCTATAGAGATGAGCACTCTATACGACTGGCTTTCGAGCAAGGGTGACCTTTACCTTTACCTATGGTCCCCAAAACTTGGAAGGTATACAAACATTGCAAATAAATGTAAACTTACTGCTTCAGCTTCAGCTGAGTCATACCAAACTGTGATATATGGATGACGTAAAGCCTCATCTACTGAAATTCGTTTGTCTGGATCTACTACAAGCATTTTTGATAGTAAATCTCTAGCTTGACAAGCTAGAAAATAGAAAGAAGAAAGCATTTGTTAAAATTTGGGGAAAAAAATGAAAGCATAAAGATACAGAATACATTACCCTGATATGAGTAACATGTTTACACAGTACATTATAAAAATAAATATCTGCATTTTCTTAAAGGAGAGACAGTGTGTCAACTAGAAATGTTTTATCTCAGTCTTAAATTAGCAGTTTTCGAATTTGCCGGCTGGTTTATAAGACACACTTACCCCCCCCCCTTTTTTTTACATATACTGGAAAATGGAGTGTGTCTTGTGTGCCGGTTAATCAAAATTATCATGTTGAAAATTCAGTGAGCCTACCTCTCTCAGGTTTAAAAAACCCAGTCTCCCGGCTCCAGCCACCGCCAACCACAAGCTGGGGGAGGGTAGTTTTAAAAAACTCCCTCTCTCTGGCGTGGGGAAATTGGTAGGGGAAAAGTGGTCTTTTTGAAGCCGCCCTTCCCCCGGCTCCAGCCGCCACCAGATCACCCCCTTCCCCAATTTTTGTTTGCTTTGTCAATCTCTCCTTAGCCAGTTCGCCTCATGCCTGGGGGCTGGCAATCACACATCTGCAAGATCACATAGATGTTTGCATGCAGGGGAAGGGGGGAAGAGAGGGGGGATGGTTTCCCCTCCCCTCCCGGTCATCTCCTGCAGGCTGTCACAAAGGGTCCTGTGCCTGGGATGGCAGGTGGACCTTTGGAAATGCATTTCTGAGTTTTGTGGATGAAGATTAAAAGATCCCTAACTACAGTGTTTTCTAGTTACATTTTTTTGTAGGAAAAAATACCATATATACTCGAGTATAAGCCAATTCAAATATAAGCCAAGGTACCTAATTTTACCTGAGAAACCAGGAAAACTGACTGATTCGATTATAAGCCTACTAGTGAGTTTCAATAATCAAAATAAACCAGCCTCGTATGACTGGCGTTTTCATTTTGGTCTAAGATTACCCATTTCTAACAGGAGAGGCACAGGAAAGCCAGGTAAGTGCTGCAGGTGCCGGGGCAGGAGTTTCGTCCGCTGTAGATGTGATCAAAGCCGGCTCTTCAGCCACCTGGATCACTTCTACATGAAAGCCAGTTGCTGGCTATAGCCATGATCCAGATCTAACCACTTCCTGACCAGGATGTTTATCAGATGGTCTCAAATGCGCAGATCTCCTGCACAGCTGGGATAACAGAGCAGATGACTTGAGTATAAGCTGAGCCTTTTTCCAGCACATTTTTGGTGCTGAAAAAAATCAGCTTATACTCAAGTAAATATGGTAACTATAAAATTGGTACAATAAATAATTTTGGAAATTCATGGGAAAATGTAGAAAATTATTTTTGCCTCTTAAAAATGTGTATAAAAACCAAGGTGCGCCTTATATTCCAATGGGCCTTATACACCAACAAATACAATAAGTGATAATTCATTGTTATAGAATTCTGAAACTATGATTTTGAAGCTTGAAAAGTGAGTCTTTATTGAGTTGCTAAAACAAAACTAAAACTAAAAAAGCAAAGAAAACAGGTAGCTGAGAAATTAACATATAAAGTTAAGACTCCTAGGCACTTGGACAAAATTTAAATGCTTCAAAGAAATTAAATATTTTTTGTTCTAAAGGACTATTGACATTTTTGTTGCAACATGAATTAATTCAAACTCACACAACAAATTATACCTGCTTTACAATCTTGAGAAAAAGCAGAATTAAAAATATTTATTTTGCATATTCCTGAATAAGTTATGAAAAGATATACACACATATGAAATCTTACTTTTTAATCTGTCACGATCAGAGTCTAATGGAAATACCCAGTCTGGGAAGAGTTCTTCAAAATTGCTGCCTGGATATTTTGGTCTGTTTTCTACATAGTTGCGCACAGTAGGCTGTAGCTTTTTCATAAATTCTGCTGATGGTGTACCTAACTGTTCAATAACTTTATTCCACTGGTCAATATCTGTAAATGTTTCATTTAGGAAAACAAGGTAATCCCTGACACCAAATTCTGCATAATACAATGATCAAGAATCTGGCACTACTATGTTACTTCAGAAGAGCACCTTTATTTCACAAACTGTGGGCAAAACCATAGATGTCCTCTATATGGTGAATAAACTTCTTAAATTTGTTTTAGAATATTTTGCTAAAATACATTGTGCTAGTTCCAGATAAAGCACTGGATAATGCAAATGGCAGAAAGTGAAGAAGACCTAAAGAACCTCTTGATTAGGGTGAAAGAAGAGTGTGCAAAAGCTGGCCTGAGACTCAACATCAAGATAATGGCAACCAGCCCTATCACTCCCCTGGCAAATAGAAGGGGAAGAAATGGAAGCAATGACAGACTTTACCTTCTAGGATCCGAGATCACTGCAGATGGAGACTGCAGCCATGAAATAAAAAAGCTGAGTAATTTTTGGGAAGCAAACTATGAGAAACCTAGGGAACATAATAAAAGGTAAAGACATCGCCCGACCAACAAAAGTCCACACAGTCAAAGCAATGGTATTCCCAGTAGTAATGTATGGTTGTGAGAGCTGGACCATAAGGAAGACTGAGCGCAGAAGAATAGATGCCTTTGAAATGTAGTGGAGGAGATTTTTGAGAGTACCCTGGACAGCAAAGAGACCAAATAAGTCAATCCTGAAGAACTGCTCTTTGTAAGGACAAATATTGAAGATGAAACTAAAGTACTTTGGACACCAAATGAGAAGACAGGACTCACTCGAGAGGGCCTTGATGCAGGGAAAAATGGAAGGCAAAAGGAGGGGAGGCAAAGGATGAGATGGCTAAATGGTATTATTGATGCAATGGGTGTAGAGCTGAGCAGGCTGTGGAGGATGGAGGAGGATAGGGGTGCCTGGTGTGCAGTGGTCCATGGGGTCACAAAGGGTATGACTCGACTATGCGACTGAACAATAACAAATACAGGAACTATTTTGGGAAGATGAGACTCTGCTAGTCAGTTCCATATAACTGAGTTTATCTGAATCCAGTCCTCTGATAACACAGTCCTGTCTGCACCTGTTAACTCAGAAGGTTTCTGTATTTCACAATGATAACTGCATTTAGGATTATAACATGCAGGAGACTGATGATTTAGACTTTTCTAACAAAGAGAAACTAAACTTACCAGCAAAATAAAATACAATAATAGGTTATAACACAATTTAAAAATATGGGGGAGAGGTTGAAATATTTAATAGCTATTCAGTGCCTCCAACTTTCAAATGCAGGTATTTACAGCCTAGCTTCATCCTTATATGAATACAGAACAATGTTATCAATTACCAAATAAGGTAGTTGGCCTGTGACTACTGATCATCATTTGGTTCTATGTGCAGAGAACCGAATATAAGTACATAGTGAGATGCTTCTACAGTTTAAAAACGGAAGCGCTGTTAAGATGTCATATTGTGTGGCCTCACAATTAAGCAGCACAAACTCATGTTAAATGGTACTCTTCATGTTGTTTCTTACTGTAGTAGACAGGAAGAAAACCTTCCTTGGGAGGAAGGCTACATAGCTATTTGAAAAGCTAGATAATATATGAGGTGGGTTGCTACTTCAAATACTGTACCTAGATAGCTTTAAAACCCTCTGACGTGAGGAGCCAACTTTGGACAGTATTAAAGCCTGCGGTAGGAGGGAAGGAGAAGATGCTGCACAACTATGCTGTAGGCCATAATCTCTGTATGAAAACTACCACTTGTGTTTCATATACCATGTCCGTGAACCTTGATTTTAGAGGCAGGAAGTAAAAATTCCCAATCTGATCAACAAATTGTGAATGAAGTTAATAAACTAGTTCCTGCCAATTATCAACAGTGCCTCGTTGTCACCGGAAATGTGGACTGTGGCAAATATGCACTGAAAAGTTCAAAAACCAGTGCACAAATGTTCCAGCCTTGCTCCCTCCTCTATTGGAGGCAGCGGGGGTGGCAAATAGCACAAAAACACACATTTAATTAATGCGCCGTCAGGAGGAACCATGTGACTGTCTGCTCAGCTGTCTGAGGGGGCGTGGTCAGGCCCCTGGCAGGAAATATTTTCGCACCCCTGGATTAGAGAGTCCAGAATACGGCTGTCAGATTGATTACAGGAGTGAGAAAATCTGATCATATTGCCCCGGCTCTAAAAAAATCTGTACTGGTTACCTAATTCCTTTCCATATCAGGCACAAGGTGTTAACAATGACATTTAAAGCCCTCTATGGTTTATGGCCTTGCTATTTCAGAATGTCTCTCCCACACTACCTGATTCTCTTATTGGTGCAGTTCTAGGTGCTGACACAAAGGATGGCCAGGAAAACCTTAACAAAAGATAGATCCTTTTGGGCGAGAGCACCAGTACAGTGGAACACCTTGCCAGTTGAACTGTGCCAGACCTCATCACTGGATGTATGTAAATGCCAGCTAAAAACAATGCTGTTCAAGGAGGCATTTAAGACCATTCTTTCTCCTAGCTAATTTATGTTGATATAGCTATCAGATTTCTTTTATTTGTTCTCTGGATCTTAGTTTTTGTTTTAATTGGTTAAAGTGCTTGACTTAAGATTTAATCAACAAGATGAGTTAGAAATACAGTATTTGTAATATTTTTTAAAATTAATTTGATGAGGTTTCAATAGCCAGTATTAGTGTACTGGACAATATGTAGCAAACAAGGTTTCTGCTGATTAGGGTTTTGAAGCAAACACACCATCTGTTGGGAGAAAGTGCGTCAAGCTTATCTGCCACTTACCATGATTTATCTATTGTGTTTTTATAGGTTTTCTAGAAGAAACTCCAGAAGCAGGATTATACCAAGGACAAACAAAGAACTTAACCCGAGGTCCGATTATAAGAATGTCTAAATTAATTATTAAAATATCTTAATTTTAACATGACTACCATTAGGGTGCTTTTTAAAGAATCACCATGATCCATGTGGTTACATATGCTAAAGACAGCAGAATTGCCCTTGCATTCAGACAGCATTTCCATTCTATACCTATAAAATGGTGCATTAAGCGTTGGAATGTGACAAAGGATGTTGCACCAGGCCCCACTAGCCCGTAATGGGCCTCCGTTCACTCGCCCGAACCCGGTTCACAGGTAACTGTCGGGTTGAAATTTTCGACCCGGGGGCAGGAGCCCCCCCAGTCGCAAACAAAAAAAGGGAACTTCAATTCCCAATGTTCCTTGCGCCGCGCCGCAGCCAATCAGGCTGAGCGGTGCGGCAAAAGGAACGTTCGGAAACGCGCCGCGGCCAATAAAAAAAGCCGCAGGAAAAAAACCGCCACAGTAAGCAAACACGTGCAGGCAAAACTACAAGCCCCAGCGTCCTGTGCGCCATTAGTGCGCCGAACGCTGAGGCGGCCTGCGCACGAAAAAAACTAAAAAAAAACGCCCGTTGCCGCTGCCCTTCTTCCCCACGGGCCAGCCAGCATGGCCCGTGGGGGAAAAAAGAACCCCCCCCGCCGCCCTTCTTCCCCATGGGCCAGCCAGCATGGCCCGTGGGGGGGAAAAAGGGAACCCCCGCCGCCGCTGCCCTTCCCCACGGGCCAGCCAGCATGGCCTGTGGAGAAGAAAACAAAAAAAGCACCACCCCCGCCATTGCCCTTCCTTCCCACGGGCCAGCCAGGATGGCCCGTGGGAAAGAAAGCCCCCCCCCACCACCAATGCCCTTCTTTTCCACGGGCCAGCCAGCATGGCCCGCGGGAAAGAAAGCCACCACCCCCCTCAAAAAGTAAACAAAACAAAAACACTAAAAAAACAGAAAATGAAACACAAAAACAGCCAAAAACAAACAAGAAAAAACACACAGAACCCCCCCAAAAATCCCAAACACCCCCCAAAAAATCAACAACCAAGAGAGCTTACCAAAACACGTCTTCCATCCATGAAGACCGGAACTCAAATGAGAAAATAATGAGAAAATAATAAAACAAAAACGGAAGCGACACCCAGAGGACAGAAGAGAACAGTTGTAGAGAGGCAGAAAAGCTCACCACCCCCACCCAGAGGCCAAAAGAGAAAAAACATTCAAAAATATTGAAACTAATAAGATTAATTTTTGAATTAATCAAATAAGTTATAAAAACATTCAAAATTAATCACACTAATCTCAAAAAATACCAAAAAAACCCAGAAATCACTTTTCACTCAAAAAAACCAAAACAAAAAATAAAAATGCGTAAAAATAAAGATTTAAAAACCAAAATTAAATTTTGAACTAAATAATATTAAATCAAATTAAATAAATTAAATTAAAATAAAATTTCCATAAACAGAAAACAAAAACCTTCAAAAACCAATTCAAAGAGCCCGGCACTGAGGAAGCCGGCACGCAAAAAAAAAAAAGGCCCAAAAAACCCCACTGGGAGCGCAAGTCCGCCGCAGGCGGACGCAGCGCCTCGAAGCCAAAAAATCACAAAAACTTACGACACCATTTAAAACAGCCCAGCACCATTGGTTCAAGAAAAAAAAAGAAGCCCTTTACTATCCAACACAATTTTAAAAAGCCTGGCACCGCCGGGCAAAATATGCTAGTGTACTATAAAAGATGAAAAAAGCACATGCTGAACTGTGTAAATAAAGTTTTTGATCTGCATACATAAATGTATTCTACTAAAGAAGAATCTACTCCTTTACTGGAGGACACTCCTTGAGTGTCCCCTGGACTGCAAGGAGATCAAATCAATCAATCCTAAAGGAAATCAACCCTGATAGTTCCTTGGAAGGACAAATATTGAAGCTGAAGCTCAAGTACTTTGGCCATCAAACCAGATTGAAGGCAAAAGAAGAAGGGGATGGCAGAGGATAAGATGGCTAGATGGCATAATCGGTGCAGTGGGTGTAGATCTAGATGGGCTAGAGGATGGCAGATGACAGAGGAGCCTGGCATGCGGTGGTCCATGGGGTTGCAAAGGGTCAGACTTGACCGTGCAACTGAACTACAACAAAGAAGTTCACCAACCTCAAATCACCATTCAAGATATTCTGTTTGTTATTCACCATACAGAAGTGTCACTGAATCCAACAGGACTTACCTTCATCTATAAACAATTGCAGCATGACAGAAAATTTATATAAATTCTATTTCACTGCTGAATTGTAACATATTTTGAAAAATAACTTTGTGTGGTTACTGCTCTATGATGCCTTTACACATTACTTTACATTAGTGAAACTACTTTTTAGTTTTCTTGCAAGGTTACAAATGAAGTTCAGCCACAGTAACAAATATCGAATAAATAACAGACATCATTTGACGTCTGCTGGACCTCATCACAATCTTTCAACAGCACACACCTAAAAGATCAGTAATAAGCCAGTGTGTGTCCTCAGTACAAGCTACACATCAGAACAATCAAATGCTGAGGCACACTAATTTCTTTCAGAACAATATTCTATGGCTTCTCATAATTAGCACACTCAAAGGCTTTGCTGTAGTCTTCTGAAATTCACTGGTGTGCATTTGCAATATAATCTTGAGCGCCTCTTCCTTTTCAGAATTAAACTTGAATGGCATGCATTCCTCAACCTATGTAAATCTTTTTTGCAATACCGTCAGCATCACTTTGCTTCATGAGAAACTAGCACAACTGTCTGTAGTTACCAATTTTACCTGTTTAGGCATTTATTTTCCATTCAGTCACAGGGTAGCTCTTATACCTGATGTCTTTGCCAACTTCTCTTCTTTTCCGCTTCCTGCTGATTACCCACTTGCAAACAAATGAAAAACTAACAACCAAATGTTAACATGGCTAAGGGAAAATTACAGTTCCCATTTAAACCACAGGATTGAAGGGGAAACTCTTTACAATGAAATAATAATAATAACCTTGTGCCATCAAGCCAATTCTGACTTATGGCAACCCTTTCAAGGATTTTCTAGATACAGAATACTCAGAAGTGGTTTACTATTCTCTCCTTCTCAGAGCACCCTGGGACTCTGCAGCTTGCCCATGCCTGCACAGTCATGCTTTTTTTCTGGGATGGCACAGCGAGGAATCAAACTCCCAGCCTCTTGCTCTACAGTCAGATAACTAAATCACAGCACATTACAATGAAGACTAGCACTGTTCTCAATGGTTTTAAAATAACCGATGTCTTGAAAAACATAAATGTTCTGGGAAGAAACTGCAGTATCTTCTATAGTTAATTTTCAGACCAACAGATCTATTAGTATCAGTACAACATAAAAAGTGACAACACTAACACTGGATTGGTGAAATTCTAAGTAGCAGTATATATTTAATGCACAGAGATTTGTTAAGTGTGAAAGACACGTAGATGAATACAGCAAACAAGAACATTAGCAACAACAGGCAACTGACAGGAAACACAGCATGAAAGAAGAATTGTGTTAGGTTGTTCATAAGGCTCTGGAAGTCAAAATAATACAAATGGGAGAAAATTGAAAAAATAAAAATAAAGTTCTTTCTAATTAGTTGTGTTATTTGGGTTAATGTATGATCAACCATTAAGCGTTCATAAAATTAAGCATTCAGAGCTGTACTTTTCTAACCTTGTATGCCTTCACTACCTATGTGAGATAACAGGATAAGAATTGACAAGACAAATCCATTATTGTGAGCCTACTTCCATTATGCAAAGGAATACAAAAAAGCAAACAATATAGAATTTTAGCAGTAATGTTGAGGAATCTTCCATTTAAACAGTGGCAATAACTGTTAAGGAAATTTGCAGCATCAAGACTGCAAAAAGGTGAAGTTCCTAACATAAATTGTTAGTGTTCAAACAGTATAATTACACATAATAAGTTAAAAAAAAAAGTCTGCTGTGGTAAATATCACAAATTTGAACATGTATTTTAGGACCATTTGGGAAAGAGAAGTATACTGAAGGCAGGGTTTAGCAATCTTCTACAACTATAAGTGAGTGAAATAATTATTTGATAAATGTGGTTTAGGTTTCAAAGATTATTAGGGAAGGATACGATCAGTGCCTTGGAATATCACACAACCTTTCACCAATTCTCCCATGATGCAACCAACTGACCAGATATCAACTGAAAGTAAAAGTGAAATGGTAAAATTATGGAGTGTCATGAACTTAAGTAGAAAAGAAAAGAACATTTTTACATTTAAAACACAACAATGCAGAAAATGGAACTGCTAAAATGTTTTTGCACAATAAAAACAATAACATTTATTTTTCTGCAAACTTCAAACTATAAACAAAGAAGGCTGTGCTAAAACAACCTACCATTCCTTTAAATATGCAATTGACTCTCATTTTAATAATGCACATTTGTGCTTCCTAAAAATGCTGCGAAGGATACAGTCTCTTCCTGGAAACACGACCTTATGGAGGACCATTTCTGCCATTATGCACCCAACAGACCAGATATCCACTATCGAATGTTAGGTGTAATGGAGACAAAAATTAAAAATATTTTAAAATCTATAAATACATTTCAAAATGCTAAATATGCACTGAATATTTAACATTGCAAATGATAATAATGTACACTAAGAATAATCTGGAGAAATATTTTTGGGACAGAATAATTTACATTCTTCAACAATGTATATTCCAATTCAGGCATGAAGTTATCTACTAACAGTGGTATCCACCTCACATAGAGCCCATGCTTTTAGACTACATTTTACTCACACAACAGCTACTCAGCAATGGTATTGCAGTACACCTTTCCTGCTCTACCTCACTATCTACATCACCTCTTCAGAGAAATAATTTAAATGCAGAACTGATTCTTTAGTTTGTTAAACTTATAACACTAGTTCAGTTAGATACCCATTATGCCAGTCTAGCTACATGTGGTTAACCTTAACTGAGCTGGCTTTCTCAAACTTCAGCAACACATTCAAAGCAGAGAATTTTAATTGACTTTGTACCCCACAAATAGACAAATACAGTACCTTTACTCTGCAACTTACCGTTCTCCTTGTATCCCATGCCAAGGATAACCTCTGGTGCTCTGTAGTATCGTGTTACTACATATGGAGTCATCATAAAATTAGTACATGCGGTCCTTGCCAGTCCAAAGTCAAGGATTTTGAGAGTACAGTCTGATTTCACTACTATATTGCTTGGTTTTAAATCCTAAGAAAAAATACATTCAATTAAGTGTTCAAGAAATAATATAATCTATTGTTGTTAAAATGTGCCACCATCAAGTCATCTATGAATGAAAGATCTCCAAAATGTCTTGTCCTCAATGTACCTGCCTAACTCTTGGAAATTTAAGCCTGAAGCTTCCTTTTGGGAGCCATCTCACATTTGGTCTTCTTTTCATGCTGCCTTCCACCTTTCTCACCGCTATTGTCTTTTCTAGAGAATCCTGCCCTCTCATGAGATGTCCAAAGTAGGACAGTTTTAGCATCATTGTTTTTTTCTTCCAGAAACAGTTCAGGTTTGGTTTGCTCTAGGATCCACTGGTTTGTCTTTTTTGGCAGTCCAGAGTATGCACCAAGGTCTCCTCTGTATTTTAAACAAGTCATCCCCCTCCCCCACCCCGGTCAGCTCTCTTTGCTGTTCAGGTTTTACACAATGACAGTATAATATACACAAGTTTGCAAAGCTACGTCAGTTTTGAGACAAAAATAGCTTTGGATGCAAACATTTTATTCGGTTAAACAGAAAATCACACTCACTGAACATGCATGAGGAATACCCAAGTTCACATATGAGCCACAAAGCTGACTGAAAGCTTGCCATTTTATTGAGACCCAAGAGGTCCCACTATTTAGCCCCCTTTAGGTTCAAGAGATGAGGCTCCACATGGAGCTGAGGAAGAACATATGGCTCTGTCATACCCCAACATGAATATGTTTTAGATAAGAATTACTAAATGAAAATAAAACAAACAAGTACATGCAAGATTGAACAGATAGAAATAAATATCCAAGCACATCAAAGCAGACTGATGTCCTGTTGCTAGTTTACACAGTTTGTGCTGAAATAGCAGTCTTTATTTATAAAAAAGCAGGTTTCCACACATTTTGCTTCAGAAGACTTATAAGGAACTGCGGCATTTGGGCCATTGAAATAGGGGAGGGGGGAATTATTTATTCCATTACAGTACACTTATTGTATATACCGCCCATCTGGGTGGTCTATTCACTCTGGACAGTGTACAATACGTAATTAAAATAAAGCATTAAAAGTATAACATTAGAAACTTATATGTATGTATAAGAGCAATAGACAAAAACAAAAAACTCTCAAACAGCAGTATGTGTAAAATAAAGCAAAGAAATAAAATAAAATAAAAAATATTAAGGAGCATTGGGAAGAATAGCTTGAAAAGCCTCTAAAGAGCAAGTAACTTGCATCTAGAAACATAATTAGAGTTTTTGGTGTGGAGCACTCTTGTTTCAATTCCTCTTTCCCAGACTTGGACTATGAAGGATTCATTAACAAAATTCATAAACTACTGAAGGGGAGTGATAATAAAATTAATTGTTAGGAAGCTCAATATGTAGTTCAGTGTTTCCCAACATTTGGTTTCAGACTTCAATTCCCAGAATCTAAGTCAATTCCCCAAAGCACTGATCAGCCAATGTACTGACTTAGGCTTTCGGGAATTGAAGTCCCCCTGTGGGGCGTGTGCCCCACTTTGGGAATTACTGCTCTAAATCAGGAGTTTTCAGCCTTTTTAAGCTTTGGGGGGCAGATAGCCATTTTGCCCTTCTTCTACCATATGGCACTTCCAGGAGTGGTGGAGGCTGTGGGGGGCCACATGAAATCCTACCTCAACCCTAATTGGCTATGGCTGTAAAAATGTTAGAACACAGATACAAAAGAAATGAATATCATGCTGGATAAGACCAACATTCTGTATCTCTGTCTGCCTGACCTGTCCCTTTGTACCAATTTGTCTGTCTCATTTAGGCAAGACTTTCATTTTGTGTAATAGCTTACACTACCATTGCATGTTAGCCACACTGGTGACCTCTATCACCTATCTCAATCCTTCTTGACTTGTGATAAAAATTTAAGCTGACCCTGTGAGCTCTTCTTTCTAATGGCATCATTATTAATGAGGATAAATTGTAAAGATAGTCCCTAGTATATTTGTGAAACCACTACCTACTCTGTGAATGATACCAGCTGAATGGAGATGCTTAATGCCACACAACATCTGGTACAGAAGGTAGGACATTCTTTCATGATCTAGCTCCATATGAATAACTTGGCACAAGTTGGCATCCATCAGTTCCATAACCAAATATCTGAAACGTAAAAACAAAACATTTAATATTTTTTATAGTTTACACACACACACACACACACACACACACACACACACACACACACACACACACACACACACACAAAATCTAACTGTACAAAATCCATAAAGACATATAATACATGATTATAATTTTACTGAAGAGAGCTAGTATAATGGGTAATTCAGGCAAGGACTCAAGATACTTGGGTCCAATCTCTGCTTTTCATAGAAACTCATGTAACACTAGTAAAAACACTCTTTAAATAACTTATGTATCTTGGAAAACTCTACAATGATCATCATTAAATCAGAACTAACTTTACAGCAATAACACTTTTCTGCAATATAGCTTCCAGGTAAGAGAAAAGACAAGAATTCTGTTGCTGCCATTTTACTTCACTAATTTTACTCCAGATGTATACTGTTTCTCTGAAAAAATAGAAACCCCTGTTAATTTTGTCAATTTAAACTAGTTTACAGTGCTTAGACCAGGGATGCCCAAACGATGGCCTGTGCCCATCACCATCCTGCACATGGGCAGGATTGCTTCCGACGCCAGAAATGCTCTATCGTCACCGGAAGTGCCGAAAATGGCACGTTTTAAAAGCAAAACGTGGCAAAAAGGTGCCTCAATTTTTTGAAAGGGGTGCAAAAATGCTCCCCTCAATTCTCCCTCCTCCAAGGGAAGCAATGGAGGAGGGGAAAACGCCCAGAAATGCGGTGCAATTTAATGCGCCGCCGCCACTGGGAGGAACCACGTGACCAGCCCACACAGCTGACTGAGGTGGCTTGGTCAGGGGTCCCTGGTGGGAAATGTTTGGGCACCCATGGTTTAGACAGTCAAGACATTTATTTGACCATTTGTATCATTCCTGTAAATGATAAAAACCAGATTCAAGGTGGCCAAGAACAATAAATAATAGTTTTTTTTAATAAAAAATAGGCTGAGTACAACAGCATCCTAAAACTGTACAAAGAATAGCAGGCAAAAAATAAGTGCTAGGACTGATATGAACATTTCTAAATTTTACTGTTCCTTTTATAGTCTTACTAGCAGAGGTTGTCCGGCATTGCCGGGCTGTTTTCAATTGTGTTGGAAGGTTAAATTGTGTTAATGTTTGTTAAAAATTGCTTAGTCTGTAATTTTTAAAATGTTTATTTATACAAAAAAATTTTTGGCTTGGCTGGCTGTTTTATGTAACTGAATAATGTTTTAGTTTTTGGTTTTTTAAAAAATAGTTGTACCGTAGGTAATAATTTTAATAATGTGAAAGTAAAGGTTTTTTACATTCAATGTTTTTAAAATGTGTTTAGTTGTTTTGGGTTTTTCTTTGAGTTAGAACTCAGCACAGGATTTTAATAATTATTTTATTTTATTTTATTGACATATGTTTGTGATTTGTGTTAAATTGTGTTTTCGTGTAATTTTTTTGACTTCTAAAATTGTGATTTTGTGTTATTGTTTTGATTTGTTTTTACTGTTGTGGCCTTTTGTTTGGGGTTGTTGTGTGTTTTTGAATTGTTTTTAGTATTGTGGCCAGCAGGTGGTGCTGGTAGGGGTATTCTTGTATTTTGACTGTTTTTTCTCTCCTGGCCTCTGGGTGGAGCTTCTTCCAGTAAGTAGTCTCTTTCTTTATTCATTTCGTTTCCGGTCGTCGTGCAGGTAGGACATGTGGTGGTGAGTTGGCTTGTTTTATTTATTTTGTGGGGGTTTTTTTTGGGGGGGTTTCTTCTCTTTAAAGTTGGAGGTTTTTTTTAGGAGGGGGGAATCGATCCATTCTCCCTGGTCTCCTGGGTCCAGAAGGGTTGGGGGGACATACCCCTTTTGTCCCCACAAACCTCCCAACCCCAGGGGAGCCAGCGGAGAAGGGGATCGCCACCCCCCACTTACTGATATTAAAGGGGAAACTCCAATCAGGACCTTCAGGCGCCGTTGGTGAGGGAAAGAAGGGTGGTTGGTGTTTGCGTGGCTGTGAGGCGGTGAGGCGGTGAGTTGTTCTTTTAAAAAAATTGGGCGCCGGCTTCCACAGCGTTCTGCGCGCTCATGTCGCGCAGGACTCTTGGACTTGTAGTTATGGGTTTGTGATTTGTGGTGTTTTTTTCCCTTGCGGCTCGATTTTGATTGGCCGCCGCGCGTTTCTCAATGTTCTTTGTGGTCGTGCCTCTCAGCCTGATTGGCTGTGGCGCGGCGCAAAGAACATTGGGAAATGAAGTTGTTTCCCTTTTTTGCGTTTGTGGGGCTCTTGCCCCACTGGTGCATTTCTCAATCCTTCGTTGACCTGCAGACCCAGTTCGGCCGTGTGCACGAAGGGTGGGTGCAGGTTAGTAGGGCCAGGCTTAGGAACCTATACGAACTTCCAACGGTTAACCCTTGTTTTTATAGGTTAAGATTAAGTGTTCAGATTTGTTGTGACCACTTTTAGCAAAGAAAAAAAGAAAGTAGTATTTATTTATTTATAAATTTTTATCCCACCCTCCTGATGAAAAACATCACTCAGGGCGGCTAACAACATATCTAAAATACAATATGACAACAGATAAAACAACAACCGCTAAAAAATACCAGACACAACCCACTTAAAATAACATTAAAACATATAAAACTAATCAGATTATGACTAAAAAACACCCTCACCCTCCCCCCACCCAAAAAACAAACAGAGATATTAACAGCGAGAAGCAGGATCCCTCAAGAGGCTAAATAAGGCAGCGGGTTTGTACAGAAGAATCACATATGCCCCAAACCCACTGACATAGCCAGGTATGGAAACCATAATGCTAATAATGTTAATTATTATGATTACGTGATACTTATCATGCACAGAAATGTACTTTGTCAGGCAAATAAATATATTATACTTCCTTGCTAAAATTTTCACAGGCAGACTATATGAAGGAAAATATATTCTACTGGACTATGTGCAAAGCTGAAAGTTGTTTTCACTAAAGCCAGATTATTTAAAAAAAACATTGGTTTATAAACAAATAAGGACTTTTTAACAAAGCAATACAGTACTTTACATACATTATATGATAAAAGCTTGGTTCTAATTACTATTTTAGTGAATATTTACTTAACAAAACTATCTAAAAGTGATTTAGACTCGAGGAACAATTTGTTTCAAATATCAAATACTCTCAAGTAAGGGAAAAGACTAAAATGTATGATTTTTAATTGTTTTATATGTATATAAAACATATTATACATTTGTTTTTATATATATACACACACACACACACACACACACACACACACACACACACACACACACACACACACACACACACACACACACACACACACACACACACACAAAACCAATAATGTTTTCTATAAAAATAACATATATTTCAATAAATAGTTTGAGATAAATTTCATCACACAGAAGATGAAAAGAATCTGCTCCTAATATCTGATATTTTTATCAAAAATGCAATACTACTAAACTTACACATCTTGAAATTCTTCTAGTGACTTCTGTGGTGTGAATACATTTAGTAAACTAATAATCTGTAACATCAGAAATAAAGAGAAAGTCATGATCACTACTATCACACTTGCAAAAAATAAATAAAAACAATTGGAATAAGGCAATGCTAGCATTGTATACAGATCAGGCTGTTTAAGAAATTTCAGGTGTTGACACAAACCACCACTATGGGGAGCCAGGCTCAATTAAGATGTTCTGCCCTTGCAGGCTATTGGATTCTATTGGTTTCAAAGTTGTCTTGTGAAGTCTTCCAGCTGAACTGGTTGGTACTTCTGTGGAAGCCCAGGTCACCAGATGATATACAGAGGAAATATGAGCAGTTGCTACAATTGCTCCTAAATGCCCTCTCCGCTGTAGAGCTTTTTTGTCCCCGTGAACTATTTTGATACATTTATAAAAACACTGGCTGCCAGTTTATGCTGAACAGTTTAGTTATTTATATATATGTGAAAGCAGATACAGTACTAACTAGACCAAGGGTTCCCAACCTACAGCCCATGGGCCGGACCCGGCCTGCGGCACCATTTCATGTGACCCATCGCCCCCATGCCCGGAAACTGATTCATTTATGTCAGCCGTAAAACGTGCCTGCAGCTGTCGTAAACGCGAACGTGGGTGCATTTACGACAGCCGTAAATGCACCCGCTTCCACTTCCGGGGTCCTGGTCTAACCCCGCTCAGCTGACCAGAGGGTGTGATCAGGTTTGTGGCATAAAAAGGTTGGGAACCCCTGAACTAGACCTTATGAAAAATCTGAAGAACTGTTTGTTTCGAAAAGTATAATCGTAGACATTCATACTGTAGTTATTAATATTTGTTTTTACACACAGCTTGTAATTGTTGCATGAAAAATTCACTAGTAATATTTTAACACAAAATGTCAAATGAAAATAACACACAAGGAAGACTGGCAGATTTTTTTTGAGACGTTTTACTTTAAATTTATTCCATAGCTTTATTATATGATGAAAAAATAGAGACGCTTCCTGAAATAATAAATTCATGATCAAAAAGTAAATGGAACTTTTACTACTATCAGATCAATTAAAACAGATAAAGTGATTTATTTAATAGGGTTTGCTGCAGTTTGACATTCTATCTTGAACTAACGTGGATATTGGCTTAGACACACTGGCTTTGAGATGGTATTTTACTAAGTAATGCACGTACTATGATTATTACTGTAATATGTTTCTATAATCTAACTACAGAATGTAGCAATTCATATACTGTATAAGCAATGAGGGATTAAAATTACTCACATTTTTGTGATTGACACATTTCAGAAGCACAAGTTCTCGGTAAGCTCGTTTTGCATGTGTCTGGTTTTGAAAAGGGCGACTAAGTTTCTTTACAGCGACATTTATTCCAAGGACTGTATCAAATGCAGCACTGAAAATTAAAACAAAAACATAATTTCAATTCTCTGACATTAGGACTACAATGAATAGGTTGCAAATGTGAATATTACAGTTATTACTACTCCTGTAAAAGACTGTAAGAACTCTTAGAAGTTCAAAGGTATTCCTTAACACTTCTCCTTTCCTCCCATCTTGCTTAGGCAGATTCTTTTCTTGTGTTGTCTTCTACCAACATGTGAATTATAGTTGGGTGGAAGCTCAAACATATTTGCACTTCTGAGTCAAGTACTATTCCACCAGCCAATACTAAAAGTGGGGCATGTTCACCCAAAATTACATATTTGAAAGTTTCAGATTACCACCAAATTTGCCACAGTAGTAGTAAAAAATGTGATCATGTTATGTGTCAAATTTGGGGATGTTTGGGCACATTGTTTTAAAGCTCTAATTTTTATTTTTAGAGAGAAGACATTTCCACTGCTCACATTTTAAGCAACCATTAGAGGGCAGCAGACCATAAATTCTTACAATACAGTACAGTACATTAAAAAAACATAATCTTCATTTCAACAGAATATTGTATCTCTGTGAGAAAGGGGAGTTGCATGGGGCGAGTGCACATTCCTTTGCAGGCCACTCAAGCCCTGTTCACAAGGAGAGAAAAATATTGAGGAGTGTGAAACCCCAAGAGAATAAGTCCACCCCACCCCACCCCACCCCCACCCCCAACAAAGGCTGACTTTGCTGGAGCCAATTAATCAAAGGCAGGGGAGCAAAACCAAGAAGGTAAGGATAAAAGAACAGGCAAAAGCAGACAGGGAGAAGGATGAAGGACTTTCAACAATAGTTAAGGAAGAACTTTGGCTGTGTAAAGACACATAAGACAGTTTGGGAGTGAGCTGTATTGAAGAAGATAAACAGTCCTCCTAAATATTTTGGCACAGCGGGGGTGTGGCCACATCACAGCTGTTCCTGTTCTGCACCTGCCTCCAGCAACCACAGTGCAGATCTTATGGCCATCTTCTAAAAAGGACTAGGACTAGGTGATTCTACGTGACTAAAGATGCTATTTGGAACATATGTGTAGTACATGTATAACCAAATTTCCATTTTAAAAAGCCAGGATATTCAATCCTTTTTAAACCCCTCTGGTTTTAAATGACTATGAGAGATATTTTTTCAGTACAGTAATACCCCAGTTAACGTGTGCGTTAAAACTGGATAACGTTGGGGAATTTGAAGAAAACTTTTGCACAGCACAACGGTGATCTCTGCCCCAAAGCCCTGCGGCCTTTGAGGCAGAGATCTCCAGAGGCCCCCTTGCTATGGGGAAGGGGGCCTCCATAGACCCAAGCGTCAGAACGCCGGGTTCCTTTGGGTGAGGGCGCATGTGCGGTCACCCCCCAAGGAAACTGGCAGTCTGAGCTTTGGAGTGCCATTTTCCTTGGGGTGAAGGCTCGCACGCGCTCTCACCCCAAGGAAACTGGCAATCGGATGCTCAGAGCGCCGGTTTTCTTGGGGGAGAGCGCGCGTGCGCGCCCTCACCCCAAGGAAATCGGTGTTCTGATGCCACAGGAGAGCCAAGCCCCAAAGCCAGCAGGACTGGTCTCTGGCTTTGGGGCTTGGCTTGATCTGCCTGCCTCTTTGGAAAGGGCAGCGGGGATTCCATGGAATCCCCAATGCCCTTTCCAAAGAGGCAGGCAGATTGACCCCGTTCCCTTGTGCAATCAATGTATCACACAATGTTAAAAACCGGATTAGCGTTATCCAGGGTATTACTTTATTTACAATTCAAAACAGTAAAAAAATAGCCTGACATTGCTTGGCAATACTGTGCTCAAGTTGCCAGCAGGAAAAAAGATGCCAAGCTTTGCATAACAAAGGCCAGTCTGAATATCAATAACACCAATGTCTGCAGTCATGATGGTCTTCTAAACAATCCCCTCTTGTGCTCACTACGATTCACAAAAAGACATCAAGCAAGGAAAAATCTTAAAACCCAACTCCTTTTCCCCCATCTGTTAACCATTTCTCAACAAAACACAAAGCAACTGTCACTGCTGTTTTTAACATGTTTTCTTCAGAAGCAATATATCTCACATTAATTTAAAAAATCTGGTTTAAAGATTGAATATATGCATCAAATTTAGTGCAACATATGGGTCTGCATATTCCACCTCTAATTCTTTTCCTGAACTCAAGCTATTTTTAAAAGTTCAGGAAGGGCACTGGACTATCGGTACCAGCTGGATGGCACTGGTATCAGTGAAAATGAAAAAAATACTTGACTTATCTGGAAGAAACAACTTCTCACTCAAAGTGAAGTACAAATTCACAAGAAAATAAGTTAACATACTTACGATTAGGTATGAATTCAAAATAACCTCCTAGTTTTGTACTCTTAATTCAGTGAGCACAAGCTATATCCTTTTATCAAAACAATATTACAAAGACATCTATATACTATATAAAAATTTAGTGCTGACATTATTTCTTGCAAAAAATCTGAGTAAATCACACCAGATAGATAGATAAATCTTTACTGTCATTGTCATGCACAGAACGAGATTGGGGTGGGGAACACTTATCAACCCAACAAAACCTAAACAAAAAACAACTATACAAAATTATCAACATACTCCCACCCCACATATACACATTTAACCCCTAAAAACTCTAAAGTATACAGAAGCTCCCTCATAGCTGATCAGGGCTTCAGGGAATTGAAAGTCAAAAACACCTGGAGTGTCAAGGTTGGCCACACTGAGCTAGCCTCATATATGCAGCATGGATTTTATATTCTGGGAACTTTACAATGTACTTTTCCACTGTTTCAAGAGATAACTTACATAAAGATATGCATTTGTACCAGTTTGGATTCCTTTTACTCACCAGACAATGCCTTGAGCCCCAGAGCCAATAGGTTTCAATTGCTGGTAGCGTTTTAATACAGTGAATGTTGAGTCTGCAACTTGAACACTATAAAACTGGCTATCACATTTACTTTCACTCATGATGTAGTGTCATGTAATTTTCTTCCTAAGATTTGGCACAGTATTCCAAGATCTGTATGGAGAGAACAAAAAACATGGATTAATTAAACTGTCCTATTATCTTTCCTTTATAAATGAGAGATAATAAATGCAACAAACTGAATTTAGATGACTATAAGTCTTGACCAATCTGAAAGAGCATCAACAATGGATTTCAGCAGAAGGACTTGCCATTGTAATTCTATCTTAATCAAACTTATTCCATAGATTTCCAGGATACAGCAAGATTATTTTTCTGCATTATGGTACAACATTCTATACTACAGAGCACCCAGGGTATTTATTATCACATCTATTGTTATTACACTATCATAGCACTGTCACATCCACTAACATATCCATAAGGTAGTCTGACATCATCAAGAAACACAATCAATAGACTAGAAACATATAGTAATTTCTGAAAAATTAACTCTAGAACCCTAGTTTCAAATACAGTGGAACCTCATACAACAATCGCCCTGTATAGCAATGATATCGCATAACAACTAGGTGTTGTTGTTTTTTGGGGT
This sequence comes from Bradypodion pumilum, assembly GCA_035047305.1. NCBI lineage: Eukaryota > Metazoa > Chordata > Lepidosauria > Squamata > Chamaeleonidae > Bradypodion > Bradypodion pumilum. Next base: position 346,617,772 of record JAWDJD010000002.1, read on the forward strand.
TTTTTGGTTTTTTTGGGGGGAATGGTGTCCCGCATAACAATTTTCTCTATGGAAAAAATCATATGACAATTTTTTAATGGGAAAAACCACTTAGCAAAAAAAAATCGTTGTATGATGCATCCCATAGGGGAAATCACTATACGATGCATCTATCGTTTAGCAATTGTTTCATACTACAATGAGCCCCATGGAATGGATTAAAATCGTTGTATGAGGTACCACTGTATTCAAATACTGGAATACCGTATTTTTTTGGACCATAAGACGCACCTGACCATTTGACGCACCCAGTTTTCAGAACAGGAAAAAAAAAGAAATTAATACTGTATTTTGCGCCAGCAACCAGTGGTGGCGCTGCAGGGGAAATGGGCAGGCCAGGCCAATTGCACTGAGGAAGGAAGTGATACTTTAGCCTAGCCTCTTGCTCTCCTTTCAACCAGGAAGCATGTTTCCCCCCTCCATTTTGCCCACGTGGAGTAGAGACAAAGGCATCAAGGTAAGTGAAACCCTTTCTTTTTAAGCACAGGTTTGGTTTCCCACTTAAATGCATTGGGAACATACAAACAGAAAACTTTTGAATACATGTACAAGAAATTTATTTCCAATGCATTTAAATGGGAAATTGCGATTTTCGCCCTCTAGTGGCCACTTATTTTTCATATGTTTCCCCTCCTGCCCCGAACAGCTGAGGCGGCAGTAGTACTCTTCGGCCAGCTGCGGCTCTTGTAAAATATCCTTTTACAACAGTTACAGCTGGCCGAAGACCAGCATTTGGACTATAAGACGCACCCTCATTTTCTCTCCACTTTTTGGAGAGAAAAAGTACGTCTTATAGTCCAAAAAATACGGTACTTCCAATTGTGTTTGTATGGCCAGTGCTTCCCTTGTAAACCCAGGTTTGCTCTCCCCATACTTTCTCCATGTGGGAATGCTGAAGTGGAAGCAAAGCTAGGATTCCATCTGAAGTGCTGAATGGAAAAGCTCATAACCAGGTATGCATACCCTTTGACTGCCACAGGACAGGGATCACTGGATGTGAATCTGGTATCCTGTCTACAACAACAACAACAACAATTATTATTATTATTATTATTATTATTATTATTATTATTATTATTATTATTATTATTATTATTATTATTATTATTATTATTATTATTATTATTATTGTTATTGTTATTGTTATTGTTATTGTTATTGTTGTTGTTGTTGTTGTTATTGTTATTATTATTATTATTATTATTATTATTTAAATTTATATCCCGCTCCACTCAACCCACGGCCGACTCAATTCCCTGGACTGTGTTTCAATAACATAATCCAAATGAAGACTTTTTCATCTCAATGCAATTCTCATGTCCAAGTTGGGACCAAATCAATACTTCTTTCTAAAAGGCACATTATTGTTCTGTAACAACCACTCATTAGCAACAGCAGTCCACATAACAACTGTCATAATCAAACTGAATATTTACATTTGCATAATGCACTGCTGTACTTCAGAGCAGTAAACATCTCCTATGTAAGAAGTTTCCAACTGATTTCCTACTTAAGTCTGAGGTCAGGCAACTGGCATATAACTAGGAATTCAGTCAGGGACTCATTACTGGCTATTTGCTTCTCAAAGTTACACTATTGCACTTCTGTAGGTGTACATATTCAATTATATTCCACTCAATGATACAAACACAATGACTAGATTGTGAAGCGACCCCAGCCTGGCCTGAATCAAAGTACAATAAAACCCTGGGGTACAAACACCTAAGTTTAACACCGTGGGGTTTTGGTGGTCGCCAGTGGGGCAGCTGCCCCACGAATGCTACCAAAAAAACTATGATTCCCAGAGTCCTCTGTGCTGCGCAACCCCTCAGCCAATCAGGCTGAGGGATGCGAGCACAGAGGAGGCCGGGAATGCGCATGCTGACTTAAAAAAAAAATGCCGGGAGCCGGAGGGAGACTTTGAAAGACCCAGCTGGAGCCAGGAAAAGGTAAGTGTGGTCGGTGGGGGTTAGGGGGTGGGTGGGTGGGTGAGGCACGGCCCCAGTAACCACGCCCCCCCCTGCACCACCACCTAGCCCCCCTTCGCTAACCCCCACCGACCGCACTTACCTTTTGCCGGCTCTGGCTGGATCTCTTTCCCTCTCGGCGTGGCCTTCTGCATAGGGAGAAGCACCAGCCTTTCCTTCTGTCCCTGTGGGCGATGTGGCCTTGACACCCGCATGGACAAAGGAGAGGTCGGAGTACCTCATGGCCTACCGGAGAGAAGGACTCGCTTCTCTCTGGGTTGGCTGAGAACGAAAGTTCCGTTCCCAGCCAACCCAGAGAGAAGCAAAGCACCTCCGTGATGGGGATTCCTTCTCTCCGGGAGGCAAAGGTGCTGCAGAGAGGGGAGCCCCCCCCTGCAGGACACCCCCCATATTATTTATTTATTTATTATTTAAATTTATATCCCACTCCACTCAACCCACGGCCGACTCAGAGCGGCTAACAACATATTAAGATACATACTGTTACAATAAAATTATGCAAAAAACACAATAATTAATCAGTACAATTACAGAAAAACAATAATCATAATAATACAATATCAACCCTCCAACCCTCCAATAGCAAGCATCAAGATGGTGGGGGCAGGGAGGGCACGGCTGCGGCGGCGTCTTCGGAGCCTCCCGGGCCACGGAAGGCTCCCTTTATCTCCCCACCGATGGTGGGGGTGGGGAGGGCGCGGCTGCGGCGGCGTCTTTGGAGCCTCCCGGGCCACGGAAGGCTCCCTTTATCTCCCCGCCGATGGTGGGGGCGGGGAGGGCGCGGCTGCGGCGGCGTCTTCGGAGCCTCCCGGGCCACGGAAGGCTCCCTTTATCTCCCCGCCGATGGTGGGGCGGGGAGGGCGCGACTGCAACGGCGTCTTCCTGCAGGACACCCCGTTATTAAAGAGAAGAAACCAAGCGGTTTCTTCTCTTTAAAAATGGACTGTTTGGGAGGGGGTGGATTCGATCCCCCTCCCCCGGAGTGTTTGGGAGAGGGGTGGAATCGATCACCTCTCCCAGGTCTCCTGGGTCCAGAAGGGTTGGGGGGACAGACCCCTTTTGTCCCCCCCAAACCTCCCATACCCAGGGGACCAGGGAGAGGGGATCGAATCCACCTCCTCCCAAACACTCCATTTTTAAAGAGAAGAAACCGCTTGGTTTCTTCTCTTTAATGGGGTGTCCTGCGGGGGGATCCCGTCTCTGTAGGGTCCCCTGGCTCTGGAAGGGTTGGGGGAACAGACACCTTTTGTCCCCCCCAACCCTTCCAAACCCAGGGGACCAGGGAGAGGGGATTGAATCCACCCCCTCCCAAACAGTCCATTTTTAAAGAGAAGAAACCGCTTGGTTTCTTCTCTTTAATAACGGGGTGTCCTGCAGGGGGATCACCTCTCTGCCAGGTCCCCTGGGCTTGGGGGTGGGGGTGGGGGGGACAATACACACACACTGCTTCTCTCTCTCTCTCTCTCTCTCTCTCTCTCTCTCACACACACACACACACACACACACACAGACACACACACACACACACACACAAATACACAGACACACACAGCTGTTGGTGGTAGGAGTGATATTGTATGGGTGGTGGTGGTTGTGCACACACAAAACCACCCCTAACCACCAACACACACTTTAAAAATGCCCGGCTGGCTGGGCACAAATATGCTAGTATGGTACAGTATATGTAAACAACAGAAAGTCGAACAAGGACAGTCAAGAATACATCCAATGCTTTTTAAAATTCCAGAATTACCATATCTTACAGAATACCTGCACAGCCCACAGAACGTTTTGGCTGTAAACAATTTATTTTTTTTCAAAACCCTGTGCCCATGTAGCTTTAAAAACATTACATATAATGACTAAAACCCTGCCACAGCTAGGTAAAAAGGCATTACTGTTAGAGACAAATAGCAAAAAGTTAAGAAACTTCCTAGACATTATCTTCTGCATGCCAAACTGTACACATCCCAATAAATACAACCTGTATGGTGAACATAGGCTTTGTAAATAACCAGTTGCCTGAAGTAAAACTGACTTCTCTTGACTAGCATTATGGTATGTTCAATGATCTGCATCTATTAGAACAGTTTCTCTCCCTTCCCTACAAGGTGAAGAGGAACAACTACCTCCAGAACATATTTTTCATTGATGGTTTATTTATATTCAAGCTCTAATGAGCTCAAAGTAGAATGTAAGGCTCTTTTTCTTCTCACTTTCTCCTGTGAAATATGTCAGGCTGAGGAGGAATGACTAGTTTAAATTCAGCCAATGAATTTCATGATTTAATGGGAACTAGGAACCAGATCTCTTTGGTTTTAAGTCCAACTACTATTCTCTGTACCAAAAACTGCATATTTCCCTATTCCTGCAGTTGGCTGGAACAGATAGTACTGATTAAGAATGATCTGCTGGCTCTGCATTTTTCTTGCATACCAGAAACACACACCTCAGATAACGACTGATCCCTCTTCTTGCCCGTTTCATTACATTCATTCCACACCCCTACCCTACAAAACACAAGGATAACATATAGAAACAAAAGTACAATTTTCAATGTTACATTTACCAAGCCAGGCAAACAAAACAGAGCTAGATCCTGTTTTTGGACTTGCAGGGGAGAAAGGTAATATGAGGAGAGAGATATGTGAAAAAAGAATTATTCCAACTAACTCCAATGTATTTAAGAAGGAAAAAGAAAGGAGGTACGGGTTACTGTGAAGCTCAGACATTTTAGTAACTGTTGATCCGCCAACATTATTTACATGTGGATTTGCCCTTGTGATTTAATTTACATCGGAAAAACATCACGTTCCAGGATTTGATCTCAGAACTTGCAGGCGCCTCTGGTTAGCCTTTACATCGAGGCAGGGCACAGAGAGAATGATTTCAAGTTTATTGTTCTGGAAGTTCTATTTCCAATTAGGTTTGAGAAAACTAATTTGGATAAGAGACTTTTACAGTGTGAAGCTTATTATATACATAGATTTGATTCAATCTCACCATACGGTCTTAATCAGGAAGTAGAACTCTCCTGTTTTTTGTGAAGGGATAGTTCTGTGTATTTTTCAGTAATTACGGTTATACTCAGGGTTTCCACTTTGATGAGCTACATCTGCGGGCACCTTTTAGGATTATATATGGTTGTGGGTTTTACTTACTTTTTATGCACCTTAAAAATTACATGTGGAGGCAGTGGACATGATAAGAATATTACTAATGGAATTAGAACTTTCTAAATAACCTTTAAAGTAAGATTTTATACCTGTTATTCCAGCCAGTAGTTATTCTAGTTAGAGATATATTACTTTGTGCTGTGCAATTATTTATGTCAATTTGAGAAACTATTTTTACTGTTTATATTTATTCTTTATAGAATTCCTGAGGAAGGAAATTGCATTTTTCTGAAAAGCTTTTAAAAAATTATTGTACCGGATAGGCTTCGAATTTATTTCATGGAATTTACATATTAGAAGAAATTATTTTAAAATTGATTTTTGGAATTACTTGTGGGAATTATCCACCTTTCATTTATGGACTTTGAATCTTGCATTAACATTTCTATTGATACTTGCTGCATGTTGAATTTGGACTCTGCTTTTCACTCTGATATATAAGAGGACTTTTTGTTTGCATCTCTGACATACAAGAGTTCATTTTACATTTTTTGGGAATCATTAAAGAAGACAATACATATCAACTTTGCTACATGTTATTGATTGAATAAATCCTTGATTAACTCGTTTTGGACAGTTATACAAACCTTTTTGTGAAAGGTTTCTCACTTTTGTATACTCTGCACCGTTCAGCCCGATTCTTATTCTACATTTACCAAGCCAGGCAAACAAAACAGAGCTAGATCCTGTTTTTGGACTTGTGGGGGGAGAAAGGTAATATGAGGAGAGAGATGTGTGAAAAAAAGATTTATTCCAACTAACTCTAATGTATTTAAGAAGGAAAAAGAAAGCAGAGTTGTGAAACTACTTCCTCTGTTAAGGAATTAGAGAACACAAATTTGTGTTCACTGTCCACAATGATGCTATGGAGGCCACATAGTGAGGATTTTCACTTTTCTAGTAATAAAGTTTTTAAGAGCCACGTCTGAGAAAAAGAACAGGAACAGCTGTCATTCTCACTTGAAGCAGCTGAGCAACACTGATGGCAACTGATCCTCCTGACTACACTTGTTTTCTAGGAGTTGTGAGTGTCTGCATGTATAACAGCTACTCTGGCCTTTTCATGTACTTGTGGGAACGCTAAGTCTAGGATGGGATCAATATAATTCTCATGAAACAGATTTCATTAACTAGTAGTACTTTTAAAAATATAATACAATAGGTATGAAAAAATTCATTTATAGCAAACTAACCATTTCAGAAATCACCCTAGAAATTGCAATTTAGTTTATTATTTAGTTGGTTATCTTATTCTCAGGTCAGTGCTATATCTCAAGTTTTTTCAAAGCAGTACCAATTTCCACCTCCTCAGGCTACCCATATAATTAACACACCCTATTTCATTTATATAACCATAATAGCCCTAGAGAAGGTCGCATATAGAATTTAACCACAGATTATCTTTACCTATAAGAAGGAAGTGTGGCTATGCGTGTCTGGAATGCACGTCGACACCTGCCCAGCCTATTGCGTAATGCACCATTCACACCTACCTTTCGTCCCCGACATCACTCCCGCAAGGGTCCAGAAGCCGAGAGTGGGGCCAATGCCCCACGAAGTGAACAAAAAGAAAAACTACCAGGCCCAGCATCCTCCGTGCCGTAACACGCCTCAGCCAATCAGAGTGCGGACGAGGTGGGACAGCCAGCGTGCGAGAAAAAAAGCCAATGTGCATGCAAACCGAACGGACAGAAAGCCCGTTGGCGCTCCGTTCGGCCTTCACGGGAGGCGAGGGCAGAGAACAGCGCTCCATTCCGCCCTCGCCTCCTGGAGTAAAGTGAGCACCTACCGGGGGGGGGGGGCAGGGGCTGAAAGCACGGCTACCTTCGGCCACTGCCTACCAGGGGAAGCAAGCCATTTCCCCGGGAAGCGACTGACCGGGGAAAAGCGAATGCCTTCCCTGGCAGCTGAGGGCCGAAGGAACCACCGCACCATTCAGCCCTTGCCAAATGGGGAAAGCGGACGCCTTCCACACCAAACGAGGGCCCGATCTGGCACACCGTTCGACCCTTGCCTTACGGGAAAAGCAAGCATCTTCCCCGCCAGGCAAGGCCACGATCCGGTGCTTTGATCAGCCCTTGCCTAACAGGGAAAGCAAACACCTTCTCTGCCAGGCGCAGCCACATCCACATTCCCCCCTTCCCTGCCTTCCCCCCACCACCACCCCGGGCAAAGACAGGGAAGGGGAATGGACTGCTTCCACATCACCCCCTTCCCTGCCTCCCACCCACCCCTCACCAAAGACAGGGAAGGGGGATGGATTGCTTCCGCCTCCCCCTTCCCTGCCTCCCACCCACCCTGGTGAAGACAGGGAAGGGGGATGAATTGCTTCCGCCTCCCCCCCTTCCCTGACTCCCCCCCGGCAAAGACAGGGAAGGGGGATGGATCGCTTCCACATCCCCCGTTCCCTGCCTCCCCCCGGGCGAAGACAGGGAAGGGGGATGGATTGCATCCGCCTCCCACCTTCCACCCCCAGGTGAAGACAGGGAAGGGGAATGGATTGCTTCCACCTCCCCTCTTCCCTGACTCCCACCCACCCTCCCCGCCAAAGACAAGGAAGGGAGATGGATGGCTTCCGCCCCCCCTTCCCTGCCTCAACCTCCCCAGGGCGAAGACAGGGAAGGGGGATGGATTGCTTCCACCTCCCCCGCTTCCATGTCTCCCCTATCCGCAGGGCCCAAAACCACTCCACCAATAGCAACAAAAAAAACAAAACAATACCTGCCCGGCAAGGCTGGGCAAAATAGCTAGTATGTTATAAAATCCAAAGCTACTGAGGAAAAAAGTATATGGTGTTTCTGAAATCCCAGAGTGTTTACTATATTCCTCTAGAAAAGGCCTCTCTTTTGCCAGCTCTTCCTAAAAGAAAGCAAGGGACACACTTTTTTTGTGAAGAAGCAAATATAACCAACCATGTGCATTTTTAAAATTTAAAAAATTTAATTCAGTTAAATCAGGCCTTCAGCTTTCCTCAGCCCATGAACTTTATTATCACTTATAGTCAGCACTGTAGTAGAAATAAGACAAAACATAATTTCTTATATTTCATCAATGCCAACTTGTATCTTGCAATTACCTCAACCAAAGGTTCTAATGTGTTTTATGACTGTGTCCAAATTCCATGGATTATTATTATTGCTGCTGCTGCTGCTAACAACTGCTTGCAACTATATTCCTCCTTTCCACTGCAAAGCAGTGTTCAATGCAGCTTACAATCTTTGCACAGTAATAAAAAGAAGTAAAACAAATTTAACAAACTTATTATCTAGACTGCTATGGATTCAGGCTTCAGCACCTCTCACCCAGGGTGTCTACCAGCTAAAACATCTACTGTACTTTCATTGGCAATTATGTATTATTTACCTGCAGTGGCTCAAGTGGCTAAGACACTGACTGGGAGGCAGAAGGTCAGCAGTTTGATTCCCAAGTACTGCAGGATGGAATGAGCTCCCGTCTTTGTCCCAGCTCCTGCCAACCTAACAGTTCGAAAGCAAGAAATTGCAAGTAGATAAATAGGGAACACTTCAGTGGGAAGGTAACAGCATTTTCATGCGCTCCGGTGTCTAGTCATGCCTGCCACATGACCATGGAAACATCTGCAGAAGCAGACAACGCTGGCTCTTCAGCTTTGAAACAGATGAGCAATGAACCATAGAGTCGGATACAACTGGCTTTCGAGAAAGGAAAACCTTTACCTTTATTACCATTATGTTCAAATTGGGAGAAACTATAGTCACTATCAATTATGGTTCATCTGAATTGTTCAGATATCGTATATATTCGAGTATAAGCCGACCCAAATATAAGCCGAGGTACCTAATTTTGACCTGAAACCCCAGGAAAATAGATTGACCTGAGTATAAGCCGAGAGTGGGAAATGCAGCAGTGAGTTTCAATAATCAAAATACATGAAAATATGGTTAAATTAATTAAATTGTTGGCACATCTCAATCCGGCACAGTCTTTGGACCTTTGTGGTCATTGACCTGAGTATAAGCCGTGTCCCCTTTGGGAGGCTCATTTTTGGGGCTAAAAAACTCAGCTTTACTCAAGTATATACAGTAAGTCATAATTTATGATCATGTCCTGCTCAGACTTGATGACAAAAAAGTTACAATAAAATTAATTTTAAAAAAACTAGTTAGTATATTTTTAAGGCTTTTCACATTATCCCAAGCACAAGACTAGTAGGATATTCTGTTTTTATGATATAGTAAGATACAATACAGTATGGAAGGTACCTTGGAGGCAATCTTGTCCAATCCTTTTCTCAGTACACAATGGCTAGAGACAAAGCAGTCCTACATACTCCTGTTGCACAATCTTCCACAAAATATTTTGGTTACTTTGGTATCCCTGAAACAAATAAACAAGGAAAAATTTGAAATTTTGCCATAGCACAGAATGCGCAAAAGAGCTAGAAAAAAGTATATTAATGACATAAAATGTGCTTATAACACAAGGAGGATTTAAGCTTTGGATGTCATCACTACTCAACTACATCATGTAACTACAGGCCAAATATCAGCCACATATACAGCAGATTTGCACAATATTCAGAGATGGAAGAGTTTACCTTTTCTAGACTGTAACTCATAGAACACCCCTTACAGTTGTATTTAAGAAAAATAGCTCCTATACCTAACAATATTGCCATGTTAGCTCATACTATGTGCTAGCCCCCACACTGTTTAACATATACAGTAAAACCTTGCCTTATGACTGCCTTGGTTTATGTTTGCTGTGGTTTATGATGGCAAATTCTACAAAAATGACGTCCCAGTTTACTAATTTTTTATTACGACTGGGAATTAGACTACCACCACCATTTTAGACTCTAAAATGATGCCCGTCCCTCACCGCTGGAAGTTGCGATTCATCACTTACCATTGCAGAGGTGGTGGTAGGGGAGTCCAGGCAGCGGCAGCAGACTACAGGGACCATATCTGCTTCATTCCAGTCTTCGTCTGAAGTCCCTCCGCAGAGCTACAGCTGAGAAAACACACCTAGGTGCCTGGCACATAACCAGGGAATTCCAGAGTGGTGTGCGTTCCCAGATGAAGCACGGCAGGGGACTTCAGATGAAGACTGGAATGGAGCAGATATGGTCCCTGCAGTCTCCCGTTGCTCCCGGCGGCTGAACAAACAGCTTAGGAAGAAGAAGCGTGCAAAAGGTAGGGAGATGGCTTCATTGTTCATTTTTCCTTTTACTGTTTGCTCTGGGTCCATCTATCCCCCCGCACCTCCTCTGCATCTAGATCGATCGGGTCAGCTTGGGTTGGGAGGGGGTGTTCTTAGGGGCTTTCCCTTTCTCTCCCGCAACTCAAGAACTCCCTCTTCTCCACCCCAGCTGCTAATCAGCTGGGGTGTTCGATCGATAGTGTGGAGGTGCAAGATAAAAATGGGTAAATCCTTTAAGAACACCCCCTTTTCTCCACCCCAGCCCCTCAACACCTGGTGGGGTCAATGGGGGTATGGGAGAAGATCACACCTGGTTTTTGTTTGGATTTTTTGGGGATGTTTTTAGGGGGTGGGTAGTTTTAACTGTTTTTAACATGTGTTTTTTAATTTTTATTGTGAACCGCCCTGAGTTGGCTTTGGCCGAGTGAGCGGTATATAAATGTGACAATTAAATTAAATTAAATTAAATTAAATTTTATTTGTAGCATAGGTGTGGGATAAAAAGGGTAAATCCTTTAAGAACACCCCCTTTTCTCCACCCCAGCCCCTCACCACCTGGTCTGGTTGATGGGGGTATGGGAGAGGATCACGCCTGGCATTCGTTTGGATTATTTGGTGGGTTTTTGTATTTATTATTATTATTTTTAGTCCGGTTAGGACCGTTTTTCCCCAAAAGCATCCCTATGGGCAAATGTGCTTTGGATTACAATTTTTTTGGTTTACGATGAAGGCTGTTGGAATGGATCAAGGTCGTAAACCGAGGTTTTACTGTATACTAATGAACAATTGCCAGAAGCAACTAGGACAAGGGTTGCCAACCTTTTTAAATCAGGGGCTGGGTCATGCTTCCTCAGACAGTTGAGGGGGCCAGAAGGGTGGTCCCCCCCGCTGTTTGCGGCTGCCGTAAACATGTCCATAGTCAATTCCGGTGGCAGGGGTTGGCATTTTACAGGCCGCAGCATCGGACCTGTCTCTCTTCAGCTTGACCACCATCCGAGTTATCAACGGAAACGGGGGGGAATAGGTACATCAATTACCAGTTCCATGTGATCATGAAGGCGTCCCCGAGCGACCTGTAACCCACCCTCGTTTGTGAGCAGAATTGGGGGCATTTTCTGTTTGCTGGGGAGGCGAACACGTCTACCGTCAGGGTCCCCCAACGATGGCAGAGGGTGAGAAATCTTTGAGATCTGGTTCCCCCTTGCTTGTTTACATAAGTTGCCGCCGTGGTGTTGTCTGTTGTCACCTGGACCACGTTGTTGTAAAGCAGAGGTGCAAAGGCTCGTAGGGACTTCCAGATGGCAAGAAGCTCGAGCATGTTGATGTGTACTTTTCTCTGCAGTGGACCATTGGTTGTGAACGCGATGGTCCCCACAATGTGCACCCCAGCCCGCCGTGCTGGCATCTGAAATCACCTGCATGGTGGGGGCAGGTTGTTGGAAGGTGAGGCCCACTGTAAGATGATGAGTGCAGATTCACCATAGTAGTTGCAGTTTGAGGGGACGAGTGACCCTCAGCCGCATTGATTGGCTGTGCCGATGAGGCTTGAAGGTCTTGAGTAGCCAATTTTGAAGAGGGCGCATGCGAAGGCGAGCATACTTCACAGTGGCAATGGTGGACGCCATGTAACCTAGTAACCTCTGGGCAATGAGGGTGGAGACCATGGGGTTCTGTTGGAACCTGCGCACCAGACTCCTGATTTTGGAGATGCGCGCATCGGGCAGGTATGCTCTTGCAGTGCGAGAGTCCAGGGTAGCTCCTATGTAGGAAATCACCTGAGTAGGGGTGAGGGTAGATTTCTTGTAATTGATGTTGAGGCCCAACATGCACATTAGGTCCACGGTGCGGTGAATGGCTGCTGTAGCTTGCATGCGCGTAGGAGCAACCAGGAGCCAGTCGTCGATGTATGGGAAAACGACGACACCTTCGGAACGAAGGAAGGCAGCAACCGGAGCCAGGCACTTTGTGAACACACGTGGGCCATGGATAGCCCGAAGGGCAGCGCCTGGAACTGGAAGATGTGAGGGCCCAGAGTGAAGCGCAGAAAGCAGCGGTGGGTGGGGTGGGTGGAAATGTAGAAGTATGTGTCGGTGTCGCGCAGATCTATAACTGTGAACCAGGTGTCCTGGTCGATGAGGGGTAAGATGCCCTGAAGAGTTACCATCCGGAAACTCTTTTTGGCAATGAATCTGTTCAGCTTTCGGAGATCAAGAATGGGGCGCAGTCCACCGTCCTTCTTTCCACCGTGAAGTATAGAGAGAAGAAGCCTGCTGACTGGCAAGTGGTGACGGGCTCGATTGCATTCTTTTCCAACAGGTTTCAAACTTCGTCCTCCAGGATCGGCATGTACGACACGTCGGAGGGGAACGAAAAAACTCTATCAGGTAGCCCGATCGGATGATGGCAAGAACCCACTTGTCCGTTGTGATGGACTCCCACATAGGTAGGTACGGTTGAAGAGAGGGAAGGTCTGACTGCGCTGGACAGGGAAGGGGGGCAGGCACAGGAAGTAGGTCAATTACAAGGCTTTTGCTTCCTATCCCAGCCCTTTGAACCTTGCTGCTGGTAAAAGGAATACTTATTCGGCTGATGGCATGGCTGGAAAGCCTGCCTGGGCCTTTGGGCTGGAGTGGAGAAGTGAGACTGAGATGCCTGCAGTTGGCAAGGCTGAAAGGGGCGAGGTTGATAGCCCTGTTGCCTTGGTTGAAAGGTTTGGTTGAGGCCAAGCCGCTTCGCGGTGTTCTTCTTTTGTAAGTTCTCCATGATATCGTAAGTCCCAGCGTTGAAGAGGCCTTCCCCATCGAAGGGGAGGTCTTCAATGCAACATCTGGCGTCATCGGTGAGGCCAGCAGAGCGGAGCCAGGAGTATCTATGGAGGACGACAGGTGTTGCTAAATCCTTGGAGGCCGCATCCATAGCATGGCTAGAAGATCTGATTTATTGGGAGGAGAGGAGTGAGCCTTCCTCCACAAGAGTCTTCATCTGAGATCTGGAGTCATCCGAGAGGAACTCCATAAAGGGTTCCATCTTGTCCCATAAGTGCGCTTGATAGGCCCCCATCATAGCCTGGTAGTTGGAAATATAAGCAGACAGCAAGGTGGAAGAGAACAAGCGGTGCCCCAAATGGTCAAGTTTCTTCCCTTCCTTTGATGCCGGGGAAGCAAATTCATTGGATCCGGACTTTCCTTGGGCCGTCTCTACAACAATGGAGTTTGAGATTGGATTTTTGAGGAGGAAACTCGATTCCGGATCAAAAACTTTGTAAAAACCTTCTAAGCGCTTGGAAATATTCTGCGACGTGGAAGGCTTGGCCCATATGTCTTTCCCAAGATGAATAAGGGAGGGGAGCATCCCCACTGAAGTGGGACGGATCTCATCCTTATATAGTCGCTGGAAGACTTTGTCTGACCTAGGGCCTGGGGGTTGAAAAAGTTCCAGGTCCAGCACTTGCGCCATGCGAGAAATCAGTTCCGAGTAAGCCCTCGAGTCCATGAACGGTTGAGCAGCAGGAGTGGCGGAGGAGCCAGACTCAGAAGTCATAGTGGTGGAAGACTCTGCATCGCTGTCTGGATCCAGGTTAGTTGCTCTTTGGGAGCGTGTTGGTGACAGCTCTCGCTCCGCAGCCCCAGTAGCACTTTGGGCTCTAGCGCTCACTTCCGAAGGGAACGGAGAAGCAGCGCAGCTTGAGTGCGACGCGGCGTTGGATCCGTGGGCCCCCTGTATAGTTGATCTGACAGCTGCCTCGCATGGCTTCGGGTAATCTCTCAACACTCACTGCCGAGGATCCCCGAGGACACCCTCATGGGGTTTAGCCCTATCCAGCTGATCTCCATAAGCCTCCGGGCCACAATGAGTGTAATGGTGTGGATCAGAGGAGGAATAGCCCATCGTTCTGGGGGAGAACCAAGGCATCCCCTCATGGTAGTGACTGTGTCAGCCCATGCAAGGTCCATGGCAAGCCCATTCACTAGAACCCCTTGAGTGGTAGTCCGAGAAGTTGGATGTCAGGGACAGAGAGCGGCGGCTGGACAAGTGCGTCAGGCTAGGGTGGTCAGAGGTAGCGGGGCCCTCTACTACCTGAAGCGGTGGAGCCTCCCTCTCATTGTGTTCCATTTGAAAGGGCAAAATGGCGTCGCTGTCACTTGCCGAAATGACAGATGGCTGTTTAACAGGCTCGGGGCGTTTGGGGGCTTTTCCAGATGCTGCTTTTTTGGGCTTTTTTTCAACTGGTTTCAGAACCTCCCTTATGTTTTCTCTTTTTATCCTTCTTGAAAGGTGAATGTGGAGGAACCAGCTGAAGGCGTGGTGGCTCAAGGATCTCCTCAGGGAGAATTTCAGATGGAGGATCCATGGCTGACAGAGACTTCTCCCAGAGGTAAGAACAGAGCTAAGATTTTCTATTTTTAGGGCCGACTTGGAGAACTGTCAGCAGTGAGTACAGGAGGCAGGAAGGTGAGTTTCTCCAAGGCAGCGGAGACACTCTGAGTGCCCGTCTGAGACGGGGATCTTGGCTGAGCAAGAAGAACACAACTTGAAAGGGCCCGAAGAGGCCATAAAACAAAACACATTTAGGTGGGAAATGAACAATCAAGAGCTGGTAGTAGAATAGAGCTACAATAGCAGCGGAGAAAAAAAGACTGAGGAGGGAGGCCCAGAGCCAAGAAAATATATATATATATATATATATATATATATATATATATATATATATATATATATATATATATATATATATATATATATATATATATATATATATATATATATATATATATATATATATATATATATATATATACTGGAGGGGGTGGGGCCAAGTACTTCATAATTTCCCTCCAAAATTTCCTTTTTAAGCTTGGTAGAATCCGAATGGAGTCTTGCGCAAGCGCAATAACTCATTTGTGTGAATTCACAGACTCCTCGAAGAAGTACAAACTATCTCTCATATGGTACAATGCGCATTATACCCCTCAATGTGCACTGAGGAGGATCTTATGTTGGCAAGAAGAAATGCTGTTGGTGTGGCCCGATATTGGGCGGATGTCATCTAGCCCTTTTAATTCTATTTTGTTTTAGATGTGTTAATTTTAGCTTTCTATATTATTATATGCTGGTGGTGTGTCTGACACGAATAAAGAAGCTCATACTATTAGTTGCCTGGTAAACAGTCTTAAGTTATGAGAAGCAGCAGCAGTAGTAACAAGCTATCATATTGATTATGACTTTTGGCACCCCTTCAAGGGTTTTCTATATACAGAACTAGCATTTTTTGCGCTGCCCTACCGGGCAGGTATATTTTGTGTATTGGTGCTTGGGAGGTGCATACGCGCACACACGCACGCACGCACACCGGCCTTTGTTCCCAGGGCCGTGGGGGAGAAGAGGGGCTCCCCCTCCTCCCCGGCAACCCCGCCGAAGCTGCGGTGAGGCCAGCACTTCCATCTTTTTTGCCTCAACGAGGGAAGTGGCTTGCTTTCCTCAGTTGAGGGGGGTTTGAAAAATTTGCCCCCGAACCAATGGAAGCGATAGCTTCCCTCTGTGAGCCGAAGAAGGCGGAGTGCCGCTTCCCCTTCTTTGCCTCACGGAGGGAAGTTGCTTGCTTTCCTCGGTTGGGGGGTGAAATTCCCCCCCCAACCAATGGAAACGGTAGCTTCCCTCCGTGAGGCGAAGGCGGAGCGCAGTTTCACGTTCTTTGCCTCACGGAGGGAAGTTGCTTGCTTTCCTCGGTTGGGGGGATTCCAATTTCACCCCCCCAACCGATGGAAGTGATAGCTTCCCTCCATGAGTTGAAGGTGGAACAGAGTGCAGTTCCGCCTTCGTCTCCTGGAGGTAACTGCTTCGCTTCCCTGGGTTGGCGGGGGCCAAAAGCTTTCGGCCTGTCCCCCGTGGAATGTGATTGCACATCAGCTGGTTTTTTTACACACGCACCGGCTTCCCAGCGTTCTATGCGCTTGCGCCCTTCAGCCTGATTGGCTGAGGGGTGGCATGGCACGGAGGACGCTGGGCCTTGTAGGGTTTTTTTTGTTCATGTTTGTGGGACGGTTGCCCCACTCTCGGCATCTGGACTCTTGCAGCGTTGTGAGTTCGGTTTTAAGGTAAGTGTAGGCAGCTCGGTACAGGATGGTTGGGCCGGGTGTGGGTGCTAATGCCAGACACTCACCACCCTACACCGTTCTTATAGGTAAAGATACTCAAAGGTAGTTTCCTATGACCTTTTTTTGTGAGGATACTCTGAGACTGTGCAGCTTACCCAAGACTATACACCAGAGATTTTCAACCTGCGGCCCATGAGCCAGATGCAGCCCGTGGCACCATTTTATGTGTCCCCGTAACTGCCTCCACCACACCAGGAAGTGTCACAAGGTGGAGGAAGGGCAAAATGGCCATCCCCAAACCTGTCTGAGGGAGCATGACCCGGCCCCTAGTTTAAAAAGGTTGAGAACTCCTGCTGTACACCTTGGCACTTCTCCTAACAGGCACAGTAGAAAACTGAACTCCTGTCCTCTGGCTGTGTAGAGTGGTACCCAACTTCACCATGCTACTCATAAGTTATTAGATGCATGCAAAAATCATGAAGGAGTCTGACCAATTAGTGATACTTTATTTACACAGTAATATTTTCATCTGTAAAAAATTAGTTTTGCTCTTAAACTCTCATAGAAATCTTGATCTCCGTTATAATATCCTCCCCTCCTCCAGTAGTATTAGGAGTGCCTGGAATTTGAGGAACACTATAGAATTAAATAATTTCTATGATGACACATGAGAAGCACAACAATACTCCAAAATTGGTCTTGTCTTCTTAAATGTAAACTACTTGTTTCACCTACTCCTCTCAGCCCATGCTACTAAGTGACACTGAGGGAAGCTTAAAGTGTGACAAGATAATATTTATATATAATTATTTAAAGTTTGCTCATCTTCAGTGGCATGAATCAGCATATTGTGGTATATATGTTATATATAGTATTTTGGAGTTTAAGTTTATCAACTGCCCAGAATACTGGGCAACAGGTAGGTAGGTAGATAGAAATGGCTATCAGTTCTTTAGAAAAAATAACTATTTGGGGATTCAGAATTTTCTAAGGAAAGTACAGACTTTGATCTGAAAAAGTGTTCTGGTGACAATTTAAGTAAGATATTCAATTGTACACCTGTTCAGAAGTCTCAGTCTCTCTCTCTGGGATCCTCAATGGAGAATACATTCTATGTACCATAAGAACAATACAGTAATCTGAAGCCAGAAATATTTATTTTTGTGCTTTTAGATGATGCACACATATGTGACATGTATTTGATAAAGGGGGATATAGCCACAAAATAAATTTGGCAGTCTTTAAAGTGCCATAATTTGCTATTTTCTGTGTCACAGCAGAGGTGTTCCTTCTGATTACAAAACAAAGAATAAGGGGCCTGAATGCCTTTTCGAACATGTTTCCTGTTTTTGTAAGGATGTATATTAATCTGGACAATTTATCCAGCTGGAAACATTTTAGACAGTTAATTGAACTTCCTCTTTATTAATCACCTACAAATTTTATGGTACCTTAAATTACAATACATTTTATTATAGCAAACACTTTTGGGAGATACACCAAACTTCATCATATGTCCTTTGTTACTCAGTTGGCAAATACAGGTGCCCAATTTGGTATAAATCAGCATACATTGAGAAAGTAGATATTGTTTTAAATAAAACCAGTAGAATAACCATGAGATGTTTGAAACCTCTCACCCCACTGTCCACAAAGAAGTGGCAGCATATACAAAAAGGCTTAAATCTCTAATTTCTGAAATACATCTTCTTTATGCTTCAACCATCCTACCCGATGAAAATTCAGAAAAACTTCCATAAGTCAATGGAACATTTGGATGAATTTAAAAGTAGAATGGGCATATGGAAGGCTACAAAGAATCAAAATTGGATAGAACTGGCAGAGAAGCTGGGACCTGCTCTGGGCAAAAGTTGGGAAGTTTGGAAATTGCGCGAAGGCACAGCAAGATCTAGAAATAATTTGACTAGAGATACCCAGTAATGTCAGCTCTCTGCGACTGTAGAGAGGGGCACACAACCACATAGATATACATCTGCCCCATGTACATTTGAGGAACTCATATCAGCACAACAGATAAAGGCATTTGAAATGGAGATGCATTGCAGGATACTGAGAAATTATTGGGCTAGTGAAAAAATATTAAACCAAATGGAAAAAAGACCAGGAAATCACAGAAACCAAAAGCAAAAATCTAGAATACTTTGGCCAAGTAATAAGAAATTGTTACAACTGAATTTCCAAGGTAAATTTGGCCTAAAAATTCTGGAAATTGATCTGTATGTAGCAAAAGATAACTGTTTAGAGCTCCCATATCAATACAGTACAGCCATGATGACAACCAAACTGTGGAAGAAGACGGGGTTTTCTTTTTGAAAGCCTAGTGCTGAACTTATTGTCCATTTCTAAATGCTGGCCAACAACTACCTCTACAGTATGTCAACCATAGAATTCCAAGAGGTTCAAGTAGATAAATAACTGGACCAGAGATACAGTCCATGTGAACCATGATTCACAGCCTTCAAAATGTCACAATGGGACTAAGGAATGAGAATGTACAGAAACCATTACACAATTGTAATTAACAAAGTAACCATTACACAATAGTAATTAACAAAGTAATATATTCAACAATATATGTTGGTCCACTCTGTCTTGCTAAGAATTAAACAACAATTCCATACACTCTTGCGTAAAAGAGGGGAGATATCTGCATTCTATTTCCATCCAGCATAACAGTGTTTATACACCATTCCTGAATGGGTTGGACTATTTCTCTGAAGCAATATGGGGAAATGATGATAAGCCTCTGCAGAATCTTCCAGTAGTGATTTAGCACCAAATTATAGCTGATTGAGTGTGAATCATTCAATGACTGGAGTATATCCAGGAATAAACCAGCTATTAAGTGACACTGCAAATACACTGAATAATAATAGCCTATGTCACAAAGTTGTTGTCTTTTACAAAGACTGCAAAATATTCTGTACGTTGACTGCTTTATGACACATAATTAAAAACTTTAAATAAAAGTTCACAAGTTGACAGTGTACATGTTGAAATTTAATAATGCATATTATAATGGTATTTATGTAATGGTAACTGAGTGAAACGCTTTCAAACCACATTAAAACAACTGCATGCATTTTATCTGTACATATGAATGATGCAGCATAGTTCAATTTAAGTATACAATAGGTATTAACATATAAATAAATAATTTATACTCCTTAAAACTAAGACAGATAGAATGATGTCAGTCAGAATCCAAGGCAAACCTTTCAATATCACTGTAATCCAAGTCTATGCAACAACCACTAGTGCAGATGAAGCCACAGTTGACCAGTTCTATGAGGACCTACAACACCTCATAGAACAGACACCAAGAAATGATGTCCACATTATCTCAGGAGATTGGAATGCCAAAGTAGGAAATCAAAAAGTAAATGGAATAACAGGCAAGTTTGGTCTTGGAACACAGAATGAAGCAGGGCAAAGATTGATAGAGTTCTGCCAAGAGAATGCACTAGTCATAGCAAACACCCTCTTCCAGTAACACAAGAGGCGGCTTTACACATGGACATCACCAGATGGCCAGCATCGAAACCAGATTGATTACATACAGTAATCAGTACAAAGATTGATTACATATTCTGCAGTCAAAGATGGAGAACCTCCAATCAGTCAGCAAAAACAAGACCTGGAGCAGACTGTGGCTCAGATCACAACCTACTGATCGCAAAATTCAGGCTTAGACTAAATAAAATGGGGGAAACAATCAGACCAGACAGATGACCTACACAACTTCCCTAAAGAATACACGGTGGAGGTCATGAACAGATTTAATATCCTGTACCTGATAGACAGAGTACCAGAAGAATTATGGACAGAGACGCGGGACATCATGCAGGAGGCAGCAAGAGAAAGAAACCATACCAAAAGAAAAGAAGCATAAGAAAGCAAAGTGGTTGTTTGCTGAGGCTCTTAAAATAGCAGAGGAAAGAAGGAATGCAAAAGTCCAAGGAGAAAGAAAAAATACAACCACCTGAATACAGAATTTCAAAGAAAAGCAAGGAGAGATAAGGAAAAATACCTGAATCAACGGTGCAAAGAAATGGAGGAAAACAACAAAAGAGGCAGGACTAGAGATCTTTTCAAAAAAATTGGGGAAATCAAGGGAACATTTAAAGCAAAAATGACCATGATAAGGGACAAAGATGGAAAGGAGTTAGCTGAAGCAGAAGAGATTTAAAAAAAGATGGCAAGAGTACACAGAGGAACTCTACAAAAAGGACCTCAACACTCCTGATAATAACAATAATGAGAAATTTGAATTTGAACCAGACATTCTGGAGAGTGAAGTCAGAAAGGCCCTAAAAAGCACTGCAAACAATAAAGCTAGCAGAAATGATGGTATCCCAGATGAATTTTTCAAAGCCCTAAAAGATGATGGAATCAAACTACTGCATTCAATATGCCAGCAAATTTGGAAAACAAAACAGTGGCCACAGGATTGGAAAAGATCAGTGTACGTTCCAATCCCCAAAAAAGGCAATGCCAAAGAATGCTCAAATTACCGAACAACTGCGCTCATCCCACATGCCAGCAAGGTGATGCTCAAGATAATACAGGATAGACTTCAACAACATGTGGAGAGAGAACTACCAGAGGTGCAGGCCGGTTTCAGAAGAGGCAGGGGGACTAGAGACCACATTTCCAACATAGTTGGATCATGGAGAAAACAAAGGAAATCAAAAAGTGGAGGGAATAACAGGCAAATTTGGTCTTGGAACACAGAATGAAGCAGGGCAAAGATTGATAGAGTTCTGCCAAGAGAATGCACTGGTCATAGCAAACACTCTCTTCCAGCAACACAAGAGGCGACTTTACACATGGACATCACCAGATGGCCAACACCGAAACCAGATTGACTACATACTCTGCAGCCAAAGATGGAGAACCTCCATACAGTCAGCAAAAACAAGACCTGGAGCAGACTGTGGCTCAGATCACAACCTACTGACCGCAAAATTCAGGCTTAGACTAAAGAAAATAGGGAAAACACGGAGACCAGAAAGATATCACCTAGACAGCATCCCTAAAGAATACACGGTGGAGGTGATGAACAGATTCAATGGCTTAGACTCAATAGATAGAGTGCCAGAAGAATTATGGACAGAGATGAGGGACACCATGCAGGAAGAAGCAAAGAAAACCATACCAAAAGAAAAGAAGAGTAAGAAAGCAAAGTGGTTGTCTGATGAGGCTCTTAAAATAGCAGAGGAAAGAAGGAACGCAAAAGTCAAAGGAGAAAGGAAAAAATACAATCATTTGAACACAGAATTTCAAAGAAAAGCAAGGAGAGATAAGGAAAACTACCTAAAAGAACAGTGCAGAGAAATGGAGGAAAAAAACAAAAGAGGTAGAACCAGAGATCTTTTCCAAAAAAATCGGCGAAATCAAGGGAACATTTAAAGCAAAAATGACCATGATAAGGGACAAAGACAGAAAGGAGCTAGCAGATGCAGAAGAAATTAAGAAAAGATGGAAAGAGTACACAGAGGAACTTTACAAAAAGGACCTCAACACTCCTGTTAATCACAATGATGAAGAAATTGAACTTGAGCCAGACATCCTGGAGAGCGGAGTCATAAAGGCCCTAAAGAGCACTGCAAACAACAAAGCTAGTGGAGATGATGGTATCCCAGTTGAATTTTTCAAAGCGCTAAAAGATGATGGCGTCAAATTACTGCATTCAATATGCCAGCAAATTTGGAAAACAAAACAGTGGCCACAGGATTGGAAAAGATCAGTGTACGTTCCAATCCCCAAAAAAGGCAATGCCAAAGAATGCTCAAATTACCGAACAACTGCGCTCATCCCACATGCCAGCAAGGTGATGCTCAAGATAATACAGGATAGACTTCAGCAACATGTGGAGAGAGAATTACCAGAGGTGCAGGCGGGTTTCAGAAGAGGCAGGGGGACTAGAGACCACATTGCCAACATACGATGGATCATGGAGAAAACAAAGGAATACCAGAAACAAGTTTACTTTTGTTTTATTGACTACACCAAGGCATTTGACTGTGTGGACCACAACAAGATGTGGCAAGTAATTAAAGAGATGGGAATACCAGAACACCTCATATGTCTCATGAGAAATCTGTACATGAACCAAGAAGCAACAGTTAGGACAGAACACGGAATGGCAGAGTGGTTTGGAATAGGAAAAGGAGTAAGACAAGGCTGCATTTTATCACCCTGCTTATTCAATCTATACAGAGCACATAATGCGCAATGCAGGGATGGAGGAATCACAATATGGGATCAAAATTGCTGGGAGAAACATCAACAATTTGAAATATGCAGACGATACCACCCTAATGGCAGAAAGTGAGGAAGACCTAAAGAACCTCTTGATTGGATTGAAGGAGGAGAGTGCAAAAGCTGGCTTGAGACTTAATATCAAGAAAACCAAGATCATGGCAGCAGGTCCGATCAGTCCCTGGAAAATAGATGAGGAAGTAGTAGAAGCAGTGACAGATTTTACTTACCTGGGATCTAAGATCACTAAGAGCCAGCCAGCCGGGCGAGCGGCAGAAGGGCCAGCCGCGGCCGCCGCCGGGCAACCATCCCCAGCCGGGGGGTGAGGAAGAGGAGGAGAGCCAGCCAGCCGGGCGAGCGGCGGAAGGGCCAGCCGCGGCCGCCGCCGGGCAACCACCCCCAGCCGGGGGTGAGGAGAAGGAGGAGGAGGAGAGCCGGTTGAGCAGCGGAAAGGCCAGGAGAAGACCAACACAGATATGCAGACGATACCACCCTAATGGCAGAAAGTGAGGAAGACCTAAAAAGACCTTAAAAAAACCAAGATAATGGCAACAGGCCCAATCAGTTCCTGGAAAATAGATGGGGAAGAAGTAGAAGCAGTGACAGATTTTACTTTCTTAGGATCCAAGATCACTGCAGATGGGGATTGTAGCCATGAAATAAAAAGGCGACTGATTCTTGGGAGACAAGCAATGAGAAACCTGGGGAACATAGTGAAAAGCAGAGACATCACATTGCAAACAAAAATTAGAACAGTCAAAGCAATGGTTTTCCCAGTAGTAATGTATGGATGTGAGAGCTGGACAATTAGGAAGGCTGAACGCAGAAGAATAGATGCCTTTGAAATGTGGTGTTGGAGGAGGGTTTTGAGAGTCCCCTGGACAGCGAAAACAAATAGGTCAATCCTAGAAGAAATTAACCCTGACTGCTCATTGGAAGGTCAAATAGTAAAGATGAAGCTAAAGTACTTTGGACATCAAATGAGAAGGGAGGATTCACTTGAGAAGGCATTGATGTTGGGAAAGGTGGAGGGCAAAAGAAAAAGGGGAATGCCAAGGATGAGATGGCTAGATGGCATTGTAGACACAATGGGCACAGAGCTGGGAGGGCTGAGGGGGATGGTGGAGGACAGAGGCGCCTGGAGGAAAATGGTCCATGGGGTTGCAAAGGGTCGGAGTCGACTGTGCGACTGAACAACAACAACAACAAGATCACTGCAGATGGCGACTGTAGCCATGAAATAAAGACAACTGATTATGGGGAGACAAGCGATGAGAAACTTGGGGAATATAGTGAAAAGCAGAGACATCACCTTGGAAACAAAAATTCGCATAGTCAAAGCAATGGTATTCCTGGTGGTAATGTATGGGTGTGAGAGCTGGACCATTAGGAAGGCTGAGCGCAGAAGAATAGATGCCTTTGAGATGTGGTGTTGGAGGAGAGTCCTGAGAGTCCCTTGGACAGCAAAGAGAACAAATAAGTCAATACTGGAAGAAATCAATCCTGACTGTTCATTGGAGGGACAAATAGTGAAGATGAAGCAAAAGTACTTTGGACATCAAATGAGAAGGGAGGACTCACTTAAGAAGGCCTTGATTTTTTAAAATATTTTTATTAAATTTTCAAAAATAATACAAACAATAAAAAAACATCAAAGTTACAAATATAAAGAAAATTACGCATATAAAAATAAAATTACATATATATGTAAAATTGAACATCAGCGAACCGTATCCACATTGTTTATAATATATACTATTTCAAATCAAACCAATAGGATATGGTTTCTATGCCTCATTTTCCAATAATGTTTAATATAAAGACAAGACATTAAAAAAACAAAAAAAAACAAAAATAAAAATAAAATACTAATCACCCAGTGTTATTTACAATACACTGGAGAGCACGGAGATATTCATTGAGATTTTCCCCAGAAAATCTTGTGATCAGGTACAGGTCTTTGCAAATCATTCCCCCTCAGTGAGTAATCCACAAAAGCTCTCCAAACCTTCCAGAATCTATTTTCTTTAACAATTCCCTTTTTAAAATTTATTTCCCATGTCAACTTATCATTCAATGCTAAGCCCCACATTTCCTTATACCATTCCTCAATATTCAAATTTACCTCATTTTTTCATTTTCTAGCGAGACACTGTCTTCCCGTTGACAACATTATTTCCAATAACTCCTTTTTATTCTTACTCAGGTTTATATTTTCCACTTCTGTCAACATAATCATACTAACACCCAACTGAATTTTCTCCCCCATAATTTCAGTTATCTCATATTCAATTTTCTTCCAAAATTTTTTTACCACAGTACATCTCCACCACATGTGTTGATATGTTCCCATTTCCTTCTTACAACGCCAACACATTTTATCTTTTTTCTTATCTATCTGATGTAACCTCATTGGAGTCAAATACCATTTCCACAGCATTTTATAGTTATGTTCCTTAACTCTAACCGACATAGTTCTCATAAATCTTTTCCTCCATTTATTTTTCCAATTCTGTTCTTCTATTTTTATATTCAAATCTTGTTCCCAGCTTAATCTTAAATCTTCCTGTGGATTACCTACCTTGTTTATCATTCTATATATTTTACCAACCAGTCCCTTTATACCACTTTGTCCACTTCTTATTTTCCAAATCAGTTCTTCAAACTCAGTCCTAGCTTTTTCTAATCCAACTTCATTCAAATATTTACTATTCCAACTATTAACCATCCCTGTCTGAAACCAATTCAGTTTCAATTGTCCATACAAATTTATTTTCCTCTCTCTGTCTTTACAGACCTGTATCCAGTCTCTCAGGAGGAATACCTCATTCTTATCAAGTACTTCTTTGACCCTTTTTATCATTTTTTATTGGAAAATTTGCTATATCCTCCAACTCTATAATAGGGGAAATGTCCGGTACGAAGTCCCTTTTTACTTTTTTCCATACCCCCAATGTTGCCTTCATCATTCTATTTTTAGTGACTACTTTACTCATACTACCTTCTAAAAAGACCACTTTTCCAATATGAATAAAATCTTTCCTTTCTAATTCTTCCCAAATTGCCTTTTCATTAGCCAGGATCTTCACAACGTTTTTAATTTGGAGAGCTCGATAATATGCCACCAAATTTGACATTCCTAATCCCCCTTCCTTCTGGGATAAATACCAAAAAAAATTAACCAATCGGGGCCTTTTCCCCCCATTACAAAAACTGTTGATCAATTTTTGAAACTCCTTAATTTCTTTATCATTCAATTGGATTGGAAGAGCATCAAATAAAAAATTAATTCTTGGTAACAACATCATTTTACATATTGCAATTCTTCCAAACCATGACAGTTTCAAATTTTGCAATTGTTGTATTCTATCTTTAATTTCCTTTTTCAACTTTACGTAATTCAATTTCTTAAATTCATCGAATTTATTCAAGATATTAATCCCCAAATATTTCAAATCATCCTTAATTCGTAAATTACATTTTTCCTTTATCCTTTTCTGTTCTTCTTTACCCATATTACACAGTAACATTTCAGATTTATCCCAGTTTATTCTCAAACCCGTTAAATCCTCAAAAAATTTCAGCTGCAGTTGTATTCTATCCAATGCCTTTCCAGGGTGTTTAACTGTTATCAAAGTATCATCAGCATATAAACTTATCTTATTACCTAGAACCCCTTCTATCTCTTTGTCTTCCCTTACCTCCTTCGCCAACATCTCCATTGCCAAAATAAATAAGATTGGAGACAAAGGACAACCCTGCCTCGTGCCTGCTTCTAACTTTGCCTCCTCTGTAACTACATCATTTACCCTTACTACTGCCTTCCCTTGCTGGTGTAATTGTCCAATTATCTTCTTAAATTTATCACCAAATCCATAACATTTAATTATCTCATTAATTGTTACCCATTGTAAAGAATCAAATGCCTTGAAGATATCCAAAGATAATAGTCCGACTTTCTCTTTTGTTTGTCCTACCTTATCAACTAAATTTAAAACTCTTCTTGTCAAATCTGACATATGTCTACCCTTCAAAAATCCCACCTGGTCCTCATTTATATAAGTGCCCATAAAACTATTCAACCTATTAGCTAATATCGCTGTGAAGATCTTGGCATCTTGGTTTATTAATGAAATTGGTCTGTATGATTCAATTTTTTCTAAATCTTTTCCTGACTTCGGCAACAGAATAATTATAGTCCTATACCATGAAGTCGGGATTTGCCCTCCTTCTAATATATAGTTATATAACTTATTCAATTTTGGAACCACTATATCTTTAAACTCCTTGTAAAACTTGGTTGGTAATCCGTCCTCTCCAGGTGCTTTATCTGTTTTTAAGCTAGCTATGACCTCTTTTATTTCCTTTTCTGTTATTTGTTCTTCCATCCTGTTCCTATGTTCTTGCGTTATTTTATTATTTATTTGTTTCTCCAATTGTTTTTCCAATTTTGGTATATCTATGTTCTTTTTCGCATATAATGCCTGGTAGAAATCTTTAACAATTTTACATTTATCTCCAATCTTATCGCATCTTTTTCCATCCTTATTGACCAAAGTTCCAATTTCTTTTTTTTCTCTCTTTTCTTTTGCGGCCCTTGCTAGCAATTTTGAATTTTTATTGCTAAATTCAAAATATTCTCTTTTTAAATATACCAAGTCTCATTTTACTTTTTCTATGTCCTTTCCTATCAATTCAGCCTTCAATCTTTGTATATGATCAAAAAACTTCTTGTCCTCGGTCCTTGTATGTTTTTCTTGAAGCTGTTTTATCTCCTTCTCAATTTCATCTTGTTCCACTTTGAATTGCTTATTTCTAAAACTAGCCAACTTTATACTCTCCCCTCTAAATACCGACTTCATGGTATCCCAAACCACATTAAAACTCACCTCCTCTGTATCATTCCATTGCCAACTTTCCTTCCAATTCTCAGTTATTTGTTCCTTACATTTATTGTCTTTATATAATTTAGGATCGTATCTCCAATTCCTCCTTGTTTTTCTTATATTTTCTATCCCCACTTCTAACAACACTTTCGCATGATCCGATTCTTTGAATATTCCCACTTCTACCTCGTCTACCTTTCCAATCATATTTTCTGTTATGAATATGTAATCTATTCTAGAGTATGAGTTATGGACATGCGAAAAATAAGTATAAACCTTAAACAAACCGAGAAGGCCTTGATGCTGGGAAAGGTGGAGGGCAAGAGAAGAGGGGGGCGTCCAAAGATGAGAAGGATAGATGGTATTGTGAACACAATGGGCACAGAGCTTGGTGGGCTGAGGAGAATGGTGGAGGATAGAGGTGCCTGGAGGAAAATGGTCCATGGGGTCGCAAAGGGTCGGAATCGACTGTGCAACTGAACAACAACAAAACTAAGACATGCATTTTCATGTGTTTTCAAATGGATGACAGAAACTGTGTGGCTGTTTGCTGAAATTAGCAATTTCTTGCACTATGGGTTTATCAATATTACATATACAGTAATACCTCATATAAAGTCCGCTTCGTACAACATCGAATTCATACATCGCCTAATTCCTTGGAAAAAATTGCCTCATACAAAGCCATGCAATTTTGTATGAGGCATTGGGGTTTTTCCCAGGTTGCATTGTGCCTGGGCAGTATAAAAGGCAGGACACATGCGTGCATTGTTCTTGTGGGTTTTGCACAAGGCAAAGAGTGTTTAGGAGTGGTTTTGAGTGCGATTTTGGATTTTTTAAAAATTTTCATCAGAATTTTTAAAAGCATTCCTGGGATTTTTGCAGCATTCTTCAGGTTCTTGGACAATCAGGGTTGTTTGACATGTTTTTGTAATGTATTTAGCCTTTAGACAATGATTTCTTAAAGTTCTGTCAGTTTCCTGTCTGTTTCCTTGACTTTGCCCTGAAGTCTGTGCTGTTACAGTACAATGTATCTCTATGGAAACGACGTTGTACAAGGCATCAAGGCAAGGATTTGGACGTTGTATGAGGCATCGCGGCTAGGATTTTGCATGCCTCATACAAAGTCCAAATCCGTATAAAGTCCAAACTTGGTTCCACATTGTATGACGTATCACTGTACTGTACATACAAAGGAAAAACAACTAATTGTGGCTTACTGATGTGTTTTTATACGATCAAATAATTGAAATTATCATATGTAACAGTAAGGTTTCATGCTACTCTCTTGATTACAGGAGGAGCAGCTGCAGTTGTATGTAACCATAGCACATTGAGAGACTGAATCTGATGCAAACTTCAAGACTTACTGAACTCAATGGTATTTACTTTGGAAGTAATTTACACAGAACTGAACTTCATATCCTTCAAACTTCAATTGGATTTATTCACTGAAAAGGCAAGGTAGTGCTACTCAACATATTCTAGCTGCCAAAGCACAATTATAGATTTATCCAACAGAACCTGTACTGGATGTGAATCTGAGCCTTCATGAGTCCAGTTTCTGCTACATTGGGATTCAATGGGAGCTGTACCAAGGTAGCCTGAACAAATCAAAACACCCAGAACTAATTTCCCATTGTATGAAACAGTGACCTCCCAGAGAGTGCACAAAGGGCTATGGGGTGGTATAAAAGTGTAATTGCTTTGTAAGACAAGAATGACTACAGCATCCTTTTCAAATACTGTACAGGTGAAACTCGGAAAATTAGAATATCGTGCAAATGTTCATTCATTTCACTTAAAAGGTGAAACAAATAGATGAGATAGACTCACTACATGCAAAGCGAGAAAGGTCATGCCTTAATTCGTTATAATTGTGATAATCATGGCGTACAGTGTACATGAGATTATGTGATGATTATGGAGTACGAGATTGGGGAGTTGGGGTTTTCATAAGATGTAAGTCATAAGCATCAATAATATAACAAAGTAAGGCTTGATCTATCTCGCTTTGCATGTAATGAGTCTATCTCATATATTTGTTTCACCTTTTAAGTTGCATTACTGAACTTTATGAACATTTGCACGCTATTCTAATTTTCCGAGTTTCACCTGTATGGGAACCTCCACAAGCAACAGTTTCATTTTTTGAAAACAGAAACATAATATTTGGTAAATCTTAGGTGTAAGAACAAACACAAACCATTTTTAAAAACTCATTATCTAGGAGCTACCATAGAACTTAGTCAGCAAGTTGTGATCTAGTGTTCTTAATAACTTCACTTATGTTTCAGCACATAAAATAAAAGTAACAGAACAAGAAGACTTTTCTTAAAGATGATTTCTGTATTTGAAGCCAAGAGAACAATGTCAACATCCAACAGAATTCAAACTGAACGGTCTGACACATTGACCTACAAATTGCAAACCAAAGGTAACCTCATGTAGGAAAGTCTGACACCAAAAGTAGTGCCAACCACAGCCGGGAAATGCTGTTGTATTAAATAACAAAGTGTTTGGATTGCCAGCCTCTTCCACCCACCTCACTACTGTGACTGGTTTGGATAAAGACCAAAGGAGCATTCATATGAATATGTTAAACAGTAATTGCAAGTACATTGCCTTCAATATTAGATAAACGTCTCCCTTGTTCGGAAGCCAGTTGTATCCGACTCTAGGGTGCAGTGCTCATCTCTGTTTACAGCCAAAGAGCCAGTGTTGTCTGCATCTGCAGATGTTCCCATGATCATGTATGTAGCAGGCATGACTAGACACCAGAGAGCACAGAATACTGTTAACTTTCCCATTGAAGAACTACCTATTTACCCACTTGCAATTTCTTGCTTTTGAACTAGGTCGGTATCAGCTGGGACAGACAACAGGAGCTCACTCCGTTGCACAGCACTGTACTTGGGTCTTGAACTGCTAACCTTCTGGTCATCAATCTCAGAGTCTTAACCACTAAGCCACTGTGGCCCGCTTCAAATATGACATATGACTTACTGAACGCAAATCTTACCAAAATCAAGTCAACCTAGGTTGCTGCTCCTCCTCTCCTGAACATATCTCCTATGGAGCCAGTACTTTTAATCTGACACTGAAATATTTTTTTCACTAAACCCTGCCTGCAAGATGCTCATGAAAAGAATGGAGGCCATGAAGGGGGCCTTGACCACAGCTTGGGGTTCCACAGCAGAGGTGTGTGTGTGTGTGTGTGTGTGTGTGTGTGTGTGTGTGTGTGTGTGTGTGTGTGTGTGTGTGTGTGTGTGTGTGTGTGTGTGTGTGTGTGTGTGTGTGTGTTGTGTTGTGTGTGTGTGTAGGAAAAAGCAGAAAGAAACCAATGTGTGTGCAGTGGTGGTGGGGACAGCGCCCGAGTCACAGTCCAGGGCAAGCCTCCGTCAGTCGTCAAAGGAGTGCCCTTTGATTCCCCAGAGATGGCGAGAGCATGACAGTTGGCTTCCATAGGTTTCCCTTGCTTGAAAGCCAGTCGTACCCCACTCTAGGCTTCAGTGCTCATCTCGGTTTCAAAGCCGAAGAGCCAGCGCTGTCAGCTTCTGTAGACAGTTCCATGGTCATGCTGGTACAATAAATTTCCTGTCAGAAATTATCCTGGGTTAAAAGGATTTTGTTTTATTTTTTTTGCGGGGGTAAATTCCGCTCAGGGGACGCCCAAATGAGGCTCCTTTCATGTCCCCAAGAGCCGGGACAGAGACGGGCGCTCAATCCGTCATGCAGTACCCGGGTCTCGAGCTGCCAACTTGCCAGTCTTGCCAGCTTACAAGGCGAGCTTCTTAACCATCGAGCCACCGCAGCCCTGGTGGTTAAACTGCGGAACGGCAACCAAAAGGTTGCGAGTTCGAGCCCGACCAGGGCTCAAGGTTGACTCAGCCTCTTCCTTCGGAGAGGTCGGGAAAATGAGGACCCACCATGTTGGGGGCAAAAAGGCTAATTACCTTGTAAACCGCCCAGAGAGCCCCCTAACCGCCATGGGGCGGCATAGAAGTGTAATTGCTTTGCTGTAGCCCCCTTCCCGGGAGGGGACGGCAAAACGGGGCGGACGAAGCCCGACGCCGACTCCTCGGCGACCCTCTCCCGGAGGCCAAGCTCCGCCGAGGAGAAACTTTCCGGCCAGCGCTGTAAGTGGGAGACTCAAGTGACGACGACGGTCGCCGCCGCAGCCTCACTTCCTTCCCTCACCACCACCCCACCCCCCGGTCAGCCCTACCCGCCGGCGACCACGACCTCCCGGTTCGCCTCCTGCGCGGACGCCCGTTCCTTGGCGCCCCGCCCTCACCTCCTCTTAACGCCCCCCGGGCATAAAGCCGACGTCCCGCTTCCTTTCGTCGTTCAGCTCGCAGGCGCCTCAGCCGCAATGGCTTCCTTCTCAGTCAGACTCGTCGCTCACAGGCCGCACCAGGCCGGGCCCTAACCCCGCTGACGAACGCCCGCGGGCGCCAATCAGCCGTTAGATTCGACAGGGTCTGGCCAATCAAACCTCAAGGGCGGGCCTTGAAAGGGCCGCTCTATAAAGTAGGAGGCGGCGATGGTCGCCTTCCCCAGTGAGAGCGGGGGAGGGGCGTTTTCACGCTCTCGTTTTCATCTCTCTCTCTAGTCTACAGGTGAAAGTCGGGAAATTAGAATATCGTGCAAATGTTCATTCAGTTCAGTAATGCAACTTAAAAGGTGAAGCAAATATATGAGATAGACTCATTGCATGCAAAGCCAGATAGTTCAAGCCTTACTTTGTTATAATATTGATGCTTATGGCTTACTGCTTATGAAAACCCCAACCCCTCAATCTCATGTACCCCATAATCATGACATAATCTCATGCACGCTGTACGCCATCACAATTATAACGAATTAATCCTTGACATCTCTCGCTTTGTATGTAGTGAGTCTATCTCATATATTTGTTTCACCTTTTAAGTGAAATGAATGGACATGTACACGGTATCCTAATTTTCCGAGTTTCACCTGTAGGTAGTGTCACCTGTCTGTGCAAAAAAAAAAAGTGAGTTAAAATGCCACAGTCACTCGTTGGAGAGTGTGGCCTTGTGGACACAGTTCCATTACTGTGTTCTAAAGAGGGGAGATACACATACCTTAGAAATCATCATGATTCCCCCCACCACCACCACCAAGGCAAAATAAAGTCATGGTTAGAATTCAGTAATTAAGGAACAGTCCCTTGCCCTCCTTTCATAGGAAAGAAGACATCACTGTCACGCAATCAGAATCACAGGAGAAAGGCTACAAATTCATTTCCAAACCCAGGGTTAACCAGTGTGATACTTTAATAGCACAACGTGTGGGATCATAATTATATAGTACAGTACTTAGAATTAGAACTACTAACATTTATGGGGTTTGGTTAATGACTCACACTGACCAGAGCACTCCTGCATTATGTGACCTTGCAGCCACAATCACACTAGCAATAGGAGACAGTTTGCTAACTGTCTGTTGTACACCCCACAAGTCCTTTAATTGTGGAATTACCAGTTCCACAGTGGGTGCATGACCAGGAAGCTGGCAAAATGAAGGAAAAAAAGTGTTGTTATGTAAACAGGATTTTGGCCACTGATTTTGGAGAATCCAGGCTAAGTAAAATTAAGGTCTTCGATCCAGTCCAAAGAAATTTGAAATGCATGTTTGCAAGCATAGAGTGACCACGGTGTATGAAAGAGGCAAATTCTAATCTCATGTGGAAAGCAGGTGATTGGAAGTAACACAGAAAAAACACCTCAATGAAATTGATTTGGATATCAACTGTAATAGGATATGTTATTAAACATAGCATTTGATAATCCTATTATCCTGGAGCATGAGATTCAGCTGACAGAAGAAATTAGCAAAAAGGAAAAAAATCTCCAATCTTTAGTTAAAATATCAAATGTTTTCAATTTTCCTATTTGTCCTTCAGCCACCATTCTTATTCCCTGCTTATATTTGTTCTCTATCAATTTTTTAATCTACTCTAAGAATGGAGAATGGGCAGCTCTCTAGAATTTGCTAGATAGCAACTATCACCATTACTGCTCACTGGCTAGTGCTCATGATGGTTTGCTTATATCTCAAAGCTTCAGGGCTGGTAACAATGAAATTTACATTAATAAAACTCATAAATAAAAATAATTAAAATTAAGCCTCAATGTCAGATATTGAAGAGTTTTATTCTTGCATAACATTATTAAAAGTCAGTCCACAAGTGTTTATCAGCACTTCTGTCTGTGTTGAAGTAAATGTTATACATAAAGAGGATTTTGGAGCAAAGTTTTTAAAAACAGTGGGTTCTATAATCTGTAGGGCCTAATTTGCTGATGGTCAGCTACTGATAATATCATGAAAATTGCATACAATGTTAACAAACTACTCAGATAAAACCTAGTCCATGATCCTTTTTCTCCTAACATGCCTCTTAAAATCATACAAGGCTGACATAAAAATACTAAGCCTTTCTCTTTGTTGCTCCTCACATGTGATCCATTCTTTAAAAGCCAACAGGTTTCATATAAATGGTAATAAATGAGAAGAATATTAATGTTTTCAATCCTCTTTTACACCTACAAAAGCTAGTTGTCTTACATCTTGTGATGGTTAATTCTGTCAACTCACTATGCATAGTTTCTGCCCTGCACCTGCCAGTTTCATTGGATGCACAAAAGTTCTAGTATTGGGAGAGCAAAACATCTGCTTCCATCTCCATACTTACAACAGTATTCCAAAAGTAGCTAGGCTGTAGATTTTTCAAGAGTGTAATGATAAAGGCTGTTCTTCCCAATCTTTTGCTTTTCTAACATTGGCATAAAATTTATCTTTTTCATTGAAAATATTACTCAATGTGCATTAGCAAAGAGTATATTCATCACAACAAAGCTATAAGAAAGATATCCCAAACTGAACATTTAAGACTTGGCTAGCTAAATTGAAGTGGGCTGCATCAGGTTAAATATGGCTGCTCAAAATTGCATAAAGGTTAAGTATGCTATTTGGTGCTATCCTTGTATTCACATGGTGTACACACCTCAAGTGAACCTATTTGGGGGGGGGAGAGAAAGAATCCCCTTTCTTGGTCCCACAAGAAGCCTTCAGGGTTTTTTCCTAAAATGTATAGTGCATCAACATTGACCTAACTGGTTTTTTAAAAGGTAAACACTGCTTCTTCCCATTCCCCCATCATAGAAGAATCTAAAAGTTGTCTGTTTAAGATATTTGCTTTGGTTCAATCTCAGCAATCAACACACTGGAACCAAACCAAAATGGAGCAATTCTACTTGCACCTAAAGAAAAACAATCCCTATCAAGAAGTGAGAGTAGGAATGCTCTGGGGTGGGGCTGGTTTATACTGGCATTTATGCCATCACCAAGAAAAGGAACAAACCCGTTGGCTCCTGGAGCAGACCAAACAACGGAGTAAATCTTACTTTCCCCCTATAATCTACATTCTGCCACTACAGCCATCTCTATTTAAAAATCAAACTGGTTTTCCACATCTTAAAGTTATAATTCTCCATCTCAAGTACAGGTTTCTCCTGTATCCACAGGGCATATATTCTGAGACTTACCACACACACAGAGAGAGAAATTATGTATTTCAGAATTTTTATTGAATATTTTTAAACCAGCAGATAACTGAAACCATAGATACTGCTCCTGCAGATGGGGGGTGGACTTTATTACAAAGTATTAATAGCCTTCATTTATATTTGATAAAGAAATATATAGATATATATTGTACAAAATTTTTAGAAGGGTAGTAAGAAAATACAAATCAAGAGAGAAAACATTTATAATTATTTTCTTTAATTAGATAGCATCTTGGCTGTACTACACAACATTGAGCAAATACAATATCCAACAAGAAGATAAAAACTGTTTGGCTGAATTATAATGGTATTTCGGCTAAAGAAGAATGGGTGAGGGAATAACATAATCAGAATGATGTTGGGGAAACTTTGTTTCTAAGAGTGCAGGAGTACTGGAAGATTGCTAGAATACAGATAGAAAGATGTGTGAGGAGATAACAAGAACATTTCTCAATCACATTATAGTAAGAAGAAGGCAGGAAGTAATAGGAAATACAATTCATTCTACTTAAAAATATAAATACAAACAGTAAAAATTGTGTACTAATTTACACAATAAGTAAAAGCTTGATGAAGCCACATGAAAAACCTAGACAGCACACTACAGATAACTCATACTAAAAATAACTTAAATGCTATACATTTGTGTATATATAAATTGCATTCAAAAGTAAGGCAGCAGTACATGTACCTGGAAGTAAATCCTTTATCTACATGTACAGAATTGGGCTGCATTTATAGTGTTGATTTGTTCACAGTTAGGCAGAAGAAAGCTATACACATTGCACAGTCATAGAAAACACCATTCATTAACCAAATGTAAACAATGATTTCCTTCCATTCTTTGGTAATATATGCTATTAGCAAGAGCACTTAGGTGCAAGACACATAACAAATATTTAAAGGCACATTAAACAGACCTTTACAAAAACCCAGTATTTTCCAAGTATTTTCTGGTCAGAACTAAATTCATTGTACTGGCTGAAGATTTCCATCATCAACAATGCTGCTGAAAGAGAATTTTGCTTTATAATGGTGTGCTTTGCAGAGTCACCATATTTTGATTAAGACCTATGACATATTTTATGGAACAATGTTTATTCCACTGTCACAGACTTGGCCAGGTTTCTTGGGAAATCCACCTGGAAAAAAGAAAGAAAGAAAAATCTCAGTATATTACAAGTTGTAGGGACTTTTTCTGCTTTACATCACTTACATCCATCACTCAGTGAAACAGATAGCTGAATAACATACATGGCGGCTAGACTCCTGCATAATATATATGCCCAAGCAAGATCTGTACCTCCCAATGAGTTCAGCCTGATCTTTCTTTTCCCTTGCTCCTTTGTGTCATCTACCTGTATAACCATCTAAGCCCGCCTTCCATTACCTCCTCCAACTTTTTCAGATACTGATTGTCTCTATAACCAAATTAGCAAGACCATAATCGTCAAACAGATGCAAATTGATTATGCATAGCATTAGCATGTGACTTAACACCAATATACATCCAAGTTATACCATTTGCAAGGCAACTTACAAAAAAAAAGTAGATCAACCTATAAGAGGGGGGCTGCATGGTACTTGTCCGGCATGCACGTCCACGCCCAGCTCAACCATCCTGTACCGAGCCACCCACACTTACCTAATGACCCAGCGAGCATCGCCGCTAGGGTCCGCCCGCCGAAAGTGGGGCAACCGCCCCACAAACCATAAAAAAAATATAAAAACTACAAGACCCAGCATCCTACGCACCATGACACCCCTCAGCCAATCAGGCTGAAGGGTGCGAGCACAGAGAATGCTGGGAAGCCAGCACACGCATTTAAAAAAACAACGGCCAGCCAATGAGCAAAACTACTTCCCTCCAGGAGACACTTCGTCTCCCGGAGAGAAGCCATCCCCATGGGGGGGGGGGGGCGCCATGATACTCGGGGCCTGGGGGCTGCCCCGGGCGGCATCCCAGTTTTATTTTTCATTTCATTTTACTTTAATTTGTATACCGCTTTATTCGTCCCGAAGGCGACTCAAAGCGGTTTACATTAGTGTGTGCTGTCTGCACAGCAGACAGCAAAAAGTACACTGAATGGCAGAGCGGTATGAATACCAGAAAAAAGACAAAAACCACTCAAGGAGCAAATCAAAGTTCTGTGTCTTTAAAGAATACATATTTGGTAAAGTATCAAGTGTGTTCTATTAGTGCTCAACACGTTAAAGTCAGTTTCTTGCTCTGACTTTGTCCCACTTTCTACAGATGTTACAAATTTAATGCATGATTTTTCATCTCTTTATTATGTTGCTCTTACCTACTCTTTAACGTGTTGAGCACTAATAGAACACACATTTAGAGGCTCTTCAACGCATATTACAGGTATTGTAGATTTACTATGCCTTTGTCCAACTGTTTTCCTTATTGACTGTATGATATTGTATATAATGCTTCTATATATAGGATTGTTATTATAATTATATTTGTTTTCTATTACATTTAGAATATTTATCCTGAGGAAGCTATATGTGAAAGGCTGGTTATACCGGAACTGTCTTGATGTACTTTGGATTTGTCTTTACATTGCCCCTATATTATTATTATTCATATCACCACTGATAT
The DNA here is from genome assembly GCA_035047305.1 of Bradypodion pumilum. NCBI lineage: Eukaryota > Metazoa > Chordata > Lepidosauria > Squamata > Chamaeleonidae > Bradypodion > Bradypodion pumilum. The sequence goes on from JAWDJD010000002.1 coordinate 346,655,625, forward strand.
TGTCTTAGATTTCTACATTAGAAGAAGAATTCCACTTAATTTATCTATGAATTTTGAAGACAATTTGAAGACATGATTTTTGGATCTTGATATTTTGGAGTACTGTATGAAGCTAATACTTTACCAAATATATGTTCTTTAAAGACACAGAACTTTGATTTGCTCCTTGAGTGGTTTTTTGTCTTTTTTTCTGGTGCACAGCAGCAGCAAAAAGCGAACATGAAACATACAGTATAAAAGCATACAAGAAACATCATAAACTTAATTAAAAATTACAATCAAGAAAAATACAGTGGAAAAAATAGATACAGGATACATACAGCGAAGTCCGGGCAGGGCAAAAGACAAAAAAGTCCTCACGTGCGACGGCAACAGCAGTCGCAAGTGGCTCCAATCTCCAGGCAATGGAGAGGCACCGGGGAGACCGAGGTTACCCAATGGGCCAGCCCACCACTGATAAGAACTGTGGAAGTCAGCAGAATATATGTATACAGAATTGCACAGTGTCAATCCACTCACATGCATCAATTGTTATTGTCTGTATTTGTGAGTAACATGTCACCAGATTTTGTATACTGGAAAGACAAGTGCCAAACAAAATGGTATATACTCCTCCATATTTTTTATCAGAACATTTGTTTGCTCCACTTTTAAAAGAGCCTGTGATTCAATTTGAAGGTAAATTTATTGAATGTAAATAAATCAGGTTTGTTCTGAATTTCCAACTCAACAGGGCACAATGAGTTCTTCGCTTGAATGGATTGCAATCATGTATATTTCCAGTCTGGGGGAAAACAGGGGCGGTCTCCAAGTGTGTGTTCGTATAAGTACTTTAATTGAAGAGTCTAAATACAGAATTAGCTTACATCATATTTTCTGAGAACAGCCAGGTGGAATGAAAGCAGCTGTAGAGGGATTACAGTCAAAACTCCTTGCAGACAGTCTACAGTCTGTGGCAGCTCAATAGTTCTGTAAGCAAATTTGGAGGACTCAGTATCTTCTCTAGAACATAAAATAATAGGGCGACCCTGGAAATACAAAAAGTCAAATAGTCTTAATTAAAAGTTATTTTAAATTCACATGTATTTAATGTATAGCTCTGACATTTCTCTCCAGAGATGCACCATGAAAATCAATAGGGTTACATTATAAATTTATAAAAGCTGTTTGGTTTGGGGTTTTGAAAACCTGCATGCAGCTAATGAATGAATGCTGGTTGGTACAGTATCTTCTTCATAGGGTAGCATTATAACCACACATATTACTCAAAATGTAAATTTTCTACAACCTTTGACCATCCTTCTTTTCCAAACCCCTTCCTTTTAAGAAAAGTGAACGGAAGTTTAAGTATGTACAATAACAACCTTTTAAACAAAAAAAATGATATATTTAATTCTATGGATGTGATATGCATTGTTCTGGAGGGAAAGACTATACTACTGAAAACAGTTGAAAGATGCAAGGAGTGAGATGAAATATGAGATGGATTGACTCAATAAAATGAACCACAGCCATGAGTTTACCATGGTATCCTTCTGGAACGGCTCCGAGGAATGGGGATCCAGGGCACTGTGTGGTCCTGGTTCTCCTCATTCCTGAAGGGCCGGACCCAGTTGGAGTGAGAGGTCCAGCTCTAGGCCCCTCCAGTATGGGGTGCCTCAGGGCTCGGTGCTCTCACCTCTCCTATTTAACATCTACATGAACCCATTGGGTGAGATCATCCGTTCCCAAGGGGTGAGGTATCATCAGTATGCTGGTGATACTCAGCTGTACATCTTGGCCCGTGGTGACCCAAGCGATGCAGTCGAAGTCCTATCCAGGTGTCTGGAGGCTGTTGGGGTCTGGATGGGGGACAACGGGCTACAACTGAATCCCGGCAAGACTGAGTGGCTATAGGTCAGGGCCCCCACGTTATCTTGGGAGCTACCATCTTTGGTTCTGGATGGGACTATCTTGCCCCAAACAGACCAGGTGCGTAATCTGGGGGTCCTCATGGACTCGTGACTCCTGCTAGATGAGCAGGTGGCAGTCATGGCCAGGAGGGCTTTTGCACAACTTTGTGTTATACACCAGTTACGCCCACTCCTAGATCGGGACTCCTTGCTCATGGTCATGCATGCTCTGGTCACCTCCAGACTGGACTATTGTAATGCGCTCTACATGGGACTGCCCTTGATGACCATTCAGAGGCTGCAACTGGTCCAGAATGCGGCTGCCTGGGTGGTGATGGGGTGCGGGCGTTATGCTCGTGCTTCTCCACTGCTTCGGGAGCAACACTGGTTACCGGTGTGCAGGCCAGGATACTTAAGAGACTGCGTCACCCCAAGAACATCTGTCTGTCCCACCAGAGCAGACCGGAGAGGCTCTCTTACTTGTGCCATCTGCTCGTCTCTCTAGCACCAGGAGGGCCTTCTCAGTGTCTGCTCTGGCCCTATGGAACCTCCTGCCAATCGAGTTACGACTCCAGATGGAGTTGCTGCCCTTCAGGAAAGAGCTAAAAACCTGGCTGGCAAAGCAGGTGTGGGGCATCAGGGATGCGGTGCCCCCCACCTGCTGGCTGATATAGTAATGTCTCTCCCTCACTCTTTTAGCTGTTGGGGTAATTTTTGTAGTACTTTTAATTGGGTTTTTATGGGTTTTAAGTTTAGACTGTGATGTTTGATTTTAACTTTGTGAGCCGCCCAGAGTAGTTTTGAGTTGGGCGGCTATATAAATTGGACAAATGAATAAATATTGAGCAGAGCTGTTAATGCCAGGACTTTCTGGAAGTAACTACCTTGTAGGATTGCCATAACTTGGAAGCGGTTTGACAACATGTAACACAACAGAGACCATCTAGTACACTTGGAGCAGGTTCTGCTGAGTATATATCCCTATGCCAAAAATGGTCAAAACTGCTGAGAAGTCACCATTTCATTCTCTGCTCTGTTTAGAATTCTGTGCACACAGAAACACAGGAAAAGATAAGTATGGCTCTAATCACAGGCTGGGGAAACACAGTAGTTGAAAGGGCAGAAAAGTTAAATACCTCTTTTTCCCTGGAAGGAAAATATATATACAGCTTATGGGAAACATGAAATGTAGATATTTCCCAAAATTCATCATCAAATGGTACAGTGATGATTACTAATTTAGATAGCTTTAAAAGGGGAACTTATTTATGCTTTGCAAGCTTATTATTAATGTAAATGGTTTATAAGGGGAGTTAGGTTTCTTCTCATTCATAAAACAATCACTAGTTATAATCACAATCACCGGACGCTTGCCTCGTTCCTTCCCAGTCAGCCTGGCTGGAGAAGGGCAGAAACACCTGTGAGAGGGAGGCAGGCAACTTTAAAAGAACTTTGCCTCTGCTGCCTGTGAGGCCACCGGACGCTTGACTCGTTCTGGAGGGAGTGGTAGCATCTGCACCATCTCCTCACAGCAACGAGGGGACCTGTTTTGTACTCACTAACACCTGGCGTTGGGGCACAGAGAGCAGAGCTTTTTCCCCAGTCTGTTGAGAGCGTGGAACTTTGGGCTCTGTGGGAACCGTAAGGACACAACCTTTATGGGATTGTGATAATTGTGCTGAATTTTTTGATTATTTGTATATTGAATTTTGTAATGCATATTGATTCTGTGCTGTGCTACATTGTTAGTTGGAATTTTTGTGGTATATTTTAGGACGCTGTTGTTTATAGACTAGTCTTTTTGCATTGATTGTATATTTAATTCTGCAGTTGTTGATTTGTAATTGTATACTATTGCCCAAAAAAGGGCAATGCCAAAGAATGTTCAAATTATCGAACAATCGCGCTCATCCCACATGCCAGCAAGGTGATGCTCAAGATAATACAGGATAGAGTTCAGCAGCATGTGGAGAGAGAATTACCAGAGGTGCAGGCTGGTTTCAGAAGAGGCAGGGGGACTAGAGACCACATTGCCAACATACGCTGGATCATGGAGAAAACAAAGGAATACCAGAAACAAGTTTACTTTTGTTTTATTGACTACACTAAGGCATTTGACTGTGTGGACCACAACAAGATGTGGCAAGTAATTAAAGAGATGGGAATACCAGAGCACCTCATATGCCTCCTGAGAAATCTGTACATGAACCAAGAAGCAACAGTTAGGACAGAACAGGGAATGACAGAGTGGTTTGGAATAGGAAAAGGAGTAAGACAAGGCTGCATTTTGTCACCATGCCTATTCAACCTATACACAGAGCACATAATGCGCAGTGCAGGGATGGAGGAATCACATTATGGGATTAAAATCGCTGGGAGAAACATCAACAATCTGAGATATGCAGACGATACCACCCTAATGGCAGAAATTGAGGAAGACCTAAAGAACCTCTTGATTGGGCTGAAGGAGGAGAGTGCAAAAGCTGGCTTGAGACTCAATATCAAGAAAACCAAGGTAATGGCAACAGGCCCCATCAGTTCCTGGAAAATAGACGGGGAAGAAGTAGAAGCAGTGACAGATTTTACTTTCTTAGGATCAAAGATCACTGCAGATCGGGATTGTAGCCATGAAATAAAAAGGCGACTGATTCTTGGGAGACAAGCAATGAGAAACCTGGGGAACATAGTGAAAAGCAGAAACATCGCATTGCAAACAAAAATTAGAATAGTCAAAGCAATGGTTTTCCCAGTAGTAATGTATGGATGTGAGAGCTGAACAATTAGGAAGGCTGAACGCAGAAGAATAGATGCCTTTGAAATGTGGTGTTGGAGGAGGGTTTTGAGAGTCCCCTGGACAGCGAGGAGAACAAATAGGTCAATCTTAGAAGAAATTAACCCTGACTGTTCATTGGAAGGTCAAATAGTAAAGATGAAGCTAAAATACTTTGGACATCAAATGAGAAGGGAGGATTCACTTGAGAAGGCATTGATGTTGGGAAAGGTGGAGGGCAAAAGAAGAAGGGGGAGGCCAAGGATGAGATGGCTAGATGGTATTGTAGACACAATGGGCACAGAGCTGGGAGGGCTGAGGGGGATGGTGGAGGACAGAGGCGCCTGGAGGAAAATGGTCCATAGGGTCGCAAAGGGTCGAAATCGACTGTGCGACTGAACAACAACTATTGTGTTTTGTGTGTTTATATTGTTTTCTCTTGTTATATTGTATTTAATTTACTTGTTGTGAGCCGCCCTGAGTTGGCCCTGGCTAAGTAGGGCGGGATATAAATCGAATAAATGAATGAATGAAATGAATGAATTAGTCATGGCACAGAAAAGAAATTTTCAAATATAAATATATGGATAACAGATGTCTGGGACTGACAGCAGAGAACGTTTGCCTTAGCATTCAGTAATCGTCACATAGGCTATTTGCTCTCAGCCTTTGGGAACAGGCTGCTGGAGTTAATGGACCCAAAGTTTGATCTAGCATGGCTCTTGTGAGAGGTCATGAAAATGTTAATGCAAATTTTAAAATATCCATGCAATACAGAGCCAGCAGGATAAAAATGCAAAAAATGTAATTCTAACTAGGAACCTAGATCAGCCTTTTCCAGTGCTGGATCCCTGTGTTTCTGAGCAACTACCATTCCAGCAGGGTGGCTAAGATGATGGGAACTGTACTGCAAAATTGTAAAACACCCAAGACTGTCAGTAATAACACTGTTTATGTATTCAGAGAGAAAAAGGAGAGATTCAGGCTGCTCACTCTCTGAACACTTGATAACTGAGATTCTTAATTAATTCAACAGAGTTGTATGGCTGCAGTGCCATGAACTTTACACTTTTTGGAAATGTGCATTCAATACCTCTTTGGGTAAATGGTTCTGGAATGAAACCACTTAAAATAAACATGATTCTAAAAACATAACCGTATCTTTAGGTGTACAACTTACCTGGCGAGCTACAACTTGCTGTAGAGCATTTTGGCATTTTGAAAAGCAAGGATCTTTCATAACAATCATGATAACTGGCATCTGTTTATCTACAAGAGCCAAGGGTCCATGCTTCAACTCCCCAGCCAGGATCCCTTCGGAGTGCATATATGTAATTTCTTTGATTTTCTAGGGAGGAAATTGGAACACAATCATTGTTATGTTGTTTAAAATAATTAATTGCAGATTGGTAACATTTGACTAAATCCTGTGTTAGTCTTACCAAGAGACCTGTTGGAAAGAGCTGAGCGTTACCTAGAATCAGCTAGCAAGTCTACATAAGATAGGACTAATGTTGGATCTAGTCTACCAACAGAACTTTAAATTAAAAGTGCTTCTGTGTACAAAGTACTTTTGGTAATATTTATAAAGTTGTGGGGTTCTTTGGATTATGGGCAAAGTGCATGCACAATTTCCATTCTTGAATGCAAAACAGGAATATCAAGGCTTCCTCAAATCTAAGAATATGTTGGAAGAATATCCCTCATTCTGAGTGGCATGACTTTTCCTTTCAGGGAGAATGTATACAGTTTGGGCATGCTACCTGATCCGGCTCTGTCTATGGAGCAACAGATATCATCTGTGGTTAACTCTGCCTTCTTTGGTGCATTGCCCAAATTCACCAACTCCTGGACAGGAAATCCATAACAATGCTTTAATCTAATAAATAAAACTGATTGTAGAAGCATTATTTGATTCACCATATTAAGAGAAATAGGAAACTCTTATCTTCTGCTTCTCATATACCAGCTTTTAACACAAATAAAACTGACAATTATCTGTTTGATGTTCCCCCAACAATTATACACACTTGTGTTTGGACCATGTAGCTGCTTTCCAATAAAATTAAGGTGAAGAATTCATACCAAAGCTCCTTCCAAGCAAGTGGCATAATTGTAGCCACGGCCCATCACTAAAAGTGATCGCTGTTTATATAATTCAAGTGCCAGATCATGTATCTTCTCATCCAAGGACAGTACTTCTTTAATCATCTCTGCCAATACATTAAAATTGAGGATTACTTAAAATAAACTATAACTTGTATCTATTTTAAAGACAGTGACACAGGAAATGTAGTCAAGACTGCATGAATTCCATCTTCTTAAGATGTATATATATTAACCAGTAAATCTCAATATTTGAGGAGCTTTCTTTTGTCTTCCATTAAAAAGATGAGTAAGTGGCCATTTCAAACTGAACTAATAGATACAGTACTATCTGCTCCTCTCTGCTGATCTCTCATAATTAATTTTAACCTTTTTGAGAACAAAAAGAAAGATTATATAACACAGGCAGAATTAATGTTGCATAATTTACGCCTGCAGAAGAGTGATGATGTCACTGGCAAGGAGTGGTTTTTGTAATGAAACACTTTCTACTTCTGTCACACATCTTTTTACACCCTTAAAATCCCTTTCATTCCATAGAAGCCATGGGCCAGCAGGAGGAGAACCTTTCTGCTGCCCCAAAGAAATCGCCACTGGTAATTGACTTTAACTCTAAGAGAAGATTTTCAGTAATTAAAGACTTTCTTCTTCAATCCCAGAACTCCTATAGGATTAATGGGATAACATGTGTGTCGAAAAAGCCACAGGAAAAAATGAAGTTTTTCTACAAGGGAGAAGGACGACCTTCCAGTAATGGATTTTTCCTCCCATTCACCTTGATACACAGGAGCTAGAGATCAATCGTTTTGCTTCCTCTAGTGGAGAGGACAACCCAGCATTTCCAGTCTTATTTCCTGTCTTCACCTCAATAGGATGCTCATTTTCTGCCTCCCTACTTGCTTTCTTTATACTGTACTAAAATTTTCTATTTATCTACCCTCTCTCTGAGATGTCAGACCAGGATCCCAGGGTTTTCAGCAGAATCGCTGGCCTCCATGGGGGCAGGCAGTGGCTGGGCCTGAGGCAGAGTCACGGTCTGCCAGCCAGGGGAGAAAGGGGGTGATAACAGGTCCAGTGTTGAACAGGCTGCAACAGAGACTTCCCTCCACCAGTTTCTTCCTGCAGCTTCAGTTTACCAAGAGCTCACCACAACGTGTATCTGCATAGGGTTTCCTTCTCCTTCCTCCCCCAATCAGATCAAAGCCTCAACAAAGAGGTAAAGGGGTTGTGCTTACAATTTTTCCCAGCAGGAGCAATTTTGGACTTGAGCAAGGACAAGAGGAACAATGACCAGATGCTATTTTGAAAAGCACCAAGTTGAAGAGGCAGGTAAGAGATCTTTCCCACCTTGTATTTCTCCATGGAGGAAAGAATCTCAGAGGAGGAAATCATATCTATCTCAGAGAAAGAAGAGGGACCTGTAAAAAGGTCTGCTATCTGCTCCAAGTTGTTTCAGCAGAAGACTCTGCCCCCTCTTTAAGGAAGGCCATCCAACCCCTGGAACTTCAGGGCCCAGAAAACTCTGCTAAAGCCACTGATCCAGATCTCCCAGAGGGCTCAGGAGAAACCTTTAATCCCACTCCCTTTTCCTCAGAATTCCCTTTCCCAAGTGCCTTGGTGGCAGCTGTAAAGGAGGAATGGGAGAAACCGGCTGCCTCCAAAGCCAATCTTCCCTAAGTCAAGAAATTGTTATAAAAGGTACACTCTCCACCAGACCAAAGCTGCATATAATTCAATATAAATCAGTAATCCCTTTTTTAAATCCTTCATTTGCTCCCAGGGAAAATTCATTTTTCCATCCAACTTCTTTTTGTCCCAAACCTCACACTTTGTTGGAAAAGAAGAAGTTCTCCTTGAATATTTGAAGATGATTTAGAAGTTTTCTTAAAAAGAACAAGACACTTCAGGCTGCCTGATTCTGTTTCTTTTTAATATGCACAAGGATGTTTCTAAACAAACCTTGACCAAATGGATCACAGCATGCATAGCTGCCTACTATTTCCTCTTTAGGTGAAGTTATTTCAGGAGTTATCATGGCACACTACCCTAGGCGTGCATCCACTTCAGCAGCATTTGGGACCAGGACTCTGCTCTTATTTAAGAGCAGCCTATTGGAAGGCTCAGACTTTCTTCATCAGACATTACAGAATATTTTTTTTCTTTGCCTCAGCAGAGGCATCCTTTGGGTGCAGGGTTTTGCAACAGGTTGTTCCACAATAGGGTATCACACCCTTCCCTGTTTCTTTGGAGTCTTTGAGCCAGCAGTGTTTAGAGCCCTCCTGGGATTATAAGCTTGGGCACATCCCATTGAAAGGACATCCTTCTTCCTCTGTTGGAAAGTCACATTGGAACATGCTCTTTTTGTACAGGGGTAGAAGAATGTCTTTCCCCTACCAGAAAAAAGAGTTATGGGCACTGCCAGTGTCAATTCTGCGATTTGGTTCTTGGGGGAAGTGAAGGTAACTGTCTTCTGGGCTCAACATTTCTTTGTTGTTTGTTCTGCGTTAACTCAGTTTGTTATTGAGACTAGGGTTAGAAAAAGGACTGAAATGCTGTGTTGCCCTCTACAAGAGGGAGACTGTAGCTATGAAAAAAGATTGGTGTTTAACTCCTGTCTACCAAGGTGAATGGAAGTAAACCCATTATAAAGATGTCCTTCTACCCCTGTACAAAAGGAACAAGTGCTGGTAAGTGTCCAATATAACTTTTTTTTTATTATTGAAAATCACCTCCACTAACAGCATTATAACATACCAGAACTTCACTTTGGGTAAATTTTACAACTAAAGGCAATGATACTTTGCCATGTTAATCATTAAATGGTTCTCCAAGTTATTAAATTTTTTAGATGCTAAAAGTTTTAAACTCTGCATAAAATATCACTATAAAAGTCTGAACACAAGGTGGAAGATGATTGGCCACTTCAGGGCACATCTCATTTGATATCAGATTCTTTAATTTTAATCTCTATCCTAACAGATGCTAAATGAGTTCTACATACCAGGTAAGGACTTTAGACCATTTATAATTTCTAGTCTCCTGTTTTGCAATGAAATTCTGTCTTCTGACATTAACAAGCCAAACAATACCAGAGAGATAAACTGGCTAGTGTAAGCCTGAAGATTTAAAAAAAGAAAAGAAAAATGTTAATTTAATGACATACATTTTAGTGACTGAAATCCAGTAGCCTCCCTGAGTGATGCTTGCACCAAAAGGGCGGGGTCTAAATGTGAGTGAATCAATGAAAGAATGAATAAACAGCAGCAACTACAGTAGGCTCATTGAATCAATGGAACTTAATAGAGGATCGGATTCACTAAATCTCCACTGATTCAATGGGCCTATTTCTGTTGTGATTCACTATTGGATTTCAGACACTGCTTGATACTATGTACCGTATTTTCCGGCATATAAGACAACCCCCAACTTTTCAAGTTAAAATATAGAGTTTGGAATATACTCACCCTATAAGACTACCCCTCTTCCAACGCCGGCAGACAGCCAGTGCCTGCCTACACTGCCCCTTTAAGGCGGCCCACGGCCCTTTATTCCTCCCGGTAGGAGCGCCACCACAGCTGCAAGGGGTCCTGCCTCTCCCTCCCTGCTCCTACCAGGAGGGATAAAGGGCCGCGGGCCGCTGGGGCCAAGCTTTTATTCTAAAGCTTAGAAATAACTACCGGTAATTATCAAGTGGCTAAGACGCTGACTGGGAGGCGGAAGGTCCGCAGTTCGATTCCCAAGGACTGCAGGACGGAATGAGCTCCCATCTTTGTCCCAGCTCCTGCCAACCTAGCAGTTCGAAAGCAAGAAATTGCAAGTACATAAATAGGGAAGGTAACAGCGTTCTGTTCGCTTTGGTGTCTAGTCATGCCTGCCACATGACCACGGAAAGGTCTGCAGCAGCAGACAGTGCTGGCTCTTCAGCTTTGAAACAGAGATGACCACTGCACCCTAGAGTTGGATACAACTGGCTTTTGAGCAAGAGAAATCTTTACCTTTACCTATTATTATTATCATGAAAGCAAGAAATTGCAAGTAGATAAACAGGGACCACTTTGGTGGGAAGGTAACAGCATTCCGTGCACTCCTGTGTTCTGAAGGCAACAGATCGCTTCATGTCCTACGGTGCTATCTGCCACTTTTTACATCAGCTCTCACAAAATTTCATGCCTGCCACATGTCCATGGAAAACGTCTGCAGAAGCAGACAGCGCTGGCTCTTTGGCTTTGAAACAGAGATGAGCACTGCACCCTAGAGTCAGATACGACTGGCTTTCAAGCAAGGGAAACCTTTACCTTTACTAAATAGGGACCACTTCGGTGGGAAGGTAACAGCGTTCCGTGCACTCCGGTGTTTAGTCATGCCTGCCACATGACCATGGAAATGTCTGCAGAAGCAGACACAGCGCTGGCTCTTTCGGCTTTGAAACAGAGATGAGCACTGCACCCTAGAGTCGGATACGACTGGCTTTCGAGCAAGGGAAGCCCTTTACCTTTAAGCCATGAGCATCAATATTAAAGTAAGGCTTGAACCATCTCACTATGCGTGCAATGAGTCAATCTCATATATTTGTTTCACCTTTTAAGTGAAATGAATGAACATTTGCACGATATTCTAATTTTCCGAGTTTCACCTGTAAGTAAACCAGATAGACGTCTCTCGACCAGGGCCAGTGGAGGGGTGGGGAGTGCGGGGGAGTCTGGACTCCCTCATGCCCTCTGAGCATGACGAGACCCGCCTTTTTCCCCCATCCTCCTCCTCCTCCTCTTCTCCCCTCAGCGGGGAAACTCGGAGACTTCAGGCAGATTCAGAGCAGAGCTGCGATTAACAGCCGCTTTAAGTGGATGAGAAAGCAGCAGCAAAGCTTGGGTGAGGGTGCCGCTTCCCTTCCTCCCTGCACGCTAGAGTCGGCTACGACAAGCTTTCGAGCAAGGGAAAACCTTTACCTTTACTAAATAGGGGCCACTTCGGTCAGAAGGTAACAGCGTTCTGTGCACATGACCACGGAAATGTCTGCAGAAGCAGACACAGCGCTGGCTCTTTCGGCTTTGAAACAGAGATGAGCACTGCACCCTAGCCGGGGGAGTGAGGAGGAGGAGGCGCGACTGAAAGGTCTCCGGAGCAAGAGGCTGCCCGGATATCACCACTCTCAGCCTCACAGCAGCGGTGGCGGATGGCTTTCCCTGCCGGTCAGCTGGTCCTCCACCTCACCACCTCCGGGGGGGCGGGGTGAGGAGGAGCAGCAGCAGCAGCTGACCGGCAGGGAAACCCGCCGCAGCCATGAGGCTGAGGATGGTGATATCCGGGCGGCCCCTTGCTCCGGAGACCTCACAGCAGCTGACCGGCGGGGAAAGCCACCCGCCCCCACCACCGCCGTGAGGTCTCCGGAGCAAGGGGCTGCCCGGATATCACCACCCTCAGCCTTGCAGCAGCGGTGGCGGATGGCTTTCCCCGCCAGTCAGCTGGTCCTCCACTTCACCACCTGGGGGGGGGGTTGAGGAGGAGCAGCAGCAGCAGCTGACCGGCAGGGAAAGACACCCGCCACCGCCACCGCCGCGAGGCTGAGGGTGGTGATATCTGGGCGGCCTCTTGCTCCGGAGGCCTCGCGGCGGCAGCGGCAGATGGCTTTCCCCCTTGGGCGGCCCCTGGCTCCGTAGTACCCGGTGTATAAGATGACCCCCGACTTTGGCACAGATTTTTCGGGGTTAAAAAGTCGTCTTATACGCCGGAAAATACGGTACTACCAACAGCTTTTATTAGGCAGAAGTGAAAAGGGTGTTGCTTAGGGGTGGAGATGATGTCCTCCAAGCTGAAGTTCTCAAGTTCAAAGCTCGGCATCTCCAAATAGGTATGAAAACACCTTAGCCCCAAACTTTAAAAAGCCATTACCCATCACATGGAATAATGGACCAATTTGGTTTCAGGCAATTGTTTACAGTGTTACAAAATAGTAGTATGTAATGTCGAGGAAGAATATTACGATGATCTTCCATGCAAGCATGCCAAGTCTATGGTTTAGGAACCATAAAGGAAGTAGCATAAATGCCAAATACCTTTGTGCTTGCCACTCCAATCTCAGGTCCTGCATTGATATGTACTCCGCAGTCTGTCTCCCTGGAGATTGAGCTTCCAACAGTGTTTGTAATGCCAACGGTCAACGCACGACGATCCTTACAGTACTGTAAGGCCATCAGTGTATCTGCAGTTTCCCCTGCAATACAAAAAGGCATCCTTGATTCAGCCTTGAAAGAAATTTCATAGATTTGGAAACTTTAGATATGAGAATAAGCTCACCAGGACGTGTCACCGTGATTCAGATGATCACAGCAGTGCATCATTTGGAGAAACGAAACTTCTCTATGAAGCTTTGCATTGAGAATTCCCAATGAAGCATTACATCACCAGGATGAGTGCCCCTAGCGGCTGCATTAGTTATCAAGGGAATGATTACCCCTAAGATGCCTCAGGGCAAGTTCATACACTTGAAGAGGTCAATCACCCAGAGAGGGATGTATGTGAAAACTTTGGCACTTTACCAGGAAAAAGGTCTGATCCTGGTAACGTGACCTTGGGAGAGCTTACAGGGAAAACAGAAAATCTTATCTCTTGATCTAGCTCAAGGATACCTCACATTCCTTAGGTGGGATGAGCCACTTTTGGGAATAAATGGAGCAGTTTTAGACCTTAGGGGGAATAATTTGGATTCAGTGGGAGCATATGATCTACGGAGCAACAATGGATGGACTTCTGAAGATCAGGCTGGGACCAACCAACTCTTTGAAATTTATCAGAAGGGAGGCAGGCTAGTCATCGGAATTTGTCTGGATTTGAAGAGGGGAAAAACTAGCACTTTAAATCTAGTCTGGAATCTGATGCACATCCATTATCTACATCAGCGTTTCCCAAACTATGTTCTGCAGAACACAGTGGATTTCAATTCCCAGAAGCCTCAGTCAGTACACTGGCTGATCAGTGCTTTGGGGAATTGATTTAGACTTCTGGGAATTGAAGTCCAAGAACCAAAGATTGGGAAACCCTGATGTACATACAGGTCACCTCCCTTCCATATCCATGGGTTCAGTGTCCACAGTTTCAGTTATACATGGGTTCAAAAATATTCAGCTAAAATATTTCACTGCTTTCCGCAGTTTCAGATATCTGTGGAAAATCTTACAACGTATTCCATGTGGATATTGGGTGTGGGTGAGTGACCTGTATTGCCTTTTAACAAATAGGCTCCCTTTCTTTAGTTGCTTGAAGTTTCTAAGCAGCCTTCAGAAGCAACTCTACACAAAACATATTGCAATAGTATCAAAGAGAGTAATAGACAAACTGCAGTAGCAAGACCTCCTTTTCCCAACAGTAGGAGCAACATGAGTACTAATCTAAAAGGGGGGGGGGATCTGACCCACAAATCTGCCATTTGTTTATAAAGAAACTGATTGATTCATAGCAGCTACCAATGTTAAGCCCTAGGATGAAAAGCAGGTTGTGAATGTTAAAAACACAATCCAGATTGGCTCTGAAACACTGCCCGTGGGAGAGCCAAACTGCTAACAGAAAGCTTTGTTAAAGATCAGTGTACCAAGCAAATTACAACTTACCTGACTGGCTGATAAAAAAGCACACATCATCTCGAAATACTGGAGTATTCCGGTCCAGAAAGTCACTGGCAAGCTCCACCATCACCGGTAGCTCAGTCAATTCTTCTAACACTTGCCGAGTCTAAAACCATATAAAGATAGTACAGTTAGTAAGCTTTAGTCTTGAAAAAAAGGGAAAACCAACAGATTAGCAAAGTAAAGCAAAATTAAATGTTTAACTAGATCTGATACATTCTGGTTAAATTATTAGAAAGTTTAAAATAACAATAACTAAAAGGGATTCATATCTCCAAAATACCAAAAAGATTCATTCTTTAAAAAAAAAACTCTCACAAGTAGGTTGCATATTGAACTTACAGCTACTGCAGCATGATAACTGGTTCCGCAGCCAATTATCATCAAACGTCTGCATCTTTTGATTTCTTTCAAATGATCTTTCAGGCCACCTAATAGAACTGGATTCCATAAAAAAAAAGAAATGACATATTCTTAGCTCAATTATGGTTTCTATTGCGGTACTATTAAAAGAAATTTCCTCCAGTTTCCTTACCTGTATTGGTATCAAAGTTCACTCTTCCTCTCATGGTATTGAAAACAGATTCTGGTTGTTCAAATATCTCCTTCTGCATGAATGCACTAAAGTTCCCTAGTTTTGCAGAAGATGATTAGTTAGTTTCTTTTTCCTTCTATTTTTTATATTTTTTAATTTATTTTTTCAAAAAAAATATACAAGACAAAAAAAAATCAAATATGATCATAACAAAACTTAATTCTAAACTCACTAGTACCAAAGGGAAAAAAGATAAACATCTTAATAATACATAAACATTGTGCACCCCATCACCATGGGATGTTATTATCCACAAGTCTCTCTACAAAATTATCCTTTTCATAACTTATCCCCTATTTCCAAAAAGTTGAATATTCTTGACCAGGCTTAACCCCTTTAGCTTTATAAAATACATAATTAATAAAATTTATTTATTTATTTATTTATTTATTGGGACATTTGTATCCCGCCCTATTGACACATGCGCCACCCAGGGCGGCTAACAACAGAAAGGAGAAGGCTCCATTACAACAAGGCTTTCTCAATATAATACATAAAAATGCATATGAAAACAGTCATAAAGCATCTCCCCAGAATTCATTTTCCCTTACTAAACCTTTTTTTATTTTAATTCATACGTCAGCTAATCATTTTTAGTCATGTTCCCTAGTTCTTTATACCATTCTTCCAGACCAATATGCATATACATTTCCCAATTTTTAGCCATTAATAATCTCATAGCTGTTACCATAATAGCAATCAAATCTTTCCATTAACAAAACAATCCTATGACTCATTTGTAACTTTAAATCTAACATTTTGCTAATTTCCTCAAATACTTTCACCCAAATCTTATTCACAACTTTACATTCCCACCATAAATGAAAATAGGTCCTAGGACTTTCCTTCCATTTCCAGTATTCCTTTTTATAGTTACAATCATAATGGATGATTAGTTAGTTTCATAGTAGGTTTATAATTATTGGTATTTTAACTATGGATGGCATGTGAAGAATAACCCAGTGACAGAATGGCAATTCTAAATTGTTGCTAGTAAAAGACAGAACAAAGGTATAGAATGAATTAGGTCTCTTACTAAATATCTATGCACCCAATATAGCGAGGGTAGGGTAACTGTGGTCAACTGGGAGAACACAACTCATAGCACTTCTGCACACTCCCTCAGGGATCTCAACCTCCAAGGAAAAAACATTAGCATGGAAAATGGTAGATCTTCCTTCCCAACTGGGGAGTGTGATTTGCCATCTCTCCCTGATCCCTGGGGCTCTTTTAAAAAACTAGAAGGGGCTGGCCAGTTCATTTTGCTCCTGCCCAGCTTAGCCCCATTTCTTGTGGCTATGGTTTGAACAGAAATGTTTCTATGTTCTCCATGGAAATGATGCAAGTTTGTCCATCTGGTCTCTCTCACCTTTCATGATTTGCTGCAGCTCCATTTGCAACGTCTGTATGGCTCGGGATGGGTCATCAGTGGCCGAGCGTTCTAACCTGTGAATTGAAAGCCTTCCCTCCGCCACGGCTGCAATATCGTCATCTTCTAGAAAGATGACTCTGTTGGTGTGCTCAATTACAGCGCTGCAAAGAAACACAAGCCAGCACATTGAAAAGCAAATACAGACAAGTTGTGCAATTTCCAATATAACATAGTATTTGTTCCACCTGAGGAAGGCCACAAATAATCAGGACCTTGGATTATACAGCATCCAATGTTACCACATGTCTTGAGGATGGCAGATTACAGGCTCTTGGTGCGTGGTACAGGACTTGGAGAACACATATGCACCCAGTCACTGCAAACAGCCAGCATAAACACAGTTTTTTCTTCCCTCCACCCCACCATATGACTGTACAGTATATGTTCTTATGAATCCCATATGAGCATCTGACAGCAAAGGACCACTCAGACGCTCTGACCAGTAGCAGTGCATCTGCCATTAATGAATTACATTCCCTCATTGAATTACAGAATCTCATTCATTTGCTAGTCTGCTGATTACTACCAAAAACATGTACTGATGAGGATTTAAGTTTGGCCAATGACAAAACCAAGAAGTGGATTCATTTTGACAGTACAGGTGTTATTCATATTTTATCTACAGCGCTTTATGACTGTCAAACGTGAAACAATCAGAAACAAGACCTTACTTGGCTCCTTGTACTCCGGAAAATCTATGGACCAGTCCAAGATCCTTCCTTGAATTGTTCTTCTGATTTTTAATTAAATAAAGGAGCCTCATGGCCCAGTGGTTAAACTATAGTACTGTAGTAAAAACTGCTCACAATGTGAGTTTGATTCAGACAGGAATCAAGGTTGACTCAGCCTTTTGTCTTTCCGAGGTCAGTAAAATGATATACAAGGCATGCTGGGGTCAAAAAGGCTAATTACCTTGTGAACTGCCATGGGGTGCTATATAAGTGTAATTGCTATTGCTATTTACTAGGGAATGGAGAAAACATTATAATATAGAATTGGAACAACTCTACAAGGAGACTAACATTGCTGGACTGAAATGGGAGGGAAATGTGGTGAGAATGAAGGAGGAGTGGTAGCTGAAGATACTGATGGATATGATTCCATCAGTCAGGAGACCAGTGGGAAGACCTAGGAAGAGATGGGTGGATGGATTGAGTAAGAGAGCAACTGCTGCAGCTAGAAGTCTGGCAGAACTGGAAGCAGATTGCGAAGGATAGAGATGAATGGAGCGCCTTATTTGTGACATTCCATGGCGCTCTGAGTCTGATCCTGTGATGATAATGATTGAATGACAAAGGTAGGATTTCAAAGCAAAACACCAAACACACATCGCTTTTAGTCACCTTGCATCCGAAGCAAAGAAAAATTCAACGGCTTTATTTCCAACAGCATGAAGGCAGGTGGAACTGTCCAGCCTCTTCATTCGTGTTTTGCACATATTCTTTACATTTTCTATGTTACCTAGCAAAATAATACACAGTCATGAGATTTAATAACTTGTCTAAATCCAGCTGAAAGACAGAATGCAAGAAATCAGCTGTGTTATTCTTCATATAAGAACAAAGGGGTTATGGCTATTACCCCAATCAAAAAACAAAGTGTATGATCAGCCCAAAGTTAAATGCTTCTTACTGATTTCAGGGGGAGAAAGCTAAGCACAAGTTTAATTTCAGCTTGAATGTACCCTTCCTATTCATCAGAATTTCAGGTGAAATTCCTTTCTGTAACACATGACTACAGTATATTTTGATTTCCTGTGCTATGGATTTACTGAAGACAATAATTAGATTTTATTTTAAAAGGAAGCACGATTATATAGATTCAGTTGTCATTTATACCAACAAGGAACATTTTGAGCATTCAGTGATAGAAATAACTATCTATCTGAAGGCACCAAGAAGGTGAACCTTTGACATGCCAGATGTTTTAGACTATAATTCTCAGAATCCTCAAGCTGTCTTGCAAAGGTTATGGAAGTTGTAGTCCAAAACATCTGGAATACCAAAGGTCCACCATCCATCCCTGCCAGAGCTTCTAGTAACATATTTCTGAGTTGTTCTATTTTGCAATTAGTTCCACAACAAATCTAATACATTGACGATAGCTGTAATGCTTCACAACTTACATGTTCTGTATAAAATGGGAATTTCTTCCGTGGATAACTTTGATTCACTGCGAACTCCAATAAGGAGGGGACTCCCTCTTCTGTCAGATAAAGGAACAACAGACCAGTTAAGTTATGTAAATTTATAAAAAGATGAGGCAGAGCCTCTCATTTCTCTTTCAAAGAAAAGTAGGTACTGTACTGTATTTCTCATATACAAGTCTCTACTGACAGAAAACTAAGTATTAATATGCAGCCAGCCCTTAATTATAAAAATCACAAGGTTCTACATATATTATGCCCATATCTATGTGATGCTATATTGCTGTGTGCAAAATATTTTTACTAACCTGGCAGCAACAGCTTCCCCTGGATAGTGGACACTTTTGAAAACCAGTGCAAAGGCCCCTTCCTGGGAAGGAAAAAACACATTAATAAGTAAACTACTGATGAATTTACTAAAGAAGCAGTAAGTTTATATCTTAGAACTAATTTATTAAAAGAAAACATCCATCCTCATTTTGCATCAAGGACCAGCCACAAAGGGCCGCTACAAAACAAGCCAAGCATGATTTAAACATGCTAGATCAGCAATGCTATATCTTTACCTGTAAGAAGGTGGATGAGTCGTGCGTGTCCAGCATACACGGCCACACCCGGCCCAACCATCCTGTACCGAGCCGCCTACACTTACCTTAACACCCTGCGAGCATCACCGCAAGGGTCCGCTAGCCGCAAGTGAGGCAACCGCCCCATGAATGCGACCAGAAAAAAGAACTACAAGGCCCAGCGTCCTCTGTGCTGCACCACCCCTCAGCCAATCAGACTGAAGGGTGCGAGCGCAGAGAACGCTGGGAAACCCAGCGCGCATGGTAAAAAAAAACACCGAAGCACTGCAAACCCCTTCGGGAGACACTTAGTCTCCCGGAGGCAAGCTATCCCAGCGAGCGAGGCCAGCACTGGCCTTGCCGCGGCTTCAGTGGGGTTGCGGGAAGGAGGGGGAGCCCCTCATCTTCCCACGGCCCTGGTGAGCGAGGCCGGCGATGGTCTCGCAGACGGGGTTGCAGGAAGGAGAGGTAGCCCTTCATCTTCCCTCAGCCCTAGAGAGCAAAGCCAGCGCCAGCCTCGCAGCAGCTTCGGCAGGGTTGCGGGAAGGAGGGGTAGCCCCTCATCTTCCCGTGAGGCCACCTTCCCTACCGGGGGGGGAAGGGTGGGGGAAAGAGAGGGGGAAGGGAGAGAGAGAGAGGAAAGGGGAGAGAGAGAGATAGGAGGGGTGGAATAGAGAAATAGATAGAGAGTGGGGGAAGAGAGAAGGGGAAGAGAGATAGGGAAAGTGTGAGAGGGGAGAGAGAGGGGGGAGGGGGAGAGAAGAGAAAGTGGGGGGAAGAGAGAGTGAGAAAGAAGGGGAGTAAAAGAGAGGGGGGAAGCGCATGCCAGAAAGAGGGGAGAGAGATAGGGGGGTGGAAGAGATGGGGGAAGACAGAGAGAGAGAGAAAGCATGCGCCTCCCCCACCAGTGTGTGGTTGTGTTGTATGTGTAGTTGTGTTGTATTGTGTGTGTGCATTGCGTGTGTGGGGTTGTGTTGTGTGTGTGGTCATGTTGTGTGTGTGTATTTATTGTGTGTGTGGTGTGTAGTGTGTGTACCCCCAAAATCACCCCAAACAGCCAACAGTGCCCCCAAAATCACCCCAAATGCAAAAACACAATTACTACTTGCCCAGCAGAGCTGGGCAAAAATGCTAGTATAATATATGTAGGACTGATCCTCACTGAACTCTGTCAGACTGACTATATGGGGAACAATGTATTGTCTTCTGTTGAAGTGTGATTTAACTTTTCATCTGTTTCAGGATTTTTTGTGCACAGAGCTATGCCAGATCACACCCAAATTATAGCAACTAAGTCTTCTGTTTTCACAGAGGTCAACAAGATGCCTGAGAAGCCCACAGTAGAAAATGAAGTAAAGTACTTTCCTGCTTATCCGCTCTACAGGAAGGTGTTATGCATTCATTTAGCCCAGAGGTGCCCAAACTTTTTGGGCCACAAGCCAGTCGCATGGTTGAGGGTGCTGGTCATGTGGTTCCTCCCAGCGGAAGTAAAGCATGCATGCACATTTGCATAATGTGCCTGTGCATGACACTGTCCTAAATGACCGATGGCTGTCATAAATGTGTTTATGACAGCCGTGTGTCATTAATGGCAGCAGCATGCGCATGCACATTTTACTTCTGCTTCCAGAAGCATTTGGTGCCCATGGGCCGTAGTTTGGGCACCCCTGATTTAGCCTTTGGCCACCTTATCCTTCATAGATTTATATAGTTCTCTTTTGAAGTCATCAATATTGGTAACCATTGGTAGACTTATAGTGAATTCCTTATGTGTGAAGAAGTACCCCCAAAATCCTCAAGGATGTTTAGCCATCTATGTAGTCTAATTTAACAATGTAAGTAATCACTAGTGGAGGAAGAGAAGGGGAATGGAAAGCCTGTGTTCTGAAAGCAAAAAGTAATAAATGATTCTAGAAATACTATTTAATGTATCTTTGTATCTCGTCTTCATCCTGCAGGTACAAGGCAAGTAACAATATTTTGTTCTTTTTTTAAAAAAAGAAAAAGATATCGAAGCATTGAAATGCCATTTCTTTTATAAAGCAACCAAGCCAACTATTAACTTCAAAGTTGCAAATTATCTTAAACATCTTCAATTCTAAGAAATAAAGAGATAGGATATCTCACCCACCAGCTGCTGAATAACTCTCTCAACCAAGGCAGAAAAACTCACGTCTTCAGTTTCTCTATTATCATACATGTATTTGATTAACTTTGGGATGGTTTCGGTGTCTGTTTCAGATTCAAATTCATAGCCTTTGGTCTCCTGAAATTTTTAAACAAAAAGGTGAGATCTAAGGATTTTTTTTAAACCTCTGACTTTTAATTTATGTACGGCATGATTAAGTGGCATGGATTACAAATGTGAGGAGCCTTTATTGGCTTAAGAGTCAAATTACACCACCCTGAATGGTGCTTGCAACAAAAGGGTGGGGTATGGCATTAAATGCTCTGAAATAGCTTGTAAATGGATAGGGAATTTACACAAGGCTGCTCATGAACTGTCTTGATTACCACTACCATCATTCCCACCATCAATCATAATCACACTCTGAAGTCATGTAGAAATACTTTTTATAATTTCAACAGCATGGAAATAGAGGTGCCTCATAAGAACTAAGAGTCAACTGGCTAATTACTGCCAGGAACTGTACTGTATTATCCTCTAATCAACTGCTTCCATTCAATACATAAAAGAAAGGCTTTGGCTATACAGTATTTGGAGCTGTTGAGCCCGGAATTAATTTTCGTTATATGCTGGTGAAGGAAATGAGTCAGAGAAAGACTGGTGAAGAGCTCTAAGTGTGAATACTAGCCATGTCACAGAGCTGCAACAGCAAAGTATTATTTTTTAAATAATTCTGTTATTTAACACCTTACCAAAAACTTCTTGAGGTCTTTGTAATTCGTAATGATTCCATTATGAATAACAACAAATTCTGGAAGGAAGGGGAAAAAATTAAAATAGCAAGCCTTAAACTCCTAATCTGGAAAGTAGCTGAATTTTTTTAGTGTGAAGCCTTTTTTCTTTCTTTCTCTTTTTTATTCTCTCAGGAATTATGTCACACAGGCTGACATTACTCAACCTCTGGTTCTAGAACACAGAGTGTTAGAAACTTTGTGAAAATTTTGATCTGAATTAATTTGTGAGGAAGTAAAGGCACTGGGGGGGGGGAATCTAAAGGGAATGTTATCAATTAACATTTTGAATCAACAGCTTGATAAACCCTCAAAATTCTTGTGTGTTGGCTTTTTAAAAAGAATACAATTTAATTTCTAATCTTATCAAACACAAGCAAGCAATTGACTGGCTTCAAGAGTTATTAGGGTTTCCCCCCTCCATTCAATGCTATTTTGGTTTTTAATAGTTAAAGATTAAGAAAAAACAGAGGTCACATACCATTAGTTTTATCAGACCGTTGAGGATGACTGTTCACTGCATTTGGTGCTCCATGGGTTGCCCAGCGGGTATGAGCAATGCCAAAATGTGTCTCAAAATCTGCCTTTAGGTCTAAACCATCTTGTTCTGTGTAGGTGAACGAAGTATTCATACAAATGAATTTAAATGCAAATAATCATGATTACCCCATCTTATTTAACCCAAGTTTCAACATTTTGCTAAATATTTGGGTTTATAAAAAGCAGACAACTTGTCAATCAATCTGTTTGCCAAGCTTTGGGACCGAGTACGTCATTTTTGTTATAGTTAAGTCAGGGACCGAAAGTGATGTTGTTGTAAATGCCGAAATATTCATATTTTATCAAGAAAGCACCACAGCAATGGAGATACAGTAGAAGCTCATACAACCATTGCCCCGTATAGCAATGAAATCACATAACAATTAGGTTTTTCCCTATGGGGAAAAATCGAACAACAATTTTTCAATGGGGAAAACCACTTAGCAAAAAAAAATTTGTTGTATGATGCATCCCATAGGGAAAATCGCTATACGGTGCATGTATCATATAGCAATTGTTTCGTACAACAACGAGCCCTGTGGAACGGATTAAAATTGTTGTATGAGGTACCACTGTATTAATAAAATATTATACATCCATTATTACAAAAATTCAGTATCCTGCACAACCTGGATAATAAACTGGCAATAACTGTTGCTAGTAGCCTACTAGGCAAAAGAATTTAAGAGATATTCTCAGTAGTTTGTGACATCCTACTGCTATCTGTAAACACAAATATGGAGATTTCATCGCTCCAGCTGGAATAAGCAAAAAAAAAAAGCCAAGTGGACAACATTTAGTCCTATAACTTAATTAGCCACCTTTATTTCCTAATGGGAATTGAGACCAATCAATCTAGAATTACATATAACTACACCCAGCCAAAGAGTTGCATCACCTGGAGTGCTCAGCTACTAGGATTCATTCTGGTCAGGCCCCTTTATTCTTTTGTTTTGTGGTAAAATCTATGCCTATAAATCCGAGCGTTAACCGTTGGAATGTGACAAAGGCTCCCGCACCCAGCCACACTAGCCCGTACTGAGCCTCCTGCACTCACCCGAACCGGGTCCGGAGGTCAACGAATGTTTGAGAAATGCGCCAGTGGGGCACGAGCACCACGAACGCAAACAAAGAAAAAGGACTTCAATTCCCAATGTTCTTTGCGTCGCGCCATGCCGGAGCCAATCAAGCTGAGAGGCACGAGCAAAAAAAACGTTGGGAGACGCGCCGCGGCCAATCAAAATAAAGCGGTAGAAAATATTACAATGTAGGATTGGGCCAATCAGAGCCAATCAGGCTGAGGGATACGAGTGCAGAGGAGGCTGGGAACGTGCGCGCTGACTTAAAAAAAAAAACGCTGGGAGCCGAAGGGAAAGACTTTGAAAGACCCAGCTGGAGGGAGCCAGGAAAAGGTAAGTGCAGTCGGTGGGGATGAGGGAGTGGGTGAGGGAGGCAATGAAAGGTGCTGGGTCCAGAAGGGTTGGGGGGGACAGACCCCTTTTGTCCCCCCAACCCTTCTGGACCCAGGAGACCCGGGAGAGGAGAACGAATCCACACACACACACACACCCAAACACTCCATTTTTAAAGAGAAGAAACCGCTTGGTTTCTTATCTTTAAAAACAGGGGGGGGGATTGGGGGGAACGATCCCCTCTCTGCTGGGTCCCCTGGTTATGGAAGGGTTGGGGGGGACAGACCCCTTTTGTCCCCCCAACCCTATCAAACCATGGGGACCAGGGAGAGGGGATCGAATCCACCACCCCTCCCAAACACTCCGTTTTAAAAGAGAACAGACAGCTTGGTTTCTTCTCTTTAATAACAGGGTGTCCTGCTGGGGGGGGGGAGGAAATCCCCTCTCTGTAGGGTCTCCTGGGTTTGGGGGGGACAATACACACACAGAGAGAGAGCTTCTCTCTCTCACACACACACGACACTCCTGCCTTGCCAGGAATTTTTAATGTGTGTGTTGGTGGTTGGAGTGGTATTGTATGGTTGTGCACACCCAAAACCACCCCTAACCACCAACACACCTCTTTTTTACATAAATTAGTTCCAGTGCCAAGCACGTCATACAACAATTCACATCCCTGATTTTGGATAATTCACGTCCTTGCTGAAATCACTGTTAAGTCATGGAACCCAGGCCTTAGCAAGAACGTTCTGTCAACCTTCATCCTACTCCTGAAAACTTCATTCATTTTCCAAAGGGGAGACCCAGAATTCAGTTGCTAGAAATCCTGACAAAGGCTACATTTTTAGAAGTTTGTCTATATCATGGTACTGCTTTCAGAACTTGTTCTGGAATCCAATGGGACTCCTGGAAAGTTGTGTTCCATCTGCTCAAGATCCCTTCTATCTAAATTATACTTTCTGTCTCTTTTAATTATTTTCCTCGCAAATGGCAAAGTGAGTGTAAAGAAAATATTAACTCTGCCTTTAACACCAGTTTCTTGTCAGAATCTTAAGTATAGCCGTTCCTAGGTAAGTCTAGAAAAAAAGGACTTTGACCTGATCCCATTGGTATGTCCCTCTCTACCTGAAAAGAACTTCAGCAGGATAGAAAATGGCTTACTGTACAGAATGGCAGAAGGATAAGGAATGCTAGGAGTAGGTAGCATTTGACAGAAGATGTCAAATGTGAGGAAATGAACTGTCCAAGCTGCAGCCCATACATTACCTGTGGCATCTGAAACACAGGTTTGTGTGTTTTAAGTAAAAATGATTATTGGTGAGTGGTTAAGAAGACACAAAGCAGCTTGGGTTGCCTTTAATATAAACCAAACAGTGCTAACAGATGACAGTCTGCCAATGAATATCAGGGCAAATGTATTCAATATTACAGTGTTACGAGCAATGTTGTATGGATCCAAAACATGGGTAATAACAAAATCAGAGGAATAAAAACTGGCAGTAACCTGAAGAGCAATGGAAAGATGGATGTGCAGAGTAACAATCAGAGATAAGGTCAGCAACAAGGAATTACACCAAAGAACAGGACCTCACGATGTGGTTGATGAACCATATGTGGC
This sequence comes from Bradypodion pumilum, assembly GCA_035047305.1. Classification (NCBI taxonomy): domain Eukaryota; kingdom Metazoa; phylum Chordata; class Lepidosauria; order Squamata; family Chamaeleonidae; genus Bradypodion; species Bradypodion pumilum. The sequence goes on from JAWDJD010000002.1 coordinate 346,681,240, forward strand.
AAAAAGAAGATGGGCAGGCCATAATACCCGCCTGAAGGATAACAGATGGACCTGTCGGCCAACAGGCTGTATACCAAGGTACCACAAAAGATCACTAGGCAGACCCTAAAAACAAGGGACGAGCTGATGGTAAAGCTGTTCAGCCAGAGATGGAAACAGAAAACAAAGGATATAACGTTTTGGAATTCAGCTGATGAGCGCTTAAATAGATAAGCAGTGGCAAATTGATATTGGATTGGATGATTATTGGACTGGGGCTGCAGTGCACAAAGTATTTGAAGAGAGGGGCAAGCAAACATGACAGGGGCTTTGCTTGAAAGGTAATGTTGCACTTCCACGTGTGCTCAATTGGCTTTCTCTGGTACACTATCTGCATATCACTATAACCATATACCAAAGTAGTTTTATACTTACTTTGCAACTCCTCATCAAGAGCCTTTACCTTCCCTCTTTTCTTTACTAACTTGATGTTTCTTTCTTTTTCTTCATTATTATTTCCATCAACTGCAACACCTGAAATACACAACACAACTTACTGCTTTGATCCACTGAATATAACATTCAACCAGCTGGGCATGATCTTACTGTATTGCATTTTTGTGCTTGTGTTAGTTATAGTGATTGCACTGATTATATTGTGTTCTTTTTATTTTTTTGTAATATGGTGTATTTACTTTGTACATTGGTGAATAATGTTGTGATTATTGTGAGCCGCCCTGAGTCGGCGTATGCTGAGTGGGCGGCATACAAATCAAATAAATCAAATCAAAATCAAATTGTAGTCAAACACATCTGGAGTATAGGACAGTGGAGACCTAGTTCTATCTTCAAATGGCATAGCTCAGAAAAGAAACAAGGGACCATGATAAGTGACAGAAAAAAATTGACCACAATAATAAGTATACATACCTGCAGAGTCATATCCCCTGTATTCTAGTCTTTTTAGTCCTTTTATTAAAGTTTCAAATATTTCTTTCCTGGTCCGAGGAACTCTGTAGTTCAGATAAGCAAAGATTCCTGTGGAGCAAACGGTAAATAAACAAAGAATGAAATGCCACCACTTGCTTATTTCTGTATAATATAGTCAGAAATAAATTATGCATTCCGTGAAAACAGAAATGCTACTGTTCAATATTTTTCAGCAAATCCTGCTAAATTTAGTCTTGAATACCACAGAGGGTGCTTTTTATTTTATTTTGCTAAACTAAACCAAAATAAAATTTCTAGCGTAAGTACAGTATCCATCTTTAAAGTAGCATCACCCAATTGAATAATTCAAGTATAATGTCAGTTCTGATCACTAACATTCCCAACTTCGGATAGCCATTAAATCCAAATCACATTTTCCACTTCTCAGGTATTGTCCAGGCAATGGTTGATTTTTCCTGTTAACTTATCTTTAAATTATTGTTTCTTAAGTTCTACCTTTGTTTTTACTGTTTTCAAAATGTTTTGGTTTTGTCACCATAAGAAATTTTTCTCTGCTTCTTCTGATACAATCATTTAGAGTTCTTTTCTTCTATTACTACCTGTTGTATTTGTAATAATCCATGGTCTCTAATATAAATACAACTTGTCCACAGTAATTTTTGGCGTAGTGAATAATGCATTGTTCATTAATTTCTATCTGTGTTTTTTGATCTGATTCTTCTAATTCATTTTGGTTTAAAACTATTATTCCAGCTGGGTATCTGATTACTGGGCTTGTCCATGTGTTTATGGTTTTGATTGTATTGCCACCATTTAATTTTAAAATGTTCCACACTCTTTAGATGTATTCTCTTTGTGTCAAAATTTTAACTTTGTATGCAAGATGTTATCCACTTATAGTACTCCAAGGTATTTATAGCTGTCATCACTTGGTTGATTTTATAATACAGTGGTACCTCATACAGCGATTCTAATGCATTCCACGGGGTTCGTTGTTGTACGAAACAAATGCTATATGATACATGCATTGTATAGCGATTTTCCCTATGGGATGCACCGTAGAACAATTTATTTTGCTAAGTGTTTTTTCCCCATTGAAAAATTGTTGTACGATTTTTTTCCATAGGGAAAATTGTTATACGGGACACCATTTCCCCCAAAAACCTAATTGTGCAATTTCGTTACTATACAGGGCAATTGTTGTATGAGGTTCCACTGCATTGATATTTCCAGTTTTATTTCATTTTGGGTTTTTAATCTTGCTGCATTGAATTGAATTGAAATTTTATTTATATACCGCCTTCCTCACCCTGGGTGACCCAAGGCGGTTTACAAAAAAATAAAGTACAGAATATAATAAGGTGCAGCAACATAATAACAATTCAGCAACAAGCAATCATGACATAAATCAACCAAGTACAAAGTAAATATACAGTAATACAAAAGTATAAATAGTCAACACAATCACTAGCACAAAAATGCAAAACAATAAGGTCCACGGTGATATATCAGCAAAAAAACATATCAAAAACATACAATTTTACATAAAAATCCAGGAAAATACCCAACCCCCTACCACTGAGTCCACTTCCCTCCAGGCCCAACAAGCCGTGGGCAAAAATCAAGAGCATATACTCCAGCGGCTCCATGGCTGCAGCACAGCTGTTCACATTTCCCCACAGCCAAAGGGGCTAGGGAAGCAATCCAGAGTCTCTGCGGCATCCGTAGCATGGTCTTTATAGCCACGGAGCTGTGGCGCAGCTGTTCACGTTTCCCCACAGCTGAAGGGGCCAGGGAAGCAGTCAGGAGTCTCTGCACCATCTGTGGCATGGTCTTTATAGCTACAGAGTGTTGGAATTTTGTCAAGTGTACATTGCATCTGAATATCTTTGAAAAATATTTGCACTGTGTTTAACAATGATTCTATCTCAATGGGATTTTTTGCATTGATTTTTTGCATATAATTTTGGGTCATCCATGTAAGATTGATTTTTTTTCTACTCAATCTTAAACATGGTAGCCGAATCCAGTTGCATTTAGAATTATTGACAAGAAAATTAATAAAATGTTAAACAGGAAATATGACAAAATCCCCTTGAAGTACAGTAATACATCGGATAATGCCAAAACTTGGTTCCTCAAGTCTTAGTGTTATCCGGTTTTTAGTGTTATCCGATGCATGCATCGGATAACACTAAAATCCTATGGGATGCATTGGATAATGTCAAAACTCCATAGAGATGCATTGTAACAGGCACAGGTTTTAGCGAACGTTATCTAATGCATCCCATAGGATTTTAGTGTTATGCGATGCAGTTGTTATCCGAGGTTTTACTGTATCCCTCTTTGATATTAATTTCCTCAATTTCTTCACAGCAAGACATTACAACTGTATTATGTTATGTCATGGTGTTCTTGAGGAACGTTTTTGCTAATGTCAAATATTTCTAAGCAGGTGATAATCCAGCTGTGCAGCACTGAGTCAGATGACTTTTTTATAATCTATCCACACCATGTTTAGTTTTTTGTCTTTTTCAGTTCTTCAGTACCATATTGTCAATTAGCAGCTGATTTGTTGCATTTGTTGTTGTTGTTGTTAATTCCTTCCATAGGGAGCCAAAGGTACATGTATTTAATACATTTTTGTTTCTGTTAAAACTCACCAGATATAATTTAAGACTGTAAGGCTAGCAGTACAAGAAAAAGAAGAATCCCCTCCGATGCCACACTCCCAAAGTTTTATGGCTATTAATAATTTTTCCAAGCACTCAGCTCATGTTTCTTGCTACTTCACTTCAGGAGTGTACTTCAAACATTTCTGCACATTCTTGATTTTAGAAAGCAGGCTTTGCTCCTACTTTCTGAACCAATGTTTCAAGGAAGGCCATGTTCCTGTGTTAAGGCATAGTGTTTCTTGCCTATGCCACTCCAGGAAAGGTTTGCTTGTGGAATCTGTCCATAATACAGCCAGTGTGCTGTGTTGGCTAAAGGTTCCTTGTTTATACTGGAATTCTAGCAAAGCTCCTATTTATGCATACCAGGAGACTCAAAAGCCACTGGAGACTTTTCAATGAAAACAATAGCAGCATTTGGGGCTGCCGAAGAATTTATTACAGAAAGTACGAAATCTTTAAATTTCAATAGATGCATCAGATTCTTTCTTCAACATAAAAGGCCAAAATTCAACAGAGTTTAAATTGTTTAAGAACTTTAGGCGTCCCAACACCTGCGAGAAAGACAGCTTGCAAGTCCAGTAAGTCAATCAATAAAACTGAAATTTATTTTTTCATTTCAGTTTTAGGAAGAATAGTAGGAATGTTTAAAATTCTTTCCTTGCTAATCTTTTTTTAATGGATTTGTGATGTGGGGGGACCTTAAAAATGATCTCCCTCTGAGATTTATAATTAAGCCAGTGTTACCAAACTTGGCATTCTTCATATGAATTGAATACAATTCCCACCATCTCCACCCAGCATCACCAATAGCCATGAGAAAAGATTAAATTATAGTCTGATGCCATTTACACTAGATTGGAAAAGGCCAGTCAACTAACAATGTTTTGTGTGACAACATAAAGACAAACAGTTTGATGGAGGCATAAGCTTTCCTGGACTTGTTACAGCAAATACCCCCATCATGAACAATGCATAGTCTTTAGCTCTATAATAAACTATTCCTTCTTAAGGAGACTATTTCCCTTTTGACCTCATTAACTTAATTTATTTAGATCCAATTTCTCGGCCAAAGTTACAAAAGCAAAGCTCAATGTCATCATCTTCAGCATGTTGTCTTTATCAAGCAAGAGATAAGAGATGACATTAAGCACTCCTACTTACAGCTAATTTAATTACTTGGTTTAATAATACAAAAAGGATTAAGTTGCTTTTAAATGACTACACACTGCCCGACTAGATTACTGTAATGCGCTCTACATGGGGCTGCCCTTGACGACCATTCGGAGGCTGCAGCTGGTCCAGAATGCGGCAGCCCGGGTGGTGATGGGGTGCGGACGATATGCTCGTGCCTCACCGCTACTTTGGGAGCTGCACTGGTTACCAGTTTGCCTCCGGGTGCAATTCAAGGTGCTGGTTTTGACCTTTAAAGCCCTATATGGCAGTGGGCCAGGATACCTTAGAGACCGCATTGTCCCAAGAGTGTTTGCCCGTCCAACCAGAGCGGACCGGAGGGGCTCTCTGATGGTGCCATCAACTAGGGGTTCACATCTAGGAGAGCCTTCTCCGTGTCCGCACCAACCCTCTGGAACCTCCTGCCAACAGAACTAAGACTTGAAAGAGAATTGCTGCCCTTCAGGAAAGGATTGAAGACCTGGCTGGCAGGGAACACAGGTCCTGCCTGCTAGCTTATATAAACAACTAAGAACTCTCTCTTCTTTTTAAAGTGCGTGGGATGGGTGGGTCTTTTAAAGTGGGTGGGATATGGGTTTTTTAAAGTGTTTTTATCTGCCGCCCTGAGTCGGGTTCTACCTGAGTGGGCGGCATATATAAATAAACAAATAAATGACTCTCAGTCTACAAATGGTGAAAGAAGGCCCAGGCACTTTAAAAACTAAAGTTTAAGCAAGTCAGCTAGAATATCTACAAGCTAGTCTTTGTGTCTCCTCAGAGCTTTGAAGTTCCTTAGCATTGTTTCTTAGTGATATAGGAAGATTCCAGAGCATCTTCACTGGGGAAGTTCCACAAAAATGTCATCATGTCTGCAGTTATCAGAATCAAGGGAGGGAAGGCTCATAGCCTGGACCTTGCAACAATGCACCTTTCCCCATGTCCACTCTTAAAATATGGACTGATTAATGAGTAAGAAATTCTCCCCTGCCCGCCAACACTCATATCTTCTGCTGATACTGGCCCATCTCCATGTATACTTATATTTGATCATCATGCTACTGAAATTACTTTGCTTTCTTTTTGTTCTAATCCAGTATACTGTACTGGTGTTTACCTTCTGTGATAAATCCTCCTGAGACCAGTAATTCCGTGTTGACTTGCAGTTAATCTGCAATTTCCAACATATCATTACTCAATGAGAGATTAATTGCCTAAGTGTGAATGTCTTAAAATAAAGGTGTGGATCATAATCCATGAGTCACTTTCAGACATTTTCCCCAAATAATTAAACAACTGGTTTCAACTAGTTTGGCATTGCATCTAAGGAAAACACAAAAACAATTATAGCAAGCAGGATACTGTACCTCTATATTTAAGGTGATGGGGGATAAATCCAAGAAGTAATACATTGTTTTCATGCTTGTCTTAGAGGCTTAACAGAAATATGTGACTACCACTGATGGGGGGAAAACACTGGACTGGAAATTCCAGGTGTTAGGTAATAATTCCTACCATCACTGACCAGTGGTGATGTTGACTGCTAATAGTGAAAAGTGGAGTTTAGCACCTTGAGACCCCAAACCAGGGGTTCTCAACCTTTTCAAATCAGAGGCTGGGTCACGCTCCCTCAAACAGTTGAGGTGGCCGAACTGCCCCCCCCCCCCCGGTTTACAGACGTTGTAAATGAGTCCACAGCTGATTCCAGTGTCAGCAACTGGAGCAAAGATAGGGGACGTATTATTGGTTGCTATGGGCCAGATCCGGCCTGTGGGCTGTAGGATGAGAACCCCTGCCCTAAACTGAAAACTACTAGTCTAAAGTGACCTTTGGCCTGATCAAGGGGGGCTCTCTAAGAACTCCCCCTATCAATAATAATGATGTTGATGGTGGTTAGAAGAATTCAGTTGATTCCTTGATCTTTTACATCTTAACCTATAAAACCAAGCATTAACCGTTGGAACTGGCTATAGGCTGCTATGCGTCGCCCTACTGACCCACACCCACCCTTCGTGTGCACGGCCGAATTCCCTACGCAGGTCAACGAAGGATTTAAAAATCCGGCACGGGGGCCTCAGCCCCACAAACGGCAAGAAAGGGAAAGAACTTCACGTCCCAACAGTCATTGCGCCGCGGCGCGCCAGAGCCAATCAGGCTGAGAGGTTCACGCACGCCGCAGCGTTCGGACACGCGCCGCAGCCAATCAAACGAAAAGCATGTTAAAAAAACGCAGCACAAACACAAAGCACGAACCCATAACTACAAGCCCCAGCGTCCTGCGCACCATGAGCACGCAGAACGCTGAGGAAAACGGCGCCCGAAAACAAAACTTAAAGAAAGCCGGCTCCGCCGCCATTCATCCCCACGGGCGAGCCAGCATGGCCCGTGGGGGAAGAAAATGAAACAAACCCGCCGCCCCTGCTCTTCCGTTCGAAGGGACTGCCACCGCGCCAAAAATAAAAACAATCCACCCACCACCCCTCCCCCGCAACTGCCCTTCTTCCCAACGGGAAAACAAGCATGGCCCGTGGAAACGAAAGGCACCCTCCCCGCAACAATGCTCCCTTCCCAAGGGCCATCCAGCATGGCCCATGGGATCAAAAGGCACCCCCCGCCGCAAGTGCCCTTCCTAACCACGGGCAAACAAGCATGGCCAATGGGAAGAAAAGGCACCCCCGCTGCAAGTAGCCTACCTTCCCACGGGCCACCAAGCATGGTCCGTGAGAACAAAAGGCACCCCCCCCTAAAAAAAGGACACACCAAAAATCAAATCAAAACCATTCAAAAAAAGAAATCTAACCTTTAAAAAATAAACACAAACAAAGACAGGAAAAACATACAACAAAAAACAACAGCCCCCCCCCAACAAAATTCATATCCCCGCATCCTTTTCACTTAAATATCGGAGATCACAACTTACCAACACAGGTCCAGCCACGCCGAGAAACAGAATTGAAATGGCAAAAGAACAGGAAGAATACACAGGACAGGACAAACATTACGCAACAGCACCACCAAGTGGCCACAGGAAAAAATGACACTCAATGAATTCGAATTACACTTACACATTTTTTAAAAAATCTTATCCAAAGTACACCTATCACCAAAAAAAAAGGGACAAATTATTTTTAAAAATGCAATTATTGGGAAAAAATATATATCAACCTTTCCACTTTTAAAAATCCAAATTTATTTATAACATTTTAAAAAACTACCTATGTATAAAAAAACAATATTTTTAAAAAATAACATAACTCATTTAAACACACATACAACAAAAATCATCCAAAACCATTTCTCATATTTTTTAAAAAACAAAAACCCCAAAAAAGCCCGGCAACGCCGGGCAACCCTTGCTAGTATGGAATAAAACCTTCAGAAGTCAAAGTCATCATGTTCAATATATCTGACTTATTATTTATAATTAATATTAACCATATGCAACTATGTGTTACTTTCAGACAGTTCCCAAAAGATTATAAAATATTATCAGACTCCAATAGGTTATACTTGCATGTTCTCAAAGCTTAAAAAGGCTACCAATCTCTTTTAAAAAGAATGTAAAATAATGTGTCTGCATATTCTGTGTTTTTAAGTTATCCATTAAACTATACACAGTGCACATAATGCGCAATGCAGGGATGGAGGAATCACAATGTGAAATCAAAATTGCTGGGAGAAACATCAACAATTTGAGATATGCAGACGATACCACCCTAATGGCAGAAAGTGAGGAAGACCTAAAGAACCTCTTGATTGGATTGAAGGAGGAAAGTGCAAAAGCTGGCTTGAGACTTAATATCAAGAAAACCAAGATAATGGCAACAGGTCCGATCAGTCTCTGGAAAATAGATGGGGAAGAAGTAGGAGCAGTGACAGATTTTACTTTCCTGGGATCTAAGATCACTGCAGATGGCGACTGTAGCCATGAAATAAAAAGACGACTGATTATGGGGAGACAAGTGATGAGAAACCTGGGGAATATAGTGAAAAGCAGAGGCATCACCTTGAAAACAAAAATTCGCATAGTCAAAGCAATGGTATTCCCAGTGGTAATGTATGGGTGTGAGAGCTGGACCATTAGGAAGGCTGAGCGCAGAAGAATAGATGCCTTTGAGATGTGGTGTTGGAGGAGAGTCCTGAGAGTCCCTTGGACAGCAAAGAGAACAAATAGGTCAATACTGGAAGAAATCAATCCTGACTGTTAATTGGAGGGACAAATAGTGAAGATGAAGCTAAAGTACTTTGGACATCAAATGAGAAGGCTCACTTGAGAAGGCCTTGATGCTGGGAAAGGTGGAGGGCAAGAGAAGAAGGGGGCGTCCAAAGATGAGATGGATAGATGGTATTGTGGACACAATGGGCACAGAGCTTGGCGGGCTGAGGAGAATGGTGGAGGATAGAGATGCCTGGAGGAAAATGGTCCATGGGGTCGCAAAGGGTCGGAATCAACTGTGCAACTGAACAACAACAACAACAAATTAAACTTCTATTTTGCCAAGTTTGGTTTTTGAGGCTTTTTTTTTTTACTAAGATCACTAAGCTTCCCCCTCCCACTTCCATTCACATTTTTAGAACAAATTTACATCATCAAAATTGTCTGGTTGCTACAGCAGCAGTAACAAATGTTAGGAAGGCAAATGTTCTTAAATCACACCATACTCTGTTGCTGCTTTATGCTCAATCAGCATTTTGTTGAACATCTCTCTTGCCTAGTGAAAACACAGATGTGCCACTTGAGATAATATCATTTTCAGTATATTTGTTTATATAATCTTGAACTGGTAACTAATGGTAACCCAAGCTTTATAAAGGAGTTCTGTTTCTCTGTGTAGTAAACATGAGAACAGAAGAATTTTGTCCCCTTCCTCATGAGTTTCTATCAGTTTCTGTGCATGGATAGCATCTTAGGAAAAGACAGCATCCTTTATCACTGGATTTCAAACCTTGGGAAATCTGAATTTCAAACTGTATGGAAAGCTTCTAGAGGATGATTGACTGGGAAAGCCAATGTTCAAAATATAGATTGAACATTAGAATTTGGAACTGACATTGATTCTAAATGTACAATTTTTTGAAGGCCATGTACATCTAGCTCTGGGATCAAGGTGCTTCCATTTTATTTCAGGTTAATCAGTATTTTCTGTTTGGAATGCTACTACTGGCAAAGAAGGAATATTTAAAAATAATAAAAAAAATACTCACAAAATTTGAAGTTGCCCCAATGCATACACACTTACCCCAAATAGTTTTTATTGGGGGGGGGGGGGTATTGCTGTTGTCTAAATTATAATGAAATTCAGCAACACACTCCTCTGCAAGTCTACCATAAAAAGTGAATGAGTCGAATTTAACATGAACACAATGCAATCCAGGAAGATAAAGCAGCTGGTCATATCCAATGTTGTTTTATTGAACAAAAACTATCAAAATATTATTTACTTATTTATATTTGTATAGCCACCCAATCACCAAAGCAACTCCGGGTGGCTATATAAAATATGTTCTTTACTAAGGGTAGGAGAGGTAATCCAAAATGGACTTTGAAATGGGAGGGAAATTTGGGGGGGAAAACTTGATTTTCTTTAAGGCTGCGATGGCAAACCTTGGCACTCCAGATGTTCTTGGACTTCAATTCCCAGAAGCCCAAGCCCCCATGAATCCACACGAATGGGTTTACTGTGATTCATCTGGCCTGTGCCGCCCTCGTCGCTCCTGGAAGTGAAAGTAAAACGCGCCCGTACGGAGGAAGGGTTAGCCCGGAAGAGCAAATATGGGTGTGTTTTACTTCCGCTTCCAGGAGCGACGAGGGCAGCATGGGCCAGATGAATCGCAGTAAAACCATTTGTGTGGATTCATGGAGGCTTCTGGGAATTGGTGTCCAAGAACATCTGGAGTGCCAAGGTTCACCATCACGGGATTAAGGTCTCTTTCCAAAACTAAGGAGAGCTTGCAACTGCTAATATAGGAGGAAGAGAAATAATCGACAAACGTGCTCACTTTGGTAAATCGTCTGCATTTCAAAACTAGTTTAGGACCTGAGTGTGGGCAAGGACTTGATTTTCTTTAGATTTCAATTCCACTCGGCGAGGCATTTGATGGCAAATGAATGCTACCACCCTCTGGAAAGAGAAGATAACGTGTGGCTTCCGTTTTTTGTTCTCTCCAGATGTGTTTCCCCTTCAAGAGATCCCTCACAAACTCAGAGACCGACGAGCGTGGCTTGTGCCCTTATTAACACCGGGCGTACAATCTGCTGCCCCCCAATACAGCCACCCTCCCCTCGGAAGACAGGGAAGCGAAGGGGCTGCTGCTGCTGCTTTGTGGCGGACGTCTTGCCGCTTAATGGCTACCCGGAGAATGGAGGAGGTGGAAGGAGGAGGGGGAGGGGGGGCAGGAGCAGCAAAAGGACCGGGGAGAGGGACAAGACAGGGGGGGGGACCCGGACGGCGAAGGAGACAGATGAAACCCACCCCCTGCTGCCTCTTTCTGGAGACCTGGAAGGACCAGGGAAGAGCAGAGCTCGCTCGCCTCCCCCCACCCACCCCCTTTCGAGCAGACTTGGAATTAAACGCCATGGGGTGCCCCTCAAATCACACGCGATGTCTAGGGGGGAGCTCAGAGAGAAAGGACGGCAGCCACATGGCCACTTCCCTCCCTCTCTCTCTCTCTCTCTCTGCCGTGGGTGGGATTCAGGGCAAGAGCCGCCCAGCGCTCACTCACCGCACATGGCTGGTGCCTCTACGTGCACGCCGAACGCGATCCTTCGCCCCGTCCCAAAAATGCCTCGGCAAGACCAAGAACCGCCAGCCGTCCCCTCCTTTCTCTTCTCCTCAAATCCGACGCCACGCCGCCCCTTTCTTATAACGTGGCCTGGGCTTCTCCTCCCGCCCCGCGCCCGCCTTAGCTGGGGTTGATTGGCCGAGCCAGCGCCAGGCGAGGAGGACGCGGGGTTTCGCCCCGCCCCCCGCAGAAAGGCTCTCCGTCTAGACCCGTGATGGCGAACCTTGGCACTCCAGATGTTGTTGGACTTCAATTCCCAGAAGCCCAAGCCCCCTGTGAATCCACACGAATGGGTTTACTGCGATTGATCCAGCCCACGCTGCCCTCGTCACTCCCAGAAACAGAAGTAAAATGTGCCCGTACGGACCCATTTTACTTCCGCTTCCGGGAGCGACGAGGGCAGCGTGGGCCAGATGAATAGCAGTCGACCCATTTGTGTGGATTCACAGGGGGCTTGGGCTTCTGGGAATTGAAGTTCAACAACATCTGGAGTGCCAAGGTTCGCCATCACCACGCCAGGGACGAAGCAGACACGTCAGGGGGCAGGGGGCAGCTGGTCTTTTATCCTTTCAAGCAGCCTCCGCGAGTCCGCCTGAAACGCTTCCCCCCCCTCCCAGGAACGAGGGTGGGGCAGACGCCGGGCAGGCTCTTCTCCGTTTAGGCCCGTGATGGCGAACCTTGGCGCTGCCCTCATTGCTCCCGGAAGCGGAAGTAAAATGCGCCCCCATGTGGTTAAGGCTCTTCTGAGTTAACCCTTCCTCCATCTGGGTGTGTTTTACTTCCGCTTCCGGGAGCAACGAGGGCAGCATGGGCCGGATGAATTGCAGTAAACCCATTCGTGTGGATTCACAGGGTGTTTGGGCTTCTGGGAACTGAAGTCCAAGAACATCTGGAGAGCCAAGGTTCGCCATCACGGCTCTATCCGCTATGCCACAGTGGCTCCCGTGGGGCATTTAGTAAAGGTAAAGGTCGCCCTTGCTCTAAAGCAGGGGTGCGCAAACCTTTCAGGCCGTGGGCTGGTCATGTGGTTCAGTGTTGTGTCCTAAAGCCTGCGCCTTTAAACAATGTACCTATCCATGTGTATCCAATGTAACCTTTTCTATGTGTAACATTGTAACCTTCAGCTGCATCACTGTAACCTTAATAGGACGCGAGCTAGTGACCACTACCTTCACCTGGACAAGAAGGGCGTGACCTACAATGACGTCACGCGGACAGTAGCCAATGGACTGTCAAGGAGCCACATTCAAATGTATAGCCACTGTATATATTGAGCTGTTCATCCGCCATTACCACATGTTCCCTCTGACCAGCATGTAATAAAGTTGTGTTAAGCCAGCTCTTTGGCTGTCCTGGTGTCCTTGGTCCCATATTCTAAATTGGCGACGAATGTGGGATAATGGCTGCCCACGGGACCAAGACATATGCCGGTTTCGACATCAAGAAACCGCAAGATTGGGAACTCTTCGAAATGGACTTCCAAGGCGTGCTGGTGGAGTTCGAGGTGACGGACGAGGCGAAGAAGAGAGCCATCCTCACCAGAATGCTCGGGCACGACGGCAAGAGGGTATTAATTGACCTCATCACACCCAAAAAGGCAGATGAATTCAAGGCAAAGGAGCTCCTGAAGGTGCTGCGAGACCATTTCCGGCCCTCGGTAGCGATGTTTCCCGCTCGGAGCGCGTTTTGGAGGCGAGTCCAAGCGCCTGGTGAGTCGGTCGCTGCTTTCGTAGCGGCCCTGCGTCTGGCTGCCGGCCCATGCAAATGGGAGAATTTGGAAGTCACCCTCAGGGACTGCGTGCTATGCGGCCTGAAGGACGCCGAGATTCAGCGCACGCTAATGAATCAGGAGCCGCCCCCCACGTTGCAGGAGGTCCTGAAAGCGGCACAGGCCGCGGAAGCCACGAAGGCCGGGGTGCAAGAGCTCCAGGACTGGCGGCCGAAGGCCGACAAAGCAGAGAGTTCGGTGCACGCAGCCCGGCGAATTTCGAAATCGTCCGCCGAAAGCAGCGACGACGAGGACGTCCGGAGGGTCCGGAAGGAGGGCCGGCGTTGCGACGGCTGCGGGGCGGCTCACGACCGTGCCAGGTGCCCGTTCAGAAAGGCCGAGTGCCACAACTGCGGGCGACGCGGGCACATAGCCAAAGTCTGCAGACAACGGCGCAAGGACCGGAGGAGCTCGCCCGACCGCCCAGCAAGGGACCGGAGGAGCTCGCCTGACCGCCCAGCGAGGCCAGACCGCTCGACAAGACTAAAGGATGGCGCCCGGCCCACGAGGAAGCAGGACGGCGTGGGCCGCATCTCCGACGACAGCGACGCCGACGCCCCGGTTTTCAGCGTGTCCATGGGACACCCCCGTTACTTTGTTGAGGTACTGGTGCAAGGGGCCCCTGTTAGGATGGAGATTGACTCTGGCTCCTCTTACTCAATCATTTCCCAGAGGGAGTTTTTGAGAATTGCCCCCCGCGTACGGCCCAAGCTCAAAGCGTTGAGGTCCACGCTTCGGGACGTGCAAGGGAACAGTATCCCGGTGTTGGGGGTTAGGAATTTCCAGGTTCAGTACAAGCGGCACGCCGCGGAACTCCCCCTAGTCGTTCTTAAGGGGGGTAATTGCAGCCTCCTCGGGACTCAATGGTTTCAGCCCCTGGGTCTGTTCATTGGGGGGGTGCACGCCGTTGGGTCTGACCCGATACAGGAGGTGTGCGACGCGCACCCCGAAGTCTTCAAGAAGGGACTTGGGAAATTCAATGGACCCCCAGTAACGTTCGACCTGGACCCGGAGGTCCGCCCAATAAGACTCAAACCGCGCAGAGTGCCTTTTGCACTCAAGGACAAAATAGAGGCGGAACTGGACAAATTAGTGGGCCAGGGGATTCTTGTTCCTGTTGATTCCGCGGAGTGGGAAACTCCAATTGTCACAGCATTGAAGGCCAATGGGGAGGTTCGCATTTGCGCCGATTATAAGTGCACCATTAATAAGGCAATCCGCCCTAATGCGTATCCGGTGCCGGTGGTCAGCCATTTGCTAGCCAGGTTACATGGGGGAAAGTGTTTCACTAAGCTCGACCTGGCACAGGCCTATCAGCAACTCATGGTAACCCCTGCCGCAGCTGCTGCACAGACTATAGTCACGCATAAGGGGGCGTTCCAGGTGACGCGCCTCCAATTCGGCGTGAACTCGGCGCCTGGAATTTTCCAGTCGCTCGTGGAACGCCTCCTCAAAGGGCTGGACGGCGTTTTACCATATTTTGATGACGTATTGATAACGGGGGGGGAGCGAGGTCGAGTTGGCTGAAAGGCTAAACAAGGTCCTGGCGGCATTCGAACAGGCGGGGTTGAGGTTGCGAAAAGACAAATGCGTCTTCTTCGCGAAGGAGGTTGAGTTCTTAGTGTTCCGGGTAACACCCGAGGGGATCAAACCGTCCACATCCAAGGTGGCCGCCATCAAGAAAGCCCCTCGCCCCACATCCAAGCCCGAGTTGCAGTCGTTCCTAGGGCTCTTGAATTTCTACCACTCCTTCCTTCCACGGAAGGCTGCGGTGGCTGAGCCGCTTCACAAGTTGCTCAAGAAAGATGCGGCATGGAAGTGGGGCGATGACCAGGAGAGGGCATTCACGGAATTGAAACAACTCCTGGCGTCTGACGCCGTCCTAACCCATTTCGACCCCAAAAGGCCGGTGGTTCTGGTCTGTGATGCTTCCCCGGTGGGGGTGGGGGCAGTGTTATGCCACGTGTTGGAAAACGGGAGGGAGGCCCCAATAGCGTTTTACTCCAGGTCCCTGTCCCAAGCAGAGAGAAACTACGCCCAGACAGACAGGGAGGCGCTGGCGATAGTTGCGGGGACCAAAAAATTTCACGATTTCCTGTATGGCCGCCCCTTCACCATCGTGACTGACCACAAGCCCCTACTAGGCATTTTTACCGCAGATAAGCCCACGCCACAGATCCTGTCCCCGAGAATGCTTAGGTGGGCCATTTTTCTCAACGCCTACCAGCACGCGTTGGTGTACCGGCCCGGGAAAGAGATCAGCCATGCGGACGCCCTATCAAGGTCCCCCCTTCCCCCAACGCAGAGCCAGATGGGCGGAGAGGAGCGTGACCGCCAGGTGCTCATGATAGAGGTTTTGGATTCGCCCCCCATAGTGCCCGCCGACATCGCCACAGCGACAAGGAAGGACAAGACGTTGGCGGCGGTTTGCTCCTGGGTACAGAAAGGGTGGCCGGCGTCTTCCCCAGCAGAGGAATTCGCTCCATTTTTTAGGAAGAAGCTGGAACTGTCCCTAGAGAGGGGGTGCCTCTTGTGGGGGCAGCGGGTGGTGATCCCTACATCCCTTCGACCGCGGGTGCTTAAACTGCTGCACGTCAGCCACCCCGGAATTGTGCGCTCCAAAGCGCTGGCCCGGAGTTACTTCTGGTGGCCCCAGTTAGACGCCGACATCGAGCACATGGTCGGCACTTGCGAGAGCTGCCAATGCTCCAGGCCGGAGGAGGCCCGCCTTCCCCACAGGGAATGGGACGCGGCTAAGGGGCCGTGGTCCCGGGTGCACATAGATTTCGCGGGCCCGTTCTGAGGAACCCTGTTTCTCCTTGTTGTGGACGCTTTCTCCAAGTGGTTGGAGGTCATCCCAGTCACGAGCACCTCCTCGGCCGCGACAATTAAGCATTTGCGGAGGATTTTTTCCACTTTCGGCATACCCGACACTCTAATTAGCGATAACGCTAGTTGCTTCACGTCCGCTGAGTTCAGGGCATTCACAGAGATCCGGCATATCACCTCCGCCCCTTTCCATCCGGCCACCAATGGCCAAGTGGAGCGCCTCGTACCCACCACGAAGGACGCGCTGCGGCGCATGGGCCCCGGGGACCTCAACCTGCAAGTGTGTCAGTTTCTGCTAGGGTACAGGGTGACCCCACTAGCGTCAGGCTACTTCCCTGCAGAGCTTTTAATGCGCAGGAAGCTGACCACCATACTCACTAGACTAGATCCCACGAGAGTTGAGGACAAGGGGAGGAACATAGGGTTAGAAGCCACCAAGAGTTTCAGCGTGGGTGCCCCGGTACATTGCAGGAACTACGCCAGCGCGGGGCCAGCCTGGGTGCCGGGGGTGGTTGTGGAACAGACCGGTCCCGTATTGTACCGCGTGGAGACCAACACAGGTCTACTGTGGCGGCGGCACGCGGACCAGCTCCGGAGCCGGGTCCCAGGGAATCAGGGCGCCGGAAACACGGATACAAATTCAGCGTTAGGGTTCTCCCCTACCCGTTTAGCCCAAGGGGGAGGAGAGGGGGGTCGAGAGTCCCCACCAAGGGGGGAGGAGAAGGAATTTGTCCTCGTAGATATCCCGCGGGATCCCCCAACAGAGTTTGATTTTGATTTTCAGAACCGGGGGGGGGGGGGTTCGGAGTGGTCCCCCACCCATCCAAGCGAGAAGAGGGGTTTTACGTTAGCCCCTGGTGCCCCCGGTTCAACCACAACGGAATCTACCCTTTCCCCTAAAGCTGCAAAACCGCAGCAAGCCTCTAACAAGTCTCCCTCACCCATTACAGGACAAGGGTCCAGGGAACAAGGAAGCGGGAGCGGCCCCCAGGTGGGCCAACCCACATCGCGACCCAAACGCGAGTGCAATAAACCATCTTGGCTAAGAGACTTCGTCTCATCCTAGGGGGGAGGGGTGTTGTGTCCTAAAGCCTGCGCCTTTAAACAATGTACCTATCCATGTGTATCCAATGTAACCTTTTCTATGTGTAACATTGTAACCTTCAGCTGCATCACTGTAACCTTAATAGGACGCGAGCTAGTGACCACTAGATGGCAATAGCGAGCGTCCAAGCTCATTGGTCCAAGACTCACCTAGAACAACAGCGCGGGAAGATCCCCGCCACTACCTTCACCTGGACAAGAAGGGCGTGACCTACAATGACGTCACGCGGACAGTAGCCAATGGACTGTCAAGGAGCCACATTCAAATGTATAGCCACTGTATATATTGAGCTGTTCATCCGCCATTACCACATGTTCCCTCTGACCAGCATGTAATAAAGTTGTGTTAAGCCAGCTCTTCGGCTGTCCTGGTGTCCTTGGTCCCATACTCTAAATTCAGGGAGCCGGTCACTATGGCCCAGGGGCTGGATCCAGCCCCCCAATGCCAATTCATCTGGCCCATGAAGCCCTCGTTCCTGGAAGTGGAAGTAAAATGCACCTGTATGGGCGCATTTTACTGGCTTTGTGGGCCAGATGAATTGGTATTGGGGGCCAGATCTGGGCCCCAGGCCGTAGTTTGGGCACCACTGCTCTAAAGCCAGTTGTATCAGACCCGAGTCTAGGGTACAGTGTGTTCACTCAAAAAGAGAAGAAAGGCAAACCTAACCTAAAGGTAAACTGCTGACTTGCCAGGTCATCAAGCTCATCGTCTTAACCACTTGATGACCATTGGCCCACCAGACTGGGTTAATGAATCCATTTAAGACTGTGTGAATGGGATATTAATCCATTTGAGACTGTTGGTGTGGTATGGGATATGGGGCTTGAGGGATGAAGTCGCCTCACATTAATATAACTGTTGCAGAAGCTGAGATGGTTTCTCAAAAGAATTGGATAAATTCATAGCAGGTATGAGCAAAGCAATTCAATTGGAACTAAGGGCAATTTGCACTGATTCTTGGATTGTGTGACCAATTCCTAGTGCCAATTAGAGTTGACCCATTTAGTCAGTGGAATACATATAAAAGAATTGATTTCTTATTCAGCACTTGATTCAGTGAGTCTGCTTAGCTAGGACTAGTGGTTGTGTTTAAACATAGAGATGTTATATCATACCCTACTGCTAATATTCCTAAAGGCACTTCACTGTCACATTAAACTAGAATGAAGAATTAAATGAAGTAGAGACAATTCAGATTGTCTTATTAAGCATTTGTCAGTGTAGTAATGATTAACGATTGCACCTCTTTTCACCTGTACCCTCAAAAACTAACTGATTCTTTGACGAGAGCTTTATCTGGCCTAAAAAAAAGTATTTTAAAAACTCTTTCAAACATGATTATGCATTCTTGTTTAATTTTCACATTTTCATGTTTTTTCTGACTTTTTGTAAAGTGTTAAATTCTTTCCCACCAGTGCAGTGCAGAAGAGGAAGAGTGTTCACAGACTAACCATAGTTAATTTTTTTCAACTAGTAGCTGTGTTAGTCTGTGTTTCAGGTATATTAGAGTAAACAAAACAAAAACAAAAAAATCAAGTTGACTTGATGAAGACTAAAGCTAACATTAAAATACAGCAGTTAGTCTTTAAAGTGCCACAACATTTTATTTTATTTTTGTTTTGTTTACTCTCTGATAACCATAGTTAATTTCAGAAAGTTTGAATCAAAAACATTATTCATACTACTTTAAAACATCACACTATCAATACTTAAGCTATTTACCCTGCATGCAGAAAATAATTTATTTAATGATTTTATTAATGGATGGGTGTTCTATAATTATCGGAATTTTTAAGCTGATCTCTATCTTCCTATTGTTGATGTTGTCTTCCTATGAAATGCACCAAATAACAATCGAGTAATAAAGAGTCACTAGTACTCATGTCTACACAACACACATTAGTCATTATAGTTATCAGATTTTCTCATCCATCAATAAAAAGTTCATTATCCTCATAGAATATGTGTAGAGAACCTAAAAAAATCAAGCATAACAAAACTGTTTCATTTCCCATGAGAGTTTAAACTACTAATTTTTCTTTAGTAATATATTATTCACTAATATTGGAAGTGAGTAGCTTCTGTTACTACTTAATATTCTGAGGAAGTCTGAAGAAGTGAACTTTATCCAGGAAAGCTCACATTTAAACATAGTGGTTAATCTTTAAAGTATCACATTTTGTCTTTATTATTATATATGTTTTGTTTCTTCTATGATATACTTAATATTAGTGGATTAACTTTGTGTTATGTTTTTAAAAATATTAAAATATAAATGTGGCTCACCCGAAATTACTACTTTCCCAAAATTATATAAGGACAGGGAGCATCATAAGTAGCATTTACTTGTTAAAATAAAACACATTTTGTGGTGATCATGCAATGCTTTTTAGA
Source organism: Bradypodion pumilum (assembly GCA_035047305.1). NCBI lineage: Eukaryota > Metazoa > Chordata > Lepidosauria > Squamata > Chamaeleonidae > Bradypodion > Bradypodion pumilum. The sequence goes on from JAWDJD010000002.1 coordinate 346,700,891, forward strand.
GTTACAAGTAAATCTTATACATGATGCCTACCAAGTAGTGGCATTATCTACCATCAACTAGATTCCTCTTGTTTATCTACACAAATTCAATCATTTTGAAAACAAGTTGCCCCAATTTTAAGCATTCATCATAAACATCAATTGTGCACTGAACCACATAACTCAGTATGCAACATAATATCTATGGTAATTTCTTAACTTAAAATAATATGCCTCCAAAAGCCTTTCATGTTATGCCAATATAACCAGGCAAGAGGATTTTGACCATGGTAATATTTTTACAAAGTTGTGCTATTAGTAATGTCATTGCCCCAAACTACAACCTGCTCCAGGTAACATTATTACCTATTACTTCCAAGCTTGATTCACAGATCCTGAGATTTAATTTCCATTTAATCTTTCTTTTAGAGGCATAATGACTGCAAATCTATTGTGAGAGACAGTATAAATACGGCATTTTTAGACAATTAATACAGCTAAGATAATTGAAGAGGGGAGCTGGGAATTGTCACTGATAGAGCCCCATATTGTCTGCTGTTAAAAGAGCCTTTGATCCCTTATCTTTCAAATCCCTCTGAAGAGAAGCAGGATAGGAGAGGCGCCTTCCTTACCAATGAATGTGGAGAGAAAGTTCAGATGCCTTTAATTTGAGAGGAAGCAATAGAGGATATACTTCTCATTGGTAAATGTATATTGACAATTTTGAGATGTGCCAGTAGTGTTGTAGGGAGGCAAGAAATAAGATACAGAATGTTTGACAATGCATTCTTTTGCCTGTCAAATTAGAAACAGGTCCTATCAATTTCAGTTGAGTTTACTCCCAGATAGAGTTTGCAAATTGAGAACAAAGATCAGCTATTCATCCTGCCTTTTTCCTACTTATATTTAAGTTCATTAATTAAACATGGCTTTCTGAAGTATTTTACTTGACACTTCAAAAAATAAAATTTTATAAGTGCAGAATTAAAGTATTAATAAAGCAGTTATTGGCTGTTTCTAACAGTAATTCAGGCCACTTTCATGGTGTCCTACATCATTCTAGTTAGCAATATCAAACAATACGCAAGAAAAAACTATATGCTGAATAAATGTAACAGGCATGTATGTGAGTATAAAATGCAGCATGTTTTTCTGGAAATCGTGATATCAAATTTAAAACATCAGGCACATTGCTGGGTAAAAATAGTACATCCGTAGTGTTTTGGAAGAAAAGACAAACACAATAATCTAGGGTGGAATAACTGATCAAGTCAGAGGCAGGTTGTGGATGAAGTCATGGGTGGGGTGGATGTGTTTCACCAGATTTCAGCTGCTTATAAAACAAAGAACATTACTAAAACTTATGGACACATTGTTCTGCTGGTGTAGAGCTTGCTAGGGCTGGATGCAGGTTTGAACAAGGCAGTGCAAAAATTGTTGTAGTGGCCTGTCTCCTCTACTTGTGGGCACTGCCAGGCTTATAGTACTGTAGTGGCATGGCTCCCAGCAGTGCTGGGAAGCTGGGCGAGCACCCTTTTGCTATCCCATAAAAATAATCTAGATTGGTAACACCTCGGGAAATTAGAAGGAGTTGAGATTCAACAGGTACTACTTGAAGGGCCAAGTGCAAGCCATAATAGTTTCCAAAAGGGCACCAACAGTGAACCCTAACAGGGTGCTAAGGCTTTGAGAGCTAACCAAGGGCCATACCTGTAGATACTGATTGATCCTAATCTTTGAATTAACATTTAGTTGAACAAACTAGTGCAAAATAGCTTGTTTAATTATGCAACTGTAGCTCTACAAAGCTATATCTAATACTCAGCTATGAGGATACAGTGGAATCCCATATAACTAACGCTTCGTATAACGAAAAATCTGTACAACGAAGCATTTTTGCGCTATTGCCGATGCACCGTATAACAAAAAAAGTTCGTTATACAAATTGCTATTGGCAATAACCCGTACAATGAGAGAAAAATTCATTGTACGGGGTATCGCCAATAGTGATTCATATAATGAACATTTACTTTTCGTTATACTGTGCATCGCCCATAAGGATTCGTATAACGAAAAAACTGTATAGTGAAGAGCTCTGCGGAATGGAGTTTTTTCGTTATATGGGGTTCTACTGTACCTTCAAAGTTTCTGTATGTTTGACTGAGCAGTCAAGCAAACTTGAAATTGACAGGGCAATCAGGTGGACATATAGTTTGCTGGCCGCTCACCATGCCGCCCAGACCACCACCTCCACTCGACCGGTGGCCGGCCGGGAAGGAAGACGAGCGGCACCTGAGGGCAGTTTCGACGCCCTCAAAAGCCGCTCGCCATGCCGCCCAGACCACCACCTCCACTCGACCGGTGGCCGGCCGGGAAGGAAGACGAGCGGCACCTGAGGGCAGTTTCGACGCCCTCAAAAGCCGCTCACCATGCCACTGAGACCACCACTGCCACACAACTGACGGCCAGCTAGGAGGGAAGACGAGTGGGCGGTGGGAGCGCAGCTGAGCCCAGCTGATGACCATCACAGCGGGGCCTCGAAAAGCCACTCCCGCCGCTCCCAATGCTAGCATCAGCACCTTTGGTTCCCTTCCGTGGCCTGGCTGGTCACGGTGGGGTGGGAGCACCGCTGGGGCTTGTCCTGTCACTGCTTAAGTTGATGGGAGCACTCCCGGGGGCAGAAGACCGCTGCCGCTAACCAGCTGAGGTGAGTCCTCCCCTTCCTCCCATTGCCGGGAGAGGTAAAGACCTGCCTCCACCCCGAGGACCATTGCCGCTTGCTAGGAGCACTAGGACTTGTGCACGCTCTCACCCCCCCCCCCCCGGAAGGACTTGAAAGGGACTGTGTTGGGGTATATCTTTATATTGCTATATTGTTATTTTGTGATTATTTGCATTTGGACATTTTGAATTTTATATATTCTGTATTTTTTGATGATATTGATGTTTTACATATAATTTTATAATTGTGATTTTGTATATTGTTTGAATTGAGAAATGTATGTTGCTTTTGTACTTTGGATATTGTATTTATATGCTGTAAACCGCTTTGAGTTCCCCTAGGGGAAGTAAAGCGGTATAGAAATGTAAATATAATAATAATAATAATAATAATAATAATAATAATAATAATAATAATAATAATAATAATAATAATAATAATAATAATAATAATAATAATAATAATAATAATAATAATAATAATAATAATAATAATAATAATAATAATAATAATAATACTTTTGGTGGGGTTCAGTCTGTCCTGTTTTCCGGCAACCCTGTGTGTTTTCAGTAATAGCAATCCATCTTGTCCCTTTTGCAAGCTGTCCCACTTCTTTTTGCAACAGCACTAGAGCTGTAGTTTATTTGGCATGAGTGAGAGTGCTTCTGATTGTCCCATTTAGCCATTTGAACAGTTGTTTAATCCAATCCCAAACAGTGAGACTCTTGGGTTATGACATTAAAAAAAATGGCGGTGAAACCTTCTCCTCTATTTTTACTTTCTCTAACTTAAAAAAAAAATCCCCTAACTGACACAACACAATTTTAGATACACATGAGGTGCCCTTTGGTACTTGTATCTGATGCAGTACAGACTCATTGGGAAGAAAATTAACAAACAGGCTAGGGAGTCACTGCAGCCTACAGACAACAAAAGGTGGGGAAGAAGGTGTCAGTGCTTGAAAGGGGACATATCAGAGTGATCTGAAGTGCTGTCTGGATCCTTCAAGCAGGAGAAGAAACATTTCCCATGTGAATGAAAGTATCACTCAAGTGTGAGATAAAATAGATCACACTGAAGAGAAGAGTATTTTAAGCGTGAACCAGATCATTCCAAGGTTCCCCATCTAGCTGTGCTCTAAGAAGCAGATTTTCCATTTAACTTCCAATAGTGATTTTAATATAAACATCTAAAGGAAAAACATATCTGGTTCCATGCATGGCACTCCATACAATTTAATATTAAAGCTGTTAAAACGTACAAAGGTGTTTAAGATGGTACCCTGTGGTTTATATCTTGTTTGGTGCTAGTAGAGCATTAACACCCCACTGGTGCAATAATGATGGATTTCTCATTTGTACACGTGGTGGTCTTTGTGTAAGCAGAAGTTATCTGCTCCCCTCTCCAATTTAGCAAGCTATACTTTCATAAGGAAGTCCTGAATGCTTCTTTGTTTGGAATGTGATAAAAAAAATTCCATTTATGAAAATTTGGTAAACAAGCCCCACCTGACCAAGGAAAAATGAAATAAAAAGCAGCACAACATAGAAAAAACAAGATTTGGGGCACCCTAAGTAATTGCTAGGTAATACCCTTAGTCTGACTCCAGCTGGTGTCTTTTGCTTCTTCTTTTTCAGTGCCATATCAGATTCTGAATATTGGCGATCATCATGGCGATGAGCCATGAAGACTGTCCTGGAAACAATATACAGTAATGCAGTAGTCTTCCATTTGCCTTCCACCTTGCAGCATGATACCTGTATCACTCATCCAGTTATGCAAGCCACTTTATGGTCCTGAGCCCTTTTGGCACACAAAGTCCTCATCAGTCCCAGGCCAGTATTGATGAAGCTGCTGCCCTCCATGAAGACGGATTCAAATGAGATTTAATCCACTTGGGGACCATCACCCTTCCCTGTGGACTTCAGCATCTAAGCCGTTAGTCCTCAGGGTTGTCAGATTAGTTAACCACTGCCTGCCACTGAATGCTGTTTACCTTCCCACTGGAGTGGTACCTATTTATCTACTTGCATAAAGAATATACAGGTAATTGGCAACCCTTGGTTTACAGTGATGGGGAAAGACAAGTCATCCAACAATGCCTGAGGTATAAACTAGATATTTCAAGCTATTACAATCTTCATCTAGTCATATTATCTTATCTCAGATCCTGAGACTTCAACAGAATAATTTTTTAAATCTCTTCCCATGCCCCAAACACTCAAGTTTTGCAGTGCCCAGCTTAATCAAGAGTCTTGTTGGATTTGAACTCCCCCTTGGTTTAAATAGTTAAGTGGGCTAACAAAAGTATTATCCTGCCTTGTTTTTGCATTTTGACACAGCAAGACAATCTGTCAAGGATTTTTCCAATCCCAAGAGGTCTTGTCTCTAATGCAAGATGGAGGCACCAGGTGCTTTGATGAGGGCAGGTTATTTTCCCCACCCCCAGTTTGCACAGAATGTCTACACAGAAATAGCATCTTTTGCTTTCGTCAAGCTAAGCACATACAGACTTACTCAGCAAGTACAACAGTGACTCTCCATTGTGGTTAGCAAGGTAGAGGGCACAGCAGTTAATGTGATGGGCAGAGCTGGAGTGAAAATGGGTTTCATGAACAGTGAGAGACACGTAGTGGCAGGCAAGTGAATAAACATGCATTTGTATAATGTGGCAGGCAGCTAGCCAGTCATACACGCACACTGCTTCACCCCACCCTATTCGTTAACTCTAATCCTTTGCCTCTATTCAGGTGGGCAGGCAGGAGTGGAATGCCTGGGATAGCCAAAATGTGAAGTGGGGATAGCCAAAATGTGAAGTGGGACAGTGCCCTACTTGCTCTAATGCAGTAGCCACCACTGAACTAGAGAAGGACAAATTGGTTGACAACAAAGATGCAAGCAACCATCCAATACTATTAACGGTTCATATCCTCAGCAACAAGGTGACAGTTATCTCTGTTTTCAGTTTTGTGTGTCTACAAAAATACCTTGGAGTCATTATTCAGCGAGGAATCCACACATTTGTAGACATCTCCACGATGACATTCCGCATATGCAAATAGACCAGAGAAATCAAGCCCATTTACATGTGGGTTTTTTTTTAAGCCTTGAAAATTAATTAAGCCTCTCAGAGATCAACATAAGTTCCTGCGTTGTCCCATTTATTGCACTAGAGTTAAGCAAGTGAGAAATTACATTCCTATTCAATACTAACACTTCCATTTGTATCAAAAACCAAGAGTTTTCAGTTAAGCCAAGTCCTATACTCAGCCTCACCTTAATGGACAGCATCCAGGTAAATGCTTTTTGGAAAAAGATAGCAGCTTTAGAAAATATATGCTATATGGGACAGCACATCCATATTGAGCAAAAGAGACCAAACAAATGGGTGTCAACCCCTGAAGGCACAATTTACGCTAAATATTAGGAAAATTACTAGGAAAGCTTAGCTAATAGCACAGACTGCCAAGAATGACTTTTTATCACCAGCTCTTTATGCTTGACACTCTTCTGTCATGGATTACGTAGTGTGTTTTAGGAGACATGGAGTTGGCTCAGAAAGGATTAGGTCTTTTCTGACACAAACCACTTAGTTAATTTGAACAGTCCACAAAATAATACTAATTAAAATACTGATGGAATTACTCTCCTCATTTTCCTAAATATTCATATTGCTTGACTGTCTTCTCTAATCTGCACATTCACATAGCACAGGGGTCAACAAATTTGGCTCTACAGATGTTCTTGGACTTAAATTCCCAGAAGCCCTGATCAGCAGGTGTACTACTTGGGCTTCTGGTAACTGAAGTCCAAAAACAGCTGGAGAGCCAAGTTTGCTGACCCCTGACATAGCAGTTGAGCTCCCAAAATATTACATATGAGATAAATTAACAGATCTTTTCTACCATCAGAGATTGTCTTAGAGGTTACAGCTGTCCCTGCCATTGATTTTGGTGACTGTATACAAAGGATTTGGAAAGCAGATGTTGAAAGATGGCAGAGATTATGAGGAAATGAAGAAATACCAGTTTTGGCCTTCTAAGATGTCAAGTATATGTAAGATACCATCAATGGTTGTCCATGGCACCACTTGTAGGACAACATGGACTCTTGACTTCAGCCAAATGGGACTGCAAACTAAAGTAAACATATGCTTACTGTCACCAGATTAAACTGGCTTTACTTTGCTTCTGCTATCTGATAAATGAATAAAATTCTTACCCCAGAGACAGAGAAAGAATTAAAAAGTTGCAAAGAATAAAAACTATAAAATATCATGATGGATGGGAAGCTAATCTGAGAGCATGTTGCTGGCTCCCAACGCATGCTCCAAGGAAACTACAGAGCCAAAGCTTTTAACTAAGGAAACTAGAAAGAACTAACTACATCTCCCATCTAGCTGCAATTAAATATTCTTCTCCTTGTCTCTCATTCTAGAATTAACCAATCAGGTAACATTACATCACAGCAATTATTTTCCATAGTCCTCTTTCCCATGAGAATGATTTGGTGCCAATTAGCATTAGCATGGAAAGCATATTGGACCTTGCTGTGTCTTCTCCAGCCTTCCTGTCCTTGGATGTCTCTGTGCCAGTTCACCTGTGAAAACAAAGCTTAGAAAAACAAGGCATTTTCTTCTAATTTCTTCTCTTATATTCCAAATGATAAGCCTTTCCTGGGAAAATGAACAGTCGTGCAGTCCTCTAGTACCCCAAGGCCTACTTTCTGGTGCTATGGGCTTTTTTTAGTAACAATTTTCCTGAACTGACCATAAAAAATGGTGCCTAGCCTGAAGAAGTGGATTTTTGCCCACAAAAATTTGCTGCAGTAGTTTGATTGTTTTTATTGCTCTACTCTTTCATTTTTAAGCATATGTTTGTTTATCAAATACAGTGGCTTTGTTTATTTAAATAATCAGTAGACTCCACACAACCGCTTTAAAGCAGGTTGTGTTGCCAGTGATCAAAGAGGTGGTCGTTTTAGTCTGTTTCAACATAACAAGAAAAACAAAAAAAAGATAAAGAACCACATTTATATTTCGTCGTTGGCTGCAACTTGTATCCGAGAATGCATTTTTCCTGAAGCAGGAAAAATGCCATTGGTGTGAATTTGTTTAAGGTGGATCCCAGCTTGCCATGAAGTGACCCACACACACTACGATCACGGAGCCATCTCCTGTGGCACATGTAAAATGAGGCATGCAGGATTTAACACCGGGACTGCAATGGACTGCCACAGCCTTGAGGATATGGACAAGATGCACCTTCACAGCCAGTCCATCTGGCATGGCCTCTTCCGCCTCCATGACCATTGGGAATCAGAGTTCCTCCTCCATTCATTTTGCCATTAGGCCCAATATGATTTATATTTATATTTATATAACATAGCGTAGTCTTGTGACATCTTTAAGATTAATAGGTTTGTTTTATTATGTGCTTTTATAAACTACGGTCCAGTTCCTTGGATGCATAGAAAACAACGTTGAAACTATAGGTTTACATGCCCAATTATTATTGTCTTAAAGGTGGCACACCAATTTTTAAACTTTCAGTATTGATTCCCAACTGCCGGTTTGTCCCTCTGTGGTTTAGGTAGAATTGGCAGAAGGCACCATAAGGCAGACTTGACTTGATGACACACAATTGTAAAGCTGGCTGGTTAGTGGCTTAGGTATCTGGTTGTGGAGCCAGAGAGTGCAGTGGTTAAACTGCTGTACTGCAGCCAAAAGATTGTGAGTTTAATTCTGATGGGACACAAGATAGGCTCAGCCTTCCAAGGTCAGTAAAATGAGTACCCAGCATGTTTGAGGCAAAATGCTAATTACCTGCAAACTGCCTTGAGAGTGCACTAAGCATTATGGGTTGGTATATAATTGTAATTACTATTGCTATTGCTTCCACACTTTGTTTGCAGAAGAAGAAGCAGCCTGTGTTACAAAGTCCCAGAGTGTCCCCAGATGAAGGGAATGGGAAACGACTTCTGTATATTGTTCATTTCAAAAATCTTGGAGAGAATCATCGTAAATAAGAATTGATTTGACAACACACAATTATTTTTAATTTGATTATAATTATATGTTTTCAGGCATAATAAAGAGATAACTCTTAGCAAAGAGTCAGTCTATCTATCTATCTATCTTATATAAATGTTACAGTATTTATATAGAACAGGATTGAAACCGAATGAGAACAATGTCAAAGATATATTTATCAACTGAAGTAGGACATCCATAACATAAAGGAATCAGCTCCACACATATTCACCAACTAAAGTACAGTAAAACCCCGACTTACAAATGCTCCGAGTTACATAAAATTTGACTTACAAAATCATTTTGTGCTAAAACCATGTCCCGATATACACAATTAGCTATGGGTTTGCTTCGAGTTACATAAAGATCCTTTTTCCTATGGGTTTTCCTATGCTTCAATTTACATAAAAATTGCATTTTTCCTATGGGTTTGCTTCGAGTTACATAAAAAATGTTTTCCTATGGGTTTGCTTTGAGTTACATAAAAATTCAACTTAAGAAAAAGCCTATGGAACATACTTTTTTCATAAGTAGGGGTTTTACTGTATAATATATTTTGGCCATTACTGATCTAATCTATGTAATCTTGTAATTGCTCATTTTAAATTATATCAGTGGAAAATCCAAGTGTTTCTAATACCGAAATAATTGTTTCTTTTACCTTCATTGAACAGAAAGGTAGGTCAAACTGAACATGTTGGACTTGTTTAAAAGCTAATTTTGGTATGGGAAAATGGCAATAAAATTGTTTAATCTATTTTTAAAAAATGTTTACAGATAATATAAATATTACACATATACTTCAAACTAGCCAAATGTTGCCAAGCCTTTATATTTACTTCCAGAATACTGCAAACAAACTTAAACAGCAAATAGGTATTATTTATCTATTTATTATTAATAATAATAGGAAGTATTTCCAGCAATTGATGCCATTGCTTTTAACATGCTGTATACTGTATGTATTGTTTACTCCGGGCCGTGGTGGCTTAGTGGTTAAGACGCTGAGCTTGATGCCTGGAAAGTTGGCAGGTTGGATTTTTGAGACCTGAGTGCTGCGCAATGGGGTAAGTACTTGGTAAGTGCAGAGTGATGCACGTTGGAACACTAGTAAGTGCAGAGTGATGCACGTTGGGGCAAAAAAAAAAAAACCAATTAAACTGATGGGGTCTGAACTCTCTGTGACAAACCAGGAAAGGGACCTTGGTGTCCTGGTGGACAGCTCAATGAAGGTGTCAACCCAGTGTGCCTCAGCAGTGAAAAAAGCAAACTCAATGCTAGGGATCATTAGGAAGGGTATAGATAATAAGTCAGCAAGTGTCATTTTGCCTCTTTATAAATCTGTGGTGAGGCCCCATCTGGAATACTGTGTACAGTTCTGGTCGCCATACCTCCAGAAGGATATTATGGAGCTGGAAAAAGTGCAGAGGAGGGCAACCAGAATGATTAGGGGTCTGGAACACCTTCCTTACCATCTGAGGCTGCAACGGTTGGGCGTCTTCACTCTTGAACGATGGTGTCTAAGAGGTGACTTGATTGAAGTTTATAAAATCATGCACAGTGTGGACAAAGTACATGAGGAAAAACTGTTTTCCCTGTTGCACAACACTAGAACTAGGGGGCACTCCATGAAACCTTTGGGTACTAGTTCTCAAACAAATAAGAGAAAGTACTTGACAGCTTTAAGAAAGGATTCGACAAGTTCATGGAGGACAAGGGTATCAATGGCTATAATTATGAATACCTAAGGACAATACCTATGGTGAGGCCCCATCTGGAATACTGTGTACAGTTCTGGTCACCATACCTCCAGAAGGATATTATGGAGCTGGAAAAAGTGCAGAGGAGGGCAACCAGAATGAACACCTTCCTTACCATCTGAGGCTGCAACCGTTGGGCATCTTCACTCTTGAACGACGGCGTCTAAGAGGTGGCCTGATTGAAGTTTATAAAATCATGCACGGTGTGGACAAAGTATATAAGGAAAAACTGTTTTCCCTATCGCACAACTGTAGAACTAGGGGGCGCTCCATGAAACTTTTGGGTACTAGTTCTCAAACAAATAAGAGAAAGTACTTTTTTACCCAGAGGATCACTGGTTTATGGAACTCCCTGCCAGAAGAAGTGGTGACAGCTGTCAGTCTTGGCAGCTTTAAGAAAAGATTAGACAAGTTCATGGAGGACAACGGTATCAATGGCTATAATTATGGATACCTAAGGACAACCTCCAGGTCGGAGAGATAGGCAGGATTTCTCTCAATGCCATTTCCAGGGAATCCTAAGCAGGTGAAGGCATCTGCTTGGGAATACCCTGAAGCAAATGGTGAGCCACTGTGTGAGACAGAATGCTGGACTGGATGGGCTGTGGCCTGTTCCAGCAAGGCTGTTCTTATGTACCTGGAGTCTGTCCCAACTCTTGCCAACTTAGCAGTTCAAAAGCAAGAAATTGCAAAAATAGATAAATAGGTACTGCCTCGGTTGGAAAGGTAACAGCATTCCGTGAGTTTAAGCATCTAGTCATGACCATGGAAACATCTGCAGATGCAGACAACACTGACTCTTTGGCTGTAAACGAGATGAGCACTGCAACCACCACCACCCACCCCACCCCCATTCAGACATGACTGGCTTTTCAGCAAGGCTTTACCTTTACCTGTGTATTCTTTAAGGCCTTAACTCTCTAAGGGTGCGACTAGAGAGTGTGAAAAATATAAATTGATATGCTGTAATTCGTATCCATGGAAAATGGTTTCCATAACTGAATTCACTGTAGCCATCCAGCAGGTGCAAAGACAGAGAGCTTGACTTATCCCAAGTTCTAAAAGCAGCAGCTCGCTGCCAGGTGTCAACAAATGCAGACTAGCAATTTCTCTCTCTCTCTCTCTCTCTCTCTCTCCCCCTTCCCCCTTCCAATTGGTCGCCTAAGTGTTCTGGTGAAAGGTTGTTTGAAGGCTGAGGTGAAAACCTAAAAAGAAAGGTTTAGAGAAAAGGAGTTCATGGCTGAGGAGAACTGTCATCCCTACAAGTACCCCTTTGTTTCAGAACAGATGATAACACTAGTATAGTGGTCAGCAAACTTGGCTCTCCAGCTGTTCTTGGACTTCAATTACCAGAAGCCTATCACACCTGCTGATCAGGGCTTCTGGCAATTGAAGTTCAAGAACAGCTGGAGTGCCATGGTTGGCCACCACTGGTTAACCCAATGTATATTGCAGGGTAATTAGCCTATGTAGTTGCCCCCTACTTCTTGCATCCTTCTGAAAACATTTATTGGCCCCCCTGCTTATGAACATGGATGTGAATAAGTTGAAAATAAAGCAGAGGGAGCAAGCTGACTCACAGAAACAGTATTTTGTCTCATCAAATAAAAATGTTAAAAATTAAGGAAACTCTTTGCCATTAAAGGTGTGGCCACATTCTGAATATGGTGTAATTTTGCATTTCCCACCCAAATCCAGATTTGTTGTTGTGCAACTCTAGGAATTCTCTTGTGAACTATTAATCAATGCAGATTTTCTCAAAGATAATCCATTATTAGAACCTAGGCATTTATATGTCAGAATTACTTCTACCAAATTTCACTTTTTTTTTTTTACAATCCAGTTAATTTCTATATGTCACAATTTATGTTCAGTGAAGTAGGACCACGCTGCTAAGGAAATTGAAAACAAAACAGTCATCCTGAGCCACATTTTATAGACAGTATAAGGTCTTGTTGTGTATATTCTTTAACATACAGTAAATGGATCTTTCTAGCAACAGTACTTGGTCATAACATACAAGTAATTTACTGTATTCACATTCCACAATGGTTCTTGCAATCTCTGCTGTCATACTATGGCAAGTTTAAAAGTTATTTGAATCTTAAGAATAATATGCCAGTAGGAATAAAATCTGACAGCAGGCAGAGGGTTTGTTCCCTCCAAAACCTCAATTCTTGTTTCCTTTCTATCCTGTAATGGCTTTTCAGATTGGCTTTAAGGATGCCACCACTCTTTGTCTTCCTTCAGATTCCACCTTGAAATCTCCAGCCCCATAATCACTGATGTTGTTACATTTGCTTGTTATGTGCCATCAAATTCTACTTGACTTAGAGTTCTAAGGTATATGAACTGTACCACCCTTCAGTGAGTTTCCATGGCCAAGTGGAGATTTGAACCCAGGTTTCCTGATTCCCAGTACATCACTTTGTTTACTATACCACACTGGTTCTCATTGTTATTATTTGTGGTCCAGAATGAGCTTAAATAATTATCCGTGCTTTACCAATAAAAACAGTACCATGAGCTTTTCTAGTTCTCTGCCATTTGGAAAGGCTAAGATAAACATTAATGGAAGAAATTTCTAATCAGATAAGAGGACAAACATTTATTTTTCTGCCTATCCAGTTCCAGTCAATGAGAGCTATGAAACTCCTCCACACACTTAGAAATTCCAGCTCTGTTTGCTTTGACATCTTGAAACTAAGCCTAAGGGTAAAGAGGGAGAAAAATCTGAAAATTTCCACTAATGAATTCCAGACTTCTTAACTGTACATCATCTAGCTTCATTCTTTGAAGGTTCTGTTGCAAACTGAGCCCGGCTGCACAAGCAACAAAATACTACATGGAGATTGCTGTGATTATGTTTGCGCAGAAACTAAAGTAAATAAACAAATGCAGTATCTTAAATGGACAAAATTAACTAAAGATATAAGTGATTACATTTTTCTACAGTGAATTGGTTGAACTGTGAGATGAACTCTTACAGCTGAGCATGAATTAATTCAATTGGTTAAATATATCAGACTTTGCTAATTCAAAACATTAAACATATTAGTAGTGTCCAATTGTTTAACCGTAGAGTAGAAGGATAATCATGTAAACTTCCCACCTGATCCAGCAGGCTTTCCATCTTATGACCAGTTGAACAATTGACCATGTCAAAAAGCATGCACACGCCAAAGAGTTTACTTCATTTGGGGGCGGGGGGCGGGGGCGGTGTGTGCACTTAATACAATTGCCCTTCCTGGCCTATAAACACATATTATTACTAGCCCAGGGACACACTCAGCAGATTGAACAGCAAAGACCCCAGACTCAGTATGCAGTATGACCAACAGAGAGATGTCTTCTTCCAAGCTGAAGCACAAATGCCCATCCAAGCCTATAAACATCTAGAGAGAGAAACAACCCTTGTGATCATTAAGCTGTTTGCTGCTGCACTGAATTAAAGACATAAGCCAATAAGGCTAACTTGCTCCATTCCTTTGCAGGCGCACCCCCCAATAAAGGACTCAGAAACCAATGAAAGTGGATAACGGCATTGGGCCACATTTATTGATTCATGCCCTAGTCCGAATTATAAATTTCTATTGGTAATTGACCAATTATAATTCTTAAGGCAAGCAGGCCGAAGTAACACTGGTAAGGTACCACCCAAAATTGCCAACGGCAATTGTTACAATGTATCTATTTGTATCAATTTGTTTGTTGACAACAAACAAATTGTTGACCGTAGTCAATATCTAACTAATGACCCCACCCTCTGACGCGTATCCGTAAAATCACGGGGTGATGCATGCTGTCTAGCTGTAGCCATCACCCCGTCGCCTGGTTCGTCGTTGACCGGACAACGTTTAACCAACTTATACCTGTCTAGTGTTGTCCAGTCAATTGCGAACCTGCCGGATACCTGTGGGTCATAAATGTTTACCTTACCAGTGCTACCCGCCCATGTGACCAAAGTCAACAGCAGCAACAGAGAAACCCCTATATCAAACCATAGCAACAGTGTGGGATGGGCGAAAAAACCAGGACCCAAGAGCCAATTGTGAGTCCCAGCCAAAAATTCCCACCCGGCCCCGAAGCGACCAAAATATCACACTGTTAACTAGGGAGGGGGTGGAGGGGAAAAACTTCTCCGCTCCGTCGCTTCGCAAAATGGCAGCTCGGCTGCCTCGTGGCCGCCCCTTATATAAGGGTGCTGGCCACGCCCCCTCACTACCCGGATGTCTTCGTCCGGTGGGGGGGGGCGCAAAGGGCGTGGCGGCCATTTTGGCGCCACGCTTGCATTGCAGGCGCACCCCCAATAAAGGACTCAGAAACCAATGAAAGTGGATAACGGCATTGGGCCACATTTATTGATTCATGCCCTAGTCCGAATTATAAATTTCTATTGGTAATTGACCAATTATAATTCTTAAGGCAAGCAGGCCGAAGTAACACTGGTAAGGTACCACCCAAAATTGCCAACGGCAATTGTTACAATGTATCTATTTGTATCAATTTGTTTGTTGACAACAAACAAATTGTTGACCGTAGTCAATATCTAACTAATGACCCCACCCTCTGACGCGTATCCGTAAAATCACAAGGTGATGCATGCTGTCTAGCTGTAGCCATCACCCCGTCGCCTGGTTCGTCGTTGACCGGACAACGTTTAACCAACTTATACCTGTCTAGTGTTGTCCAGTCAATTGCGAACCTGCCGGATACCTGTGGGTCATAAATGTTTACCTTACCAGTGCTACCCGCCACACGGGGAGGCTTCCCAGAAGGCTTACCGCCCCCCCCCAAGACCGACAGCTCGGTCAACAGGCCTGCTCGGCAGTCCACTAACAAGAGGTCCATACCTCCCTGCGACAGATGGGCCCCATCCCCTGAGTAAAAGCTCGTAATTTTGCAGACTGATGTCGGGGAGGCGAATGACGCGTCCCCCACCTTTGTCGAAAAGGAACCGGGCAATAGCCCCGTTCACGGAGCATCGGCTCGGCCAAGAGCCTCGAGGCCGCACGCCCCCTGTAAGCGTACCGTGGTATCGTGTCCGACCAATTGAGGGTTGTGGCAGGCCACACATAACGTGAGTGGGGCAGGTCACTGCAAATCGCAAGCTTCCGCGATAGGCCAGTGACCCGCCCTAAGCCATCGCCCCCAAGGTACATAACCAGGACATCCGGCGAGTCAGCATCCCTGATGTAGAAAAGGAATGGCAACAGTTCCCGCCATAACATGCCACGCTTACCATAGCACCTGAGACGTGCGGATGCACCCAGTCCCAGTCGGGGTCCCCACTCTGTCGCCGCAGCGTAACGCGCTGCCCTGTGCAGCGTAACGCGCTGCCCTGTGCAGCGTAACGCGCTGCCCTGTGCAGCGTAACGCGCTGCCCTGCGCAGCGTAACGCGCTGCCCTGTGCACATGGCTATGGCCCACCAGGCACACTGTCACCGGTGTAATACGACACCCAGGGTCTGTCAAGGAAAAAAAGGGGGGGAGAAACAGTGCAGTGACTAAACTGGTACTCACAGTTGAAGAGGGCGAACACAAACTGAAAACATTGTGATCCCCACCCTCCCATGCGGCGTATGTCTGCCCCGGAGTACCCAAAAACAGCTGCAGTAGAAGCCGCCCCTATCCTGAATGGATGGGTGCCGCAATGAGCCCCAGGGAGGCCAACACTGGCTAGTGCCTACCAGCACCCTCCAAAATTGAAATTTAGTAAGGGGAGACCCATCTTGGTGACAGAAAAAACGGGCCATGGTGCGTGCCACGCAGTGCAAGGAACCCCAGTAGGGCACCAACCGGACAGATGTCTGCCAAAGAACACCGTAGCAGTCTTATTCCACTACCTACGCCATGCTGATCCGTCTTATAGGAGCGTATCCTCAACTGAGCCCAGTCTTTGGCCACATAGACATCTTCGAGTTCCAGTGCCCTACGACTAGCATCCGCCTTAGACAGCATCACAAACTCGCTGATGCGGAGCGCTCCAAAAAAGGCCACCGTTGTAGCCGCATGAAACAAGGCTGCCTCATACCTAGCAAAACATAGGTCCTGCCAGCCCCGTGCCAGTTGGGTAAGAACCCCTGGGGAAATTGGGTGGCAGTCGTCCGGGCTACGCCCACGCTCCTGCACCCACCCTTCCAAAACGTGTCTCACACGGAAGTCAGCGGTACTGTCCGCATGTCCGCCTACTTTGGCCATAAAAGCCAGCGCTGACAGCCTGGATGCTATGGTTCGAGGTGCAAGGCCCTGGGAATGCAGGTCAACCATGAATTGAAGTATATGGGCCACCGGGATAGGCCAGGTATCTGGCAGCCGGAATTGGGCACAGAACGCCCTGAAAGAATTGAATGCGTGTTGATACGCTTTACGCGTGCGTGGCGCTAGCGACATGCCGATCGCCCGGTTCACCTCTCCTTGCCAAAGGTCCAAGTGGGGGCAAAGGGCCAGCCGGCCCACTGGGTGCAGGCGCCGGTCCATGTCCCTGGACCCCGGGGCCCATATACGGCCACGACCCCAGGCCTGGCCCCTGCCAGGCCGGGGGGGTACCCTGCCAGGGGAGGGAACCCAGCCACCCCCCCTGGTTGAAACCCCCCGCAGGAAGCTGCAGACCCATGGAAGAAGGCCCCGCAGAATGGGCCGTGCCAGAGGCAGTGGCCACTGCTTGCGGGCCAGGGGCCGCGGCCCCAGCTGGGCCGGTACGCGGACCCCCCGCCTCGGGCCAAGGGGTAATTAACCCCATCCCACCGGTCCCGGTGGGCTCAGGCAAAGGAGGCTGCTGGGGAGGCGCAGCCGCGGTCCTCCGACCCGGCTGGCGCCTCCGCGCAGAACGAGCCTCGTTCGCAGTCGCCTTCTTCTTCGAGGGCATAGCAGCTAATGATGGGAAGCCTAAAAGTCAAGAAAATCAGCAGCCAGAGGCTTCCCTGAGCAAGGCAAGAGCGACGGAGGTAAGATAGAAAAACTTCTCCGCTCCGTCGCTTCGCAAAATGGCAGCTCGGCTGCCTCGTGGCCGCCCCTTATATAAGGGTGCTGGCCACGCCCCCTCACTACCCGGATGTCTTCGTCCGGTGGGGGGGGGGCGCAAAGGGCGCGGCGGCCATTTTGGCGCCGCGCTTGCATTCTCTCTTTTATGCTTGTCTGGGTGTCTTTAGACATGCTAGATTCCAATGTTTCCCTTTTCTTTACAAAATAGTCCTTCAGAGTGAATTGTTTTGACATCTCTCTACAAGTCTGAGGCATGCTTCCACTTTGCTCCTTGATGAACAGAATGATAAGAAATGTGAGGCTGTCAATAGGGACAAGCAGAATAGAAAATGTGCACACACCATGTATTCTTCAACATGTCAAAAGGGAAGTCTTCAAAGAGGGAATCTTTGGCCTTATGTGCCAGTGAAAGAATTCATCTAGGAATATAACTACTACTATGACTACTACTAAAAGCAAAGCAAAGCAATCACATTTATATAACGCCCCATAGCACTTAGTGCACTCTCTAGGCGGTTCACAAGTTAATTAGCATTTTGCCCCCAACTTGCTGGGTACTCAAACATCCTGGGTACCGACCTCGGATGGATGGAACGCTAAATCAACCTTGATCCGTGGTCAGGATCGAATTCACAACCTTTTGGTTGCAGGACAGCAGTTTTTAACCACTGTGCCACCGGGGCTGCTGCTGCTGCTGCTGCTGCTGC
The DNA here is from genome assembly GCA_035047305.1 of Bradypodion pumilum. NCBI lineage: Eukaryota > Metazoa > Chordata > Lepidosauria > Squamata > Chamaeleonidae > Bradypodion > Bradypodion pumilum. The sequence goes on from JAWDJD010000002.1 coordinate 346,719,074, forward strand.
TGCTGCTGCTACTACTACTACTACTACTACTACTACTACTACAAGGTGTACATGGTTCATCAGATGTTCAGACTGGAGTTTAGGAACTCAGGTCCTAACCCTGGACTTAAGAGTTGGAGAGGTATCTCATGATAATGTGGCTAGTTGTACTGCTCTCTGCAATTACCTTATTAATACCAATTGCACTAAGATGGTTTTTAAAAAAACCCTTTTGAGATTTTCTCCAGTTGTTTGTTTTCAATTTGTGCATCTCCTGGTATAGCAATGTCAATAAATCAGACCTTCTTCTTTTCCACAACAGTTATATCTGGTGTATTGTGAGGCAGATGTCTATCTGTTTGAATTTTAAAGTCCCACAGGATCTTGATTCCCTCATTTTCTAAAACTTTCTCTGCATGATGTTCCCAATGATTTTTACTGCATTCAAATCCAAACTTCTGGCAAAGTTTCCAAGGAATATTTTTTGCAACACTGTCATGGCATTGCAAATAATCAGTCCTTGAATTTTTGCTGCATCCGCTGATCAGATGATCTACTATTTCATCCCTTTCATTCTGTTAGCTTAAAAATGACCCCTCTCCTTTCTCTGGACACCAAAAAGACAGTCTGCCAATTTACAGCAGGCCTAGCATTGCTGAGAGATGGAGGGGGCAAAAATTAGCTCTTAATATCGACTCCACTAGCAGAGATTTTGAACAGAGGGCTTGGGAAGAAAACGAGGCTTAAGATGCGGTGAAATAGAAAAAGTCTTTATTTTCAGGTCACTCCTCAATCTAAAATACAGGAATACCTCAGATAACGAATGCATCAGAGAATGCTAAAATCAGATAACAATGTGAAATTTTGAGAAAAAAATTGGCATCGGATAACGTTGTTTTAGTGTTATCCGATGCATCATGTTGCCGGCCCTCTGGGAAGGGAACTGGCCAAGTGCCTGGCCACTTCCCTTCCTGGAGAGCCAGAGGGTGAGTGCAGAGACACCCTCCGGCCCTCCAGGAAGGGAAACGTCCAAGTGCCTGGCCTGTTCCCTTGCAGAAGGGGCCGTGGGTGAGTGCAGACCCACCTGCGGCCCCTTCTGCAAGGGAACCGGCCAAGCGCGTCGCCTGTTCCCTTGCAGAAGGGGACACGAGTGGGTCTGCATTCACCCACGGCCCCTTCTGCAAGGGAACAGGAACCACTGGGGATCCAAGCCACAAAGCCCACAAGGCTGGTCTCCACCTGGGAAGGCAGTTCCCAGACGGAGACCAGCCCTGCGGGCTTTGTGGCTTGGATCCCCAGTGGTGCCCTCACTGTTTTGAGGTTTCCCATGGGCCATAGTTTGGGCATCCCTACTGTAGACAATCTAAGAGAGAACATTACTTTTTTCAGTATACAGTAATACCTCATACAAAGTCCGCTTCATACAACATCGGATTCATACAACATCGCCTAATTCCTTGAAAAAAGTTGCCTCATACGAAGTTGTGTGACGTTGTATGAGGCATTGGGGTTTTCCCAGGTTGCATTGTGCCTGGGCAGTATAAAAGGCAGGACACATGCGTGCATTTCTCTTGTGGGTTTTGCATGAGGCGAAGAGTGATTAGGAGTGGTTTTGAGCGCGATTTTGGATTTTTTTGAATTTTTTCGTCAGAATTTTTAGGAGTATTCCTGGGATTTTTGCAGCATTCTTCAGGTTTTTGGACAATCAGGGTTGTTTGACATGTTTCTGTAAAGTTCTGTCAGTTTCCTGTCTGTTTCCTTGACTTTGCACTGAAGTCTGTGCTGTTACAGTACAATGTATCTCTATGGAAACAACATTGTATGAGGCATCATGGCAAGGATTTGGACGTTGTATGAGGCATCGCGGCTAGGATTTTGCATGCCTCATACAAAGTCCAAATCCGTATAAAGTCCAAACTTGTGGAACCAAGTTTGGACGTTGTATGAGGGTATCAGTGTAATTAGGGATGAGAGCTGAATGAAATTGGTGATCAACCTTTGCAATTGAACCATTCTGTCATAAACCACTCGGGGCTGGGGTGGCTCAGTGGTTAAGAAGTTTGCCTTGTTAGTTGGAAGGCCAGAAAGTTGGCAGTTTGAGACCTGGATACTGCATGATGGTTTGAGTGCCCGTCTCTGTCCCAGCTCCTGCCAACCTAGCAGTTTGAAAGAAAGAAATTTCAAGTAGATGAATAGGGACCACTTCGGTGGGGAAATATCTTGGGGACATGAAAAGAGCCTCATTCGGGTGTCCCCTGAGCGGAGTTTCTCCAGCAAAAATCCTTTCAACGCAGAATAATTTCTGACACAAAATCATCATCATCATCATCACCACCACCACCATCATCATCAACCACAAAAATGGTGATTCGACTGAGTGAAGTGGAAGGATCAAAAGTTTGCTCTTGATGTGACTCAATTTTGATTTTTTTTTACCACAGAGTGCTGTGCTCAGTAGGAATTGTCTAACCATGGAAAAAGTAAAGGAAATGCCACCTCAGAGTGCTGTTTCCTTGTCAAAATTATTACAAAACTTGCCCTTAGTAAAGCCAACTCCATGCGTGTGTTTAATGTTTTTGGAGCTATTTTGCATACAAATTAAAAGAGACTGTAAAGAACGTAACTTCCCAGAACATAACTAGGTATAGGATTGGTAGCTTGCAGAATCAATAGGGCTGTAGCCCTCCTCCCTTCAGTTGCTTCTTTGCAATTTTCAGCTAGTCCTTGCCCCACCCAATGTGTCCTCCCTAACGATCTAATTCAACTACTTCTACAACAATAGCTGTTGCAACATAATCTGACGCAGGCATCTGAGTTGGACTCCGATTTGGTTGCTTCACTGCCAAGTCCAAAGCATATTTACTTGGAAGTAAGTCCCACAGAGATAGAGCTTAATATGCTTTTGGCTCAGCAAACTGAGTCTTTCCAGGTGTGTCATTACACATCCTTATAATCCCTTCTCACTCATGTGATGCACACATGGCCTTACAATTTGTTTCTTGTGCCAATATTCAGTGTTGCAGTCAACGTCCTATCCAGGTGCCTGGAGGCTGTGAGAGTCTGGATGGGAGACAACTGGCTACAGCTGAATTATTTATTTATTTATTTATTGTTAATTTTTTTATACTGTCCACTCAGCCAAAGCCGACTCCGGGCGGTTCACAACAGTGGGTAAAAACAGATAAAAACAAATAAAACAGATAAAAACCAGCAATAAGAACCCACCCCTAAAAAGAGAGGGGTGCAAGAACTGAAGAAACCATGGGGCAGGCATCCTCCCCTATATTAACCACCCAACGGAAGCCACCCCTCCACCTGCACCCCAAACTTGGCCCGCCAGCCAGATTTTTAGTTCTTTTCTAAAGGGCAACAACTCCATCTGGAGACGCAGTTCCACAGGCAGGAGGTTCCAAAGGGCAGGTGCGGACACAGAGAAGGCTCTCCTCCTTGTGCCAGAGAGGCGAGCCCCCCTGGCCGATGGCACTATTAGAGAGCCCCTCCAGTCCGCTCTGGTTGGATGGACAGACGTCCTTAGGGCGATGCGGTCTCTAAGGTAACCAGGCCCACTACCATATAGGGCTTTAAAGGTCAAAACCAGCACCTTGAATTGAACCCGGAGGCAAACGGGTAACCAGTGCAGCTCCCAAAGCAGTGGTGAGGCATGGGCATAACGTCCACACCCCATCACCACCCGGGCCGCTGCATTCTGGACCAGCTGCAGCCTCCGAATGGTCATCAAGGGCAGCCCCATGTAGAGCGCATTACAATAATCTAGTCTGGAGGTCACCAGAGCATGAGTGACCATGAGCAAAGAGTCCCGGTCCAGGAGCGTGCGCAACTGGCGAATCACCCAAAGTTGGGTGAAAGCCCTCCTGGCCACAGCCGCCACCTGTTATTCTAGCAGCAGCCGCGAATCCAGGAGGACCCCCAAGTTGTGCACCGGGTCGGTCTGGGGCAAAATAGCCCCATCCAAAACCAAAGATGGTAGCTCCCGGGATAGCACAGGACCCCCCCATCCACAGCCACTCAGTCTTACTAGGATTCAGCTGTAACCCATTTGCCCCCATCCAGACCCCAACCGCCTCCAGACAACTGGAAAGGACTTTGACTGCATCACTGGGGTCCCCACGGGCCGAGATGTACAACTGTGTATTATCCACGTACTGATGGTACCGCACCCCGTGGGAACGGATGATCTCACCCAGCGGCTTCATGTAGATAAATAGGAGAGGAGAGAGTACCGAGCCCTGAGGCACCCCATATTTTAGGGACTTAGGACTGGACTTTTCACTCTCCAACTACACCGACTGGGTCCGGCCCCTCAGAAATGAGGAAAACCAGGACCACACAGTGCCCTAGATCCCCAATCCTCGGAGCCGTTCCAGAAGGATACCGTGGTCAAAGCCGCTGAGAGGTCAAGAAGAGCAAGGATGGACGGATGACTGCCATCCTGCTCTCGCCAGAGATCATCCATCAGCACGACCAATGCAGTCTCAGTACCATATCCAGGTCTGAATCCTGACTGGAAGGGGTCCAGATATTCCACTTCATCCAGTACCCCCTGCAACTGACGCGCCACTGCCTTTTCCAATACTTTCCCCAAAAAGGGGAGGTTGGAAACAGGTCTGTAGTTGGTTATGACTGCTGGATCGAGGGATGGCTTCTTCAGGAGGGGGCGCACCAAAGCATGTTTCAACGGTGCAGGAAATATCCCCTCCCGAAAACACGCATTAATTATAGCCCCGACCCAGCCACCTGTCACCGTCTTGGAGGCTTTTACCAGCCAGGCAGGACAGGGATCCAATGGACAATTAGTGGCACTGACCACCGCAAGGAGCCCTGTCCACTTCATCTGGGGAAACAGGATCAAACCGATCCCAGATAACACAGCAAGACTGTGCACTGGCTCCCCCCTGACCCTCCCCATCCACGCCAAGATTAAACCCTGAGCGAATCCGATCGATTTTCTCCACCAGATGGTCAGCAAAGTCCTCAGCCGATCCCTGCCAACCGGGCACAAGCCCCCCCCTACCAAGGAGGGACTTGGTCACCCGAAACAGGGTGGCTGGGCGATTATCAGCGGAGGCAATAAGGGAGGTGAAGTATTGCCTCCTCACCACCCCCATCGCCACTAGGTAGGCCCTAATAGCGGCTCTAGCTAGTGTCCAATCAGAATCATTTCTGGTCTTCACCCAGCGGCGCTCAAGGCGTCTCTTTGCCCGTTTGAGCTCCCGTAGTTCTTCCATGAACCACGGGGATGACCTAGCTCTGAGAGGCCATAGTGGAGCGATTACATTCAAGGCAGCTGTCGTTGACCCACACCACAGGTCAGCAAGTGCCTCGGGCGAATCGTGTTGCCGATCCAGGGGAAAATCCCCCAGTTCCCTCTGGAATCCATCTGGATCCATCAGTTGCCGGGGGCGGGCCACTTTAATAGACCCTGCCTCCCTACGATGAAGTGTCACCCCCAGAAAGTCTAGAGCCACCAGATAGTGATCTGACCATGGCACAGGTGTTATGTCTAGCTTCTGTAAACTCAGATCATTCTGCCACCACTCCGACAAAAAGACTAAATCTGGTGTGTGGCCACTGCCCCTGGTAGTGCCCCGAATTACCTGAGCCAGGTCCATAGTTGCCATGGAAGCCATGAACTCCTGAGCCACCCCGGAACCGGACCCCAGCGAAGGCAAATTGAAGTCCCCCAGAACCATCAGCCTAGGGAACTCCAACGCCAACGCTGAGACAGCCTCGAGGAGCCCAGGCAGGGAGTCCCTTACCCTGCAAGGGGGCAGGTACAGGAGTAGGACCCCCAACTGACCCTTTGGGCCCAGCCGCAGGAGCAGGGCCTCACAACCCAGAATTTGTGGAGCGTGGCCCTGGTGGCTCCCAGTGACTCCCTGGCTATAATGGCAACACCACCGCCCTTACCCTCATCCCTAGGCTGGTGCCAAACACCGAACCCTGCCGGACGCATCTCTGATAGAGGCACCCCATCCTCTGGTCTCAGCCAGGTCTCAGTGATGCATGCCAGGTCGGCCCTCTCCCCCAGAATAGAATCTTGGATTAGGGGCGCCTTACTACAGACCGACCTGGCATTCATCAGCAGCAGTCTAAGGGTGGTGTCACCCTGGATCAGCTGCTCAGGACCTAGAGGTGAAACTGGGGGGCCAGAACACGGGACAGATACTAAGCATCGGTCCCGCGTTCCCCGAGTGCGGCCCGCCCCGCGGTTCCCACTATAACGCTCCATGCCCGTCACAACCTCTAAATGGGCCCCTGGAACCTCCACCATTAACCCGGACGGAGTGTCGCCCCATCTTCCCGGCTGGCAGGGCCATTTCTCCCTCCCTCCCTCCCTAACCCACTTAAAACATACCCTCTCAGTCTCTCTACCCGTGTTGATTGTCAGTGTACAAAATTTTAAAGCTTTGAGCTTTGCTCAAATATCTCTGGAGCCAGCATAAACCAGGCTACAGGGAGGGCAGGATTAATTGCTTTCTGAAAAGCTTCATGCCTTTTTTTGTGTTGTGTTCGTCCTCAAGTGTTAAACAAATATGGGCAAGAATTTCACTTCAGTTAGAACTTTCCAGAATTGGTACATTTCTTCTTAAACGCAAGAATCTCGGCAAGACTGAGTGTCTGTGGATAGGGGGCCCTAGATTGTCCAAGGAGCTACAATATTTGGTACTGGATGGGACTCTTTTCCCCCTGGACAGACCCGGTGCACAATCTGGGGGTCCTCCTGGACTCACAACTCCTACTCCAGGAGCAGGTGGCAGCCGTGGCCAGGAGGGCTTTCACACAGGTTCGTGTGATTTGCCAGTTGCGCCCGTTCCTGGACCAGGACTCCTTGCTCATAGTCATTCACACACTGGTCACCTCCCAGCTGGACTACTATAATGCGCTCTACATGGGGGTGCCCTTGATGACCATCCAGAGGCTGCAGCTGGTCCAGAATGCAGCTGCCCGCATGGTGATGGGGGTGGACAGTATGCCCGTGCCTCACCCTTGTTGCGGGAGCTGCACTGGTTACCGGTATGCCTCCGGGTGCAATTCAAGGTGCTGGTTATCATCTTTAAAGCTCTACATGGTAGTGGACCAAGTTACGTAAGAGGCCACATTACCCCACGTTTATCTGCCCCTCCCACAAGAGCGGACCGAAGGGGTTCTCTAAAGGTATCATCCATTAGAGAGGTTCATCTCTCCAGTATGAGAAAGAGGGCCTTCTCAGTATCGGCTCCAGCCCTTTGGAACCTCTTGCCAGCAGACCTTCATCTTCAGCCAGAGCTGCTAGCTTTTAGGAAAAGGCTGAAGACATGGCTGGCCCAGCAGGTGTGGGGAGCTAATAGAGAAACAGCTGCCCCCGCTGGCTGATATAAACATGTTAATTGCCATCCGAGGTTTTAGATTTTATCTGTCTATTGTACTGCAAAGATTTTATAATAGATTTTATAATGTGTTTTATGTAGGGTTTTTAATTGTATGTCGAGTCTTTTGTGTAAGGTGAAGTGCAGTTGCATTGTGAGCTGCTCAGAGTCGCTTCGGTGAGTGGGCGGCCATACAAATTTAAATAATAAATAAATAAATATGCAGCGTGTGTGTGTGTGTGTGCGCATGTGTGTGCGCGCACGTGTGTGTGCGCACATGTGCGCGCGCACACACACACACACCAGCCTCAAGGGCTCTGTCCCAGTATGGTTTAATTACAGTCAAGAGCTGCTGAAAAGTCTTAATGTTCCCCCACCAGGTATTCCTCACTATTTGGACGGGGAGTTCTCAACCTTTTCAAGCCGGGGGCTGGGTCATGCTCCCTCAGACAGCTTTGGGAACCAGATGGCCATTTTGCCCTTCCTCCACTTATTGGCACTTCCTGGTGTGGTGGAGGTGGTGGTGGGCCACATGAAATTGTGCTGTGGGCCACATCCAGCCCATGGGCCAAAGGTTGAGAATCCCTGATTTAGACAAAGCCCAGACTCTTGGGTTAAGGCATTAAACTATGCAAATGGATTGTGAAATGTGAATGCTTGTAGATTAGTACTAATGTATGCACAGCTGTATCCAGAAAAACACTCCAAGGAGAGTTAATAATGGTTTAGTTAATGTCTCTAATATAGATCCCTACTATAACAGGGACCTCAAACAGAGGTTTACTCCTTCCGTAGATGACTTTTATATGAATAATAAACTTCAGTTGTTTAAATTAGTAGGCATGGTGAACATAAGTGAGTGAATAAAGTGAAGGGTACAATAAATACAACAGTCTTCCACCCAAAACATGTGGGAGTGGATGGTGATTTGCTTTTTTTGGGGGGTGGGTATTTTAGAAGGGGTTTCTTCATTTTGAAATGCTTCTGAGATCTTTTCTACAAAGCAAGAGTTCTCCATGAAGATGTTCCATATATCTTCTCATTGCTAAAAAGCAGGGGTTGTCAACCTTTTTGAGTCAGGGTCTGGTCATGCTTCCTCAGACAGTTGAAGGGTGCCAATTGGTGGTCCCCCCATTTATGACAGCTGTAAACGAGTCTGCGGCAGCAACTAGAGCAAGGCCAGAGGCTGGATTATTTGGTGCCACAGGCCTGATCTGGCCCAAGAGCCATAGGTTGCCTACCCCTGCTATAAAGAATGGAAAAAGAAATACTGCATGTAATATGTAGCTTTTTGAACTGAAGTTTAAAAAAACCACCATTCAACAGTCACAAATTAGAACGTTAACAAATTTTATGCACAAGACAGTCACTTTGTGACACAAAGAAACTGTATTATGTGACTCATTATGTGATGTGGCAATTTTCTGCGCAGTTTGGTATTGCTCAATTCTTCACTGTTCAGCACAGTAGTCTAGCTAACTGCTTAAGACTGCCGAATTCGAAGCAATAGCATAGATAAAGGTCACCCTTGCTTAGGGTTGCCAGATGGTATCCTAAAGGAGGACATACAGTAGGTAAGGGAGGACGGGAGGACAAATTATAGAAAAGAAGGACATGTCCTCCTTTAGGATACCATCTGGCAACCTTACCCTTGCTTGAAAGCCAGTCATGCCCAACTCTAGGGTTCAGTGCTCATCTCTGTTTATAGCCAAAGAGCCAGTGCTGTCTGCATCTGCAGACGTTTCCGTGGACACATGGCAGGCATGCCTCAACACCGGAGTGCACAGAATGCTGTTTACCTTCCTACCAAAGTGGTACCTATTTATCTACTTGCAATTTCTTGTTTTCAAACTGCTAGGTTGGCAGGAGCTGGGACAGAGACAGGAGCTCACTCCGTCATGCAGTACTCGGGAATCGAACTCCAACCTTCCAGTCATCGAATCCAGCATCTTAACCACTTGAGCCACCACAGCAATAGCATACAGGGGTGTGTGTGTTATATTCCTTGGAATTCCCTTCTTGAACTGAATCATTGTATTGCTTCAATCATTTGGTATAACAAAGATACCCTTGGAAAGAAGAAGTAGAATATGAATGTCAAACTATTGTTAGATAAATTAGTCTGGAGACACTTTTAAAAATCCTATAGGGTTAGGAGGTTAAGAGGTTTCAGAGCACTAGTTGGAGTTTCAGAGAATTTCTCTGCTTGTCCAGGCTTTAAGTCAATTCTCAAGGCAAAGATTGCTTTGGAAATTTGGTTTGTTTCTCTAAAGTGATGTGAGAACATATCTCCACTCATTCCCAGCTAGCAGAAACATTTCCTGGCTTAGCATCAAATTGCTTTCAGCCTGTGCTTCCCAAAAGCAGGATGGAGAGGAAGAGAACTGTGAGAAAGCCCATGACTGAAATCCTGTTGCAGTAAGTTGTTTTGCATAATTCTTCTAATGCCATCATTACCAATGATTTTTTTGAAACTGCATATTTCCCCCCTCCTGTATCAAAGGAACCATGTGTAATCACACTTATCATCAGGAATCGGTGATGGATAAGGAACCAGATGGGGAAGGTTTTAATTACAAAAAATTCACTTCTGCCAGTAAAGTCACCCCACCATTTTCAGGAAAGACTTGCCCTGGCTCCACCCTCACAATAGCTTCCTGGCAATTAAAGTGATTTTATAGGAACCTCTAGACAGAAAGCAGAAATGTTTAATGCCAGAAAAAACACCACAGCTGATGATGTCATCAGCCTTATATGGCATAATTTTTAGAGCAACAGGATTTCAGCTAAGAAGTACATAAGTCTGGGCCCATCATACAATTTAGAGCAAAGTAGGGAATGGCACCCATCCCTGGTGTAGCAAAAACATGAGATGGAATAATAAACTTATTTATTTTATTTATTGGGACATTTGTATCCCACCCTATTGGTGCAAGCGCCACCCAGGGCGGCTAACAGCAGAAAGGAGAGGGCTCCATTACAGTAGGAAACCCTCTCCATATGATACATAATAAATGCATAAGAAAACAATCATAAAACATCTAAAAACACCCCAACAATACCCTCCCTAACCCCCTAAGAAGTAAAAGATAAAAGGAAAACACAAAGGCATAAAAACAGCATAGACTAAAAACTATACTAACACTACTGACAGATCACAGAAGAACTCAACCCGGGCAGCTAAACTAGCCAGCGGGCCTGGGCCGTACCACATGAAGGGTCCCAGACCCGCTGACAAGGCCAGGTCTTAAGGGCCTTTCTGAAAGGGAGCAGCTCTATCTGGAGGCGCAATTCCGATGGTAAGAGGTTCCACACGGCTGGAGCAAACACTGAGAAGGCTCTTCTGGCCCCCGTCATGTGTGCTTCTCTTGTCCCATTGCTATGAAATCACAAAGCCTCATCCTCTAACATCAAATATGGGAGTTGAAATTTCAAGAAAATTAACATAAGAACATAAGAACATAAGAACAGCCTTGCTGGAACAGGCCACAGCCCATCCAGTCCAGCATTCTGTCTCACACAGTGGCTCACCATTTGCTTCAGGGTATTCCCAAGCAGATGCCTTCACCTGCTTAGGATTCCCTGGAAATGGCATTGAGAGATATCCTACCTATCTCTCCAACCTGGAGGTTGTCCTTAGGTATTCATAATTATAGCCATTGATACCCTTGTCCTCCATGAACTTGTCTAATCCTTTCTTAAAGCTGTCAAGTACTTTCTCTTATTTGTTTGAGAACTAGTACCCAAAAGTTTCATGGAGTGCCCCCTAGTTCTAGTGTTGTGCGACAGGGAAAACAGTTTTTCCTCATGTACTTTGTCCACACCGTGCATGATTTTATAAACTTCAATCAAGTCACCTCTTAGACACCATCGTTCAAGAGTGAAGATGCCCAACTGTTGCAGCCTCAGATGGTAAGGAAAGTGTTCCAGACCCCTAATCATTCTGGTTGCCCTCCTCTGCACTTTTTCCAGCTCCATAATATCCTTCTGGAGGTATGGTGACCAGAACTGTACACAGTATTCCAGATGAGGCCTCACCATAGATTTATAAAGAGGCAAAATGACACTTGCTGACTTATTTTCTGTACCCTTCCTAATGATCCCTAGCATTGAGTTTGCTTTTTTCACTGCTGAGGCACACTGGGTTGACACCTTCATTGAGCTGTCCACCAGGACACCAAGATCCCTTTCCTAGTTTGTCACAGAGAGTTCAGACCCCATCAGTTTATAAATATAATTGGGTTTTCCCCCCAACGTGCATCACTCTGCACTTACTAGTGTTGAAGGTCATTTGCCACTGTTTTGCCCACTCCCCCAGTGTCAAGAGATCCCTCTGGAGCTCCTCACAATCTCTCACAGTTTTCACTACCCTGTATAATTTAGTGTCGTCAGTAAATTTGGCTACCTTGCTATTTAGTCCTACTTCTAGATCATTTATGAAGAGGTTGAAAAGCAGGGGTCCCAGGACTGAACCTTGGGGGACCCCACTCTTTACTTCCCTCCACTTGGAGAATTGTCAATTTAGTGCTACCTCTGTTTCCTGTCTCTTAGCCAGTTGCTGATCCAGGACAAGGCCTGTCCCTTTATTCCATGACTGGTAAGTTTATTCAAGAGCCTTTGGTGCGGGACCTTGTCAAAAATCTTCTGAAAGTCCAGATAAACAATGTCAACTGGATCCCCCTTATCCACATGCTTGTTGATGCTCTCAAAAAAAAATGGCAACAGATTAGTGAGCCATGATTTTCCCTTGCAAAAGCCATGTTGGCTCTCCTTTAGCAGCACCTTCTTTCCTATGTGCCTATTAATTCTATCTTTTAGGATGGTTTCCATCACTTTACCTGGGACACATGTCAAACTGACTGGTCGGTAACTTCCTAGATCACCCCTGGATCCTTTTTTGAAAATTGGTGTTACATTCGCTACCTTCCAGTCATCAGGCACAAAGCCTGATTTGAGCGAAAGATTATATATTTTGGCTAGGAGTTAAGCAATTTCATCTTTAAGTTCCCTGAGAACTCATGGATGGATGCCATCTGGTCCTGGTGATTTGTTAGCATTTAGTTTAACAAGACATGCAAGGGCCTCCTCCCTGGTTATTTCTATCTGGCTTAATTCTTCAGTTTCCCTCCTTACGAAGATAGGCTCTGTTTTGGGCATGTGGTCTCTGTCTTCTTCAGTGAATACTGAAGCAAAGAATTCATTGAGTCCCACCTGGCAATCCTGTTCATATGTCCTCACTTTGAGGATCACTAAGATATGGCTACATGAACACATCCTGATTTTAAGGAAGGCATGATGCCTGTGTGATATGTTTTACTGGTCTATAAATTTATTGTATTATAATTTAATATTGTTTATGGTTTTAATGTTGTACACTGCCCAGAGTGGTCATTACCAATGGGTGGGAAACAAACAAACAAACAAACAAACAAACAAACAAACAAACAAACAAACAAACAAACAAACAAACAAACAAACAAACAAACAAACAAACAAACAAACAAACAAACAAACAAACAAACAAACAAACAAACAAACAAACAAACAAACAAACAAACAAACAAACAAACAAACAAACAAACAGTGAAAGTCCTAGCAAATCATTTCTTTGTAGCAGAGAATAGAAGATGAAGCAGTTTTTCCAAAGTCACTTTTATAGGGTGCTAATGAAGTATGAATAATCTTACATTACTGGGGTAGGAAAGACTACTAATATTTAGCTAATGATTCCTTTTTTAGTTCAGACATTATGTATTTTAGAAAATTGAGTATAAACTCCTACTTTACAAGTTAAGGGTTGCGCAGCATTACTTGCAACTTGCATGAGAGTGGAATTATTCCAATTTCTCCCTATTCATTATATTTGCAAATGTTTACATGAATATGAAAATATTGCTCTGAGACACACCCATTTTCAGAAGAAAAGGGAGTCAACACATAGAAGAAAGTTGTTCCCATTTTCAAATACTCATGTTACATTACCCTATGGGTCTATAATGTGATAGAAATGCTAAGCTATTGTTTCATTTGAAATTTAAACATCTGACTTTTCATTTTATTGGAATTAAAATATTTAAATAAGCAGAAAGACAGCACCATTCCTTTTAACATTTGGACAACTTGAAAGCTTTTCTTCAAGTGTATCAAAATATGTCCTTTTAAAACAAGTTAGGGGTTGGCTTATTTGTAAGAATGAAGAAAGAAATTTATTTGGATCATATTACAGTATTTTAAATCACTCTGAATTGTAATGTCTTTGTAATGTTTTAATAAGCTAAGATTAAATTGATCAAATTTCCATTTTGAAGCTCTTTCCAGATGTAAAATTAATATTTGACAATACAGTACAGTATAATGTTTTAGATGTTACTTTATAGAAGAAGTAGCCTAGCACTAGGAATTGATTTAACTAGCCATTTGAGGGGGGCTGTGAGCAGGCATGGATGGCCACAACCAATTGGTTGTCCTAAATTGTTGTTATTAAATTAATTAGTATAATTATATAATGTTTCTTTCTTTTAAGAGCTCAACTTACATATTAAAAAAGACTGAAAGGGGAAAGTAGAACATTTTTCCTTACTTGCCACTTCTGTGTTTGTGGTTGGGAGGAAATTGTGTGGTCCTTCGACTAACATAGTTTTCCCCTTAATTCCAGAAGAAAATGTTTAGAATTATAGGAACCAGAAAGGTAGCAGAAGCTACTCTACATAGTGAATATCCTTGCTCATAAGTTTTGCTTTTCTGTTAGAAATGAGATACTATGCATTGTGTATTTTATGATGCAAAAGCACTGCCAGACATATGGTCAGTGTTTGTGGTGAAGACATTTTTTGCCTTCCAGAAATTAGATGTCATGGTTTGGCATTGTGGGTTTTAGGATGAAACATGCAGTCTCCATTTCATCACAAACAGTAGATCTAGTGGCTTTGCTTTAGCTTAGCTTAGTTTTTTGTGATTACTGGTGAATAACATAGTAAATGTCAATTGTGAAGAAAAAAATTTCTTTGCATATTATTTTAATTTTACAGATCCCTTTGTCTCCAAATCCATTATATGTACTCTCCATCAATATTTGAGAAAGGATGCCAGTGCACCTATTATAAAAAATGTTTTCAGATACATCTAGGTAAATGTTCTTGTCAGAAAAGTTTTCAAAAGGAAAACTCACCCCACAGCCATTTTTCCTCTTTTTTAAGTAACTGATGGAGCGGCTCGGCAACAGACGCCTTCCGTGGAAGGAAGGTATGGTAGAAATTGAGAAGCCCCAGAAATGACTGTAGTTCGGTTTTGGATGTGGGGCGAGGAGCTTTCTTGATGGCGGCTACCTTAGATTTGGACGGCCTAATTCCCTCGGGCGTGACACGGAACCCTAAAAACTCAACCTCTGTTTCGAAAAATACACATTTGTCTTTTCTCAGTCGCAGCCCCGCTTTCTCGAACACGGTCAGAACTTTATCCAATCTATGTGCCAGCTCGGCCTTACTCCCCCCCGTTATCAACACGTCATCAAAATATGGCAACACCCCCTCCAGCCCCTTCAGGAGGCGTTCCACGAGCGACTGAAAAAGGCCAGGTGCCGAGTTCACGCCGAACTGTAAACGCGACACCTGGAACGCCCCCTTATGTGTAACTATTGTTTGTGCCGCCGCTGTGGCGGGGGTTACAGGGAGTTGCTGGTAGGCCTGTGCTAAATCGAGCTTAGCGAAACACTTTCCCCCATTCAGCCTGGCCAGGAGGTGGCTGACCACTGGCACCGGGTATGCATTAGGGCGGATCGCCTTGTTAATTGTACACTTATAATCAGCGCAAATGCGCACCTCCCCGTTAGCCTTCAGTGCTGTTACAATTGGAGTCTCCCACTCCGCGGAATCCACAGGAACAAGAATCCCCTGACCCACCAGTTTGTCCAGTTCCGCCTCTATTTTGTCCTTTTAGTGCGAACGGTACCCTGCGCGGTTTGAGTCTTATCGGGCGGACCTCCGGGTCTAGGTCGAAGGCTACAGGGGGTCCCTTGAACTTTCCCAGTCCACTTTTAAAAACGGCGGGGTGTGCGTCGCACACCGCTTGTATTGGATCCACGCCTACGGCATGCACCCCCCCTATGAACAAACCTAAAGGCTGAAACCACTGCGTCCCGAGGAGGCTACAACTCCCCCCTTTGAGCACCACTAGGGGAAGTTCCGCAGAATGTCTCTTAAAACGAACCCGGAATGTCCCGACCCCCAACACTGGAATGCTGTTCCCCTGTACGTCCCGTAGTGTGGCCCTAAACGCTTTAAGTTTGGGCCGCACGTGGGGGTCGATTTTCAAGAACTCTCTCTGGGGAATTATAGAATAGGAGGACCCCGAGTCAATTTCCATCCTAATAGGGGTCCCTTGTACTAGTACCTCAACGAAGTAATGGGGCTGTCCCGCAGACACGCTGAACACAGGAGCGTCGCCCTCGCTGTCGTCCGAGATGCGGCCCACGCCGTCCTGCTTCCTCGTGGTCCGGGCGCCATCTTTGGACCTCGCTGAACGGTCCGGTCTGGCCGCACGGTCTTGTGACTGTCTCCGGCCCTCTTTCCCTTTCCTGCACGCCTTGGCGATGTGCCCCCGACGGCCGCAGTTGTAGCACTCGGTTTTTCTGAATGGGCACCTCACGCGCTCATGGGCCGCTCCGCAACCATCGCAGCGGTGCCCTCCCCTTCGGACCTTCTGGACCTCCTCGCCGTCGCTGCTTTCCGAAGACGACTTCGAGGTCCGTCGGGTTGCGTGCACCGACTGTCCGGACTTTCCGTGCAACGAGTTTTCCGCTTTGCCGGCCCTCGGACGCCACTCACGCCACTTGTGCATCTCATCTACTCCAGCATTCGTGGATTCCGCGGCTTCCGCGGCCTCTACAACCTCTGTCAGTGTGGGTGGTGGCTCCTTGTTCATCAGGCTGCGCTGCACTTCCTTGTCCTTCAGGCCACACAGAACTCCGTCCCTGAGGGCCATCTCTAAGCAGTGGTCCCATCTGCAGGGGGTGGCGGCTATTCTCATAGCTGTTACGAAGGCTTCTACCGACTCGTCCGGCGCTTGGACTCGCCTCCAAAACGCGCTCCGAGCGGGAAACATCGCCCTCGAGGGTCGGAAACGCTCACGCAGCAGTTTCATGATGTCATCGGCTTTGAAATCACCCATCTTCTTCGGTGCAATAATGCCCACCAGCGTTCGCTTGGTCTCCATCCCAAGCATGCGGGTGAGGATGGCCCTCTTCCTTTCCTCGTCGTCTTCTTTGACTTTGAGTTCCACCAGTGCCGCCTGGAAGTCCATCTCAAAGAGCTCCCAGTCTTGCGGTTTGGTAATGTTGAACCCGCTCTGTGCCCTGGCTCCTTGGGGATCCATGATCCCACCTTCGTCGCCAGTTTAGTGTATGAGAGTCAAGACACAGGAAACAGCCAAGGGCTGGGTTAACTCAGGTTTATTGCATGGTGGACAGAGGGAACATGAGGTAATGGCGGACGAACAGCTCTCTATATATGGTAGCAACGTATTTGAATGTGGCTCCACGATAGCCCATTGGCTACTGCCCGCGTGACGTCATGGCTGGTCACGCCCTTCTTGTCCAGGTGTAGGTAGCGGCGGGAAACTTCCCGCGCTGTGGCCTTTGATGGGTTTGAACCAAGAGAGCTTGGACGCTCGCTGCTGCCAGCTGGTGGTCATTAGCTCGCGTCCTATTACAGGGTTTATAGTGATACAGCTGAAGGTTACATTGTTACTCGTAGGCAAGGTTACATTGGTTCAGATACATTGTTATCACATGTAGAAGGTTACACTGTTAGTGTTGTGTTCTAACAGTGTAACCTTCTACATGTGATAACAATGTATCTGAACCAATGTAACCTTGCCTACGAGTAACAATGTAACCTTCAGCTGTATCACTATAAACCCTGTAATCGGAGAGGATGACTTGTTAGTAGCTTGCCGCGGCTCTGCGGCTTTGTTGGGAGGTGTGTGCTTTGTTTGGGAAGAACCGGGGGCACTGGGGGCTAACGAAAAACCCCTCTTCTCGCTTGGATGGGTGGGGGAACACTCCAAAAACCCCCCCGGCTAGCAAAATCAAAATTGTAATCGAATTCGGGGGAAGCGGCAGCGGCGGGTGAGAACTTTTTCTGACCAAAAGTGAAAAGAAATTAGAGGAGTATAATCCATAAACTGGGAATTGGAGTCAGGTGTGTGTTACTGGAGAATTGTAGTGGTGGTTCATTTCTGAGCAAACATTATATTTACTTGGGTACTTGGTTAATCCATGTTACACAGGTCAGGTTGATGTGGTGAATTGAAGCATCATCTTCCACTGTTTCCGATCCCATGCCAATCTCATCCAGGGCCTCGGGAACTTTGCCCTGAACTGGTCTTTCCATCTGGTTACTGGCCTTCCTAGTGGTTACTTTATATCAAGTGGTATCCATTCTGTGATAGCTTTTGTCCACCTGCCATCTTTGAAGCAGCACACATGCCCAGTCCACCAATGACTTGCAAACTCAATCAATATTGACACCTGTTTTGCACCTGATCTTATACGCAGTTCTTCATTTGATATTCGGTCAACCCATTGTATGCGTAGCATCCTTCGCTTGATTACTCTTTGTGTTACATCGATTTGTTAATGTCAACTTTTGTAGGTGCCCATGTTTCACTGCCATATAATAAAGAAGGCAGAATGGTGGTGTTGATGAGTTCAACCCATAATTTTTTTGTTTTTGTTTCACCAAACACATCCTTTATGCTGTTAAAAGCTGCCCATGCTGCTTGCCTTCTTCTTGAAATTTATTTTGTTAGATCATGCCTTAGTTTAACCTCTTGCCCAAGGTATACAGAAGAATCAATGTCTTTTTGTATTTTGTTTGCACATCTCATATCTATGGCATTTGTGGAGACACTCTGTATATATTTCGTTTTTGACATATTGATCTTCAGGCTGATCTTTTGACTTTCTGCGTCTAACTCTTAGAACATCAAAAACATTACACAAATGGAAGAATTGCAATGTTAAGACATATTGTACCACATTACACAAGAGGTCCTCAAATGTGACCTGCTTGATCAGGATTGTTATATCCACACCATGTAATTGTACTGTAGTAAAATAAGTTCCTGTCAGTGGGGACTATGCCTTTCATTGAACTTGGGATGCAATTCAGGTAGAGCTGAACCAAATTAGATGGGTGCTGTTGCCAACTCGCCACTCTGAATCGGGGCCCAAAACGGAATGTGACAGGCGGAGGGGGTGAGAAATCAGGTGCACCTAGATGGGATGTCTAGGTCTCGCATCCCAGTCCTCCTTCAGACTGTCGGGCAACAGATTAACTCCCACAATTGTCCTCCCTTTCATGTCCTGAGAATCGTATCTCCAGTGTGAGCTGTCCTTTCATCCTTCTTTTATCTCCCCTCCTCCTGGGTGAACTCCAAGAACATGCAATGGGAATTTTGCAGTTGTTGTATATCTTTGGTAGTGAAACAATCTCGACACTGAACTACCAAATCCGTTCACAAAACAAATCATCCATTTGTCTTTTCATGGAAGAGAAACCCAGCCGGGCTTCTTCCTTTTATTGCGATAAGAAGCAAAACGAATTCCATAAATCCATTTGAAGAATCCAAATGCGAAGCATAGCGATTGCTAAACTACTAAACTGGTTAAATACTTTTAAAATAAAATATCCCATTCCTGGGTCCTTAACTCTAATCCTAAATTCACATAACTTTACTTAAAAATAAGAAAACACGTAGATTCTAAGTGTAGACTTGAACCTATCTACAAATTCTAAGTCCAAAAACAATGTAAAATCAGTTACGAGTTGCTTTGGCGAAAATGCAATAAGTCAAACGACCTAGCTTTCTTCCATCTCCCAAAGTATGGCCTTGCTTCGGCCCCATGTCAGAGTCCCATCTCCCGATCTTCCTGGCAATGGTACTGAACTTCAAAGTGCTCTGCAGCATCTGATGAAACCCCTTCCTAACTCGGCAAAATCGTGGCTTTTTATGCTAAAATTTCCCTCATTCTCCCACCTGGAATTTAAAAGTGTCCTTGAGATAAGATCTGAGAGATAAGATTTTTGCGTTATCTCTTCAAGATCTTTCAAGATCGAAACGTATTGGCAAAGTTACCAAGGTCTTACTTTGCCCCCTCCTTTTCATGTGGGTGTGTGTCCTAATAAGTTCAAAAGGCTATGAACTTGAAGTTCAGAGTTTAACAGGTGCATTGAGTTCTGAGAAATCCCTCTCTCTTGTGTCTTGTAAACCATGAGAGGCGCTAATCCTGATGATGTAATGTAATCTAGGAAAACACTTAGACTATCTGTGCTGCAAAATTCCATTTCTCAAACTGAGAAGCGGCGGTAAGTAACTTAATTCAAATTAATGTTTTCTAAGTTCATGTCAGGTGCATCTCATGAAAATGGTCACACACATCCTCTGGAAGATACATACTCATTTTATTTTGGCTTCATGATCTTTATGGGCAAATTTAATTGGCTACATGACATCAAACTCTCTTACTATACTTCCTACAATACATATGTAGAAGTCAATCTGATTTGTGCCCAAATAAAGGGCACACAGATTGAAGTGATCTTTTCTGTACCATTTAATATATATGTAGTTGGATTCATTGCTTATCCAAATCTGTAATATTATATGTGTGCTTCCATATCTCCATTAAAAATAAAATCCTATGATGAATGAGAAAGTTGAAATAGCTGTGTCCTGGGTGTGAGTTTCAAAGCACGATCAATTTTGTGTTAAATCTTAAGTATTGAGTGTAGTGTGCTATATTGGGACATGCACCTTCTCAGGTGTGAGGTCCAATCACTTCACAAACACAGCCAAACCTAATAGGATAAAAAGTTTAGGAAATTAAACTGGGGGGGAAGAGAGAGAAAGAAAAGAATGTCCGAGAAAGAAAGGCAATATTCTTTTTCTTCAGTTCAGACTGCTGAGCTTTTAATATAATTTGTTAATCCATTAATGTTAGACCATAAATGAAGGGTCTGCAGCATATTGCTTCACTTCCCTACTTTTTTCTATAGCCCTGGACTGGCAGGATCAAATAATCCAAGAGAAGGACCACAAAGTTCTAAGAACAAAATGGCACTTTTGTGAACACCGCCAACATTGCCCCTACTAGCTGTGGATGGGGATGGCCTCTTTGAACTTGGGTTCCCTGAAGGGCCCTGGTGCCATCTGTCCTGACAGTCCTCAGGGAGGCTGAGTTAGCTCCACTCCCAGCTCTTAATCAGGCCCAAACTCCTATCACTGGGCGCCAGATTCAGGAAGACCATTTTGCACACACAGCAATGCTCTTGTGTGACCAATTGCCACTTTGTGCTGAATGATTTGATGCATGGTTATAAGGTTCTTTTTTTCCCCAGAGAAGCTTTGAAAGAGGAACAAAATAATAAGTGTAGCATGGAGTGAAATGTTTCATCTTCAGAATCTGGAGCTGCATGAAATAACCACATAATGAGTGGCCAATTGTTTGCAGATGTTGAACTTCCTGAAGCCTCTCTCTGTTTCCTTCTCTTGTGCACAATTTGAAATTTACTCAGTAACAAAACTTTAACCATACTCACAGGCCATTTTCAACTAGCCACAACGCTTGAGCAATGTTTAATCTTTTTGTTGGAAGGTGTTTTCTCTTGAGCCTTTTTGCTGTCTGAACTACACTTTCCCACTAAACTTATATATAGGTGACAACTACAGCTCTTCTGTAACCTCCCACACTTTCTTCCATCTTGTTTCTTTCACATAAAAATCTGCCCCATGGGGAAAGATGCAGAGTTCAGAAAAGTTACATTTCTGGATGTCTTTTTGTGCCACTACTACTAAACATTGAAGATCACTGCAACTATTTTGACTTTGCATGCAGCAAATCTAAACAGTAATACTCTGTTGCTTACAAATCAGGTTCCCAACAATAGATTCCCCTTGAAGCAGTTTAACATTAAAATTAGGTTTTCCCTTCTTTTTATACGAATTTTAGATCTATACTGTTAGATTGCCATATTGTTGAATGTATTTTGTTATGTGTGGTTTTATTCTTTTTATGTTTTAACCCGTAAACTGCCCAGAGCAATGATTGCATTAATGGGGCGGTATATGTGTTTGTGTATAAATAAATAAATAAATAAATAAATAAATAAATAAATAAATAAATAAATAAATAAATAAATAAATAAATAAATGTTAGTTAACATATTCTCCTTCTTCCAAATTTTTTGCATTTATTTTACTTTGAATAATGAGTTATAGCAATCTGTACTTTTCTTACCCAATCAAATAACTGAATTATTTCTAGTTTTCTGTGTTTTATGATTTCTTTGTATTTTGTACTACAACTTCCAGAATCACCTATGGGATTTTGTGGGCTCAAAAAGCTATTTTTCTAAGCTCTGGAAGGAATAGTTACTCATTTTCTTTAGACCAGCAGTTCTAGATGCAAACATTTTCTCTGTTTCCTTCGCTTGAACACATGTTGAAATTGTTCGGTAACAAAACTCTAACCACAATCATGGAACATTTTCAACAAGCCACAGACAACATCTTTCAGGGGACGTTAAAGTACACCTCTGCAGGAAATGGTTTTGTTCAGCCCCTCCTATTGTTGCAATGAGACACGGGAGGCGGCCGTGTGGCGAAGTCCAGCCCCGATCGGAGTTGGGAGCAAGTATTTATTCCCTGCCTAGGGGCGAAGATGCGTATCTAGGATAATCACGCCATCCCCTGTACAGAAGGCTTGCATGCATGGTATTTTCCGGTGGTGTGGCTAAAACGGTGGGTCTGGAGACTACCCTGAGGTTAATGGACAACCCGCACTTAATTGCCTTGAGCTGGTGAAACCCATTGTTCCTGTCCTAATCTCGGAGTCTGTGTGGATTGACCCCGGGCACCTAGCTTTGTCCCTTGTTTGTCCCTGTCTGCTTGCCTAACTCTATTTGCCCCCAGCCTAAGCCATTGTTCATGCCTAACCTGCCCGCTTATTTCCCAATTTCCTCTCCAGCCGAGCACGACCCCAACTAATTTGGGGACAGGCATGCAGGTCTGTGGACACTGGGCCATACCTGTCAAGTTTTGGATGTGAAAATAAGGGAAATTTCCCGGCAAATACAGGATACTTGACAGCTATGTTTATCCTGTGCTGCCATCCAATGGCAGCAATAGGGCACTGCAATCTAATTAATAAGGGATGACGGTGGGAAAGTGGGTAAAATAAAGGGTTTTCCTGGCCAATAAGGGATACTTGACAGCTATGCACTGGGCGCACCCCTCGGGAGAGGTTTAATATCCAATTAATGCGAGCAACCCACATCCTATGTGATAAATAGGTTGAGCAGAAGAGATAATCAAAAGCCATAAAAAAGACAAAAATATAAACAATTTATTTAAAATAAATATTATGGTCACAGAACTGTCACATTACATAAAGTCAATTTGAGTTCTGCTTTAGTTCAACAGGTATGCTCTTTGAAAATGACTGTATATTTATTTATTTATTTATTTTTGCACATTTATATCCCGCCCTCCTGATGGGTACACCACTCAGCGCGGCTAACAATATAATAAAAATTACAATAAAAACAATTCAATCACAATAACTAAAAACAAACCTAACACCTCAATTAAAACCAGCATTAAAACACAAACAAATCGTCATAAAAAAAACAACCCACCCCACCTTAGCCATGTTAAAACTGAATAACCAAGCCTGGGGAGCAGCCCCTCACATAGGCTAAATCAGCCACCGGGCCTGACTGGTAGAGTCAAGCGTGCTCCAAACTTGCTGAAAGAGCCATGTCTTCAGCCTCTTTCTAAAGGGGAGTAGATCCGTCTGGAGACGCAAATCTGTTTTTGGCATGATTTATACAGATTTAGAGTGTGTATGTACATCAGACTGAGAGCTACTAAGTATAGAACAATTGCTACATCTTAGAAATAACATAATAAATAATTAGTATCATTTTATTTATTTATTTTCTTAATGATTATAAGTTATACCACAAGAAAAAAGGTTATTATATGGAAATGAGGGTGGGGGGAATGTGAATCTGCATCTCTTGTTTTCCTTTTTGTGACAAATTGCATAGCAAAAAAGTTTGGCAGGATCCTGTGTATGTACTGAGAAGGGAGACTGGGTGGGGTGACATAGCAAAGGTTAATTCTCTTGTGTGGGAAGTCAGTAGCTCTTACACACACACACATCTTTATTCGACCGTCAGTCAGTACAAAATAACACACAGAGAAGTAGCTCTTACTTATGGTTTTTAGACTTTTTCCACCTAGTCTAAGCCAAGAAATATAGAAGCAGTAAGGTCTCTGCCAAAGGACAATTAAATGTACTTTATGTTACTGAAGAAACCCCTTCACTTAGAATTTGATCACTAGCCTATTGAGATTCCACACAGCAGATGTCTCTAAAGTGGAGCTGTCCTGGCAGCTGGCTCACAGAGCAGTCTCCTACCACTCTGTCATTCCAGATGCATTCCATCTGTGAATGAAATGTGGTTCAGCCAATCTAGTCATGTGGGAGGAGAAGACATACTCATTGATTTGGTTTACTCCTCCAATTTCTTGTGCAACTAAGAACATTTCACACACATAAACAATTACTCAACAGTGAGGAGTTCCAATTTTTTTGAGATAGCACTCTGTACCATCCACCCTTCTACAAAATGGATGACAGTAGGACATTCAGAGTTACTATCTACTTTCAAGCAACTGAGATAGATATCAGGAAGCAGAGTAGATAAATGCTCAAATTATCTATCTATAATAAACTAGCAGATTTGCCCTGCCTCGGCCAGGTCCCTGTGACTTTCTGAGATGTGGGCTTCCCCCGTCTTGCTTTGTGTTTGCTAGCAAAGGCAGCAAGAAAGAGAAATCCCAGTGTGACGTGTTTTCGTAGGTCCTTCCTTGGAAGGCACACAATGCACGATGGGATTTGTAGTCCCCGTTGAGGCCCTGTTTGCCATCCTGTCTTCCATGAGAACTACAATGCCAACAGTGCATAGCACATCTCAGGGGATGGTGCTGCCGGTGATTTGGGAAGGAGAAGAGGGAGCCTTCCTTCCCCTCCGGAGGCTGCTGGCCAGTTCCCTCTGTCTTTCCCTTGCCCCTTTCCTTTTTTCCTGCCTTCCCTCCCTCTTACCGTCCCTCCTCCTTGCCTTCTCTTTTTTTCCTCCCTTCCACATGGCCTCCCGGCTTGCAGTCTTGCACTTTCACCCCTTCCCCTCCTTCCCGCCCTTCCTTTCCTTCTCTTCCCTCTTTGCTCCTTCCCCATTTCCTCCATTGTGCCTTCCTGCCTGCCTCCCTCAGTTCTACTCCCCTTCCGTCTCGCTTTTCCTCCCTGTCTCTCGCGTGTCCTCAATTGCCACCTGGAGTGAAGTGTGGGGAGTGCCTGTCGCCTCAGTCAGTGGCAGTTGGCAGCATCTCTGAGGGTGGTTTGTGTGTGGCTGTTTGTTTTTGGCATGCTTGGGGTCTTCTGTGTTCAGCGGTGGTGCTTGGCGCAAGCTGCCTCTGAACGGCGGTGCGGGAAACCAGCTCCACGAGCATGCGTGTATGTTTTGGGTGGTTTGTGGGGCTGGTGCCCCACCTTTGGCCCCTGGACCCTCGTGGAGACCATCTCTGGTAGGAAAGGCAGGTGTGGGCGAACCATCACGGGATGGTCTCCACACCTGAGAGACATGTGTGTCCACACTCCTTCCTTATAGGTATAGATAAACCTTTGTCTGTAGCATGTGTGTTATGAGGCAGATGTTGTTTCCGGGGTTATAAATTTCAGGATTATTGTCCAAAATCAGCAGTAGCAGCTCTCAGATTTGCTTTGCCTTTGGGGGAAGAGAACAGGATATGAATATAGCCAGGCACGTACTGGTATATCAGGCAATCGGGCTTTGTCCCACCCCGCCCTCACCTCTGGCGCCCTGGGATGCTAATAGCAATGTATGGGATTCCTCCCAACCCCCCAATAGGCGCCCCCACCACTCCCTGTCCAGCGCCTTCCCATGGTGCCCTGCACACCCCTGAATATAGCAGTATAAATCAAGCATTGTGTTGGAAATTTCAGGATTTTTTAAACATGTCTTAACATTTTTCTGGATCAATATCAAGGACCAATGCACCAACTCTGAATTGTGAACCCTATTTATTTCACAACCTATGCCCAAGGGCCAGTGTAATACAATAGCTAGACATCCCTTCCCCGACGACTGGGGGTGAGTTGAAAGCCTCGATCATAAGGACCTGGTGGTTGCTTTCGATCTCGCAATCGGCTTCCCCGACCCCTGGCAGTGGAGAACGTGACAGGGCATCAGCGTGGCTGATGTTCTTGCCGGGCCTGTGCACCAAAGTAAAATCATATGCATTTAGGAAAATTGCCCAACGCAATTGGGGACAGAATTTGGGGCATGGGCTTCCCATTCACAAAGATTCCAAGGAGGGGCTTGTGGTCAGTTACGATGGTAAAAGGTCATCCGTAAAGGTAATCGTGGAATTTCTTAGTGCCTGCCACGATTGCCAACACCTCCCTGTCTGTCTGAGCATAATTTTTCTCAGGCTTTGAGAGTGAACGGGAATAGAATGCTATGGGGGCTTTCCTCCCGTCATTTAGTACATGGCATAACACAGCTCTTACCCCCACAGGGGATGCATCGCACACAAGTACAACTTTCCTGTTAGGATCAAAATGAGTTAATACAGCATCGGAAGATAGCAGCCTTTTAAGATCTAGGAACGCTTTCTCCTGGCAATGGCCCCAGTGCCAAACAGTATCTTTCTTAAGAAGCCAATGTAATGGTTCGGCACCTGAGGCTTTGCGATGGAGAAAAGCGTGATAGAAGTTTAACAATCCTAGAAATGATTGCAATTCGGCTTTACATTTTGGCCTGGGTGGATTTCGTACAGCCGCCACCTTGGAGTCAGAGGGCATGATACCTTGGGGTGTAATTCGGTACCCCAGGATCTCCACTTTCTGTGCCAAAAACACACATTTGTCTCTTCTGAGACATAGACCAGCCCTCTTGAAACATGAGAGGACTCGATTGAGCCTGGCCGCTAGTTCAACGGTGTCCTTAGCGGTGATCAGGACATTGTCAAAATATGGCAGGACACCGGGCAAACCTTTTAAAATACATTCTACAAGAGATTGAAATATTCTGGGGGCTGCATTCACCCCAAATTGTAGTCTAGTTACCTTAAATGCCCCCTATGCATTACTATGGTCTGGGCTATGGCAGCAGCAGGAGACACAGTCAATTGTTGAAAAGATGGCAGCGCGTTCAGATGCTGCGGCTGAGAGCTCCTTACTTTTGAGACATGGTCAGTTAAGTAGGGTTATTTATAGCCGTCAGGAATTGTTGTTTTATAGAAGCAGAAGTGGAGACTGTGTTATGTGTGAAAAACTGTGGGCTTGCAAGATTCCAGAAATCATAAATCACCAGACCTGGAGGAGGAGGAGGAGAGAGCGAAGGCAAAAAGAAGGGTATACATACCAGTTCTATTTGAAAGCAAGCTGTCATCTTTACATACTCATTTCAATTTCTACTTTATACCTGCTGTTTTACATAGACCAGGGGTGGCCAACCTTGGTGCCCCAGGTGTTCTTGGCCTTCAATTCCCAGAAGCCCTGATCAGCAGGTGTGCTTACTTTGGCTCAGGTAATTGAACACCTGGGGCACCAAAGTTGGCCACCCCTGACATAGACCCATATGATTCTGAGGCACAAATACTGTAAGTTGCATTCCTTTGGAAAAAAATATCAATGTTCTCATTCCTGAGCTACCTCAGTAAAAGACCACTGGCCTTCTCTTAATTGAGCCAAGACATTTTGATACCTTCAACCATCAACTTAAGATCCACATGAGACAGGGAAAAAAACATTAAGGCAAGCTCTTTTCCCCATCTCAATCAATCAAATGAACAAACAAACATTAAATAACTATCAATTTCCTGCCCTAGGAACTGCAGTGGCTCAGTGGTTATGAAGCTCACATTGTTAGCTGTAAGGTCAGCAAGTCGGCAGTTCAAGAACTGAGTACCGGTGGTGTGTTGTCCCACAGGGATACAGGGACTCATCCCAGTATGCCCCAGCGACTGGCAGACAGAGGTAATGGGAATGTATGGGATTCCTCCCTCCCCCCCATCACTTCCTGTCCACTGCCCTCCCAAGGTGCCCAGGACAACCCTGCTGAGTACTGCATGATGGAATAAGCACCCGTCTCTGTCTCACCTCCTGCCAATCTAGCAGTTTGAAAGCAAGACATTGCAAGTAGATAAATAGGGACCACCTTGGTAGGAAAAGATCTTGGGGACATGCAAGGAGCCTCATTCAGACGTCCCCTGAGCGGAGTTCCTCCAGCAAAAATCCTTTCAACCCAGAAAGCACTTTCGTGTGCTTCTGACATGATAAAAAAAATTGCTGCTCTTTCAGTAACATCCAAAATCTTCCATCTGGGGTAGCTGTTACACTCTACTTAACGTTAGGGCTGGCCCCACCCTTCCTACACACCAGACTTGCTTGAGTCATAAGATATCCCAGAGGACTTGCGACTGTAGCCTTTATAGCACTTACAAGAGTCTTCCTGAGGAGGGAGGGGCATTATCCCCTCCCTACTAACTTCATATTTTCAACAAGATCTTTACTCATAAGCAATTTATAGTCCTCCTATACTGGAAAAGTATTTTGGATTACAGCACTGGCAGGATTGTAGCCTTATTCTCCTTGGCAAATTGTTGAGTTCTTGCAGCCTTCATGATTGACTTGCTGCCTTCTCCCTCTGAGCTTCATTCCACCTAACTTGATAAATATTTCAGATTCACCTCCATCCTCACCTAGGATTTTTCTGTCATAGGGCCAAATTGATAGGGGTAAGGAGAGAACCTTGACCATCTAGGTAGTGTGAGAGACGAGCATAGGGGTCAGCAAACTTTGTTCTTCATGTGTTCTTGGACTGCAATTACCAGAAACCCAAGTCAGTACAACTGCTGATCAGGGCTTCTGGGAATCGAAGTTCAAGAACATCTGGAGAGCCAAATTTGCTGACCCCTGCACATTGAAAAGAATGAATAGACAACCAGAAACCCCTAGTTAAACATTTGAATGGCTAATTAAAATCAATATCTAAAATAGCACTGTCCCACCTCCACCTTCAACTTGGCTTTGTCCCCCCCTTTGCCCACAGAATTATTGGGGAAATCACACACACACCCCAGCTATTCCATTTATTTAGTGGTGTATGAGGTAGGGAAAAAACCATGACAGAGAAATGTAGAGAGATCAGCTCAGTCTCATCACACACACACACACACACACACACACACACACACACACACACACACACACACACACACACACACACACACGCACACACACACCTTTAATTAGTTAACAGCTGTAATTATAGCCAGAATAGGAAAAGAGAAAAAATTGATTCTCCAGCATGTGGAAGCCCTTCCATGCTTGCTGCTTGGAGGAAGGTCAGAGGAAGAAGAGTTATTAACAAAACAATGGAAGCAAGAAACAAACAAACAAACAAACAAACAAACAAACAAACAGGAAGAGGCGTGTTTCAAAAGCCAGAGGTAAGAAATAAAACTTTAAAAAGCAAATTAATGGCAACGGACATGAGGCTGTAAAGCCTCCTCTCACCAATACCCAGTTTTAGTGTATGCAAGATTGTTCCTATTTGAATAAGAGTACAGTATAGGCTTTTGTTATCCAGCAGAATTCTGAAATCTCTTCCCATTCTTTCTGTTGCTACAGCTTGGACTTACATTAGTTTTTTGCTGCCACATCACATTATGGACTCTCATTTACTTAACTGGGGTACACAGAAAGAGCCTCCTTGTGTTGCCAACTGATCTTTCTCACACTAGGCCAGGTGAAAGGAACTGCTGAATGAAACCACCAAGAGGTAGCTTGGTCTGGCCTAGACAAGGAAGAAGAAGAAGGTGAAATGAACTACAGAATGAATTCGCCAAAAAGGTGGCTTCATTTTGGCAGTTTAAAGTCTGACCTAGACACAAAAGAAGAAGAATTTACTTGGCTACTAAGCTCTTTTTTTGTACTTATCCTTTGTTATTTTGGAGCCCTCTAAAACTAATCAATTAACAACAAGAAAGGAAATAATAAATTCAAGAGAAAGAGTTGGCAACTTGAAAACCTATTGTTTAAATAAATAAATTTCAGTGTTTATTGTAAGAAAATTAGACAAAGGCTCTACTTTCTGCTGGTAGGAAATGGCTGAGAGGTTTCAGCCTTATATCTTCCTGAACTTTTTAAAACAGCAGCTGTTTCCCAGATTTCACAATTATGAAAGGCTCACAATTATTCAGGCTCTATGTATTTCTTCTTTTTCTCTGTCTCCACCTCTTGTTCTTCTTCATGGCTGCCCAGAGGGAATAAAGCAGAAGAAAATGTCTTCCAATGTGTGTGGTCATGACTCACGTGTGTTGTCACAACAAAAAGATAATTTTCTTGGCTTGATGACACAGGAGTTTTTTTTTTTTAAGACAGGGAATAACAACAATTTGTTGTTAAGTGCTGTCAAGTGCTTCTGTCTTAAATAACCTTATTAATCCGTGACCTACAGATAATCCTACCATTTTAACAGCCCTGCTCTTATTGTACAAAATACATACTATGGCTCCCCTTTTTCAGAGGTAATCCATCTTAAATTCCCATCCCCATCTCCGCCAAAGTGTGATGTAACTGTAGGACTGTTGCTGCAATTTCCCATGCAAGGGAAATGATGCTCTAAAAGTTGCAACAATGGCTTTTTACCTTAGATAGAGCATGAAAAGCATGATTTTCAAGCTGGATTTCAAAAAGGAAGGGCCATTTGAGATCATATTGCAAAATTTCATTGGCTACTGGAATGAACCAAAGAATTCCAGAAGAAGATCTGTCTGCTAAACATACTACAGCAAAGCCTTTGATTGGGAGGATAATGAGAAACTATGAGTTGTTTCGTAAGAAATAGGGGTTCCTTGACATTTGATTATTCTGATTCATAATCTGGATTAGGAACAAGAAGCTACTACTAGGCTAGAATATGGAAAGACAGAAATGTTTCTTATCAGCAAAGATATCAGACAAGGCATTTTATCCCCTTATATGGTCAATCTGTTGTATGCAGTACATATCATACAGAGTTGAACTAGATTCAAATGAAGGAGTTTAAATTGGTGGAAGAAACATAAATAATTTAAGATATACAGATGACACCATCTGACTGGCAGAAAAAAGTTGTGACTTGAAATGACTTTTAGTCAAAGTGAAAGAAGCAAGTGCCTAAGCAGGACTGCAGTTGAACAAGAAGCAAACAGAAATCATGACTACATTCAGTCGACAGTGCAGATGAACCTAAAATCAGAAGAAGACTGAAAGTTAGAAGGGCAGCAATGAAAAAATTAGGAAAAAACGATCAAGTGCAAGCATGTGTCATCAGAGACAAGTGACGTGGAATCCTGTGTATTCCCCTTGACAATATATTGTACAGCTTCCTATTAGGACACACACTGATGCAAAGACCACATGACATGAAATTGGCCTTAAATAAACTTCAAAAAACCCTGTTCCAACTCCCAGTTAATTCCAACAGTGTAGATAACCCCTAACAAGCAAGTAAACAGCTCTGTGGATTTGACTGTATCAAATGTAGTAAAGAGAGGGAGATGTACAAGGCAAAGTCCAAACCACAAAGAAAGGTGCTCAGGGCATGACCAAAGGAAGATACCTGGAGGGAGGGAAAGGACTACAGCAGGGGTCCCCAACCTTCTTTGCACCACAGACTGATTTCATGCTAAACAATTTTTCCACGGACAAATAAGTGGGGATGGTTGGATTTTTAATCTCTCCCATCTGCCAGCCAAAGCTTGAATATGGTCAGTGTGATACCTCACTGTGCACAGGTGAGAGAAGAAGCCCCATTGTAGCTCAAAAACAAGAAGGAATGGCCCATCCACCTGCCAGCCACACCATTTGACTCAGGCAGTAAGATATCACACTGCACACAGGCAGGGGGGGGGCAGACCCCGCCATAGTTAAGCAATGTGGAGGATGGGCCCAGCCACCTGCCTATCTGCTGTGTCTGAAGCCCAAGCTATCACTCTGTTTGCCAGGCAGACCCGGCAGAGCACATTGAGAGCAGAAGGCTGCCATCAGGGGTCCCAGTGCCACCACCCCCACATACACACAGCCCAGTTCAGAACTGCCCATGGCCCAGTACTGGTCCACAGCCCAGCGGACCCCTGGACTACAAGAAAGGAAAAGGAACCAGAGAGCTCATATAGAACGTCTTTCTATCAGTGTGGTAGAGAAAGCATAACAAATTAATCAGAGAAGTTCAGACTTTTGACAGTAAAAATGCATTGGATTTCAACTGGTATATAGCCAGCTGGAGAGCATGGGAAGCCCTCCCTTTGGAAACAGTGCCTTCTCTTCTCTGCTACTGCAACCTGATACAGTCTGATGTAAACTTGGTTTGTGCTTTAATCTAGAGAGTTCTTAAGCATTTGTTATATTTTAAAAATCACTTATAACTATCCATTCACCAAACTCAATACTGACTTTGAAATATAAAACATGGAGCATTGTTGAAGGGTTTCTCCTTCTCAAATAACCTTACACTACAAAGCTTGGATTGTAATCTGAAATGTGAAGGAAAGCAATTGTCTTGATTAGTATATTTATTTGATTTTCTTTTTAATTTAACTAAAATATCTTCCAAAATGTTTTTGAACAAAACCAAATGTTTCCGAGACAATGCAATACTGCCCCCTTCCTTTTATCATAGAAATTTCTTCTCCCACCCTTCAATGATGACATATTCTACTCTAATGACAAATAGATGTCTCCATGGGGACTCTTCCACTTAGCAAAAATACAAAAATAAAAAACAAGACACCCACACCCATGCAGTATTTACATAAAACTAGTAATCCCTGTACTATTGCCTAATCTGAGTCCCTTTGGGAGACTATGACATCGACAACAGGAAGGCATAAGTGATAAAGCTGCAGAAATATATTATTGCCTCCACTGATAATTGCCCAGCCACCCTGTTTCGGGTGACCAGGTCCCTCCTGGGTAGGGCGGGGCCTGTGCCTGGTTGGCAGGGATCGGCTGAGGACTTTGCTGACCATCTGGTGGAGAAAATCGATCGGATTCGCTCGGGGTTCAAACTTGGCGTGGACGGGGAGGGTCCGGGGGGAGCCAGTGCGCAGTCTTGCGGTGTTACCTGGGATCGGTTTGATCCAGTTGCCCCGGATGAAGTGGACAGGCTCCTTGCGGCGGTCTGTGCCACTAATTGTCCATTGGATCCCTGTCCCGCCTGGCTGGTAAAAGCCTCTAAGACGGTGACAGGTGGCTGGGTCGGGGCTATAATTAACGCGTCTTTTCGAGAGGGGGTGTTTCCTGCACTGCTGAAACATGCTCTTGTGCACCCCCTCCTGAAGAAGCCATCCCTCGATCTAGCAATCCTAACCAACTACAGACCTGTCTCCAACCTTCCTTTTTTGGGGAAGGTTCTGGAGAAGGCAGTGGCATGTCAGCTGCAGGGGGTACTGGATGAAGCGGAATATCTGGACCCATTCCAGTCAGGATTCAGACCTGGATATGGTACTGAGACTGCATTGGTCGTGCTGATGGATGATCTCTGGCGAGAGCGGGATGGCAGTCATCCGTCCATCCTTGCTCTTCTTGACCTCTCAGCGGCCTCCAATACCATTGACCACGGTATCTTTCTGGAACGGCTCCGAGGATTGGGGATCCAGGGCACGGTGTGGTCCTGGTTTTCCTCATTTCTGAGGGGCCAGACCCAGTTGGAGAGTGAGAGGTCGAGTCCTAGGCCCCTAAAATATGGGGTGCCTCAGGGCTCAGTACTCTCTCCTCTCCTATTTAACATCTACATGAAGCCGCTGGGTGAGATCATCCGTTCCCACGGGGTGCGGTACCACCAGTACGCGGATGACACACAGTTGTACATCTCGGCCCGTGGGGACCCCAGTGATGCAGTCAAAGTCCTTTCCAGCTGTCTGGAGGCTGTTGGGGTCTGGATGGGGGCAAATGGGCTACAGCTGAATCCTAGCAAGACTGAGTGGCTATGGATAGGGGGTCCTGCGTTATCCCAGGAGCTACCATCTTTAGTTTTGGATGGGGCTGTTTTGCCCCAGACCAACCCGGTGCGCAACTTGGGGGTCCTCCTGGATTTGCGGCTGCTGCTAGAAGTACAGGTGGTGGCTGTGGCCAGGAGGGCCTTCGCCCAACTTCGGGTGATTCACCAGTTGCGCCCACTCCTGGACCGGGACTCTTTGCTCATGGTCACTCACACTCTGGTGACCTCCAGACTAGACTACTGTAATGCGCTCTACGTGGGGCTGCTCTTGATGACCATTCGGAGGCTGCAGCTGGTCCAGAATGCCGCGGCCCGGGTGGTGATGGGGTGTGGACGTTATGCCCATGCCTCACCACTGCTTCGGGGGCTGCACTGGTTACCAGTTTGTCTCTGGGTGCAATTCAAGGTGCTGGTTTTGACCTTTAAAGCCCTACATGGTAGTGGGCCAGGGTACCTTAGAGACCGCATCGCCCTAAGGACGTCTGTCCGTCCAACCAGAGCGGACCGGAGGGGCTCTCTAATTGTGCCATCAGCCAGGGGGGCTCGCCTCTCTGACACAAGGAGGAGGGCCTTCTCTGTGTCCGCACCGGCCCTTTGGAACCTCCTGCCTGTGGAACTGCGTCTCCAGACAGAGTTGTTGCCCTTTAGGAAGGAACTAAAGACCTGGCTGGCAGGCCAAGTTTGGGGTGCGGGTGGGGATGGGGGTACCGTTGGGTGGTTGGTATAGAGAAGTGTGCCTTCCCCCAAGGTCGCTTCGGTTCTTGCGCACCTTTTAGGGGTGGGTTGTTTAACTTTTAACTTTGTTTTATCATGTGTCTTTTATGTATTTACTGTCCGCTATGTAAACCGCCCTGAGTTGGGTTGTACCTGAGTGGGTGGTATATAAGCGTGAAAAATAAATAAATAAATAAATAAATAAATAGTAGATTTATATTTTTCTACCTTACATAACAAATCAGCTTCCTCTAATGAAATATGCTATATGAAATAGAATGTCTTAAATTTGTGTTACCTTGTAAAAAAAATTCCTTGGTTCTGTAAAGTGTGCAGAAAAGATCTTTAATTTCTCATTTGAGAATACTGTATCTAAATTTACATTGTTTCAGGTTGTGATGGACTGTTCGCTTTTTAATGGTTTTTAAATTAGCTTCATGAGAAAATTGCAGAAAACAGACAGATCTTTAGATGAGTTAGCTGGAAAGTCACAAGGGATACTGAACTAATTTGTTCAAATCACATTGCAATTAGATGCAATCTGTGCAAAGAATGTCTGTCCAATCTATCTTTGCACTTTATCTTTGCACTTTAGCTGAAAAACAAAATGCAGATTTTTATTCTACATTTCTTCAGAAATATGAAATATTCTATCACATAACTCCAAAATACTGGGATCATTTTTTAAAAATTGAGGTATCTCCAGGCTACCAAGCGTGGATTTGAAATGTTTCAGGCTAGGAAATTGAAGAGTGTTTCATTTATAGATTCCATGCTGAATATACTGTAAATATTGGAGTGTTAGTAGAAATGTATAAAGGTATTTTGTCAATGCAGTGAGCTTGAAAACCTAATCAGTTTATATGACATTGGAAGGGAAACTTATTTAACATGTTGGTCGAAGTCCTATTAGGATTTTATACCAGTGTAACACAAATGCCATATTAGGCTAACTGCCACAAGTTAAAAAAATCACTGTAGACATGATCTGCAGCATGCTGTATTTACTCTTCAGACCCTGTGGACTGTGTTTAGACAAAGTAGTGTGATACTTAAAAACTGCCCCATAACCTGTACTTTGAAATAATTTAAATGACCGCAATGCTTTGCACATTACATCAAAAACAAGTTATGTCATCCTCACGCATTTTCATATATATATAATGGAATGCCACTATAGCTCTCGGTTTTTTTAAAAAAAGAGTGGATTTCTTACAGGCAACTGCATTATTTAATTTCTCCCTTTCGGTCTCTGGCCAAAAGTACTAAGTACAGAATACAGTAAAGAAGTGTATCTATTGGTCATTTTTCTTATTCAAAGAATAAGAGGGAGTATCTTGTCTGTTGCACGGTCAGACACTGATATAGGATACCATACTTAAGAAAGATAACTCTGTACGATAAGATGGAAAGATACCACATCTTTTAGAAAATTAGCAGTGTGGTTCATTTCACAAGTAGATTACAAACTGATAATAATGCTAAAAAGCTGCTATTTTGTAACTAAAGGTGCAACAACACTGACAAGTATTTGGCTTTGCGGCAGCTTGATACACATTCTCTTTGATGGTTGTGTTCAATTTAGGTGATCACACAAACACTCCAGAGTATATAGATGCCAATGTCTACCCTGGCCCTCAATTCATTGAGATTTGATAAGTTTCTGCAGCCCATGACCTCACTTGCTTTGAAACTGTCCTGCTGGTGATCCCTGGCCTCCCTTTATTTTTCTTTTTTAAGGGAGCAGTCTGTACAAAGTTAAAGTAGCACTAAACTAATATCTCTATGCAGTGATAAGGTGATCTAGGGCTAAACTCAGTGCTGTAATTTGTTTTTAAAAGATGATTTAGGGTGGCTAGGAAGAAAGATTGGGTGGATTTTTTTCATGTTGTCCCAAAACATCATACACCTACTTAATACATCACCATAATACCACCCAGAGTAGTGTCCCTGGACTTTTGCAGAACAAAACAAATGATCACAAAGGGAATCTGTTCAAATTATTTTGACTTGAAAAAAGTAGAGCCCTCCCCCATCATGACAAGGGGGGGAAAGCTCTAAATTGGAAGTAAAAACAGCTCACATTGCCCTTTGCATCATACAATCACTAAAAATGTCACCCATGCTAATCTCAAAGTAATTGTCTATATATCTGCAGTCTAAGTCCTCTACAAGTAGTATCAGTAATACATGCTTCTTTGAAATGATACTTATTCCTGCAACCATAGCAGTTTGCAGCAATATCACTTTGCCTGTACCTACTAGCGGACAGCCTGCATGTGCTTCCATATGTTGCAAGTACAAAAATGACCATTCCACTATGTATAAATCAGGCATCATGGGGGAAAAACTAAGGCGTAACCCAGTACAATATACAGTACTGTACAGTGAAGCAAACATTCTCACATTGATTATGTGTGATACTTTCACTGTACTTTTAAGTCTTTTAAAACGACAACGACCACCACCACCAGCACAACAACAAAGAAATATTCCATTCATGGAGAAAGTCATCACACAAGATATAGTTCCCAGACTGAGTGCCAATCCAGACACAGACCGATGCAGACAAACATATCTGGGTTTCAACCACTTTATGAATTTTTCTCTGGATCTCTGCATTTTGAAGCATAAGAAATGTTTATACAGTTATAAAATATATCAGATGTGCAAAACAATCCTTGTCAACTATGAAAACAGAGGCTGTCATTATAGAAGTGACTAAATTACTTGCTCTGTTGATTGTATGAAACTATTTTCCCCCCACATTAAACAACTTGTGGCCCTCAATGTGTTTGTTTGTTTCTTTTATAGGCCATCTTTCTCCTGATAAGGTGGCTCACATTATTAAAAAGATCAAATTAAAACACAATTAGTAGAACAATTGTAGCTCCCATGCTCCTTTATGATCACCTAAGCTGGCTGTAGGGAGAACTGACAGCAGCTGCAATCCAGGAAAGCAACGTGCCCATCCCTGCCCAAGCAGCCATCTTGTTCATTCACCTACATCAAGATTCAGCAAACTTGGCTCTCCAGGTGTTTTTGGACTTCAATTACCAGAAGCCCAAGTTAGTACACCTGTTGATCAGCGCTTCTGGGAATTGAAGTCCAAGAACATCTGGAAAGCCAATCTAGGTGATTGTGGTCTAAATGACAGCAGTTCATCTTGGGACTTCCTTCAGGGCTTTGAAGAGGTGCCTTTCTGCTTAGGCCTACTACTACATCCTTCTCCTGGTGATGCCTGTGCTTAAACCTAGGACATTTTGCTTACTACGTCTTGCCCTTTAGAAGGTTGGGATGATTTTCCCAAAGCCCACAAAAAGATATTTTAAGACAATACCAGCTGGATAAACTGAAAAACATTTGTTTGAATGATTCTTACAAAATGCCAAAGGATAAAGGGTTTTACAGAATGAACATTTAAATTTCAATCCTTTCTTTGACCATCAAAATGAGTTTATTTAAGTGTCTTAACATGTTTTTTCTACTCCACATATTTTAACACATACTTACTGACACATTACCCTAAATGGTTTAGAATGAAAGCTGGATACAAACACAATGTACCGTTTGTGTATGCCCAAAAATGATGAAGATAATAATAAACGAATCTTCTTATAAGGTCTTTGTATTCTTAATGTTATTTTTATTTTGCAAACTCTTGTATATTAACTTGTAATGTCATCAAACAGAAACCAAACTCAGATACTTCTCTTGCCAAAAGTACATAAAATCATTGATGCCCAGATTAGGATACCTGGACGCCCCATTATCTCTGGGGTGGGGTCCATTTTGGAGCCTTTAAGCCAATTTATAGATCATCACATTCGGCATTACACCTGTGACACTACTTCCTTTATCAGGGATTCTACCGATTTTATAAATAAGATTGAGGGCTTCCAGCTTCCAGCAACGGGTGGTTTGGTAACCATGGATGTTGCAGCTTTGTACACAAATGTCCCATTTGAAGATGCGAGATTAGTGGTCCAGGATGTATTAAATACCAGAGTAGTTCAACAACCGCCCACTCATTTTCTAATCGATCTCTTAGAAATCTGCTTGGAAAAGAACTATTTCAGGTTCAACCAAGACATCTTTTTGCAAGTAAAAGGAGTGGCAATGGGGTCCCCAATGGCACCAAGTTTGGCCAATCTCTATATGATTTCCTTTTAGAGAAATATTGTTTTAAATGCACAACTTAATCAATTTTTTCACCACATTTTATTATTTAAAAGATTTATAGATGATCTGTTTTTTGTGTTAGATGACTTTAATCTAATTCCAGACTTTGTTTCCTGGTTGAATATACAGAATGTGAACCTAAAATTTACCCATTGCATGAACAGGACTGAAATATCATTTCTGGACCTCTTGGTTTTCGTAGGAAGGGACAATAAACTGCAGGTTAGGCTATTTAAGAAGAGCACAGATAGGAATGCCTATCTTCCATATGAGTCATACCATCCACCCCATTTACGCAATAGCATTCCATACGGAATATTTGCTAGAGCTAAACGTAATTCTTCACATCAAGAAGATTTTGAAACAGCAGCCAGGGGGATTAAGGAGAATCTTCTGGACAGACGGTATCCTGAGCAGGTATTGGAAAAATCATTAAATAAGGTTAGAGGTGTGGCAAGGAGCGCACTATTGGAAAGACAGGAGAGACAACCCAAACAGGGGATTTTTTGGTCCATAGACTATTCTCCCAGAGCCAGAGATATACAAAATATTGTACGCAAACATTGGCATATATTATCTGACATTCCGGGGTGTCTAGAAAAACCCATGATAGGTTTAAGGAGGACTAGAACAGTTGGTAACTTGATTACTAGAGCAGATGCTGCACCGCGACAAGAATCACGGAGCAGTCTGGTCAAGGGCCATCACAGGTGCTGCCAATGCGTTGTTTGCAGGTTCGCTTGGGAGACTCAGCACATCAATTTTCCAGAATTAAACTTTAAAAAAACACTCAATTTTTTTAGTAATTGTAATAGCCAATTTTGTGTATATCTATGGATTTGCCCTTGTGGTCTCAAGTATGTGGGAAAATGCTCACGCAAATTAAAAATCAGGCTAGCGGAACATTGATCCAGGATAAGGGGACAGGTGGAAAATGCACCATTGGTAAATCATTACATGGAAAAAAACCACCTTGACACAGATTTTAAATTTGTAGTGTTAGAAAAACTCACGGTCACAACAGGTAGAGGTATCAACATTGAACAATTGCTATTACAAAAGGAGGCATATTATATTCATAGACTAGGAACCATGCATCCTAAGGGTTTAAACTATGAAACTGATTTAACCTGCTTTTTGTAAGTACACAGGAATCAGAACCATGGTGCTTCTTGTAAGTAAAACAGTCAGTACACAGGTGGCAATGTGAGCTTGCAGATTTAGTCAGGAGCAGGCAGCAAGTTGTATTTAAGAGATAGGAAAGTAGGCAAACTATATTCATATTCATAGACTAGGAACCATGCATCCTAAGGGTTTAAACTATGAAACTAGGAATCAGAACCATGGTGCTCCTTGTCAGTAAAACAGTCAGTACACAGGTGGCAATGTGAGCTTGCAGATTCAGTCAGGAGCAGACAGCAAGTTGTATTTAAGAGATAGGAAAGGAGGCATACTATATTCATATTCATAGACTAGGAACCATGCATTCTAAGGGTTTAAACTATGAAACTGATTTAACCTGCTTTTTGTAAGTACACAGGAATCAGAACCATGGTGCTCCTTGTAAGTAAAACAGTCAGAACACAGGTGGCAATGTGAGCTTGCAGACTCAGTCAGGAGCAGGCAGCAAGTTGTATTTAAGAGATAGGATTCTAATGGTATGCAACGTCCTTAGCAACCATAGAGAAATTACAGAAGAGACAGAGAGGACGCGAAACACAAGAGTGGTAAGCTTGGACTGGATAATGAGCATGGGGGCTTGCAGCTGGTTTGAACATATAATATTGTAACAGACATGTGTTTTGTAACCTTTCAGATATTGCAAAAACTCCCCTGATGAAATTTATTGAATGAAATGTCTAATTAACCGGATAGACGTCAGGAGTTTGGGGCCAATTTATATGGGAGTTTGACTTCCCAACTGAATACGAGTTTATGAGCTGTTTTGGACGAGAGATAGAAAGTGTAATAGAGGAATGAATCATTGTTTCATATTGTTACAAAGGACATAGTGAAGAAGTTGAAGAGAACATATTTGAATTTGGTTACTATTGTCAAGATTACAAAAGGAACTTGAAGACTTTTTGTGCAGAGAAGTATCTGAGTTTGGTTTCTGTTTGATGACATTACAAGTTAATATACAAGAGTTTGCAAAATAAAAAATAAAAATAACATTAAGAATACAAAGACCTTATAAGAAGATTCGTTTATCATTATCTTCATCATTTTTGGACATACACAAACGGTACATTGTGTTTGTATCCTTTTCTCCGTTTGGCCATTTTTTGCTGTGCTTAGAATGAAAGCTGAGCATACCTTCTTAATATTATATGTCTTTCTGGAGTGCAGCTCCATTTTCCCTCGTCATTTAGTTATGGCTTCAAGGAGATAATGTTCAGCAACTTTTGGAAGGCCACAAATTGCCCGTGCCTGTGTCTTACCATCCTGACCACCGCTACACATCCCTGTTGTATATGAATGGTCTTTTGTAGAGACAACCCCCACATTTTTGCTGATGTATAACCACTCAGATATGTTCCCTGCCAGCAATCACACACAGATATGCAGGCTGAATTCCAATGGCTTTTAAATATAACCTTTCATTCTGATGTAGCCTAGTAAGGATGGCCGCTGTGGCACAGTGGTTAGTTTCCAGCAGTCAAAACTCTGCTCACCATCCAAGTTCACTCCTGACAGAGATCCAGCTTGACTCAGCCTTCCATCCTTTTGAAGTCAGTAAAATGAGTATCCAGTTTATTGAGGGCAAAATGCTAATCACACCATGAACCATCCAGAGAGTGCTTTAAGTGTTACGGGGTGATATATAAGTGTAATTGCTATTATAGCAAAGAATCTACAGGAGATGAATGTGAAATATAGTAGCTAAATCTAATACCATGGCAACTCACTGAGATCTGTTTCAGTAATGATGACACTGATATAGAATAGAATACATATACAGCATTTCTTTTTAGTTGAAGTAAATGAAAGTGTCCATTTTCTTCTTCTTACTGGGATTCTTGGTGAGACAGAGTCTCAAAACACCACACATTTGCAAGGCTTGTGAAAGAATTTCACACAAAAGCATTTTTAAAATGTGTTAGCTGGGAAATGCATAATACCAGTACATCGGTAGGAATAATGTATGTAAAAGCATCTACTTTAGGGAACATGTATACAGAAAAAGTGGGTGTAAGAAGAAAAGAACCAATATCTTAGATTCAGATACAAACAAAAGAAAAGAAGATATAGGTAGAATTTGGGAAAACACTACAGAACTGAAACTGTTTTCCACATCTCTAACTGGGACAGAAAATCAGTGATTCTGTCTCGCAATTGGAAGACAAGCATCAATATCAGAACAGTTCCACACAGAAGATTACAATTACCATCAAAATGCAAATAAACAAAACTTTGTCCCTTTAGTGTAAGGGACCAAAGACAATGAAACAGCCGAAGGGTTGGCTTAACACAGGTTTATTGCATGATGATCCGGAGGAACATGTGGTAATGGCGGATGGGTAGCTCAATATATACAGCTGGCTATACATTTGAAAGTGGCTCGTCGACAGACTATTGGTTGCTGCCCGCGTGACGTCGTAGAAAGGTCACGCCCTTCTTGACCAGGTGAAGAGGTGGCGGGGAATCTTCCCGCGCTGCTGAACCAGGTGAATCTGAGCCATGAGAGCTGGACGCTCGCTATTGCCATCTAGTGGTCACTAGCTCGCGTCCCCTTATCAGGTTTACATTGATACAGCTGAAGGTTAAATGTTGCACACAGAAAGGTTACATTGTTCACACATGGCAATGGTACATTGTTAAAGGCACAGCTTTACAGAACACAACATCCCTCCCCCCTAGGATGAGACGAAGTCTCTCAGCCAAGATGGCTTGTTGCATGTGCGTTTGGGCCGTGAAGAGGGCTGACCCCCCCGGGGGCGCCACTGCTTCTTTGTTCCCCGGTCCCTTGTCCTGAAATGGGAGAGGGAGACTAGTTAGTGGCTTGCCGCGGTCTGGCGGCCTTAGGGGAAGGGAAAAACTCCATTGTGGGCAGACCGGGGGCAATCGGGGCTAACGAAAAACCCCTCTTCTCGCTTGGACGGGTGGGGGACCATTCCGAAAAAAACCCCCGGTTCTGAAAATCAAAATCTAACTTAGTAGGGGCATCCGCATTTGTGGGGACATTCCGCGAGATATGTATGGGGTCGGGTTCCTCCTCCTCCTCAGAAAGATCCCCTAGGATATCTACGAGAACATCCTCCTCCCCCCTTGGTGGGGGCCCGCGGTCCCCTTTTCCTCCCCCTTGGGCTGAACGGGTGGGGGAGAACCCTAACACTGATTTTTTTCTCTGTTTGGTCTGCGCCCTGCTCATCGGAGACCCTGCGTCGGAGCTGGTCCGCGTGCCGCCTCCACAGGAGCCCTGTGCTGGTTTCCACGCGGTACAACACGGGGCCGGTTTGCTCCACAACTACGCCCGGTACCCAGGCTGAGCCCGAGCTGGCGTAATTCCTGCAATGCACGGGGGCGCCTACACTGAAACTCTTTGTGGCCTCCAGCCCGATGTTCCTTCCTTTGTCCTCTACCCTCGTGGGGTCTAGCCTAGTAAGGATGGTGGTCAGTTTCCTACGCATTAAGAGCTCTGCGGGGGAGTATCCTGACGCCAACGGGGTCACCCTGTACCCTAGCAGAAACTGACACACTTGTAGGTTCAGATCCCCTGGGCCCATGCGCCGCAACGCGTCCTTCGTGGTGCGGACGAGGCGCTCTACTTGGCCATTGGTGGCTGGGTGAAACGGGGCGGAGGTGATATGCCGAACGGCGTTGATCTCCATGAATGCCCTAAACTCGGAGGACGTGAAACAACTAGCGTTGTCGCTAATTAATGTGTCGGGTATGCCGAACGTGGAAAAGAGCC
Source organism: Bradypodion pumilum (assembly GCA_035047305.1). Taxonomy (NCBI): domain Eukaryota; kingdom Metazoa; phylum Chordata; class Lepidosauria; order Squamata; family Chamaeleonidae; genus Bradypodion; species Bradypodion pumilum. The sequence continues at coordinate 346,762,366 of JAWDJD010000002.1, forward strand.
TCCGCAAATGCCTAATGGTCTGGGCCGAGGAGGTGCTCGTGACTGGGATAACCTCCAACCATTTGGAGAAAGCGTCCACTACAAGAAGGAACAGGGTGCCTCTGAACGGGCCCGCGAAATCAACATGCACCCGGGACCACGGCCCCTTAGCCGCGTCCCATTCCCTGTGGGGAAGGCGGGCCTCCTCTGGTCTGGAGCATTGGCAACTTTCACAAGTGCCGACCATGTGCTCGATGTCGGCGTCTAGCTGGGGCCACCAGAAGTAACTCCGGGCCAGCGCCTTGGATCGCACGATGCCGGGGTGGCTGATGTGCAGCAGTTTGAGCACCCGCGGCCGAAGGGAAGTGGGAATCACCACCCGCTGCCCCCACAAAAGGCACCCCCTCTCTAGGGACAGTTCTAGCTTTTTTCTGAAAAATGGGGCGAACTCCTCCGCTGGGGAGGACGCCGGCCACCCTTTCTGCACCCAGGAGCTAACTGCCGCTAACGTCTTGTCCTTCTCTGTCGCTTTGGCAATGTCGGCGGGCATTACGGGGGGCGAATCCAGCACCTCTATCATGAGAACCTGATGGTCCCGCTCCCCCTTGCTCACCTGGCTGGGCGTTAGGGGGAGGGGAGACCTTGATAGAGCGTCCGCATGGCTGATCTCTTTCCCGGGCCGGTAGACCAACGCGTGCTGATACGCGTTGAGAAAAATGGCCCACCTGAGCATCCTCGGGGACAGGATCTGTGGGGTGGGCTTATCCGCGGTAAAGATGCCTAGCAGGGGCTTGTGGTCCGTTACAATGGTGAAGGGGCGGCCATACAGAAAATCGTGAAATTTTTTCGTCCCCGTGACTATTGCTAGTGCCTCCCTGTCTGTCTGTGCGTAGTTTCTCTCCGCTTGGGACAGGGACCTGGAGTAAAATGCTATCGGGGCCTCCCTTCCGTTTTCCAACACGTGGCACAGCACCGCCCCCACCCCCACCGGGGATGCATCACAGGTCAGAACTACCGGGCGTTTGGGGTTGAAGTGGGTCAGTATGGCATCGGACACTAGGAGGCTTTTTAGCTCACTAAATGCCCTTTCTTGGTCATCGCCCCACTTCCATGCCTGGTCTTTCTTTAGCAGTTTGTGTAGCGGTTCAGCCACCGCTGTCTTCCGTGGGAGGAAGGAGTGGTAAAAGTTGAGCAGCCCTAGGAACGACTGCAGCTCGGGCTTGGAGGTGGGGCGGGGGGCTTTCTTAATGGCTGCCACCTTGGACTTGGATGGTTTTATTCCCTCAGGAGTCACACAAAACCCTAGGAACTCAACCTCGGTTGCGAAGAAGACGCATTTGCCCTTTCGCAGTCTCAGCCCCGCTTTTTCGAATATTGTCAGGACCTTCCCCAACCTCTTGGCCAATTCAACCCGACTCCCCCCCGTTATTAACACGTCATCAAAATAAGGCAACACCCCCTCCAGTCCCTTCAGGAGGTGTTCCACGAGTGACTGGAAAATTCCTGGCGCCGAATTCACGCCGAACTGGAGGCGCGTCACCTGGAACGCCCCCTTATGGGTGACTATGGTCTGCGCAGCAGCTGCGGCAGGGGACACCGTAAGCTGCTGGTAGGCCTGTGCTAAGTCGAGCTTAGCGAAACACTTTCCCCCGTGTAACCTGGCCAGCAGATGGCTGACTACCGGCACCGGATATGCATTTGGGCGGATGGTGCACTTGTAGTCGGCGCATACGCGGACCTCCCCATTGGCCTTTAGTGCGGTTACAATTGGAGTTTCCCACTCCGCGGAATCAACAGGCACAAGGATTCCCTGCCCCACCAATTTGTCCAGTTCCGCCTCTATCTTGTCCTTGAGTGCGAACGGCACCCGGCGTGGTTTAAGGCGAATTGGGCGGACCTCCGGGTCCAGGTCGAATGCCACTGGGGGCCCCTTGAATTTCCCCAGTCTTTTTTTGAAAACTTCGGGGTGCGCCTCGCACACCTCCTGAATTGGATCAGTCCCAACGGCGTGCATCCCAACGGCGTGCACCCCCCAATAAACAAACCCAGGGGCTGGAACCATTGAGTCCCGAGGAGGCTGCAATCTCCCCCTTTGAGCACGACTAGGGGGAGGGACGCGGCGTGCTTCTTGAATTTGACCTGAAATTCTCCAACCCCCAACACTGGAATGCTGTTCCCTTGCACGTCCCGTAGTGTGGACCTCAACGCTTTGAGCTTGGGTCGCTTGTGGGGGGCAATTCCCAAAAACTCCCTCTGGGAAATGATAGAATATGAGGACCCCGAGTCAATTTCCATCCTAATGGGAACCCCTTGGACTAGTACCTCAACAAAGTAGCGGGGGTGTCCTGCAGACACGCTGAACACTGGAGCGTCGTCCTCGCTGCCGTCGGAGATGCGGCCCATGCCGTCCTGCTTCCGCGTGGCCTGAGCGCCATCCTTGGGTCTCGTTGAGTGGTCTTGTCCCGCGGAACGGTCTGCTGAGCTCCGCCGGGTCTCGCGCTTCTTCCTGCACACCTTGGCGATGTGCCCGCGGCCGCAGTTGTGGCACTCGGCCTTCCGGAACGGGCACTTTACGCGGTCGTGGGCCGCTCCACAGCCGTCGCACCGCCGGCTCTCCTTCCAGACCCTCCGGACGTCCTCGGCGTCGCTGCTCTCTGTGGACGACCTCGAAGTTCGCTGGGCCGCCTGTACCGGAGCCTCTGCCTTGCTCGACTTCGGCCGCCAGTCCTGGAGTTCTTGGACCCCGGCCTTTGTAGCTTCTGCGGCCTGGGCCGCTCTGACGACCTCCTGCAACGTGGGAGGCGGCTCTTGGTTCATTAATGTGCGCTGGGTTTCGGCGTCGTTCAGGCCGCACAGCACACAGTCCCGGAGGGTGATTTCGGCATTCTCCCATTTGCACGGGCCGGCCGCCAGCCGCAGGGCCGCCACGAATGCGGCGACCGTCTCCCCGGGCGCTTGGACTCGCCTCCAGAATGCACTCCGAGCGGGAAACATCGCCGTGGCGGGCCGGACATGCTCACGCAGCATCTGTATGAGTTCCTTGGCCTTGAATTCGCTCACCCTCCTCGGTGCAATCAGGTCCACCAAGGTCCTTTTGGTTTCTTGTCCGAGCATCCTGGTGAAGATGGCCCTTTTCTTTGCCTCTTCCGTGACTTCGGACTCGATCAGTGCTGCCTGGAAGTCCATCTCGAAGATCTCCCAGTCGCCCGGTTTCCTGATTTCGAAACCGGCGCATGTCTTGGTCCCGTGGGCTGCCATATCCCACCTTCGTCGCCAATTTAGTGTAAGGGACCAAAGACAATGAAACAGCCGAAGGGTTGGCTTAACACAGGTTTATTGCATGATGATCCGGAGGAACATGTGGTAATGGCGGATGGGTAGCTCAATATATACAGCTGGCTATACATTTGAAAGTGGCTCGTCGACAGACTATTGGTTGCTGCCCGCGTGACGTCGTAGAAAGGTCACGCCCTTCTTGACCAGGTGAAGAGGTGGCGGGGAATCTTCCCGCGCTGCTGAACCAGGTGAATCTGAGCCATGAGAGCTGGACGCTCGCTATTGCCATCTAGTGGTCACTAGCTCGCGTCCCCTTATCAGGTTTACATTGATACAGCTGAAGGTTAAATGTTGCACACAGAAAGGTTACATTGTTCACACATGGCAATGGTACATTGTTAAAGGCACAGCTTTACAGAACACAACAGTCCCTTAAACAATTTGGGGTCAGAAAAGGAAGTGGAAAATACTGTTGTGTAAGGTCTTCAGATGACAATTTCTAGACCCTGTATAAAATCCTATATTCAATGGAGTGATAACAAGATATAACCTGGAAGTATCTCTGTAGTGAATTTAAATTGGGAGCTCTACTTTTAAAAACTCAGTCTTACAGTGATACTGCGAAAGCATCTCAGCCTTTGGTTCAAGCAGCGTAAATAACAGGATGATCGAAAGGGCTTTGGGATTATAGCAAAGAACTACAGGAGCCTCTAGTGGTGGGCACCATCTCTTACAAGATATATCTGACAGATTAGGTCTGGGCAAGGGACCCCAGAAAAAGGACATTGCAATCCTTTCCCTATCAATTCTACATTGACCACACAGTGATTTAATGCAGCAGCAGCCTTTAAACCAGGCATTGTCAACCTACGGCCCGTGGGCCAAACTTGCCCCCCAAAACCTTTTCATCTGGCCCCTGATGTCCTTATTGCCGCTGCTGCCTGGAAGCACCGAAAACCGTCAAAAACACGTTTTCAGTGAGTTCTCGTGTGAAATCTTGCAAGTTCTCACGCAAAATCTCATGAGATCTCACCGAAATCTTATGAAGTTTTGCTGAAATCTCATGAGATCTCACGAGATCTTGCCGAAATATCACATTTTTGCATGAGAACTCGCATGGAAACACGTGACCGGCCCGCACAGGCATTCTGAGGGGAGTGATCAGGCCTCTGCCCCAAAAAGGTTGAGAAAGCCTGCTTTAAACTTTTTTTATCACATATGCAGCCAAATCTGAATTGAGAACTGATCCCTGTCACTTCTTTCCTTCTAGGAACACAACCACCATCTTTCTAATGAGCAGCAGATATTATGTGATTTTCCTTATGCAAGCATAAATTGGTAATAAATATTGACTATTAAATTGGGGATTTAAGATACAGTACGTATGAATTAAAAGCAAAGTGGGAACATTCATACTTGCTTATCCATTTAGTTTAAGGATTGGAGACTAGGGAAGGGAGTCTGAACCCTAAAAAATAGCAACTTTACCCAGAAAGCTAAACAAGAGAATTTCTCTAACCATACTTGCCAGAAAAAATTATTTAAAAAATATTTTTGTATGATTTGCAAGCAGACTTTCTCCTGGCTAACAGTGTAAAAATAAGAATATTAAAAATGCAATAAATTACAGATTTAAAAACAATTAAACTAGAACAATAAGGAACAATAATTAAAAATCAGTTAAACAACTAAAAACATTCAGGACTTTAAAAATAAACTTAGAAAAGTTAAATGCAATGAACTCAATTGGGGAAGCATATCCAAAATTTGGTTGTTGGGGTTTTGTTATTCTGTTAAGACCAATATTTCTAACAAAATGTATTTTCAAACCAAACTTTTGCCCCCGCTAGCTGAAATGCAGAGACCAAAACATTTGGCAATAATGTGGATTGAACTCAGACAGTATGAGTAATGTTGAGTCAAGCACCTTACACACCCTATATGACATATTGGATAATACACTCAAGCCAAAATTAACAAGACTTTAAAAAAAAACAAAAACGGTTTCCAGACAGTTTAAAACTTGCTGTTAGTTCATTTGTGATTTTGCACTTAACAGATGAGATGGCTGGTTTTCCCCCAAATATTTTTGTCTGCATGGTTTTTATTGCATGTTTGTGGCATGCAATCCAATAGGTTTCCTCAAGCTAGCACTTACATTGAAGTGCGTAAGCCATACATTTTGGAACATACCCCACCCCCTTCCCTAATACAGCCTAGGACTGTAACTGGGATAATACTACATGCAATTATTGTCACATAGAAATGTGGTAGTGGTGCTAGCCTTGTTAGGCGGGCCCCTCTTTGGCTTCCCTCCTAGGGGAAGAAGTTTCATACACACACACACACTCTCCTTAGAAAAGTTTTACCAGCAGCATAGATACAGTTTGTCTGGTGCATACCTGTCAAGTATCCCGTATTGGCCAGGATTTCCTGTATTTTAACGCTCATTCCTCCCCTTTCCCGCCACCATCCCGTATTTTGAATGGCAGGGAAAGGGGTTACTGCACATGTGTCCCCATTGCAAGGGGATTCTGCGCATGCACAAAGGGGTCTGCGCATGCACAAACACGTTATTTTCCAGCCTTGCTTGATGGGTATGGTCCAGTGTTGCTCTCTAGGCCTTCTATAATAAACCTGTTTTGTTATTTAAATATTGCTTCTGGCCTTCTGCATGATTATTAGTTGGTCCAAGAGCTTAACACATTGTCAATTATTAATATTGTATTACACCAAGTACCCATGATCTTACTAGTGCTATGAATAGTTCACTATATCACCTTGTTATTCTTTATTTTAATAGGAATGAGTCCATAGTCATGCTTACAATAGGCCCAATTAGTCACTGAAAGCAGATCTCCCCCTTTTTTGTGTAGATTTTGTGCTCCAATTTCCTTATAATTTCTAGGACATTGGTGCTCATATAATTTTTAATAAAGGCAAAGACCTTTCTATGCAGGAAGCTTTTGGCAATTGACTGGTTGCTAAGGAAGACACTTGTTGTGGAGTCTGTGCTCTATTAATGTGCTTTTATATAATATTTGATTGTAATTTACCAATACTATTATACCTTCTTACATATTTATTTGTATGTTTTAGTCAATCTTGTTGTCAGCTGCCTTTTATCTGTTTTGGGAGACAGACAGCAGATAAATCAAACAAATGAAACATGGAAAGCATCACTGATTTTGTTTTTAATAATACGGCAAAGATGGCAAAATATTAATGGAAGGTTAATAATTCATGTATCTGAAACTGTAAGGATTTCTCATCAGGGTGATTATAAATTGTGCCTTGTGTTGGATTTTGTATGTGTGACTACTGAAGAGGTAAGTACTGTAGTTCTCTTGTAAATGAGATTGTATGAAGGCATATTGCAATTTAGCAAAATCTCAAAGGCTGCTTCTGCATGACAGTCTCTAGAATGAGTCAATTCAATTTATTTCATTTATAGAAACATTTACCTAATGACTGTCTTTGTTGTAATGCTCCCAAAGGTGGTTTACAACAATAAAACACAGCCCTGAAACAATACTGAGCTACTTGGTATTTGCACATTCTTTCTGCTCAAAGTCTTGATTAAATTCCATGTTGCAAATAATTGTTACATGACATAAAAGATAAACAAAGGAATGTACTCAACTTAGAGTTCAAGGGGGGCACAAATAATGAAGTACACTATATATATTTCATCTTGTATTGTCAGTATACAACATGTTTGTACAAAAGAAACCATGAAATATATAAATATTTTAAAACTCTTCTGATGACACAAGCTGACACATAATTTACAACTTTGTATTTAAGTCCTTTTAAAAGTTAACATATTGTTTAATTTTATGTTATGTTGTGCGGGATCCGCGCACACAATTGGTATACTGGCCCTGACAGAACCCCGGTGATGGGTGATCACCTCGTTGCCAGGGGTTCCTGAAGGGACAGAAATTGGGGGAGCGGAATATTAGATAGGGTTTAATTCATCTATAGCTGACCTGACAAGCAGCTCGGACAATAGGAAGCTAATGACTAACTCGCTAGTCATGTAATAGGTAATCTCGCACCTGCGGATTACTCCAAGTCCTAAAACCAACCAGCCACATGTTTATCCCGGATAACATGGAACAATGTATTTTCCCTGTCACTGATTAAGTTAATTAATTAACTTCCCCTGAAGACTTCCCCAATTAACTCGTGTAAACATGGCATGTGGATCCTGTCAGATCGCAGTTCTTTTGCATGCAGCCTGTACATGATAAATACTGATGATTTGCCTTCATTAAATCAATGGTCTTCACTCCATCTTGCCTCGTGTCTCATTGCTTGACCAGCCTCCTCCGGGACCCGACAGCCGCTTTGCGGCCCCGATCCAACAATGTTTTGTGTGTTTTGGGGAGAAAAATAGAACCTCTCTTTACAACATTTAAATTGTACAGAACAGGTCTACTGATTTGGTTATCCAATATCCAGCAAGTAGATGAAAGCAATGATGAAGATGGTAAGAAAGAGATGAAGGCAAACACTAGGCAGTTAGCTACTTGGTAGGTAGCTCAGGGAGTTAAGCAACTGGCTGCAGAACCAGGGGTTGGGAGTTTGACTCCCAGTGTGCCTCCTGAAAAAGAATCAGACTGTGTAGCCCTAGGCAAGCTGCACAGCACCAATGCATCCCCAAAAGGGAGCCACAAACCATTTCTGAGTACTCAATATATAGAAAACCCTGGAAAGAATCACCATGAATTGTAAATGATTTTATGGCACTACATTAAGTGGTTGTGAATGGACTGGATGGCAATAAAATTGTGTCTTTCCCTGTCATTCCTTTGCCTTGACTGCTGAGTCTAAGGCAATCTCTGTTTTGCACACATTCTGTCATATAAGCATTTTATGCTATGGTATGCATCTCTGAGCATTTGTTTCGGTCTCTTTTGAATTTAGTTGTTCCAAGTTTCAATCTGTCATCATGTCAGGTCCTGAAAAGGGATGCATTTACTAGTCCTGCTTGCGTGCGAGACTGTTAGTAAATGCGGCCAATTATTGGATAATAATTCTGTCTGCCCCATCTGGCTTACTCAAACTGGTGATGTCCGACCCTTGGATGCCACCATGGATTAGGTCTCTTGAAAGGACACTAACCATTTATGGCATTTCAAAACCTGATGTTCTTTTCTTAGGATCTATTCATATTAGAGAGTTAATAAAACAAAGAATTCTCGATATACATCGCCAAAATGATTTAAGTAAACTAGTTTCCCCATTGTTTGATAGATCAACTTTCAATGTTGCTAGGCCCTTAGCGTACTTGTCTTTAATAAATCTGGATCATAGACGTTCCTTCACACTTATTCAGTATAACATGCTTCCCTCCTCCTACAGGGAGGATTTCTTTAAGAAAGTCCCAGTGCTCGAGCGTTTATGCCCATGTCAGTTAAATATGATAGAAACTTCTGAGCATGTTCTGCTAGTGTGTCCCCTAGAAAATAAACCCAGGGGAGACCTTTTTAGTGTTTTCCCGAACTTGAAGTCTAACAATAAAGTCAGGACACTGAATATTCTTTTATCAGGTGAAGGGCAAGATATGACGATAGCGGTTGCTAGATTCGCATGGTATGTAACTTGTATTCGTAAAGGCAAGATAAAATCACAGGAATAAGGAAAATGCTTTCAGATTACAACCTGACTGTCATAGAATATGTTTGCAGGACATAGAAATAACAACCCTTGAAATTCTGGTTGTATGTTGCTATTGTATAAATAATCTAGTGTTCGTGATTTTGTGATAGTTTTATTAGGTTGCCTCACTTGTGTCAAGCTGCTTGATTTTGTGATATTGTAACACTGGCCTTGGGCTGTAATAAAGAATTTGATTTGATACTAGTCCTGCCTGATGGCAGCCCTACAAGGAAAATCATAAAAGCCTTGGTTCTTCACCAGTTGCCAATATCCATTTAACAGTTTGGATTGTACCCTGAGAAGTTTCATACCTTTTCAATCAACTTAACTTCATTTGGGTATCAATGTTGCAACAATTCAAGGCAAATATCAACCGTCTTTTAACCTACAAGCATTATTTATTTATTTATTCAATTTGTATAGCCGCCCCAATCGACACGAGACTCTGGGCGGCATACATAAAATCCCCAACGTTTAAACTATAGAAATCCTTAAAATTCCTAAAAACACTTTATTCCATTAACATTACCTCCACATATAAGAATCTCCAAGGTATTTCAAAATAACAGGCATGTGATTCCAATGATCTCAACGTCACCTTACACCTTGAGGAACTACAGACAGTAGTGTGCTTCTGCTGGTACACCCCGGTCTGAGCGTACCGGTAGCGAAAATCCTGATAGGCCATGCCCACTTGGCCAGCCACACCCACTTCTGTATTCTGTTGCTTAGTGCGCATGTGCTACTATATAGTTTGGCACATGCATGCTAAGCCAAGCGGCTATCGCCGCTTCTCTTGCCACCACCACTGCTTCATCCGCCTCCGCTGCCTCCAACACTTCGCCCGCCACCACTTTTCCCACCGCTGTCACCACTTTTGTCTCCTCCAACGTCGACACTTTGCCCACCGCTGCTGCCACTGCCTCTGCTCCCAGTCCAGGTGCAGAAAGTGGCAGCGGCGGCAGTGGCGGGAGAAGTGGCGATGGCGGAGCATCCATTTGAAGAGGAGGAGGAGGAGGAAGAGGAGCAGGAAGAGCCGTGGCAGAGGGGGACCGATAGGGACTTACCATTGGGAAGGTAAACAGAGTTCTGTGTGTGTGTGTGTAGAGGCATGGAACCTTGGGCAGGGTCTAGGGCAGGCTAAGGGGGTTTTCCAGGGAGGGAGGAGGGGGAACAAGGGCCATGGAGTTCCCTTGGCCAGTTAATCTTTAATGTGCAAGCATATCAGAGAGTAAACAAAACAAAAAGACAAAAATGCTGTGGCACCTTAAAGACTAACTACTGTATTTTAATGTGAGCTTTTGTGGATCAAGTCCACTGGCTCTTTGGCTGTAATCAGGGATGAGCACTGAACCCTAGAGTTGAATACAACTGGCTTTCGAGCAAAGGGAACTTTTACCGTTACGGCTTTACCTAATAAAAGAAGATCCCTGATTGGTATTCAAATTTGCTGTGAGGTTTTGGCTCTGTTTAGTTAAAGGTCACCCTTACTCAAAAGCCAGTCATATCCGACTCTAGGACTGCAGTTCTCATCTCCATTTACAGCCAAAGAACCAGTGCTGTCTGTTTGCAGACGTTTTCATGGCCATGTGGCAGGCATGATTAGATCACTCACCCAGTCACATGGCTCTGCTTACAATGTAGGCTCCACCCACAATGTAGGCTCCGCCCACGGTGTGGCAGTGAACATTTTTGATGCTCACCACTGACTACAGGCACATATTACAAATATGAAAAATTAATGCAGGAGCTCAAAATTTAAAATGTGAAAATGCTTTGGATATAAATCCAATGCATAAGATACTCAGAATTGTCTTAATTGTATTTCAAAATAAAAAAGCTTGCAGCGTGAAAAGCCACACTGGAAAAGAATATAGTTCTTACATTTAAGTAGCAAAACCCTTAACCAGAAAAATACATAAAGAAAACATTTTTAAATATCCAGGACTTTAAAAGGAAAAACACTATGCTTTTAAGGATTAAGCATTTTTAGAAAGAACAGACAGAAAATTTTACACAGCCCATCTTGCTTTAATTTATGGGTAAAATTCCATTATGTTGATTGTTGTGGCTTCAGAGAAGACAGCTGCTTGTTGTTTCATAATGCCAATAGTAATTCTTCTTCCATGTCTAGGCCAGACATGAAACTACCAAAATGAAGGCACCTTTTGGTGAGTTCATTCTGCAGTTTCTTTCGCCTGTGCTACTATGAGAAAGATAAGCCAGCCACACAAGGTTGCTGTTATCAGGGTACATTCGATTGTGGTTAAAGAACACCACAATCTTTGAGAAGGCTCTTTCTGTGTACCCTGCCAATAGTAATGATACCAACATAGTCTCACATCCTTGTTGTTGCTGTTCCCTTGCTGCGTCCAGCTACCTATTTAGTTAGTATTGACAATGTAAGAATGTTTATATGCAAGCTGTACTTCTACAGCTGCGGCTATAAAACAAAACTAATTATATGCACTACAAATGCCCACTAGATGGCAGTATTGTATAACATGTTTTCCCTCCCATTGTTTCAGTTGTTTGAGATCTGCTTACATTTCTGACAGCAATATAAGCACAGACTGTTGGTTGTGTTCTTGCTCCAACCCTTTTTGCCCTTTACTAGGCTGCCATGCAATAGGAAACACCTAATAACAACACAGGTGTAGAGATTAAATACAGCTTCGAGGGAGGACTCTTGAATTTGGCTAGACTACGCTCCTGAAGACTAACCAGTGTTAACAAGATAACGGAAATGCAATATGCCGACGATACTGCATCTCCTGCTCTCACACCTGAGGAGCTGCAACAGTCAGTCAACTGTTTCAAGAATGCATGTGATTGTTTTGGCCTCACCATAAATGCTTAAAAAACGAAGGTACTTTCTTTTTTTAAAATTTAAAATAAATTTTTATTACAGACACTAAAACTATACAAATACAAAAACATTTCAATACAAGTACAAATGTAAAAAGGAAAAAAAGAAAAAGAGGGGGAAAAACAATGTTGTTACAACATTTTTCATTTTCAGTGTTATTCTTTACTTTTATGTTTGTATAATTTATATTATAAAACATTTTAAACAGTCTTTTTCTTATACTACCTTTTCCAAAATTTGCTTTATAACTTTTTACACCTTAAATTTCACCCAAATAGTCGTACAGCACACTTATATTAGTAACAATTAAGATAATATAAACCTCAGTGATATATACAAAGCCTCAGATATTATGTTTTCTTTTAAATATCCGTTACTTCCAGAAATTCAATTGATCTGCTGCTGGCGCATTACCTTTCTTTCTCTTTAGTGTGTAAGTAAAAAATGGGTTCCATATCTCATAAAAATCATTTTCCTTTATAATTCCCTTTTTTGTTTTAATTCCCATGTGAGCTTATCATTTAACGCAATTGACCACATTTCGTTATACCATTCTTTAATATTCAACAAATCTCCGCTCTTCCAAGTGTGTGCTATACATAATCTTGAGACTGTTGTCATGATTATCAAATCTTTCTTATATCTATCAATGTTTAGATCATTCGTCTCCATTAGCAATACCATATTAGCCTCTATTTTAATATCTTCAGCAATTATCTCTTTTATTTCCTTCATAATTACAATCCAAAATTGATTTAACACTCTGCATTCCCACCACATATGAATATAAGTTCCAATGGTATCCTTACACCTCCAACACATTTTTGACTTCTGATTGCAAATTTGATGAAGCCTTACAGGTGTTAGATACCATCTCCATAGTAATTTACAATTATGTTCTTTAATCCTAACCAATAAGCCCTTCATAACCCTCATTTTCCATTTACTCTTCCAATCTGACTCACTTATTTATATTATATATGTATTATATATGTAATTATATATGTAATTCCACTTTTTCCCAATTACATTCCTCGCACGCTAATATCTTAATAACATTCCTTAAATGATATGCAACATAGTAATTTTTAATGTTCGGTATACCCAACCCACCCTCCTGTTGAATTAAGTACCAAAGTTTTTTTGAAATCCTTGCCCTTTTACCTCCGTTACAAAAATCGTTAATCAAGCTTTGAAAAGATCTAATCTCATCCTCTTTCAGTCAAATCAATAAAGTAACAAATAATGTGGCAGTAATGTCATCTTAACTAGTGCAATTCTTCCGAACCATAATTTCAATTTTTTATATTGTTGTATCCTTTCTTTAAATTCTTTATATAATTTATCATAATTGAACTTTTTTAATCTATCAAATTTATTTGAATTATTTATTCCTAAATACCTCGTATTATCCTTAATCTGTATCTTATAATTATTTTTTATTTTTTCTAATTCCTCCTCCTTTATATTAAAAAAATGGCTTCAGATTTCTCCCAATTTAATCCTGTCATTTCCTGAAAATTCTTTAAATGTGATTTTATTTTTGGTAAAAACAATTGTGGGTTGTTTAATATTATCAAGGTGTCATCAGCATACATGTTAACCTTATAACCACATATACCTACTATTTCCTTGTCGTCTCTTATTACGTTTGCCAACACCTCCATTGCCAGTATAAATAGAGTTGCTGATAGGGGATCACCTTGCCTAGTGCCGGCTTCTAATCTTATATCTTCTGTATATTCATTATTTACCCTTACTTTGTTGTCAGATGCCATGAAGTTGCCAGCAACTTATGGTGACTTGGAAACTCAAGGCATTTAGGGGATCAATCAATCAATCCTGTATCTGGTCTTCCTCTTTTCCTACTGCCTTCTACTTTTCCCAGCATTGTCATCTTTTCCAGAGAATCTTGCCTTCTCATGATGTGCCTGAAGAATGACTGCATTATTATCATTTCACCTCCAGAGATAGTTCAGGCTTAATGAGCTCTAGGACCTACATTTGTTCGTTTTTCTGGCTGCTCAGGTAATATGCAAAGGTCTCCACCAGATCCATATTTGAAATAAATCAATTTTTCCTGTCAGCTTTCTTAACTGCACACAAGTGTGGGTGATCTTGGTCTTGGCCTCTGGTGACACATCCTTACATTCGATGTTCTTTTCTAATCTCTTCATTGTTGCATTCTGAGTTTTCTTTTGATTTCTTGGCTTCATCACTTAAGTTGATGAATGAACCATGGTATACCAACATTTTCACTGTTTCAATTTCTCCATTGTCAACGTTAAAGTTGTATAGTTCTTCTGTAGTCATTTTTTGCTCTTAATGTTCAGTTGCAGTTCTACTCTGGTACTTCTTTCGCTAAAAGTCATTTCAGGTCATTGCTGCTTTCTGCCAGTAAGATGGTGGCATCTGCATATCTTAAATTATTGATGTTTCTTCCACCAATTTACATTCTCTCTTTCATTTGAATCTAGCCTGGCTTCCTATATATATGTTTTGTGTACAGATTGAACACATAATGGATAAAATGTACAAACAATTACCATATAAGACACATACTCCCCCCTTAAAATACACCGGAAAACGGAGTGCACCTTATTTGTTTATTTATAGATTTGTATGGCCACCTTTCTTGCCTAGGCGACCCAAGGCGGCTCACAGTATTGGTTAAAAAACCTGACCCCCATACAGTTAAAATCGACTATTAAAACTATCTAAAACTTTTAATTTAAATACATCCCTAAAACAGCCCTAATCCCATTAAAAAGAGGGGCACCTAATCAGGAAAAGAAACCCCGGGCAGGGCTAAATAAGCCAGCAGGGCTGGGTTGTGGTGCTAGATGCACCCCACACCTGCTGGCAAAGCCATGTTTTTAATGCCTTCCTGAAATCTTATACATCGGCATATACGGTACTTGCTTTCCCAAAATCTATACAGAGCTTGTGTGCAATTCTTAAAAGCCAATGGATTAGTTTTATAACCACACATATTGTAGTTATGTGGCATCAAGGTTCTTTAGACTTATAGTGACCTTATGAGTCAATGACCAATAGATACCATCATTAACAATCTTACTGAGGACCTTCAGGCTGGAAGCTATGGCTTCTTTGAATTTACTATCTGACTGAGGGGCTGTTGTGTGGCAGTCGGGAATCACAATTTTAAGTTTGCATGAGAATGGAGAAGTGAACTTATGTTTAGCCCCCCAACCCCTAGTCCAAACAACAGAAGTAACCTTTGCCCATAAGTTCACAAAATGCAGAACAGGGAAAGTGTAATTATTTCCCTCTCCCATTTGGCCATTGTTTCACTGTGTCACTTAGGAGTTTTTTTTTTGCTTTTCCTCTGTAGCTCTGATCCAGAAAGTGCCCACAGCCAAAACTGCCCATAACCACAATTTCAATTTACAGAGAATTTTTTCCCCTTATCACTGCAGTACAACAGGAGGGTAAAAAATAATTGCACTTTCTCTGACCCTCTGCAGAGAAGCAGAAGTGTTTAATTAATATCTGATATATTGAAGGGGCACATTAACCCTTCCAATATACTGGATGATTGTACTGGAAGCAGCCTTTGATGGCTGCAAAGCATTGGGAATGGTATATATGGGAGCACATAAAAAAAAACCCTAATAATTTCATGGGTTGAAAGGATTTTTTGCTGGAAAAACTCCACTCAGGGGATGCCGAAATGAGGCTCCTTTCATGTCCCCTTGCAGCTCTGGGGTATCGAAACCAAACCTTCCAGTTTCCAAGCTCAGCGTCATAACCACTAAGCCACCAGGGGAGCTGCTACTGAACCCACTGACAGAGGCTCAAAAGGCACACATTAAGGGCAACTGAAACCTCTCTTTCCCCCAAAATGTGTGGATGCCATAACAATAAAACTGATTAGTCCACCCCCAAAACCTGGGTTGGATATTGGATATTTGCCCTCACTAGTTTAAAAGATATTCTTGATGCATAGAGGGGATCCTTCTGCTGGTGCAGAGGAATGGCATCCAGCAAAGGGACCTTGCTGAAGAAGAAAACATATGTCTACTTGCCCTCCTTCCTCTGCAATCCCTCTGTACTCCTCTCAGGATGTTGTAGAGGTCCACCCAACCACAGTGCTATTTTTTTAAAAGAAGCATAGGGGGTACAGTCTGCGGGATGGCACATCCTGTTCTACAAGGCTGAAAACACTAGAAGACGTTTCTTAACTATACCAATGGCAGGCATAGGGCCACTGTCAAAGGCATATTTAGAAGCACTGTTGCACCATTATGACAATACAGACCCACATATAAAATGGCTCCCTTCTCCTGCTTTTCCTTTATACCAGCTAAACATGCACAAGTCTGGAGTTTGAAAAGGTGCACCTGCTCCTGCACTCTAAATAGATTTCCCCCCCCCCCCAATATTAACTTTAAAAAAGTTCCTTTTGGTCTAGAAATCCTCTTGTCTCTATCCGAGACTTTTCTGTAAATTTACTGTTTCAGGCTGCTTCTGTGATGCTGTTCCAGGAACAGGAAAGATCTTTTTAAAAACCAATAGTGGCTTTTGGTTTTGAAGAGCTTTCTCAATCTAAAACAGGGGTTCTCAACCTTTTTAAGCCAGGGACCGGATCATGTCCCCTCAGATGGTTGACAAGCCAGACTGGCGTCCCCCACAACCACCTTTGGTGGCAGCAAGACCACCCCAAGCTCCCACCATTCTCCCCCACACTGCTGCCAACGCTCCCCCACGCCACGTCTGGCCTGCCAACACCCCCCCCCCACACACACACACACACTGCCACCACAAACACTCTCCCATGCCCCTAGTCCATCCCTCCCCCCACTCCTCCCATGTCGCCAGTCCGGGCTGTAAACACAACCCCCCATGCGGCCGCTGCTTCCTGGCCTGCCATGGGTGAAGGGGTCCTGCCTGTCCTTGCTTGGCCAGAGTGACACCTGGGTAGCATGCAGGCGAGTGCGGGCCACTTCCACTGTCGCCATCCATGTTGTGCCTTTTGTATTATTGTGGATTTTTGATCATTTATTTTGTTTATGATTAGATGTATTATTATGATATTGTAATTGTATGTGTATTGATTGTTGTAACCGCTTTGAGTCGACCTTGTGCTTGAGTGGAGCGGGATATAAATCCAATAAATAATAAATAATAATAATAATAATAATAATAATAATAATAATAATAATAATAATAATAATCCTTTCCCTCTCCACCTGGCTTAGCGTGTCCCTAATGTCGCTCAATAGCAGGGCGGATGTTCTAACAACATCTGCCCTATTATGAAGTGGTGTTAGGAACATACCAAGTCAGGCGGAGGGGGAAAAGGACGGCCGTGACAACGGGAGCGAGGGCTGGATGGAATGGTGCCGCAGGCCATAGGTTGAGAACCCTTGATCTAAAACATGACGTGAGGGGGGCATGGCAAAACTGCCCCCATACAAATGAGATCTTTTGAACATATAGAAGTGGCATACAGCTAATGCCCCAACCTTTCCAATCCCTCCTAAATATTTTAAAATACAGTAAAACCCCTACTTACGTAAAAAGTCTGTTCCATAGGCTTTTATGTAAATTGTTTTTTTACTTAATTCGAAGCAACCCCATAGGAAAAATGAATTATTTTACTTAACTCAAAGCAAATCCATAGGAAAATATTTATGTAAATCGAAACAACCACATAGGAAAAATGAATTTTTACGTAACTCAAACCCATAGTAAATTGTGTTATGTAAATCGGGACATTTATGTAAACCGGGACATGGTTTTAGTGCAAAAATCATTATGTAAGTCAAATTTTATGTAATTCGAGGCATATGTAAGTCAGGGTTTTACCGTATAGATTTCAATGTGTTTATCTTGGTACATAACTAGGCTGCTGTCCAGTGCATGGATAAGAACAATACAGAGCAGGAGTCGGCAATTTTTTTAAGTCGGGGGCCGGGTCACGCTCCCTTAAAAAGTTGAGGGGGCATGACTGGTGACCCCCTCACCGTAAACGCACCCGCAGCTGTCATAAATGCATTTATTGTTGTCGTATATGCGGCTGCATCTGGCGGCGGCAGCAAGGGTGGGGGCCCACTTGCCATAGATTGCTGACCCCTGATATATTCCCATTGAATAGTTATATCGAAGAACCAGAAGAAAACAGTACCAAAATGATCAGTTGCTTTTTAAAATAACTTACACCAACTGTTCACAGGGGGAAATCCCTGGACTTTGTGCATTCTAAACTCTCCACAAAACAAAGATAAAGACAAAGGAAGTTTTCAGAAAAGGACCTTTGCTACTGAATTTACAAAGACAGAAGAATCAAACTGGCCAATCATCCTGTGATGACATTATTGCCTGTCCTTCAGATGGGTTTCTGTAGAAACCTATTGAAGATAAGCTATGGTAGAGAAGGAAGTTAGCCTGCTGTGTGTAGTACTGCAGTTTTGCTGCTGCCTATACATGCCTGGCTCAGTCTAGGCAAGTTTGGACATGTTCTTTGTTCTGAGATACTTATAAGGGAAGATTATGTTAACCATGTCCCAGCTCCTGCAGTTCAAAAGCAAAAAGTTAAAATAGGTACCGCTTTAGTGGGAAGGTAACAGTGCTCCGGTGTCTACTGTATTTTCTGGCGTATAAGACTACTTTTTAACCCCGAATAATCTGTGCCAAAGTCGGGGGTCGTCTTATAGGACAGGTACTTAACTGCAGCTTGTTTCCCCTTGCTTCATATGTCCGGCGCATATGGTGGGGGGTGCCGCGGCCGAGTCCCTGCTCTGTGCGGGGAGTATGAAGCAAGGGGAAGCAAGCTGCACACATCTTCCTGTACCTCAAGGAGAACGTGAGCGTGGATTGGCTCTCCACCAGAACCTGCCCATTCGACTCGGAGGGCTGCGCGTCTTCGGGTTGAGTGTGGGTTAATTTCTATTTGGTGTGCATTGGAAGAGAGGTAGTCTTATACGGCAAGTATATTCCAAACTCTATATTTTAACTGGAAAAGTTGGGGGTCGTCTTATACGCCCAGTCGTCTTATATGCCGGAAAATACGGTATTTATGCCTGCCACAAAGCGAAGTACAGTACCAGAAGATCAAATCAGAAGGAAACATAAATTTGATCAGATAAAACATTGTGAGATTCCTCAATATGAAGTATAGCTTGAAAATATGCATTTTAAAATATGCATGAATACAGAAACATTTTTAAAAGGAATGCTTCTTTGTAAAGGGTTTAAGATAAATTAATAAACTTGGGCAATAAAAGTAATTTTGCATAGTATTTATTTTCTACAGAGAACAAGCTGAAAAAATAGAATTCTTTTTAGAATATAAGTTCATGTCAGAAATTATTCTGGGTTGAAAGGATTTTTGCTGGAGGAACTCCACTCTGGGGACACCCGAATGAGGGTTCTTTCCTGTACCTAAGATCTTTTCCCACCGAAGTGGTCCCTATTTATCTACAGTACTTGCAATTTCTTGCTTTCGATCTGCTAGGTTGGCAGGAGCTGGGACAGACAGTTGCTCATTCCATCATGCAGTACTCGGGTCTTGACTTGCTGACAATCCAGCTAACAAGGCATGCTTTTTAACTTTTAGAACTGAAAATGTTAGATTCTTATATCACATTATTTATACCAGTGGAACACTAACAGTCACTAACCATATGCTCAAATTTTTGGCTCCATAAAATAGGTGATAGCTATAAGCAGCAAAACATGTGAAGAAGGAAAGATACACTCAATGTGTACTAATATTCTACTGATTTTAAGATACAATATCTAGGTAGAAATGCTTTATTGAAATAGCTCTTTGGCTACTATTAAAAAGCCAAATAAAATGTACAACTTTAAGTAGTTTGAAGTGCATGGTAGGGCCTATATTTGTAACTAAAGGATGCAAGAATAGCATAATAAGACTACAAATATTCTTGGTAAGGTTGATAAACACTGGACTTGTATGGATTTTAGGTTTCTAGTTTTTATAAGATAAAGGTAAAGGTCACCCTTTGCTCGAAAGCCAGTCAAATCTGACTCTAGGGTTCAGTGCTCATCTCTGTTTACAGCCAAAGAGCCAGTGCTCTGTGTTTGCAGATGTTTCTGTGGACATGTGGCAGGCACCTGAGTGCACAGAACACTGGTTTTATAAAGGCTTTCACTTAAAAAGGCCTAGTTCCATATTCTTCCGTTTTCAGTGTATAGACTAAATACCATTTTGGATAAACTCCTAACACCAAATTGTATAATAATTAACATTCAATCAGCTTTTACATTCCAGGGACCTCGTCCTTAATAGCCAAGCCAGCATAAACAATAAACTGTCATGTTATATCCTATATTAGCCTGTAAAAGAGGGACTGTGATGACTTAGAGGTTAAGATGCTGAAAATGACTGGAAGGTCGACATGTCAGCAATTTGAGACCCAAGTGATGCACAACAAAGTGAACTCCCGTTGTCTGTCCCAGTTCCTGCCAACCTAGCAGTTTGAAAGCAAGAAATTACAAGTAGATACAGTAAATACATACCGCTTTGGTGAGAAGGTAACAGTGTTCCGTGTGCTCCGGTGTCTAGCCATGCCTTCTACATGACCACGGAAATGTCTGCTGATGCAGACAGCACTGGCTCTTTGGCTGTAAATGGAGATGACCACTGCACCCTATAGTCAGATATGACTAGCTTTCGAGCAAGGGAGAACTCTTACCTTGACCTATAATCTCCACTTTTACAGCCACTGGGAGAATAGCTTCATCTATGCCTTTTTGAAAATCTGCAAACATTAAGCTGTTGTTAATTGATTCTAGACTATGTGCTGACTTTAAAATAGTTCACCTATATTTACTATTGATCATGCAATGACTGCTAAGCTAATGCACCTCTCTCCTCTATTACAACATGCTAACGTATTAATATTTCACGAGCCAAGTGACCGGTTTTTAATTCCAAATACCCAACCAAAAAATGTCTTGAAATCTGGATCATGGAGGTGGCTTCCAATGCTAACTTATCTTGCTCCCAATTAGACTGAGCATTAAAACTGGGTCTGTCACATGACCCTTCAGGTATTGATCTATACTCCTTAACACTCTTCTGCAGCAAAATCATGCTGTAGCAAAGTGACTTGAAGGCAGATAGCATCATCATCACTATCTAAAATTTGGCCCTCATAGTTTATATACTTAACAGATTTTCTTCCAACCTGGGTGAGGAAGCCTCTTTCAGCCTGAAGGCCAATTTCCATTTCAAAGGAATTTTGAGGTGCATTCTAGAGTGGTGTGCAAGTTCAAAGAAAAGAAGAGTACAGTAGAAAAACCAGTATATTTTAACCTAAAATTCTTCTGCTAGAAGCCAAGCCATAAGAAAAGCATTCCAATCTTTTAAGATTGAGGGGGGTGGGGGTGGATGTACACAAGGTGGAAAGCCGTCGAACATAGAAGACATTGTGGTCTAAACTAAATCTCCACACCAAGAAACACTAGACAAATGTAAAGCAAAGCAATCACACTTCTATACCGCCCCATAGCGCCTAGTGCATTATCTGGGCCAGGAGTCCCCAAACTACAGGCTGTGGGCCAGATCCGGCCCATGGCGCCAAATCATCCGGCCCCCACTGCCCCTGGAAGCGAAAGTAAAATGCGCCCATGCAAAACGCTGCCTTAAATGACCCACAGCTGTCATAAACGAGTTTATGACAGCCATGGGTGCATTTACAGCAGCATTGTTTTACTTCCGCTTCCGGTGGGAGGAACGACGTGACCAGCCTGTGGCCAAAAAAAGTTTGGCCACCCCTGCTCTGGGTGAAAAGGATGGGAGGCTGAGTCAACCTTGAGCTGAACTCAGGACTGAACTCATGACCTTTTGGTTGCAGGACAGCAGTTTAACCACTGAGCCACCAGGACTTCTTCCTTCAATGCTGATTTTTCTTAGATTTCAAACATCTTTACCAAAATTCTTTTATTTTTTCCAACCTTTACCTAAACCGATTCAGTTTCAAATCCCTATAAATTATACAAAGTCGATTAACAAGCTCCTCACTCTGCTCTTCCTCTTGCCTCATTACTGAGAACTAAAAGCTACTATGGGATCAACCCCCTACAGCTTAATAGGATTTAAGATTGCTGCCCAGAGCATCACCCTCCCACTATTAAGTTATGCATAGCCTTTGGCATGTGCTTCTATTCATTCCTAAAATAAAACCTTCCTATCCTTGGTTGGGGCAACATAGATGAGTCATCCCTTGGGAACAATTTCAAAGAGCACAAGTGTGCCTATATGAGCCAAGGGCAGGAAGGCAGAATAAAACCAACTGCATGCTGTCAAGCTGGCACTGACTTATGGCGAACTTTCCAAGATTTTCCAGGTAGAGAATACAGAGAGGTCCCTTCTTCCACAGGCGCCCTGGGACTGCCCAGCTGGCCCATTGTTAGATAGGCTGGCTCTTCTCCTGGAAGACAGAGAGAGGAATCGAACTCCTTAACCCACTGAGCTATTCAGTCATTCCTTAGGAACCACCTCAAAAACAAAATCGTGGAGATGAGCTATGGGCATTAAAATGATCAGGAAATCTGCCAGGAGCCAACCTTGTGTAATCAAAAGTCGGAGGAAAAAGAACATCACCCTGTTTACATCCATCTGTTATAGCAACACAACAGACTGCAATCTAATTTTTTTTCAAGTGAGCAGAGCCCTTTGTGAGCTCTGGTGGCGCAGTGGTTATACTGCTGTACTGCAGCCAGAACGCTGTGAGTTCAATCCTGACTGGACCCAAGGTCGACCCCCCATGTGATTTTTGCAGCTGCTGCACAAGAGCAAGGAAATTCCACAAATGGAGAAAAAGGACGAGCGAACCAATGAGATGCTACCAAGCGTTTGCTCCAGATACGCAAAAACTCTCCACAGAAATTGCCTCGGATACATCGTTGGGGAAAATAATAATAAAATAAAAACCAGGATTGCGACTGCGACTCCTTCCCTGGAAAGCAACAACGCTTTCACACGCAACTCTCTGCCGTCCGCCCACCCCTTTCGGCCTCCCTCTCTCCGCCCGCGTTTCCTCGGGAGTAAGGGAGCCGATCCTTTGTGTGCAGCAATCGGCCCGATCCTGCCTCTAAGCTCCCCTCCTCGCCCAGGCCCCGTGGTGGTGGTGGTGGTGCGCGTGTTTTACTCAGAGGTAAGCAGGGACTGCAGTGGCTCAAGTAGCGAAGACGCTGACTAGGAAGCGGAAGGTCAGCAGCTCGATTCCCGAGGACTACAGGACGGCATGAGCTCCCGTCTTTGTCCCAGCTCCTGCTCACCTAGCAGTTCGAAAGCAAGAAATTGCAAGTAGATAAATAGGGACCACTTCGGTGGGAAGGTAACAGCGTTCCGTGCACTCCGGTGTCTAGTCATGCCTGCCACATGACCACGGAAACGTCTGCAGAAGCAAAAAAAGAAGAAAGAAGCAGACAGCGCTGGCTCTTCGGCTTAGTTAGAAGCAGAGATGAGCACTGCACCCTAGAGTCGGATACGACTGGCTTTCGAGCAAGGGAAACCTTTACCTTTGCCCCACTGCGCTTCTTCCCAACCCCCACGGAGCTTACTCCCGTGTAAACACCACCCCCACCACCCTGTCCCTCCAATCTGGAGTCGCTCCTCTTTCCCGCGGGCGGTCAGGGAAGCGCAGAGACGAAGCGAGGGGGGGGGTGTCACTCGCGGGAGTGGAGTCGTCGTGTGGCCGCCTGGTCTGGTCCGAAGCGCCCAGCCTCCTCCCCCTCTTCCTCCCCCTCCCCCCCCCCTGCCCCAGGCAGGCAGGCAGGCAGGCCGACGGGCTTCACCGGCCAGCCTCAACCGCCGCCGGCCACCACGGAGCCCGCCCCGCCGCCCTTGCCACCCAATCGCGTGGGGTGGGTGGGCCACTGGGCTGGCCTTGCTCGCTCGCTGCCCCGCCGCCGCCATCATGCTTGTTTGCTTTCAATGAGTGTGAGGAGAAGAAGAAGGAGGAGGCGGAGGAGGCGGGGGCTGCTGCTGCCGCTGCCGCTGCTGCTGCTGCTGCCTGTCCTCCCGTCCGGCCCGCGGCAGGAAACAAAGAGCCAGGCAGGCGGCGGTGCAGCAGAGACGGGGATGCTGCAGCTACAGGTACGGACTCAGGGAGGGAATAGGGGAAACAAGGCAGGGGGGGGGGGTTGTTTAGAGGAAAGAGGCACCTCTCGGGGCGGCGAAGATTGGGGGTGGGTTTGCCCTTCTTTTCTCCTTCCTGCTCCCCCCCCCTTGGGAAAAATATATGGGGCCAAGGAGAGGTTGTGTGGTGGGGAGGGACGAATGGCTTGCTTGGGGTCCTGTGGGGCGAGAAACGGGGAGGGGGGGGGAAACTGAGGCGTTATGGGTGTGTGTGTGTGGAGAAGAAGCGGAGAGCGCAGCTGCTTCGAGGTCGGGAAAGGGGTGGGGGGTGGGTGGACGACGACGACGTTTAATGGCTGACTTTCCAGGGGCTGAGGTAGAAATACATGAACGGGCCTCCGTGTTGTCGTGGGAAAGCGGGATTCGAGGGCCGTTTAGGTTGTTAGCGTGACAGGAGTGTGGGGCACGGATATTGGTGCCTGGACAGACAAGGGGGCGCGGATGAAGGGGGGAGGAGGAGGGGGAAAGAGAGGTTAGGATCCTATTCCTCGTCCTCTCAGGGAAGCGGGTGGAAGAGACTCTTTGGGACACACAATAACACCCGAAATATTGTTTATTTATGGGAGAGGAAGACACCCGCACCGAGGCTCTTTTAGAGACCGGAGAGAGAGAGAGAGAAAGGCGGCGCTGGGAGCGCGAAGAAAGGAGGAGGGAGAGGCAGGAGTTCGGCCCAAAAAGAGCTCTTAGGCCCAACGGTCTCTCTCAGGGGGGCTTTCAAGGCGTGATATATATGGGGAGTGAGGGGGTTGGGGTTGGAAGGGAGTAGTTGAGTATTGTGTATGTTGGGCGAGGGAGGGGGGTTGAGAACAAAACGGAGAGGGGAGGATAATAAAAGTGTGAAAAGCGACGTAACATTAGTGTACAACCCCTGAAGAGAGGCGGCGGGGGTTGTTTGCTACAAAATGTGGTGTAGGCGGTTTTTACTACGTGTAAATATATATACTGTGTGTGTGTGCGCGCGCGTATGTACATGTATATGTGTGTGTATACACACACACACACACACACACACATTAATAGCTCATGTTTGTGGTGTTGCGGTGGGAGGAGGTTTTTGAGGAAGAGGTTCGGTGTGTGTTGAGCATAAACGTCGACCCGAGAGAAAGAGCGTTTGTTTGGTCTGCAGAGGCCAAGGGGGGGTTGGGTTGGTTGGTTGCTTGGGCGCCCCATAGACCCTACATGAGGCGAAGGAGGGGGAAAGAAAGTTTCTGGCCTAGGAGGGTGGTTGTTTTTGCATTGGAAAGCGGGTGGTGGTGGGCGAGAGCCTGCCCTGCCTGCCTTCCTGGAAGCTGTGGGAAGGTTCTGGAGGAAGTGACGTTGGGTTGGAAGGGCTTGTTGACAAGAGCCGAGGAGCTGAGCTTTGGGGTGGTGGTGCAAGGAGGGGTGTGTGTGTGTTTATTTGAAGTCTGGGGAGTGGAGGAAAGGCTCCCTCACTCTAATACTCATAGGTGCTGTTGGAAAGAGATGGAGGGGGGGGACCATGGACGCATATCTGTCGAGGGGATAGATAGGCACCTGGCCTAGCCTTGCACGGTTTGTAAGCGTTTGCGCGGGCACGTGTAAACATACATATATACACACACACAGAGAGAGAATGAATTGCAAGGAAATGACAGGAATGGAGGAAACTCGTTTCAGCCCTTCTTTGGGGGTGTGTGGTGGTGGTTCATATCTGGAAACGAAGAAAGGCAGCCTTGCATGGGACCTGTGTGTGTGTCAGAGTGTGCCACACTCACACACACACTTTTGACACCCCATCGTTCCCAGAACAAATTCTTCCTCGAATTTGAGCATGTAACTTTAAAAAATGCTAGACAGTAAATGGAGAATGAATAAGCCTTCTCCTTGAAAGCAGACGTCTGCATTTCATGGTCAGATAAAAGCATGCTTGCGTTGCTGTTGGGACTAAAAAAGGCCTCGCTGTCAATAAGGAGGCCTCAATAGACAGCTTGTGTCTGAAATAAAAAGGGAAGAGCATTAGCTGAAATGATTGGCAGCCATGCTGTTCTAATGTAATGAGGTGGGGGTAGGAATTGTATTTCTGCACAGGTTGGTGGTGAGGTACTGAGACTGTTGGACACACATGCAGGAGTAAACAGAAGGACTATAATGCTATTATGCCAAGGTCTTGGGTTTAGACATAACATCAACTCTGCTCAGTGTGTGTTTATGTGGAAGGCCAAATGATACCTAGCATTAGAGTTTAAGAAATGTTAGCAAACAGGAATAATGTGGGATGGTAGTGCCTAAAAGGTAGCCAACAATTGAGAGCTTGGTAAGAAAAATGGCTCTTGTTGTGTTATTAATGTGAGTTTTTAATGTTCAGATTTATTTCCATGAATGAAGCAGGGCAAAGATTGATAGAGTTCTGCCAAGAGAACGCACTGGTCATAGCAAACACTCTCTTCCAGCAACACAAGAGGCGACTTTACACATGGACATCACCAGATGGCCAACACCGAAACCAAATTGACTACATACTCTGCAGCCAAAGATGGAGAACCTCCATTCAGTCAGCAAAAACAAGACCCGGAGCAGACTGTGGCTCAGATCACAACCTATTGATCGCAAAATTCAGGCTTAGACTAAAGAAAATAGGGAAAACACGGAGACCAGAAAGATATCACCTAGACAGCATCCCTAAAGAATACGCGGTGGAGGTGATGAACAGATTTAATGGCTTAGACTCGGTAGACAGAGTACCAGAAGAATTATGGACGGAGATGAGGGACATCATGCAGGAAGCAGCAAAGAAAACCATACCAAAAGAAAAGAAGAGTAAGAAAGCAAAGTGGTTGTCCGATGAGGCTCTTAAAATAGCAGAGGAAAGAAGGAACGCCAAAGTCAAAGGAGAAAGGAAAAAAATACAATCATTTGAACACAGATTTCAAAGAAAAGCAAGGAGAGATAAGGAAAACTACCTAAAAGAACAGTGCAGAGAAATGGAGGAAAAAAACAAAAGAGGCAGAACCAGAGATCTTTTCAAAAAAATCGGCGAAATCAAGGGAACATTTAAAGCAAAAATGACCATGATAAGGGACAAAGACGGAAAGGAGCTAGCGGATGCAGAAGAAATTAAGAAAAGATGGAAAGAGTACACAGAGGAACTTTACAAAAAGGACCTCAACACTCCTGACAATCACAATGATGAAGAAATTGAACATGAGCCAGACATCCTGGAGAGCGAAGTCATAAAGGCCCTAAAGAGCACTGCAAACAACAAAGCTAGTGGAGATGATGGTATCCCAGTTGAATTTTTCAAAGCGCTAAAAGATGACGGCATCAAATTACTGCATTCAATATACCAGCAGATTTGGAAAACAAAACAGTGGCCACAGGATTGGAAAAGATCAGTATACGTCCCAATCCCAAAAAAGGGCAATGCCAAAGAATGTTCAAATTATCGAACAATCGCGCTCATCCCACATGCCAGCAAGGTGATGCTCAAGATAATACAGGATAGACTTCAGCAACATGTGGAGAGAGAATTACCAGAGGTGCAGGCTGGTTTCAGAAGAGGCAGGGGGACTAGAGACCACATTGCCAACATACGCTGGATCATGGAGAAAACAAAGGAATACCAGAAACAAGTTTACTTTTGTTTTATTGACTACACCAAGGCATTTGACTATGTGGATCACAACAAGATGTGGCAAGTAATTAAAGAGATGGGAATTCCAGAGCACCTCATATGCCTCCTGAGAAATCTGTACATGAACCAAGAAGCAACAGTTAGGACAGAACACGGAATAACAGAGTGGTTTGGAATAGGAAAAGGAGTAAGACAAGGCTGCATTTTGTCACCATGCTTATTCAACCTATACACAGAGCACATAATGCGCAGTGCAGGGATGGAGGAATCACAATATGGGATTAAAATCACTGGGAGAAACATCAATAATCTGAGATATGCAGACGATACCACCCTAATGGCAGAAAGTGAGGAAGACCTAAAGAATCTCTTGATTGGGCTGAAGGAGGAGAGTGCAAAAGCTGGCTTGAGACTCAATATCAAGAAAACCAAGATAATGGCAACAGGCCCAATCAGTCCCTGGAAAATAGATGGGGAAGAAGTAGAAGCAGTGACAGATTTTACTTTCTTAGGATCAAAGATCACTGCAGATGGGGATTGTAGCCATGAAATAAAAAGGCGACTGATTCTTGGGAGACAAGCAATGAGAAACCTGGGGAACATAGTGAAAAGCAGAGACATAACATTGCAAACAAAAATTAGAATAGTCAAAGCAATGGTTTTCCCAGTAGTAATGTATGGATGTGAGAGCTGGACAATTAGGAAGGCTGTAAGCAGAAGAATAGATGCCTTTGAAATGTGGTGTTGGAGGAGGGATTTGAGAGTCCCCTGGACAGCGAGGAGAACAAATAGGTCAATCTTAGAAGAAATTAACCCTGACTGCTCATTGGAAGGTCAAATAGTAAAGATGAAGCTAAAGTACTTTGGACATCAAATGAGAAGGGAGGATTCACTTGAGAAGGCTTTGATGTTAGGAAAGGTGGAGGGCAAAAGAAGAAGGGGAAGGCCAAGGATGAGATGGCTAGATGGCATTGTAGACACAATGGGCACAGAGCTGGGAGGGCTGAGGGGGATGGTGGAGGACAGAGGCGCCTGGAGGAAAATGGTCCATGGGGTCGCAAAGGGTCGGAGTCAACTGTGCGTCTGAACAACAACAGTTTCCATGTTGGTTGAAGATTATACCAGAAATACACAAACTTGATACTGTATGGGATTTTTAAAAATAGTAGCTTTGTTTGTCTGTTTTTCAAGCACATCAGAGAGTGATATGGGAAATGATTTATTAACAATATAATGGTAATTAACTTGGGCTAACCACCTCTTGCTTGTTGTCCATATGATTTTTTAATATGAAGGATCATATCTTTCTTCAAAAAAAAAGATGTTGCTTTCAACAATGTAGTACAGAATGTTGTGAATGCTTACTAAAATAATGCATGGGCAGGTAAAGATTTTTAGTGCTTCTCTCTTATTTTTAAATTTTATGGATTAACAATTTGTATTATTCAATAAGCATGTTACAATCATAGGTTTGGGCAGCTCTCAAAAATAATAATGCCAACAGTTATACTCATAACTGAAATAGGTTTCATTCTTCTTATGGGAAAAAAATGGCTGAGAATGGCAGAGTTGGAGTGAACTCTTGAAAAAACTGTATGGAATTAATGTATAAATAGGTTAAATAACTCTTCAGATCCAGTGATGATGTTCAGATCCTGCTGTTGTGATGTTACTTATCCTGGGGGCCATGCTGACAACTCATGTTCATGTCTAAGATGATTTGTGTGGTCTATGTCCCTTGATATTTCAGTGTACAGATAGGTCACATTCTCACTGAGCATTTTGCAAATGTTATATACAGTTTGTGAGTTGAGTACTAGACAAAGATGGATATAGGACATACTATTTATTGTGAGCTCTAAGATTTATCAGTATGATTTCTGTGTGCTAAAATAGCACAGGAATCTGTGATGAATTGTGGGGCAAAGCCCAAATTAAAAAACTAGCTAGTATCCTTACTGTGCTTCTTTGCCAGTCTTCTAAATTAGCCCCACCTCTAATTAGGTAAAGGTCGCCCTTGCTTGAAAGCCAGTCGTATCCAACTCTAGGGTTCAGTGCTCATCTCGGTTTATAGCCAAAGAACCCGCACTGTTTGCGTTTATAGATGTTTCCATGGACATGTAGCAGCCATGTCTACCAGACTGCACTAATTACTTCCCCACAAAAGGTGTTACCTTTGCTTTCCTCATAAAAGGTAGGTAATTTTGGCTCTCCAAATGTTGAATAGCTGCTCCTGGTTACAGCTATCATTGACTACACTAACAAGGGCTAATGTGACTTGTAGTGCTCCAATGCTTTTAATCTTAACATTTGCCCATTCTTTAATTAGGGCTGATGGTGAATGTATGATGCATTCTATCCCTTCTTGGCCAGAGCCTTCTAAGTAAAAAGCAAACAAGTAAAACCAAAACCATTCTGACTTGTATGCTGAGGCTTTGGAAAAGTCCCTTCTATGTGAGAGTTACAAGACCCAGGCAGTTCTTTGGTAACAGCAGATAACTCCCATTTTTGTGCCACCAGTATACAGTTCAATACATGTTCTGTGTTGAACATACTGTACTTGGAATGAATTTGGTTGCTGCATAGCCAGGATAGAAACACAGTAGGCTTGTATTGGGAGGCCTTGATTGCTCTGTCCCTTCACCAATAATCCACCATTATTTTGTGGTAACAGAAGAATACAGTAAACTGGTAATAGAGCTAGGAAATTTTACTTCCTCTACTATTAGCTGTCATATTTTCTTTGATGGAAGACATGTAGGAAAGAACTCTTTCATATCTGACATGGAAATGAAGTGAGCTTATATAGGGGAGGAGAAGTATTCCAAACTGGTACCAAGAGTGCATGACTCCTATTCTGAGTACGAGGAAGAGGCTTTTCATCTTTTCTCTGCTGCATGGCCTACTGAAAGGGCGACTGAGAACTCCGTTCATCTTCTGGCAGCCAGTTACTTGCCAGATTAAAATTGCTATTATCAGCCAAGTTACTTTAGATTGAGGTGTAGTGCTAGACAAATTTAACAGAAGATCATCTTAGCACAGTAGAAAGATTTCTTTTAAAAACATTTCTCACATACGTTCAGGCTGTAAAATTTCATTTCACACATACCTCTGTTACAAACTTATATAGTTTTCACCTATACCTGCCCTAAAGCAGCAAAACCAATCTGTTACAGCTTAGAATTGTCTGTGGCACATGAACACCGTCATTTAAAGTGACATTTAAGTAGCACTTACTAATCGTGTCTGTGGCCTAAACATAAATGTGTCCTTGTTAGCTTAAATTTGGCATTTTTTCCATGAAAGTTGGCTGTTCATTGACAATGTAACTGAGAACTGTTCAGTAATTTTGTCTTCAAAGGAAAAATAGATGCTATGAGCAGATATCTTCTTCAACTAGCTTATTACATTTGTGTTCAGACATAGAGAGTACCTCCTTGCACAAGCCTGGGAAGATTAGAAAATAACAGTGAGTGTATGGACTAGGCCAGTTCTCAACCTTTTTAAGATGGGGGCCAGGTCATGCTCCCTCAGATTATTTTGCCCTTCCTCTACCACATGGCACTTCCTGGTGTGGGGGAGGCGGTGGAAGGGGCACATCTGGCCCACAGGCTGCAGGTTGAGAATCCCTGGATTAGGCAAAGAAGATCCAACCAGATTTTAAAAATCAGTTTCCAGAGATTTGGGGGAAAATTTTATACTTAAATATAGGAAGCAAAAAGCCAATAATCTTGAAATTGAGCATGGCTTTCCACTGTGTTTCCACTGAAAGCTTTCCCTTTATTCTTCAGGTTTTCAGGCATATAAGATGACGAGAATCTAAAGCTATGTATGCTTGCTTGTGACTTTACCATTAGCCCTTGCAATGTATGTACAGAAGAAGAATTGTTTTGCCTAATTATATAGCCAAATAGAAAAGTGCAGGCAGTTGATGGAGTTTCACCAATATATAATCAAAGCAGAGATGTTTTAAGTACTTGAACTTACACCAGTAAAGAGCCTCAAAGGGGGGGGGGGGGAGAAGAGCCACATATTTGTCCCATCCAGAATGAATCATGACCGCATAAAGTTAATGCCTAAGACATTTTGTATATACTATAGATGATTTTTTGCAGCATTTTGCATACTGCTTTTAAGGAGATCTGAAAGTACAGTAATATCCCAGTTAACGTATGCACCGCACAGCGTTAAAACTGGATAACGTTGAGGAACTTGAGGAAAACTTTTGCACCGCGCAAACATTAAGATAACGTTGTGCAGTGCAAATGTTTTCCTCAAATTCCCCAATGTTGATCTCTGCCCCAAAGCCCGCAGGTTGGAGACCAGCTTTGTGGGCTTTAGGACAGAGCTCTCTGGAGGCCCCCTTGCTGGGGGGGGGGCGGGGGGCAAGGGGAGACTAGGCAGGCACACCCTCACCCCAAGGAAACTGGCGCTCAGACCGCCGGAGAGCCAAGCCCCAAAGTTGGAGACCAGTCCTGCTAACTTTGGGACTTGGCTTGGTCCGCCTGCCTCTTTGGAAAGGGCAGCAGCGATTCCACCCATGGAATCCCCCCTGCCCTTTCCAAAGAGTCAGGCGGATTGACCCCCTGTTCCCTTTCCTCTTTGGAAAGGGAACCGGGCTTTTTTTTTAATGTTGTTCAATCAATGTATTGCACAATGTTAAAAACCGGATAACGCTAAGACTTTTGGAACCAAGTTTTAGCGTTATCCGAGGTATTACTGTAGTGGGAAGGATGAAAAACCCTGTCTTTCAGTACTGCAGTCCTCTAGCTGACTGTGAAGATTAAGAGCCTACTGGAATTAGTGGGGGAGGGAGGGCTGTGCACTGCAAAGTGCTTTTGCTGCTATAGTGGTCAGCTGGTAAAGCTGTTGAAGCTGCTTCTTTCTAACCTTCAACCTAAAGGCCATAATATGCATTAGTGGTTATGTCTGCAGGATCCCAGTGCTGTAAAAATATCTAGTTTGTGATTTTGATTGTGGATTACACTTTTCTACCCGTTAAATCTCCCCTGTTCAGTTTAGAATCTACCTTTTTGGTTGACATTTTTCTTTAGAGACCTGTCAGGTTTTCAGTCTGGAAAATGAACAAGAGCATGAAACCTTTCGTCATTGCCTCTGGCACCGTTTTATCCTACCTCTCAGACCCATTGTTTTGGGTAGTCTTGGACCCAATATTCTCCCTTGCCCTATTTTTCTACATCCACCTCATTGCCCTTTTACCTCTTCACATCTCAATGATCCAATTTGTTCTTTTTCTTTCTGTTGCTGTTATTGCTACCCATCCTGTGATTAACCTATCTAGACTAATGTGTCAGCTTCTTTGCAGATGCAGTCACAATGTACACTGCATCTGAATTATAGATTATGTGGCATTAATCTATTCAGCTCTGAATTTAAGAACTACAATTAAAGACAAAGCTTTGTAGGACTTTGTATGAACCATTCCTGTATAAGCTTTTGTAGGACATTTCATTTCTTCTGGAATTAACTCAGCATAGAGTTTGAGCCTTTGCTTCTTGAAGTTGTGGAGGGCAGTGACCTTGATTTATAGGTACAGTACTTGAATGTGTCTTTGTTTAAGAAGCGAGCCAAACTTGCTTCTCTAATATAACAAAATGTGGAAAGTGCTTTAGAAGACAACAGTAAAAATGGTACGTGTTTCTGATTTTCTGTCTTTATAAGTTAAAACAATGCAAACAAGCTCTTAAATCTTTGGATTTTTAGCTTATTTGCTACAATTTCTTTTACCCAAAATAGGAACATTAGTCTAACTGGATTTTCTCTTCTGTTCTTTTTCTTAATCTGTTTTGCAGCTCTCCTAGTGGTCAGCCATATGTGGCTTCCAATGTGGATTTGACCGGGAGTACTGCAAATCTGATGGCAGGGGGTGCAAACTCCACAGCAGCGTGAAATTTGCTTATTTTCCTGGCACACTTTTACCGGTAAATATTTTGTAAATATTAGAAGCCAAAATATAGTCTAACTGATAGGAAATGAAATTTCAACAGGAAAAGTCGCTTTTATTTTAAGTAACACATTACACTGTAATACATTCAGAATAGACACTGAGAAACCGTGTTTGAAAGTTTACAGAACTGATTATTGTATTTGCCGGTTTATAAGATGCATCGGGTTATAAGACACACCCTGTTTTTTAGACACATTTTTAAGGAAAAAAATAATTTTCTACATTTTAACTACAGGAAGTAGGAAGGGAGGGATTGACCGGGCAAGAGAGCTCCTTTGGAAGCCTCTTGCCTGGCTGATCCCACCGCCGCTGGCCATCAGGAGGTGGGGGCAAAAAGTGGGCAAGTTTGCTCCTTGGCAAGCGAACTTGCTCAGGTGAGGCCTCCCTTCCCTGCTTGTATTCCTCTCCAGGGCTGGTGGGAGACTGAGATGAATGGTTTTAGCATGGAGGAAGATAGCCGGGATGGGCCCCCTTCCACCTCTTTCTACGGACAGATTTGCTTCCTCACCCAGCCTGGCGATGAGTAGAAGATTGCTCTTTCCTGTGGATCCAGGGGGCTTGAAAAAGGCCTTTCCATGCGGATTCTGACCTCCCTAGCAGGATCCCCGGGAAAGGAAAATCATTTCTCCATTGTCCCCTGGCAGGCGCTGGCGCTGGGTGAATCACTCCTTATGGAGCAATTTTGCTCATCCTATCCCACCCCTTTTGGCTTATGGCTGCCAGCGGGGGTGGTGTGGTGACGGGGAAACACCTGTCAGGAGGTGGTGGTGGGGAGAGGCCTAACCTGGGGAAGTTTGCTTGCAAAGGCGATCTCTTCTGGGAGCAAAATCATCCGCTTTCCCTCCCCGCCTCCTGATAGCCATCAGGGGCTGAGAGTGGAGGCCCCAATCTCAGCCTGGTGTCCACGATCCCAGCCTGGTGTCCACGTGCGCAGCTAGGGCAGGGTGAGAGATGCGCTCTCAGAAGCCCTGATCCCAGTCCAGTGTCTGTTATGCTGAACTGTACCAGCGTGAGGGGAGGCTGTTCCTGGATTATGACACACTGTTTTTCCTGCATATTTTAAGGAAGGAAAAGTGCATCTTATAAACCAGCAAATGCAGTAATCAATCCATCTTTATTACAGTCATAGACCAGTACATACAGAACTGATTAATATGTGTATTTTCTGATCTTTTCTTTATTATTCAGCTCAAATACAAATGGGAAAGTAATTATGCAAAAATAATAATAATGTAAGAATATTGGCCTAAACCAATGTTGGTGAGTCTTTTAGAGACTGAGTGCTCAAACTGCAACCCAAAACCCACTTATTTATCACCAAGTGCCAACACGACAACAGGGGAGGGATGAAATGCTCCCATTGGGTAGCTGGGCCGAGGGGCGGGGTAAACTCTTGCTGGGGGAGAGAGGAAGTGCTTCCATTGGGCTGCTGGGCAGAGGGGTGGGGGTGAACTCTGTGCTAGGGCGACCACACGGGTGCCCACAGAGAGGGCTCTGAGTGCCACTTCGAAAATGAGGCAGGAGCACCCCAAACGCACTGGAAACATGCCAGAAACTCCCTAAACATGTCGAAAACCCACAAAATTGTGAAAATGCGCCTGCTGCTGCCACCGGAAGTGGTGGAAGGAACCATGCCTTCAGCCTGCACATCTGTCTGAGGTTGGCCTCCCAAGAAGGAAAAATATCACTGCTTCCGTTTCTTATTTATTTATTTAATAGATTTATATACCACCCTAATCCGATGGACTCTGGGCGGTGCACCTCACTGACCATACAATAAAACAGGTTAAAACCAATATAAAAACAATTAAAAACCCTTAAGAACTACAATTAAGAACATTTGGCAATATTGCCAACTACTGTGCCATTTTGCTATCTAAAAACAAATATAAAATCAGCATAACATTAACACTAACATTGATTACAGGAGGTGGGGAGCCTCAGACGAGCCTGAAAGCGGAGCTTGTTGACAATCCCGGTCCGCAAACCCATTTTGCCAACTACGTCTTCAGCTCTTTCCTAAATGGTAGCAACTGGGCCTAGAGGCGTAGTTCTACCGGGAGGCAGTTCCATAGTGTGGGGGCTATGACCGGGAATGCTCTTTTCCTCGTGCTGGAGAGGCGGGCCTCCTCAATGGATGGTATCTGAAGGGTGCCCTCTCGGTTTGCTCTCGTGGGCCAGGTCGATGTCCTAGGGACAATGTGGTTCCTGAGGTATCCTGGTCTGCTACCACGGAGGGCTTTAAAGGTGACAACCAGCACCTTGAATTGCACCCGGAGATATATAGGCAGCCAGTGCAGCTCCCGCAGCAGTGGTGAGGTATGGGCAAAATGACTACACCCCATCACTGCATGGGCTGCCACATCTGGACCAACTGCAGTCTGGATGGTCATCAAGGGCAGCCCCATGTAGAGCGCATTACAATAGTCCAAACGGAAGGTGACCAGGGCATGGGTGACTGTGAGCCAGGCCGCCTGGTTCAAGAGTGGGCACAATTGATTAATAACACGCACTTGCCCAAAGGCCCTCCTGGCCACGGCCATAACCTGCTCCTGGAGCAGAAGCCGTGAGTCCAGGAGGATCCTCCAAGTTGCACACCTGGTCGGATTAGGACAACAATGCCCCATCTCAAACTAGTGGTGATAACTCCTTATGAGGACTGGGTCCCCTCACCCACTCAGTCTTGCTGGGATTCAGCTATAGTTCGTTGTCCCTCATCCAGACCCTAACCGCCTCCAGGCAGCTGGTCAGGACCTTGACCGCATCGCTGGGATCACCACGGGCAGAGATATACAGCTGAGTATTATCAGCATACTGATGATATCTCATCCCGTGGGATCGGATGATCTCGCCCAGCGGTTTCATGTAGATGTTAAAGAGTAAGGGCGAGAGGACAGAACCCTGTGGCACCCCACGCATAAGATGTCTCGGACTCGACCCCATGCCCCCCACCCATACTTATTGGGTCCGGCCACTCAGGAAGGAGGAGAACCAGGCCAACACAGTGCCTTGGATCCCCAACCCCTGGAGCCGGCCCAGAAGGATACCATGATTGATAGTATCGAAAACAGCTGAGCTGTCAAGAAGAGCGAGAATGGAAGGGTACCCTCCATCTCGCTCGCACCTGGGGAACAATTTAACACAATTTCTGTTGAGTTTGATTTTTGAGCTGTTTCAGAGTTAAATAGACATGCTGATTTCAGAACTGTAGTCAGTTTTCTTCTACCACATCAAGTTTTTTCTCTACACGTTACCCCCTAACCCCCCTCCTCTCTGTAGTCTTTAAGGGTCAAAATGTTTTTGTCTTTTTGCTGCTTGCCTGTGTGTGTGTTTAAGGGGCCAAAACGTTTTTTGTCTTGCGCCTGTGTGTGTGTGTGCGTGTGCGTGCGTGCGTGCACGCGCGCTGCAGTAGCTCCAGTGGTTAAGAGGTTTGAACTCACTGAACTAGAAAGTCATCAGTTCGAGACTCAGCCACTGCACAACAGAATGAGCTCCTGCCTCTGTCATAGCTCCTGACAACCTAGCAGTTAGAAAGCAAGGAGATAAATAAGGACCACTTTGGTGGGAAGGTAGACAGCGTTCCGTGTACTCTGGTGTCTAGCCATGCCTGCCACACATCCACGAAGACACCTGCATAAACAGATGAGCACTGAACCCTAGAGTTGGATATGACTGGCTTTCGAGTAAGGCCAACCTTTACCTAAGGGAAAGATCCCTGATTGGTATTCAAAATTGTCACACCCACCAATGTGGCCACACCCACAAAATTTTCGTTATTTTCAAAACCAAAACTCAAAAGGTATGAGGGCGAGAGGACAGAACCCTGTGGCACCCCACGCATAAGATGTCTCGGACTTGACCCCATGCCCCCCACCCATACTTATTGGGTCCGGCCACTTGTGTGTTGCTCTGATATAGTGAGCACAATTTAACTTGCAGTAACTATATACAGCCTTTGTATGAATAAAACTATTCTTTGTGAACAGCATATTTGGAAAGTTTCCCCTTTATTTTCCTTTATATGCACATTTTGTATGATGTTTGAGACAAAGAGAGGGTATCTAGTAGTTCTAAAGGTTGACATGATAGACAAAAACTGTGGTTATTTTTGGATCCAGAGGCCAGAAGTTAGTCTAAAACAGGTCACAGATCTAAGATAACGAAATTGCTGTTCCCCAGTGATCGAACAGTGCGACCAATGCAGTCTCCATACCATGACCTGGCCTGAAGCCTGACTGGAAAGGGTCCAGATAATCTGCTTCCTCCAGGACCCCTGGAACTGCTGTGCCACCGCTTTCTCGACAACCATCTTCCCCTTCTATTTGCTAGTGAGTGATGGGGCCAGATGCCATGATCTTGGTGGTTTTTTTAATGTTGGGTTTTAGGTAGGCTTTTTGCACTCTCCTCTTTCACACTCATCAAGAGGCTCCTTAGGTCTTCACTTTCTGCCATTAGAGTAGTGTAATCTCCTTATCTCAGGTTGTTGATATTTCTCCCAGTAATCTTAATTCTGGCTTGAGTTGTGATTCATCCAGCCTGTCATTACACATGATGTATTCTGCATATAAGTTAAATAAGCATGGTGACAACATGCAACCTTGTTGTTTTTCTTTTCCTATTCTAAACCAATCAGTAGTTCCGTATCCTGTCCTAACTGTTGCTCCTTGACCCACATATGAATATCTCAGAAGACAGGTGAGGTGGTCTGGTACTCCCGTCTCTTTAAGGCAGGGGTGTGCAACCTTTTTACGCTGCAGGCCTGACCATGACCCCAGACAACTGAGCATTCTGGAAGTGGAAGCGGGCACATCTATGGCTGTCGTAAATGCACCCACTTCCATGTTTATGACAGCCGCAGGCATGTTTGCACATGTGCAGGCGTGTTTTATGGCTGGCGTAAACATACCCACTTCCACTTCCGGGTGTGGCTGAGGCAGTGACGGGCTAGATAGAACGGCATTGCAGGCCGGGTTCGGCCCATGGGCTGTAGGTTGGGAACCCCTGCTTTGGACTTGCCACAGTTTATTGGGATCCACACAGTCAAAGGCAGTCAATGAAACAGAAGTAGACTTTTTTGGGGTATTCCCTTGCTTTCTCAATGATCCAGTGAATGTTGGCAATTTGGTCTCTAGTTCCCATGCCTCTTTGAAACCCAACTTGTACTTCCGGAAGTTCTCAATCTATGTACTACTGAAGCCTAGCTTGTAGGATCTTGAGCATGATCTTGCTAGCATATGAAATGAGTCCAATTGTATGATAATTTGAACATTCTTTGGCATTGCCCTTCTTTGGAATCGGAACATAGACTGACCTTTTCCAATCCTGCGGCCACTGCTGTGTTTTCCAAATCTACTGGCATATTGAGTGCAACAGCATCTTCTTTTAGGGCTTTAAATAGCTCAACCGTAATACCATCATCTCCATTAGCTTTGTTATTAGTAATACTTTCTAGAGCCCACTTTACTTCATACTCCAGGATGTCTTGCTCGAGGTCAGCAATCACACCATCGTGCTTCTTAGGGACATTAAGGTCCTTTTTGTTGAGTTCTTCTGTGTATTCTTGCCATCTTTTCTTAATCTCTTCTGCATCTGTTTTGTCCCTTATCATGGCTATTTTTGCTTGATACGTTGATTTCCCCAATTTTTTTGAAGACATCTCTAGTCCTTCCCCTTTCGTTGTTTTCCTCTATTACTTTGCACTGTTCATTTAAGAAGGCCTCCTTATCTTTCCTTGCTCTTCTCTGGAATTCTGCATTCAGTTGAGTGAATCTTTCTCTTTCACTTTTGCTTTTCACCTTTCTTCTTTCTTCAGCTATTTGTAGAGCCTCATCAGACAACCACTTCACTTTCTTGCATTTCTTTTGGATGGTTCTAATTGCTGCCTTCTGTATGATGTTATGAACCTCAGTCCATAACTCAGGCTTTCTCAATGTTTTCGGGTTGTGGGCCAGATCACTCCCCCTCAGACAGCTGAGCGAGCCAGTCACATGGTTCTGTGTGAGTTCTCGCGCATATTCTTGTGCGTTGTCAGCAAGTTCTTGCGCGTTTTCATCATGTTTTTTGCGAGTTCCTGTGTGAAAATGTGCGGTTTTGCTGCATTTTCTGTGCGTTTTCGGTGCTTCTGCCACTTGTGGCAATGGCAGCGGGAACAAGGGTGGAGGGCCACATGAAACAGCTCTATAGGCTGCAGGTTGCGAATGCCTGCCATAATTTTTCAGGCACGCTTTCTGTCAAGTCTAATACCTTAAATCTATTCTTCACCTCCACCGTATATTCATGAGGGATGTTCTCTATATCCTGAGTGGCCTAATGATTTTCCCTACTTTCTTCAGTCTAATCCTGAATTTGGCAATCAGCAGCTCATGATCTAAGTCACAATTTGTTCCAGGTCTTGTTTTTGCTGACTGTATAGAGCTTCATCTTCGACTGCAGAGAACGCAATCAACCTGATTTTGGTGTTTGCCATGTGGTGATGTCCATGTGTAGAGTCACCTCTTAGGTTGCTGAAAGAGGGTATTTGCTTTCACCAGTACATTCTCTTGGCAAAACTTTATTAGCCTTTTGCCCGGCTTCATTTTATACTCCCAAGTCCAAACTTGCCTGTTACTCCAGTTACCTTTTGACTTCCTACTTTGGCAATATTTAGTACTGTACTTGTTCTGTTGAACTAACACCTTTTTTTTCAGAATTGTTGTTATTTAGGACTTGCTGAACTATATTTTGGGAGGATGGCCAGACCATACCTGTCAACCGCGGCTCCGGAAAATATGGGACCTGCGCAGAACGGTTCTGCGCCGGTTGCCTTCTACACGACCTGCGCAAAACGGTTCTGCGCAGATCGCCTTCTACGCATGTGTAGAATGCTTTTACGCTTGCGTAGAACCCTTCTACCCATGCGTAGAAGGCTTCTATGATCCCCTTCTACGCAGATCACCTACGCATGCGTAGATGGGTTCTACGCAAGCTAGAAGGGTTCTACGCAAGCGTAAAAGCCTTCTACGCATGCATAGAAGGCGATCTATGCAGAAGGGATGAACAGTACAGTACCTCTTTCCCCCACCCCCCACCCGCTGCCAATTCCGGGGTTTTGGCAGCTGCTGGCGGGAAGTGGCGCAAATCGGCGCTGAAAATCGGGAAATCCCAGCCAATCCGGGAAGGTTGACAGGTATGGGCCAGACCCTGAAATTTGAACTCCATCACATTGAATGTAGTTTCTGCTAACACTGTATGAGTGTTTTTAAATGATACAATGGCTTGATACTGACATATTTAGAAGAAATGTATTTATTCCTAATACATATTTTACCACAGTAAATTTTGCCATAATCATAATTTAGAGAATTACCAGGGAGTTTCCTAAACCTAGTAATAGTATGTTAACTTATCTTTTCTTTTTCTTTGCTTTTATCTCTTCTTCCTCCAGTTTATTGGCTGGTTTGCAGGATTATTTGGGTACTGACCAGCGTAATTGTTCAGTGACAGCCAACTCTATCTCTGCAGTTGCTGTTTATTTAATGTTTTTTTATGTCTTGTAAC
Organism: Bradypodion pumilum; assembly: GCA_035047305.1. Lineage (NCBI taxonomy): Eukaryota > Metazoa > Chordata > Lepidosauria > Squamata > Chamaeleonidae > Bradypodion > Bradypodion pumilum. Next base: position 346,803,389 of record JAWDJD010000002.1, read on the forward strand.
AGATCCATTCTTTTAGCTGGATTTCACAGTATGACTATCACCAACTGAGCAACTGCTAGTAATGAACAGTTGCTTGTTAATTAATTATATAGGGAAGGTTCTAAGATACTTTTGATCTTTCTATGCTGTATATAGCAGAAGTAGACAGTTGAATAAGAAAGAAGGTTTTATGATTGAAGATGCAAAAAAATAACTTTCCAAGGAAGGTAAATGAAGATAATAAGCTCCAGAGCTTGAAATACCAAAGCAAAGAAAGATTGGAGGAAAATATTTTTATTACAGGGTTTGTCCTTGCTTATATAGCTGTCATTAATATAACAGATCATGTGATGGGTGAAGCTCCCTGTATGTTTGGTTAATCAAAAAAGTGGAGATTGGCAGATACTGTCTTAATTATCTTACTGGGCATCAGTACTGATTTCTGTCTTACTCTCACTCAGAGCTGAGACCTCTCTGATGCTCCAGACATTGTTATTGTAACTTCCAACAAGATGCATGCTTTGCTATTAATGTACTGTACTGTATTTTACTAGCAGCATAACCAGTGGTCAAGCATTATGGGAGTTGAAACTTCTTGAAACTCCTCCCTACCAAGCTGTAAGTGTACCTTGTATGCGCGCGCACATACACACACACACACATGAAAATGCATTAAGTGAAAATGGGAAATAAAAAAAATTATAGTTCAAATGTTTAAAGTGGTAACTGTGTTAGTCTGTGCAAGCATATCTGAGAGTAAATAAAACAGAACAGCAAAAAAGACAAAAAACGTGGCACCTTAAAGACTAACTCTTGTACAGTATTTAACTGCGGCTTTCGTGGCTTGGTTCACAAAAGCTCACAGTTAAATACAGGAGTTAGTCTTTAAGGTGCCACAACATTTTTTGTCTTTTTGTTATTGTTGTTGTTCTTTTTTATTTACTCTAAAAAAATATAGTGATTCTTTCTAGCTGACATACATTCAGATATACAGTACAGTATGTCTGCATATTGCCATTGTGTGAAATAGGCACATTGTTATATAGGGACACGTATAACAGAGGTATTATCAAACTAACTTAAATCTTCTTACTGACTTAACCAAGACTTGGAAAGGAATTAGTTTAGCTACCTTTGAGTTTTAATCCACAATGATGTGGCCGTTGTTATTGTATGCTATCAAGGTGGCTCCAATTCATGGCAATTCCAAAAACAAGTGACCTCCAGAATATCAACAACCCTGCTCAGCTCTTGCAAACTCGAGACATGTTGCACTTCCTTAGTAATATCATGTTGCTTTTAGTAGGCAAGGCCTACTATTCTGGGATGGGAGAAACTGCATGGAGATCTGCCCAAACTTTTCTATTAGGACTACTTTTGTAGTCCATTTCCTGCAGAAAATGTTCCTCATTCTTTCAGTTCACTGCTAAATGTAAGTGGAATATTTCTAACAGTAAATATCTAAATTGATGGGTGGAATTTGATTCAAAATTACTACAGTACATGGCAAAATTTTGCTTCATACCAAATCTAGGCTGGATAAATGTAAAACTCAGCGAAGGAGTGAACTGCAACCTATCAGACTGAAATCTAGTTTAAGAAATCGGAATGGTTATACAGTGATACCTCATACAACGTCCAAACTTGGTTCCACAAGTTTGGACTTTATACGGATTTGGACTTTGTATGAGGCATGCAAAATCCTAGCCGCGATGCCTCATACAATGTCCAAATCCTTGCTGCGATGCCTCGTACAACGTTGTTTCCATAGAGATCCATTGTACTGTAACAACACAGACTTCAGGGCAAAGTCAAGGAAATAGACAGGAAACTGACAGAACTTTAAGAAACCATTGTCTAAAGGCTAAATACATTCCAAAAACATGTCAAACAACCCTGATTGTCCAAGAACCTGAAGAATGCTGCAAAAATCCCAGGAATGCTTTTAAAAATTCTGACGAAAAAATTTAAAAAAATCCAAAGTCGCGCTCAAAACCACTCCTAAACGCTCTTCACCTCATGCAAAACCCACAAGAGCAATGCACGCATGTGTCCTGCCTTTTATACTTCCCAGGCACAATGCAACCTGGGAAAAGCCCAAGGAATTAGGCGATGTTGTATGAATCCGATATTGTATGAAGCGGACTTTGTATGAGGTATTACTGTACAGGTGAAACTTGGAAAATTAGAATATTGTGCAAATGTTCATTTAGTTCAGTAATGCAACTTAAAAGGTGAAGCAAATATATGAGATAAACTCATTACATGCAAAGTGAGATAGTTCAAGCCTTCCTTTGTATAATATTGATGCTTATGAAAACCCCAACCCCCCAATCTCATGTACCCCATAATCATCACATAATCTCATGTACACTGTACGCTATGATCATCACATAATCTCATGTACACTGTACGCTATGATCATCACAATTATAATGAATTAAGGCATGGCATATCTCACTTTGCACGTAGTGAGCCTATCTCATATATTTGTTTCACCTTTTAAGTGAAATGAATGGACATTTGCACAATATTATAATTTTCCGAGTTTCACCTGTATTTCTTGTTTCCACCCTCTAGGCTGGGCAGAGGTCAGCAAACTTGGCTCTCCAGATGTTCTAATTAGCAGGTGTACTGACTTGGGCTTCTGGTAATTGAAGTCCAAAAACACCTGGAGAGCTGACACCTGCTCTAGAGGAGTCCAGGTAGAATCTTTTTTCTGTGTTGTTGGGAGCAAGATGGTTGTGGATCTGTGCAGGGTTTCTCATGTCGTAATGAGTTAGGAACAGCTTGTGAATTGTCATGCTATTTGTTTTCAGGGTTATGAAAATATTCTTTGAGTCTTAGTCTTCAGAAAAATTCCAGGTCACCACAGAATTGTTTGTGATTTTTTCAGTGGGATAGAAGGATAGGCCCCATGATAGGACTGATTCTTCTGCTTGGCTCAATGAGTGGCTTGAGAGATTTATGATGTTGTTCTCTATGGCTATATATTAGTTAATCTTGGTTTTCTTTCAACGATGCAGTAAAACAATTTGTTTTTACTTAGTTCAGTTTGGTGGGACATTTTTAGTAAGAGTCTGTGGATTTTTATCCTTTGTTTCTCATGCTCATGTTGACATATGTGCCCTCACCACCTTGATTCGGTATCCAGACTTGTATGCAAACTGAACACATTGCACAAAACTTGTGCTCTTGGAAAGAATTTTCCCTACCCCAGCAGATAGCATGATCTTCCTATAGCAATTAATAGTCTCTGAGCCACTGAGCTGTAATGTGAAGCTGCACCAGGTTCTGAAAAACTGTACTGTAAGTGGTGCTCTCTTCAATCCGGGTATCCACTGGCATAGCATAGTATAGCATGCACCAGCTGCTTAATCTGTGAATCCTCTGCAGGACTTACCTACATCTTTCTATATGTTGCGACTAGCAAGGGTTGCCCGGCGTTGCCGGGCTTTTTTTGGGGTTATTTTTTAAAAAATTGAAAAATGGTTGTTGGATGATTTTTCTTGTATGTATATTTAAATGAGTTTTTTTCTTTTTTTAAATAATGGTTTTTTATACGTAGGTAGTGTTTTAAAGTGTTATAATAACATCAGATTTTGAAAAGAGGAATGGTTGATATATTTTTTTTCAAATAATGGAATTTCTGTAAAAAATGTGTAAGATTTTTTTAAAATTTTTTTTAATGTTTTTGAGTGCTATTTTTGCTGTAGCCACTGGGTGGTGCTGTTGCACTATTTTGAAATGGTAACTCAGTTGTGGGCTGTGTTTTCTTCCTGTTCTTTTTTCATTGCACATGTGCTTCTCGCTGAGGCTGGAGGTTGAAGGTGTGTGCTCGTTTATTTTATGTGTTGTGTTTTTGGGTTTTGTGGGGTGTGGGGGATGTTGTTTGGGGGTATTTTCGCAGGGTGCTTTTGTTGTGATTTGTGGGGGTGGGGGTTGTGTTTGTCCTTGTTTTTTGGATTGTTGTTGTTTGTGTTTTTGGTGTGTGTATTTCTGTGGGCCGGCCTCGGTGGCTGGGTGGCCCATTGAAATACCATGTGGTGGTAGTTTGGGTTTTTTTTCGCAGGCCGGGTTGATTGGAATATCTACGCCGGCGGCCCGTGGTGAGGATGGGGGCATGGTCATTGGGGGTTAGGAAGGGTGGGCTAGGTGGTGGGCAGGGGAGCTGTAGTGTGTTATGGTGCTTTGTTTTTGTGGAGTCGTGCTTTGTGTTTGTGGAATCATGAAGGTAGATCGTTTTTTCCCTTTAATATCAGTGGGTGGGGGCTGCGATCCCCCTCCCCGCTGCCTACCCTAGTGTTGGGAGGTTTTTTGGGGAGGTTTGTTGGGATTAAAGGTTATATTGGCCCTTCACTTCTGGACAGAGAGGAACAGGCAGAGAGGATCGATTCCCCCCCCCCTCTCCTTAAAACAACTCCGTTTTTAAAGAGAAGAAAAGACGGAGTTTTTTTAAGGAGGGGTGGTTGGGGATCGATCCTCTCTGCCTCATCTTTTGTTTTCAGATGGGTTGGGGCAATATAGTCCTTTTATCCCCACAAACCTCCCATCACTAGGGTAGGCAGCGCAGAGGGGGATGGCCACCCCCTCCCACTGATTTTAAAGGGGAAACTCCATTTGGGAGATTCAGGCGCCGCGGGTAAGTAAAAGAAAGCCGGCTGGTCTTTGCTTGCCTGTGAGCTGTTTTTCTTTTTAATTTTCCGGGCACCGTTTTCCTCAGCGTTCTGCGTTGGCGCGCAGGACGCTGGGGCTTGTAGTAATGGGTTGGTGCTGTGTGTTTTTGCTGGGTTTTTTTAAAATGCGTTTCTTTCGATTGGCTGCGGCGCGTGTCGGAACGCTGCGCCGTGCGAGAGCCTCTCAGCGTGATTGGCTCTGGCGCGGCGCAGCGCAAGGAATGTTGGGAAGTGAAGTTCTTTCCCTTTCTTGCCGTTTGTGGGGCTGAGGCCCCCGTGCCGGATTTTTAAATCCTTCGTTGACCTGCGTAGGCAATTCGGCCGTGCGCACGAAGGGTGGGTGTGGGTCAGTAGGGCGACGCATAGCAGCCTATAGCCAGTTCCAACGGTGAACACTTGGTTTTATAGGTTAAGATTACTCAACAGCATTTTCAGAGAATCACAGACCAAGGTGATAAGATATATATTAGGTATATGATAAATGCTAATAGCAGGGATTCTCAACCTGCAGCCCACGGGGCAGATGTGGCCCATGGAACCATTTCATGTGGGAGCCCCACTGCCTCCACCACACCAGGAAGTGCCATGTGGTGGAAGAAGGGCAAAATGGCTTTCCGGCCCCCGAAGCTGTATGAGGGAGCATGACCCATCCCCCGGCTTAAAAAGGTTGAGACCTCCTGCTAATAGTATAGTGCATTTACATCAATGTAGCTTGTAAGAACTATGTATGTATGAGAAGTATCATGCTTACACTTTTGTATTGTGGATTATGCTCAATGGGATCATTGAGGGATTTCCCCCCCCCCCATTTAATTGAGCTGGATGGCAGGGAAATGGGTTTTAATGTGTTTCCTTGATGTGTTTTGTTTTGTTTTTTGCAAATTCTACGATGTTTTGTTCATTCCCTGTGGCATCTTCCATATTCTTCCAAACTTTTCCAAAGGGTTACCTGTGTTAGTCTGGTGCTGCAAAAATAACAGTCTTGTAAGGGCTTCGGCATCTTACAAGTTTCATTTGGCATAAGCTTTCTCAACACAATTCCCCCCCATGCAGTTGAAGAAAATGGTTGTAGTTCATGAAGGCTCATGCTAAATGAAACTTGGTAATTTTAAATTGCCAGAAGATGTGTTGTTTTTATTGCATTAAACCAGGGGGTGGCTAAACTATGGCCCATGGGCCTGCTGCGGCCTGCAGCGCCCTCGCAGCTACGGAAGCTAAAGTAAAATGTACCCGTGCATGTGTATAGCGCCCATGCATGCACATAACACTTCCATAAATGCACCTGCGGCTGTCGTAAATGTGTTTACGACAGCTGTTGATGTGTTTTACGGCAAGAGGAACCATGTGACCAGCCCACAGCATGAAAAGTTTGGCCACCCCTGCTTTAAATTCTTTGAAGCAGACGGAGAGATGTGTAGAGTGTTACAAGGCGAAGGCAAAATAGCAAAAACTTCTTTTGCTGGAATAAGTGTTTTGGAGGGGTACACAGAAAGAGCCACCTCGAAGATTGTGGTATTTTTTAACCACAGTCGGGCATACACTGGTAATGGTGACCTTGTGTTTCCGGCTAATCTTTCTCACACTAGGTCAGGCGAATGGAACTGTAGAATGAACTCACCAGAAGGTGCCTTCATTTTGGCAGTTTCATGTCTGACATAGACATGGAGGAAGAAGAAGTGTTTTGGAGTATTGTAGTTTTTCCACAGAGGGGATCAGCTGAATGCAGTCCTTTTCCTACCATTCAGGGTAACAGTATTTGGCAGTTTAGGTGTTTATTATTTGTTTTATTGTTGAATAGTAACTTCCATCTCTTTACTGTTGGCTAGTCTGTCCTAGGCTGATGAGAGTAGTAGCCGAACAAAGTAAAGAGAGGCTCATGTTTCTGCTGCACTTGAAATTGGTATTACGATGCAGTTGATTTAATTTTTTATACCTCTGAGAAAATGGAGGGCAAAGCAATAGTTTTTAAATGAAATTGTAAAATATGATTTTGGAAAAGCATGGAAATTCATTTCTGTTTTATGTATCTATGATGAAAGAAGTGACCTTTTCCTGCACTTTTGCAGATCAGTTAACATATAGATAAACCTATAATAGAAAATGTTCAGGGAGTTGGTCTTCAGAATGTGGGTTGCAATCATAGCAACATAATGCTTAGGTGCATTATTACTTTTGTGGGTTTTTGAACAGCAGATGGGTAGAAAATGATATATTAAATGGAAGTGAGGTTGGGACTATGCAAGAAATGAGTTGACAGCTGTGTCATACTTGATTTGGAACACGGGAGAGAGTGGGAAAGACGTATGAATTTTTCCCTGCACTTTCTCATTCAGTGGAGTTTTATAATTCAGGATAAAGTAGTTTTAATCTCAAGCAGAAGAGTTAAATTTTCTTCTTTCTGACCAACAATACTGAGTTTAAATTTTTTTAATCTCTCTACTTACCCCTTTCAGAAAAATATTCTTCTTTTTTCTCAGGGGTTTTCACATGGCCCAAGTGGGTCATGCTGCTGTTGTGTAAAAGTACACTCCAAAATAGGTGTATAATGCTACGTCAAGTGTGTTTCATAATAAGATCCAAATCTTGGGGGGTGGGGAGATAACAGTTGATCTAGAGAGCCAATCATGCCAAGAGATGAGTTATTATTTATTTATTTATTATTTTTATTTAAGGTATTTATATATCGCCTTCCTTGTCTTCCGACAACCCAAAGCGGGTTTACAGGCAATCTCAAAAAACAATAAAGAATTACAGGAACAAGTTACAATCAGAAAATGCAAATATAAAATACAAGTTAAAAATCAAGAAGTGCAACGTAGCAACCGAAAAATGGCAAGAGCTGAAAGAGGCGGCACTGAGGGCAACTTTTAAAGTCCCCACGGAGTTACATCAAGCCTTTTAAAAATGCCCACAGACTTTAGCATGTAATGATGGGAATAGTAGCTTGTCTCAACCTTGCAAGTGCAAAATTATTCTCCTTTCCTTGTGATAGATAGAAATGTTTTGTTACACTTTGAATCAGAAGACAATGAGAAGGCTTTTTGTACAAAATTGTGAAGAATCAAAGCAAATAATAATAGTACAACAAGCATGGGGCGACTTGTTTACATCTTTTGAGGCCATTAGCTACTTGTTTTTTACTTACTAGCTTCTCAAAATAAAAGGATACTACAGTACTTTTGTGCAACCATTTTATACAAGTTATGGAGACATTCACAAGGAAAAACAACGGTCCTTATTGCTTCTGATGGAAGAATAATGGAGTATTGAGTTCTTATCATTCCAGTGCATTTTGATACTGGTGGTGGAGAAGAAGATTTTTCTTCCAGTGCAGTTTGGTGTGGAAAACAGATGTGCATGTGGTGGAAAGGAGGCCTCAACCATTCCTCACCAGTCTACTTACCTTCATAGAATTTCTGGTTACCTCTGACTAGCAGGTGAACTTTTAAATATAAAGCTGTATTATATTAAACAATCCAGAGGAGACACTAACGCTATGGTCACCTCCAGATTGGATTACTGTAATGCGCTCTGCATGGGGCTGCCCTTGATGACCATTCGGAGGCTGCAGCTGGTCCAGAACACGGCTGCCCGGGTGGTGATGGGTCGTGGGCGTTGTGGTCATGTCTCACCGCTGCTCCAGGTGTTGTACTGGTTACCAGTGTGCCTCTGGGTGCAATTCAAGGTGCTGGTTTTGACATTTAAAGCCCTACATGGCAGTGGACCAGGATACCTAAGGGACCATGTCGCACTGAGGCATTCTGCTCATCCTACAAGGGCAGACCAGAGAGGCTCTTTGGTGGTCCCGCCCACTATAGAGGCACATATGGTGGGGACCAGAAGAAGAGCTTTTTTGGTGTTTGCCCCAGCCCTGTGGAACCTCTTACCATCAGAACTGCACCTCCAAACAGTGCTGCTCCCCTTCAGGAAGGCCCTTAAGACCTGGCTGTGTCAGCGGGTATGGGGTCCGTCAGCTGCAATGGCCCAGTCCCGCTGGCTGGTATGATGGCCTGTTGTAATACACCTGTCTGCTTTTTATCGCACTTGTCTGTTTTTATCTCTCCCCCCCCTGTCCTTTCCCCACCCTTTTTTAGCTTTTAAACTTTTTAACATTACTTTTGGCATTGTTTAATTATTTTTTACCAGTTTTTAAATTTGTTTGTGTACCTTTTTTTCTTAGGGGGGGTAGGGGTGGATGTTGTTGTTTTTAACCTGTATGTTTTTTAACTGCAATGTAAGCCGCCTTGGGTCATCCATGGATGAGGAAGGCGGGATATATATATATTAAAGATTTATTTGTGATTTGGATTTATTTCTTATTTTTCTGACTTGTTTTTATTCTTGTGGCCTCTAGGTGGGGAGAAGGAGGCAGAGAATTGCTATCTGCCTGACGATGGTTCTCTCCTCTCTGTCTCCTTTCTCTCTTGGCTTACCTAACCGGAGATCGAGATCGGCTGGCAGCAATCTGTAAGGGGTGGTGCTCTTCCTTGCGGATTGCTGGCTGCTGCTTTTGTATTACCTCCATCGGAAGTACAAAGGCAGCGGTCAGTCATTCGCCAGGGAGGGTGCTTCCTCTGACGAACTGCTGCCTGCTGGTGGTATTTTTTCTCACTCTGGCTCAACTGACCTTGAGGCCGGTGGTGGTGTCGCCATGTCTTCGGCGGGGTAGCGGGGAGGAGGGGGAGTCCCTCTTCTCCCTGTTGCTCGGGGAAAGAAGGCCGGCAGTGGTCTCGGCGTGGGTTTTTGTGTGTGTTTGTTTGCAAGGCTGTGCAGTGGACTTGCGCTCCTGTTGTGGGAGGCTGCCGTGGTTTTTTCCCCGCGCGCTGGCTTTCTCAGCATTCTGCGCGCTCACGCCCTTTAGCCTGATTTGCTGAAGTGCTCACGGCGCGTAGGACGCTGGGACTTGGAGTTTTGTTTGTTTTGTTTGCGTTTGTGTGGCGGTTTTTTTCCTGCGGCTCAATTTCAGTTGGGCGCGCCGCAGTTCCCAACGTTCTTTTTGTTCGCACCTCTCAGCCTAATTGGCTGCAGCGCGCTGCAGCGCAGAGGACGTTGGGAATTGAAGTTGTTTCCCTTTGTTCCCATTCGTGGGGCTGCTGCCCCACTGGCCACGACCAAAATCCCGCGGCGCTGAGAAGGCAGGGGTTACGGTGAGTGTGGAAGGCTAGGTCAGGGATGGTTGGGCCTGGTGTCCTAGTAAACTGTTCTAGGAAAACCCTTTGCATTGTCTAAGAGTGCAAATATCTTTCCGGCTCCAATGTAAAAATCTTTAAATTAACCCCATCTCATAATCTTGCCTAATTTTACTAAACAGGTCAATTTTGTTTCTTGAATCTTTTCTGCTTATTTGAAATGTTTTAATTATTTAATCATTGGTGCTCTGGATTGCATGTGTAAGCAGTCAGATGTGTTCAATGTTGTGAAAGTATAATAATTTTTAAACTTCCATGGGTGGGCAAATCACTATCAAATGTCTTCATTATATCTTGTTTTAAAGCTAGATGATTTTACAGATATGGAAGCAAAATTGAGGGAGCCTATATAAGTAATCTTACCTTTTTTTTAATAAGGCCAATAATTTTCATAGCTTATGCACTTTTCAGTGAGAGGATAAAGATTTTTTATAAAAATCTGTAGGAATTAACTACAAAATATTTGTTACATACATTTTTCAGTCTTCTTATTTTCCAGTGTCATTGCATTCTGAAATGGTTGTATATAAAGCTGCTGTGCAGTTCCAGTCAGATGATGCAGACTTTATATCCCTGTTTACATAAAAAGAACCTTTTATATTTAAAAAAAAAGTTTGAAGAAAAGCTGTCTCTGCAGTGTATATATATATAGAGCAATAGAAAAATATCCTCAAGTGCAGATTGGAGTAAAATGTCTCCAGTAAAGGTTTTCTGAGGAAAGACTTTTAAAACATAAATCTTTGTTCATTACAAGGAGCAGTTGGTGGTTACCATCACCTGTGTAAAAAAATTGGGCAATAATAAAATAAAATCTTTATTGTAACATATGAATTCCCGAGACCAGTCCTTTTCTTACTATATATAAGGCAGAGGTAAATTACTGACTTACAAACTTATATTGTACAGTACATTTGTGATAAATTGTATAAGAAATTATTTATTTCAGTTCTCCCACATTAGGCAGTTTCATTAGAATAACATAAATGAAAGTTGGGCACCATGAAAATGAGATGTCTGAGGAAGGCTGCTGGAGTGAACAGAAGGGATAAAATCAGGAATGGAATTATAAGGGAATGAATTTGAATAGAACCAATCTTAAGATACATACAGAGACAACAAATAAAGTGGTTTGCCCAGTTGGAGAGAATGACTTGAGATTCCATACCATAAAAGGTATTTGTGGAAAGAGGAGAAGGACAAAGACCATGAGGCAGACCCAGAGGACAGTGGAGATAACATCAAACAAACATTACAAGAACGCCAAAGAATGCCAGTGGAGGCCACTAGAAGTGCAAGAACAAGAACCTTGTATTTCCCTCAATACTCGATGGGGTAAAAGAGGAAGCAAAAAAGAAGAAAACATTGCTTAAATTGTAACATGTCAGCAGTTTAGGGAAGTGTTTTTGTATGTAAGTGTGGAAGATTTTGTGAACACACTTAAAAATCAGCTGGCTGTGGTCCTAGCTTTGAGAGACCACATTTTGTTGTTGTTCAGTTGCACAGTCGATTCCAATCCCCTGCAAACCCATGGACCCTTGTATGCCTGACACCCCTATCCTCCACCAACCTCCTCAACCTGCCCAACTCTGTGCCATTGTGTCAACAATACCATCTCTCCATCTAATTTTCTGCCGTCCCCTTCTTTTGCCCTTGACCTTTCCCACCATCAAGGCTTTCTTCAGTGAATCCTCTCTCCTCATTTGATGTCCAAAGTACTTGAGCTTCTTTTTCACTACTTAACCTTCCAAGGAGCAGTCGCAGTGGTGGGCATCAGCAGGTTTGCACCAGTTCGCCAGAACCGGTAGCAGAAATTCTGGCTGGCCCCGCTCATCCAAGTTTTGAAATAAAGTAGTCCTAATTTGGGTGCAATGCAGGGCTTTTCCCCTGGCCACGGCCACCATACCACACCCACAGTGTGGTAGTAATTTTTTTTGGGAGACCACCACTGAGCAGTTGGTGTTGATTTCTCATAAGATTGACCTATTTGTTCTCCTCGCTGTCCAGGGTACTTTTAAAGCTCTCCTCCAATGCCACATTTCAGAGGCGACTATTCTTTTGTGCTCCGTTTTCCTTATGCTCCAGCTCTCACAACCATACATTACCACCAGGAATACCATTGCTTTGACTATGCAAAACTTTGTTTACAAGGTGATGGCCCTGCTTTTCACTATGTTCCCCGGGTTTCTCATAGCTTCCCAAGATTCAGTCGCCTTTTTATTTCATGGCTGCAATCTCCATCTGCAGTGATCTTGGATCCTAAGAAAGTAAAATCTGTTACTGCTTCTACTTCTTCCCCATCTATTTTCCAGGGACTGATATGGCCTGTTGCCATTATCTTGGTTTTCTTGATATTGAGTCTCAGGCCAGCTTTTGCACTCTCTTCCTTCAACCTAATCAGGAGCTTCTTTAGGTCTTCCTCACTTTCTGCCATTAGGGTGGTATCATCTGCGTATCTCAGATTGTTGATGTTTCTCCCAGCAGTTTTGATCCCATATTGTGATTCCTCCATCGCTGCATTGCGCATTATGTGCTCTGTGTATAAGTTAAATAAGCAGGGTGACAAAATGCACCCTTGTCTTACTTCTTTTCCCTATTCCAAACCACGCCATCATTCCGTACTCTGTCCTAACTGTTTCTTCTTGACTCTTGTACAGATTTCTCATGAGACCTATAAGGCGTTCTGGTATTCCCATCTCTTTAATTATTTGCCACATTTTGTTGTGGTCCACACAGTCAAAGGCCTTGGTGTAGTCAATGAAACAGAAATAGACTTGTTTTTGGTATTCCTTTGTTTTCTCCATGATCCAACGTATGTTGGCAATGTTGTCTCAAGTTCCCCTGCCTCTTTGGAACCCAGCTTTTACTTGCACTATCCACGTGCTGTTGAAGCCTATCATGTATTATCTTGAGCGCAATTGTTCAATAATTTGAACATTCTTTGGCATTGCTGTTTTTTGGGATTGGAACGTAAACTGATCTTTTCCAATCCTGTGGCTATTGCTGTGTTTTCCAAGTCTGCTGGCATATAGAGTGCAATACTTTAACTCCATCATCTTTTAGGGCTTTGAGTAGTTCAGCTGGAATACCATCATTTCCACTGGCTTTGTTGTCTGCAGTGCTTTTTAGGGCCTTCCTGACTTCACTCTTTAGGATGTCCGGCTTAAGTTCAAAGCTCTAATCACTGTGGTTTTCAGGGGTGTTGAGGCCCTTCTTGTAGAGTTCCACTGTGTACTCTTGCCATCTTTTCTTTATCTCTTCTGCATCAGCTAAGTCCCTGCCATTTTTGTTCCTTATCCCGGTCATTTTTGCTTTTGATTTCCCCATTTTTTTTGAAAAGATCTCTAGTCCTTCCCCTGTTGTTTTCTTTTTTGAAGCATTGTGTCTTCTAAGTGCATATATAAGAGTTGTATTAAAAAACTGCACAAAGTTCATGTCTCAAACTTGAGTCCTGTAGTATTAAGTAGAACAGTGAAGGAATGTTTCAGGAAGTTCAGAAATAAAAATTGCATTATCGGGAACATCTGCAGGATCTTACAAAACTCTGTCCAGGCTGACTAGAGCCCAAAAGATGAGCGCTGCTTTTAGTAGTTTCAGGATATAAAGCAACATTTTGCTATAAATTCCTTATTCTTTAAAATCAACCGTTGAATATAGTGAATTTTCTATGCTGAATTTTGCTGCTTAGTTTATACCATAGAATTAAAACTGGTATAATGTATTACCTTGTACAGAAACCTTTTAAAATTGAATTTGTCTCTTTTATGTTAATTCAGTTTTTCATACAGACATCTAGTGTCCTACTAGTAAATACAGCTAGCAGTGATGTATTTTGCCCCATTGAGGTTTTGTAAGCTTGCCTTCTACCTTTTTTTTTTTTTTTTTGGACTACTTTCCTGGGCTATAGAAATCAAGAAGATGTGCACCTGCCAAACCACAACATTAGGGGAAAAGACTCAGGGTTGGTATTTTCTACCATTTCTGAACCTGAAATGGGAAAGGAGGCAGAAGTGTCACTTTTCTGTCAAAACTGGAGATAAAATATATGTGAGAAGGTACAAATGTGATTTAGGCAGTAACTTTTCTTTCACCTTTACATATCATGTTTATTTCTTTCACCTTTACATATCATGTTTATTACATAGATGCCCTTTCACAGATGCTTCGATTCCTTTTATGTTGTAAGATAATGCCCATTCTTGACAATTGAGGTTGCTCCTGCCTACAGAGGCCAAGAGTAATTGTTTGTGACCTAGGGAGTAGAGGTATGGTGGATTTTTTTCTTCCTTCCTTCCTGGAAGGGACAGCACCTCACAAATGTGTTGCCTTTACCCCAGAGGTGGGAACACTTGCTCTCTCCAAATTGTTGGATTGTAAGTACCATCACCCATCCAATATGAGAAAGGATGATGGACATTGCAGTCTGATAACAACTGGAGCATCACATGCTTCCAACATTTCTTGTACACGAAGCAACTGGGGGAAACAGTCATTTCTTTCTTTATGGAGAAACACAATTTCTCAATGTTTATCAGAAATCTCAGTGTCTTCAGTTTCTCTAATGAAATAAAAATCAGTGGCAGATTTAATGGATCAGAACTGATGGAATCATTATGCCCTCAAGGTTTTTGGAAAAACTTTGTGATTGGGAAGTGGCACTAATATGCATCTAAACCTTTTGATGGATTAGTTTCTGTACAGAATACAGTACATAGGTCAAATTTGGGTAGTCTGACACTGATTTGGAGGCATGGGAATGAATAGCAATGAATTTTGAACTATCAGTGCCCACATATCTCCTTGCCTTACACTCCCTTCATTGCTAGTTCCTGGCCTTTCTTGTCCATTGATGTACATCTTGGAAGTCTTAGAATTATTTATGTGAAAGTCATCTTGATTCATTTACTTCTGTTTGGTAGTTTTGTAAAGCACATTTAAGTTACTAGATTTCTAGTATTATTAAATGTTTGTTGCTATTCGAAAATGGATGAAATTGCCCCAGTTTTGTAACACAGAAAAAAATTGCTTGTTGTAGCTGCACTGAAACCCCAAGGAAAAGGAAAAGGGTCAGAATAACTGGTATGGGAATCCTAGATAGTTAATAACATACCATCTTAGTTGGTCAGAATTTCTTTTATATAGAACGATTAAGGCAAGAAGGAACCAGAATGTATTATTGTAAATGGAGATTGTATACTGATAGTTCTTCTCCGTGGTCCCTGTGCGATCACACTAATATTTATATGAAGGTTGTCAAGTCTAATACAATAAACACAGTGCTACTGCTGATAGTTGTTTTGCTTGGTTTAAAATTACAGAGATCATTGCCTTGTTTGAAGACTAATCTATTATAATAGTTCAGTTCAAAAACAGGTTCTTAAGGATTATCTGTTCATAACAAAAAGGAGCTATTGTTCATTGAACAATATTTTGTTTTATTGCTTTCAACAGGAATGCCCAAAGAAAAGTACGATCCACCTGATCCACGGAGGATGTACACAATTATGTCCTCAGAGGAAGCAGCAAATGGGAAAAAATCACACTGGGCGGAGTTGGAAATAAGTGGTAAGAGAAGAAACGCTGAGTAATGGCAAAGTAGAGTGGCAACTAAAAGCTGGCATTTAAACATTTTAAATGGAAAAGTCAATTTTTTCTATTCACCAGCCCGGCATTTTCCAAACTATGTTCTGCGGAATGTTCTGGTGGATTTCAATTCCCAGAAGCCTAAGTCAGTACATTGGCTGATCAGTGCTTTGGCTTCTGGGAATTGAAGTCCAAAAAACAAAGTTTGAGAAACCCTGCACTAGCCTATTGAAGAACAACAAGTTTCAGTAAAATCTTAGCACTTCATGTTTGTCTTTTTCTAACTTATTAATAATGGGTTCAACCCCATTTGCCACTCCTTACACCAATAGATTATCTAGTGAGCATCCTACCTGTTTCTTACTAGAAAATGAAACCTGCAGCAGTATACCATGTGTCCCTACCATAGAAGCTTAGGAATACGAAGGTTTCATTTATGGACCTGTCCTCCATGAATTTCTATTATCTTTTTCAAATGTCTCAGCTGGATAAATTGTTTTGGCTGAATTCCATAACTAATTATGTGGAGAATATTTTATTTTGTCTTTTCAGAACCTGCTGCTGATCTGGTGATCCTGCACATAATGTAGGCTAGATTGTTCTTATTTAAAGCTTATTGACAATTTTAAAATAACATAAGGTTGATGAGTGAGAAGCCCCTTTTTGCAGAACCTGTGGTGAATTTTATGGAGCAATACTTTTTTGTATATGTTTCAACAGTGTATGAATGTAATAATGCTTTCCGAGAATTATTATAGGATAGATACTTGGCTAATAGGACCTGTAATTTTGCAGTTTATCTCTCTTTTTAAAACAGTGATATACACATGGTCTTAGTATTCTCCAAAATAGACATCAGTTTTAGTAATCTCGTGTACCAAGCCTGGTAGCTTTATTTAATTTTTAATTGTTCAATTTCTATCCCATTTTTGTCTCTTAGTTTTCTAGATGATGCCCTCAGTCAGAGAAAGACTGTTCAGGTGTGACTAGTTAAATAGTGTTTTCTACAGTGAAAATTGATCTTAACCTATAAAACCAAGCGTTTGTGCACACGGGCGGACTGGGTCCGCAGGTCAACGAAGGATTGAGAAAAGCGGCAGTGGGGCAACAGCCCCACAAACGCAAAAAAAAGGAAACAACTTCATTTCCCAACATTCTTTGTGCCGCGCCACAGCCAATCAGGCTGAGAGACGCGACCACAAAGAACGTTGGAAAAGGTGTTGCGACCAATCAAAAATGAGCCGCAGAGGGGGGAAAAGGCAACGCAAAGGGAAAAATACCCACAAACTACAAGCCCCAGAGTTCTGTGCGCCATGAGCGCACAGAACTCTGAGAAATCCACCACGCGAAAAAGAAAAATACAGGCGCCGCTGGGGTTCCCGCAACACGGCATGGCTGCCTAGCCTGCGGGAAGGGAATACACCCCCCCCCAACACTGCCTGAAAAGCAGCGCTTGCCTTCCCACACCCCGGACCCCAAGGCCAGGCTGCGGGAAAGGAAGACTCCCCACACACATCACCTGAGGTTACGGGAAGGGAAGACCCCACCTACCCAACGCCACCTACAGTGGCGCTGGGGTTCCCACAGCCCGGCCCACGAGCCCAGGCCACGGAAAGGGAACCCTGCCACACACACACACAACAACGCACCCCCCCCCAGGCCACAAGAGAAAAACGCTGCTGGCCTTCGAAGGGAACCCCCACCCACCCACCCACAACACTTTCAAGAGGGGGTGAAGGCATTATTGCCTCCCCCCCTTGAAAGCATAACAATTCCCCCACAAGGCAAAGGCACCAAACGGCGCTGCGCCTGGTACCTTTACGAGGAAGTGTTTCGCTTACAAGGGAGGGAGAAGGCATCATTGCCTTCCCCCCCTTGAAAACGAAAAAAATCCCAAGTAAGCAAAGGCACCGGACGCATCTCTGCATGGTGCCTTCACTTACCCCAAAAATAATAAAGTAAAAAATTACACAAAAACCACAAACAAAAACAAACCCAAAAATTACACAAAGACCAAACACACAGAACCCCCCCCCCCAAAAAAAATGCAATACAAACCCCCAGCAGAAATAAAACAAGAGAACTCACCCAAACGACCTTCCTGCACGAAATCCGGAAATGAAATGAGGAAAGAGACTACATACAAGCGACACCCACAGCCCAGAGAAAGAAAGTCAAAGTAAAATAAAAGCGCAACAGCACCACCCAGATGACACAGGAGAAAAAACAGTCAAAAAATTAAGAAATAATCTAACATTCCTAAAACATTTATTAAATCATGTTTACAGTTTTCACTAAAAAAAATTAAACATCTAAACACAGTTTAAAAACATTGACTTTCACGTAATTTTTTTACTGCATTTAGTTAAAAGAATATTTTTTCTGACAAATTACATGAAAAACACTAAGATAAATTATAAAAATTACTATTTAAACTTACAAACAAGTTAATTACAGAACAAATTTCTGACAAAACAATTACAATTACAAAAAAACCATTGTAAAAAATAAACAATTTACAAAAAAAATCATTGTAAAAAATAAACAATTTACCAAAAAAAAATCATTGTAAAAAAATAAACAATTTATTACACTTTACAGAGCTCATCATTTTTCCTTTCCTTTCTAAAAAAATAAACAATATTTTAAACCCCTGCAAGTATAGATTCAAAAAGAAAAACCCCTCGGTTGAAAGTTTTTTTGTAATACAGCTGACTTCTTGGCTGATGTTAGATTTCTGGTGTTTAGTTATTTTATTGTTGGTCTTAATGGGTTGGATACTACAACTTTGGATCCAAATAGAGTATTGAAGATAATTAGTTATAAAGAGGGGAACTGTAAGAAAAAGGACAGGCGAAAGATAAACTTTGAGAATAAGTCCAGGGTTGCTCCCAGCTAGTCAAAGCCATAGTTGTTTATTCCAATACAAAATATTATCAGTTAAAGTTTTAAACACACCCTGTTAATGTGGGGAAATTGTGGTCATTATTATCCTTCTTCCTTTGGCTGCCTCCCCAATATCCCTCTTTATCTTTTTCCTTCCTCTGTTTTAATGAGAACAATAGTGTGCATCAAGGCTGCCCATATTGGGATTTTATGTGGGAGGAAGCATAGATAAAATCAGGCAGCACATTAATCTGAGGCCCATGTTTCTATCCGTAATGATTCTATAAAAGACAGGTTTCTAGCTTTCGGACTCTGTTCTGGGTTTGGATTTTGTTTTTGGGTACACCCTATACATCCTGCCTTGTCCTTTCTGCATATACAGAGCTTATCTTATTCCATTAATTATTACAGTTCTACTACATTTTCAGCAGGCTGTTATATCCAGGTCCTTTTAAAAAGATAATTGTACTCTCCTGGTTTCTTTTTGCTGGATCTAATATTAGCATACAACATCTATATAGTTTATCTCAATGTATTTCTTGAATGCAGTTTTTCTCATATTATCTAGGGATATAAAATTACTATTATTTTTTATTATTGTTGTTTTCAAGTTCAGTCTTATCTTTGGATTGATGATTCAATTTAAGAAATGAATGATCTTTCCCTAGCTTCTGTTCTTTTTCTTCAAAAAATAAATAAATTCAAAGCTCCTCTAGAAAACTTTTTGATGCTTAGCCCCAGATGTTTACCACTGATACTGAAATTCTGATTTGAAACTTCAAAAGTGTTATACTTTAGAAAATATGATATTAGTAGTATATTTGGCAAATACTGTAATAGAAAGCTGTAAAACCCTCCAAGAAGGAGGTTGCCCATGTATTCTTGGTTAGTAATGAGGAGGTTGCCCACATAGAGATTAATAATATCAAATGTTTGTTGAACTCATTGCAGGGGCTGTGGCTGTAACAGATACAAGTCCCAAAAGATGTAATTCTCACATTTTTGAATTTAAAATCATTATTCTGTTTCTGTTGGATGTTTTCTTGTTTTAAAATCTGTCTACTGATTCACCGTTCTGTTTTGTTGGGAAGATGTGTTAATAGTTACTTGTGTGCTCTATTTTGCTTGTGTTACCGTTATGATTTCTGCTTGCTTCGATTGCTTTTGGAGCAAAAAGTCATTGAATCCCTATTGTGCTTACAATAAAACAGTTCATTTGAAAAAGGTTTCTAAGTTACAGAAATAATTTCTATTTTGAAGCTTGAAAGGTATTTTAAAATAAAAAGGGAGAGATTCTTTTGGATATTATTTTATTTTTTTCTTATATTTCAGAAATGCTTACATAAATACAAGATTGGACACAAATTTTGCATTCCTATTATTTTTCAGGGAAAGTTAGAAGCCTCAGCTCATCTTTGTGGTCACTGACCCATTTGACAGCTTTGCATCTCAGTGACAATTCCTTATCCCGTATACCTTCAGACATTGCCAAGCTTCACAATCTTGTATATTTGGACTTGTCATCTAATAAAATCCGCAGTTTGCCAGCAGAACTTGGAAACATGGTGTCACTCAGGTACGTAAATGTTCAGTATAAAATCATATAAGATTCCAGCATCATTTTATATCAGGAGTTCTCAACCTTTTTAAGCTGGAGGCCGGGTCGCCCTCCCTCTGACACATGCGGGGGCCAGATGGCCATTTTGCCTTTCCTCCACCACACAGCACTTTCTGGTGTGGTGGAGGTGGTGGTGGGTCACATGAAATGGTGCTGCAGGCCACATCCTGCCCACAGGCCGCAGGTTGAGAATCCCTGTTTTATATTGTGAGTTAGCTGATTTAACTGAAAGTTAGGCATTGTTAGTTACTGCTGCCTTGGAACTAAGATCTATTGTGCAGATTTATTTTCAATTTTCACTGTATAGTATTCTGATTCCCATTGCCCACATTCTCTACTCCAGATGAAAATTGCTGGGCACAGGGTTTCCCATTCCTGTCCCTGGTTTCCCTTACTACAAACCATGCTTTAGTCTTATTGGTAGTCCCTGTGAATTCACACAAATGGGTTAAATCCTGTGCATGCACAGTATCCTCTGAATGTTCCAGAGTTCTAACCAAGTTGAAAGCTCTGCCCCTTCACCTCAGAGCTTGTGATTCCCGCCCAGCAATTCTTCAGTTCTTTTTTACCACCACCTCCATTTGTTTCAGAGCAATCCTTCCCGCCTTTTCACAAGTTCTGTAGTGTTATAGTTAGTAGTACTTTGTTTACGGTTCCAGATCTTCTAAAAAATATTGTTAGTATAGTAAAACCTCGCATAAAGAGTGCCTCGCTTAGAGACTAACTCACTTAAAGAACAGAAATTTCTCTGAATGGTCACCTTGCTTATCAACTAAAATCAACCAAAAACTCGCTTAACAACTAAATTGGGGTGCACAATCCCCCCATGCCAGAAGCCACAATTGGTCACTTACAATGGTGTTTTGCTTAAAGAGCAAACTCTCTTAAAGAGCAATCCCGTGGAACGCATTATGCTCTTTAAGCGAGGTACCACTGTAGTAACATATATAGGTAGCTTGCAGTTTCTCCCCATTTTATGGCCCCTTTCAAGAGGTGTACAGACTGCAATAACAAGATTCTTAACGATTGGCATTTGTAGTGCCTCTACTGCCTCAGGGGAAGTCACCAAGTGCAGTCTTGCCCATTCTGCCAGAGCTTGCCCATGTTGTCCTTTTTTTAAAAAAGAGTGTCACAACTTAAGATTTACCTTTGGCAGAACTCTCTGCAGGCAGTGGAAACTTGCTAAATCTCCACTACCATCATCGTTTGCAAAGCCTTTGATCATGGAGCAGCCATGATAAGAACTGTGGCCTGAGCCAGACCTTGAACAGCAGGGAGCTAAGTCTGCAACGCCCGTAGCATGAGAACCCACCCAAATCCTTCTCCCCCCCCAACCCCCCCCCACAACAAACACCTTCCTAACAAGAAAAATAAAAGCCTAAACCAAAGCAGAAGCAACCATCTAAAGCAGCCTTTCCCAAACTATATTCCACGGAACACTGGTGGACTTCAATTTCCAGAAGCCTCAGTCCGATCAGTGCATTGGGGAATTGATTTAGGCTTCTTGGAATTGAAGTCCAAAAACTGAAGTTTGGGAAACGCTGATCTAAAGTATGCTCCCCTTGCCCCACTCCATCCCTTCTTCAGACAGAGCAGTCTTGCCAACAAATTGGAGAGTTGGTGTGCTTGGGATTGGGCTCAAATGTGGAACAGGGTCCTTCTCCTTCGTATAGTTTGTGAATCCCCACTATTGGGTTATGCGCCTGTGCAGAACGCTGATCGGAGGCTTAAAAAGCTATTGGTCAAAAGTTTTGGCGGTAAGACCGCCCACCGTACCGCCCACCCTGAGGCGCCAGTCCGCCATTTTACCTCAGTTCTCTTCTTTCCGCCTTAGCAGCAGGACGATCGTTGAGAGCTTCCTCAATTTTTTCGTCTTTTCTGAGGGAAAGTCTTTGACGAACCTTAACAATTTTTTCGGCGATCTTGTCCTTTGGGCAGGATTGCCACCCCGGTGTTGTTGTTCCTTCTCGTGGACTCAGTTACCTACTCGCTCAGGTCACCGTTTCCCCCCTCAAGGGGGTGGCGGCTGGCCTGCCCTTCGGGGTGCTCGCCTTCTCGAACCTTCCGTCGGAAGAATTTTTTGATGGCTGCACCCTTCAAGCAGTGTTCTGCTTGCCTCAAGAAGTTCCCTGCCTCTGACGGGCATAGCCTCTGTCGCACCAGAGCCAATCCTGCGCTCACTGTAAGAACTTTACATGACTTGCAGTTCAGAACCGGAGCAACAGGTTGAAAGCGCACCTTATGGAGCTCGCTTTGGCTCCCGCCGCGGCTGCTTCCACCTCCGCTGGTGCCTCTCAGCCCTCTCGGCCTCTGCCGCTACCTCCTTCTTCTTCCACTCTCTCCTTCAGAAAGAAGAAAAAGAAGGATAAAAATGGGGAGAAGAAGAAGAAACATAGGTCGGAGGAAAGGCGATCACTCCCACCTACGCCTCGCCCTCCTATCTCTCCGGGGCCCTCGCCTCCCTTTTCGGTCGCGAGATGTCCTTCACCTGGGTCCTCGATGTGGGGCGGACGATCCTCTTCGGGATCTCCTGCAAAAGGTCGCAGGGCTGGGGCTCCAGCTCGCCCACTGCAGGTACTCTCTTCTCCGCCTTGTGAGAGGGGCCGTCCACCCACGAGGCAGGCTTCTGTCTCCCCGAGGCCTAGGACTCCGATAATAGACGAACCGGCAACCACCATTCTGGCCACCGTTTCGTCTCCGATCATTCCGACCACCGTTTTGCTGGCCACCGTTTCGTCCCAACCATCGGCAGTGGATGCGTCTCAGGTGGAATTCTTCAAAGGGATGTTCGAGGCAATGGCGAAATCGTTCGCCCAACAGTTCAAGGCCTCCATGCCTGCGGCTTCTGCGGCTCCGGTGCCGACCACCGCAAGCCCCAGGGATGTTGGTCCTGCTGTCGCTCCGCCGACCTCTCGAGGGTCAAGCGTTCACTCCGCTGGCCGACCCATATCATCTTGGTGTGGTCCAGACGTCGATGCGGTGAGCTCCCAGCTCGTCGACCCACCCAGGCCGTACTGGTGCGGTCCCGACGTGGATAACAGGATTCCTCCCTCGTCCTCCGATGATTCCAACGCGTCTTCGGAGGAGGACGAGGGAGACGTTGATGCCGACAAGACGCCGGACCAGGCTATCGGCGCGATTGACCCACCGCGTGGTGAGGATCAACGCTCCCTCACGGCGATGCTCACTCGTTTGGGGACCGCTCTTAATCTGAAGGTGGACCAACCACCACTGGAGGGCGAGGACCAAATGACCGCCAAACTGGACAAAAAGGCGATTCGACCGGTCCACATCACCATGCTTCCTTCCATATTGACGTCAGCGAAGGCAACATGGAAGAAGCCGGTGTCGTCGCACTCCGTTTCGTCCAGACTCGATGGAATGTATACGGTCTTGGACGAGAACGTTGAGTTTCTCCAGGCGCACCCTTTGCCGAATTCGTTGGTGGTCAAGGCCTTCCAGCATAAAACGGCCGTCAGCGGTTTTCCGGTACCTTCGACTCCGGAAGGGAAGAAACTGGACGCGGTGGGCCGTAAGTTTTACGCCACCGGTTCCCTCTTCCTGCGAGCCGCTAATTACTCAGTTGCCATGGGCCTCTATCAGTCCCACCTCTGGGAGCAAGTAAAGATCCTTGCTGCTAAACTGCCTGCTGATGCCCAGAAAGGATTCGACGCGCTGGCTGCAGAAGGGGACTTTCTGGCAGAGCAGCAGATGCGGACGGCCAGGCACATTAACGATTACGCGGCCAAGGACATGTCTTCTGCCATTCTGCTCCGTCGCCATGCTTGGCTTAGGGGCACCTCTCTCGATGATGCCATGAAGAAGCTCATCGAAGAGTTTCCGTTTGATGGGCAAGGCCTGTTTGGACAAGACACCGATAAGGTGCTTAACGAACTGCGGCAGACGAATTCGACAGCTAAGTTCCTGGGGCTCACCACGCCGGCTCAGCCTGCCGAGCCGCGATTCCAACCCTTTATGCATCGGTATCGGGGGAACCCACAGCAACAGGGCGGCTCGACTGACCAGCCCAGGCCCAGTTTCTACAAGCAGAGGCGCCAACACAAGCCTCGCTATCAACCTTACGGACAGGGCAAGCGGCCCGACGCAAAATCCAAGTCCCAGGTTTGAAACTGCGAAGGCCAAGTCTCTCTCGCTCCACCTCCCATACCTCCCCCTCCGGAACTTCCTCCAGGTGTGGTCAGGCATCACGGACGACCGGTGGGTCTTGAAGATCTTGTCCGCTGGTTACGCCATCGAGTTCGTGCGAGTGCCTCGGGTAGGAAGACACCGTTTCACCACCTCGTCCCCCCATTTGGAGGAAGAAATATCAACTCTTCTGTCCAAGGGAGCCATCAAGCGAGTAACACCGACTGATTGGGACAACGGTTTCTACTCGAGATACTTCGTGGTTCAGAAGAAGGACGGAGGACTTCGCCCAATTCTGGACCTGCGCCGCCTGAACAAATGCATCCACACCAGGAAGTTCCGGATGGTGACCCTACAGACCGTCCTCCCCCTCATCAACAAAGGGGACTGGTTCACAGTGATAGACCTCAAGGATGCTTACTTCCATGTCAGCATCCTCGAGGAGCACAGACGGTTCCTCCGGTTCCGAATCAAGAACTCTGTGTACCAGTACCGGTGCCTACCGTTCGGTCTGGCTACAGCACCGAGAGTCTTCACCAAGTGCATGGCTCCGGTGGCTGCCTTCCTCCGTCAGAAGGGGATCAGGGTCTTCCCGTACATCGACGACTGGCTGATTGTCTCCCACACCAGCTCGTCGTCCATTCGGGACACGCAGTTCACAGTTCACCTCATGGAGAGTCTTGGCCTCAGAATCAACTTCGCCAAATCAAAGTTGATTCCTTCTCAGCACGTCGAGTACATTGGAGCGGTACTCAACTCGCTAGTTACCAGAGCCTTCGCCCCCCAGAAACGCTTACTGGACATTGCACAAGGGGTAAGCGAATTCAGGAACAAACCATTTATCAGGGCGAAAAAGGCACAGAGACTTCTAGGCCTCATGGCCTCAATGACGGCGGTAATTCCTCACGCCAAGTTAAAGTTCCAGTCCCTGCAGTCATGGCTCCTCCACGAATTCGACTCGCTCAGGGAGAGCCAGTCCAAACGGCTGACTCCGTCTCCAGAGCTGCTGGACCAGCTACTGTGGTGGACGATGCCACTCAATGTGGCCACGGGGAAGAGTTTTTACCCCCCACAACCTTCGATGCAGGTTTTGACCGACGCAAGCAACCTCGGCTGGGGGGCTGCCTGCGGGACTCTTAACGGTCAACAACGTTTGGTCGTCTCACGAGATGGTGCACCATATCAACTATTTGGAACTGCTGGCCGTTTGGAAGGCCCTACGTTCCTTCGAGGCCCTACTCACCGGCAATGTGGTTCAAGTGGCCTCGGACAATACCACAGCGGTGGCATACCTGAACAAGCAGGGAGGGACAAGGTCCACCATCCTACTTTACCTTGCGGTGCAACTCTGGGAGTGGTGCCTGGAAAGACACATCTTTCCGATTGGAGTACACATTCAGGGCAAGCTGAATGTTTTGGCCGACCACCTCAGCCGTCTCACCTCGACGACCCACGAATGGGAGCTAGACGACGAGGTATTTCGGTCCCTTTGCAGGGCCTGGGGGACTCCGAGCATCGACCTCTTTGCGTCGGAGTCCAACAGGAAATGCCACAGGTACTGCTCCAGAGCAGGCATCGGACTGAACTCCGAGGGCGATGCCTTCATGAAACGGTGGGATCAGGACTACCTCTACGCCTTTCCCCCGTTTCCCTTGGTCCAGAAGGTCCTCACCAGGATGTACCAACACCGGACCAACGCAATTCTCGTGGCTCCAGCATGGCCTCGCCAGCCCTGGTTTCCGCTACTGTTACACATGTCGTCACAGTATCGCACGCTGCCGGAATCACCAACGCTTCTCCAAATGGAGCACGGCCAGCTCTACCATTCAGACCTACCCAGCCTCCACCTCACCGCATGGAGGATAACCCCAGACTGTCCAGGATCTTGGAGCTAGCACGGCGCCCTTCCACAAGGAAATCTTATGTTTCCAAATACAGACACTTTTGTGCTTTCCTGGCATCCCAGCAGACGTCCCTTCCACAGGTGGGACTACAGGACGTCATGGCCTACCTCCTCCATTTGGCGGAGTCTGGCCTTAGTATTACCTCCATCCGGGTCCATCTCGCAGCGGTGGTGGCTCACTCTCCAGCTGGTTCGCCTGCTTCTGGTGCCTTTCGCGACCATACGGTAAAGCGTTTCCTCAAGGGATTGCGGAACGCCTTCCCGCCGGTCAGGACTCTAACAGCACAATGGTCCTTGTCTGCCGTTCTCAACGCGCTCACCAGGACTCCTTTCGAGCCTATGGCTACCGCGGAGATTCGTCTCCTCACGTGGAAGACAGCATTTCTGGTGGCTATCACGTCTGCTCGACGAGCTGGTGAACTGGTTGCTCTGCGGGCAGACACACCGTTTCTTCAGTTTTTCAATGACCGCGTGGTGCTCCACACGGATATCACCTTCCTTCCTAAGGTAGTCTCCCAGTTTCATATGGCACAGACTATCTCGTGCCAACCTTCTTCCAGAACCCCACCAACGCGCAAGAAAAGTCTTGGCACACGCTGGATGTGAAACGAGCTTTATTGTTTTACACCAGCAGGACAAGGAGTTCAGGAAGTCACAGCGTCTCTTTGTGGCTTATGGAGGAAAGTCCAAGGGTGAACCCATCTCTGCCCAGAGGTTCTCCAAATGGATCACGTCTACCATCTACCTGGCCTATGAGTCGGCCTCACTGCCACCTCCGCCGCATGTCAGGGCACATTTTACGAGAGCGGTTGCTACATCCACTGCCTTTTTGGAGGGCACACCGCTTGAGGACATATGTAAGGCTGCCACCTGGTCCAGACCTTCTACATTTGTCCAACATTACAGGGTGGACACCAGAGCCACTGCGGACGCCAGACTTGGTCGTGTCGTCCTCACCAGGGGGCTCCGGGCTCATCGCCCTTGACAGTTCACTCTACCTGACCATCATACTCATCGTGGGATCATCTCATCCGACTGCCCACCGACCAAGTGAGTGTGAGCTTGCTAATCTCCCAATAGTGGGGATTCACAAACTATGCGAAGGAGAAAGTTCGGTTTCACTTACCAGTGATAACTTTCGTTCTTCGAGTATATAGTTTGTGAATACACACTACCCACCCTGCCTCCCCTCTTGAGCTGCACGGATGAGATCAATTGGTTTATCCTGTGCTTGGCTTAAGTATGGAACTGAGGTAAAATGGCGGACTGGCGCCTCAGGGTGGGCGGTACGGTGGGCGGTCTTACCGCCAAAACTTTTGACCAATAGCTTTTTAAGCCTCCGATCAGCGTTCTGCGCAGGCGCATAACCCAATAGTGTGTATTCACAAACTATATACTCGAAAAACAAAAGTTATCACTGGTAAGTGAAACCGAACTATCTCTGAACTGCAGACAGTTTTCAGAAGCAGATCTTCCAGAGACCGGTCACAAAACTTCCTTTGCTGGCCATATCCCTCAATCCAATCTCTCTCCACCTCCCTTAATGAGGTAGGAGTCATCCAGACTCCATCGGTATCGGAGCCCCCTGATCTATCTCCGTTGAAAAAGAGGACCTAACATGGACAATGCTACTCCTCATTACAGTGAGGAACCTTAAAGATTCCATCAACTGCCCTCACCACTTCTATGAATATGGACCGCCATTCTACCCAGGAGCCAACTAGAATTGGCTATCCCCACTTTTAACCTGGTCCTTATGGAAGACAGCCCATTGGCTTCTTCTCATATGCATCAATGGAGCCTTCTCACAAACGAAGGCATAGGGAACTATCACCATCTCCAGTGCGGATTTCGGGATCTAAACATAGGAGACTCAAGCCACCTCAATACGAGCCAGTTGAGGCCTAATCAACCATATGCCTTTCCACCCATACCTCTAGTTTGGCTGGTTAGTTGCCTGAATGCTCCACGACAGAGTTTCTACCATTCTAATTGCCTCATGGTAGCCCTGCCAACTGTGGTTTTCCACCCTTCTTTGAATGGCTCAACAGTATATTTGACTGCCAAAGTCATCAGGACTCCTGTTGATGAATGAACTCTTAATTCTCCATCCCAACATTGATGTGCACAGAGCTTTGCCGTTCTACATGGGTTGGACTGAGTCTGTAAGAAAAACATCTAGGCTCTTTGTAGCCTACAGAGGACCAAAGAAAAGATAAGCAATCTCTTTTCAACATCTTTCCAAGTTGTTGATTAATACAGGTGAAACTCGGAATATTAGAATATCGTGCAAATGTTCATTCAGTTCAGTAATGCAACTTAAAAGATAAAACAAATATATGAGATAGACTCATTACATACAAAATGAGATAGTTCAAGCCTTACTTTGTTATAATATTGATGCTTATGGCTTACAGCTTATCAAAACCCCAACCCCCCAATCTCATGTACCCCATAATCATCACATAATCTCATGTACGCTGTACGCCATGATCATCACAATTATAACGAATTAAGGCATGACCTATCTCGCTTTGCATGTAGTGAGTCTATCTCATATATTTGTTTCACCTTTTAAATGAAATGAATGAACATTTGCACAATATTCTAATTTTCCGAGTTTCACCTGTACCATTGATCTGATGTACCGACTGGCTAAAGACTCCTCCACAACGAGTGAAAGCACGCTCTATTAGAACAATTTCCACTCCTTCAGCATTCATTTTGGGAGAGAGCTTAGACACTATTTGTAAAGTGGGTACTTGGTCAGAGTCATCTATTTTCATGAGACATTACAATTTGCATGTTGGGGAGAAGATGGATAAGTCCTTTGGATGTCAAGTTCTGTCTTCTGTTCTCTGGTGACTCCTTCCAGCTGGTGAGCTTGGCACTCACCCATTTGTGTGCATTCATAGGGATGACGAAGAAGGAGGACAAATTGCCTACCTGTAACTGTAGTTCTTTGAGTGCCCACACAGCCTGCCCAACCTGAGTGGTGCATTGCACTAGGAGGGTGAGGTAGAAATCTAGAAAATAAATAAATAAACCTCCCCTTGGTTTGTCACATGCTGCCGCTTCTTGGCTGCTGTCGTATGGGAACTGAGGAGCTTCTGGGTGGAAATCGTAAGCTCTGAGGTGAAGAGGCTTTTGACTCTATTGGAGCTCTGGAACATTCCGAGGATACTGTGCATGCACAGAATTTAAGTCATTTGTGTGAATTCACTCGAAGAACTACAGTTACAGGTAAGCAACCTGTCCAAATCGCTTTATAGACACTGGATCAGGACCTAGTTATTTGCCATTGATGACAAACCTATTATCAGATACTGTTCAAAGTTTCATAAACAGTTTTTCTAAAATGAACTGCCCTTCAGAGCTATGTCTTCACAGTTGCTCCTATTTTTGTGGCTTGTTAGAAGATATCAAATGTAGTGTATCACCAGGCATCTTTTACTCAGTGCTTGTCATCTTTGTAAACCTTTTTGCAGTAGGGCCAGAATGCTTGGTATTACCTCTTTTGTTCTTGAAATCACTTCATCATTACACATTTAGGTGTTCTGTTTCCTGCTAGCTCATTGATAATACCTATGGCAACATTAGATTGCAACATCACCAATGTAAAAGAATCAGCAATTATGTTGGTATTCAACATAGTAAATAAAAGGGATGGTTCCATGTTAGAAACAGCTAATGAAATTCATTAATTTTGATTTTGATTTTAATTTATACCCTGCCCTACTCGGCACAGACTGACTCAGGGCGGCAACCAACATATTTAAAAATACAATGCAACAAAACCAAAATACAAAGTGAACAAAGCAAAATAAAATAGAACAATTTACAAAACTACATATACAATTCATAATAGTACAGTACAGTTACAAATTAAAGAGAAATTAAGAAACAAACAAACAAAAAACCAGGGGGGGCTGGGCGCGCCGGCAAGTGCTCTGGGTCCCGGCACTCAGGTCCCACAGATCTCCTCGCCCCAGACAGGTCAAGTCCATAAGCGGGGTGGCAGTGAACAGTCCATCCCGCTATCCCCCGAGACGGCCTCGGGCAGGGCCAGGGAGCAACATCAGGTTTAACAAGACCTGACGCTTGGGGCCAACATCTTCTTACCCCCAAACAGGGCCAAGTCTGGAGCAGATGGCCTACGCTTGCTCTGCTAAGGCTTCCATGAGATTGTCCCTCGGCTCCTCTCCTGCACATCACAGAGCTTCGACGGCAGGCAGCTACGGCCAAGGCAGGTCTTTATCCCCTCCGCAGAGCCGGCGCAAGTGCCTCCAACCCTCCCGGTTTACCGGACCGAGAGGCGGGGCTCCGCAGCTCGGCGTTGGCACTGGCATTGAGAGAAGTGGCCGAGGCAGGTCCTCTTTATCCCCCTCGCAGGGCTGGCGCAGGTGCCCCCAACCCTCTCAGTTTGCCAGTATTTGGCTGGATACATGTTATTGCTGTAGTGCTTTCTTCAGACTTGCTGTTAGTACTTTCCTGAAAATATTTTATTCTGTTATTGTGTTACACTGATTTAGATATTGCATATTAAAAAAGAATATTGGTACCTACTCAGCACTACTTAGTTTAATTGGGAGGAGGAGGAGATTATTGGAAAAGATGCTTGCTCCATCTTTTCTTTTCCCTCAGCAGCATTTCCTATAATTTTTCTTGCTTTGCCCTGGAAAAAATATATAAAATTGATTGGTCGTGGGAAGTCACTCTGTAGGATAGTCTTTACTATACCATCAGTTGTTAGAGGGGTGCTGAGGCTGTTAAGACAATCTTACCCATTTCTCCTGAGCTTCAGCAAGGGGATAGTAATGTTGTGTACTCCAGCACACTTGGATCTGCTTTCTGTATATATTTTCTGGTTGCATAAGATAGTGTTTCCCAAACTTTGATTTTTTACTTCAGTTCTCAGAACTCTACCTAAGTCAATTCGATCAGCCAAGGTTTCTGGGAATTGAAGTCCACCAGTGTTGGCATAAGAGGAAGCAGAAACAGTCCATGTTTAAAAAATTCCTAGGAAATAATAAGGGCTGCTTTGACTATGATGTTTAGAAAAGGAAGGTAGAAGATCTCTAATTAGCCATCTAAAATCCCTTAGATCTTTCCTAATTGTACAATCTGTCATCTTTGTATATCCACATGGGCATAGGAGAGCTATAATTGCTTACTTGAAAGCCATAAGAAAAATTATGTTTTTTTAAAAAATATTATTATTGGTACAACACTCCTTTGGACTCCTTGGATTTAGTCCTCACTCATCCCAGAAATTTGCTGGTGACCTATAGGGTTAGTTGCACACACTCAGTGTTACCAATTGAATGGGCTTGTCATTAGGATGAAACAGGGATGAAGACAGCTGTGTATTAAGCAGATCCTAGAGCAGTGATTCCCAACCTTTTTATGGCCATGCCCTACCTAAGCATCTCTAAAATCCTGATATTCCTCCACCCTGTGACATATAATTCATATTATTCAAAAAGTGAACTATTTATGTGGAGGAAGCCTAAAAGGCTTGACCGCCTTAAAAATCAAATTGCCTTCCCATGGGATGTGTTCCCCACGTTGGGAACCACAATCCTGGAACCTTCTAGATTTTTTTTTGGGGGGGGGGCATTCACAAGAATGCCATATATCTCTAGTGGCTAATACACAGAAGCATTAAGATAAAAAGGGAAGCGAAGCTAATTCACAGCCCATCTTTATACCTGCCAGATCAACCTGCACCAGAAATTATCATTTATTTCTCTTACACAACTAAGGTTTTTAGGGGAAAAAATTGATTCTTGCACGTTGAATCACATACCAGTAAAAGTAAGACTTAGGGGTGGTACAGTACTCAGTTGTTTTAGATACCATTATATCTGAAATTGTTACATGAAAAAGCAGAGTGTTTAGAACACCATAGTTAGAATTCATAAAACTTTATTGCCTTCAATATGTAATCTCTCGATGTCTCCAGTGGCCATTCTGTTACTATATATATATATAGTAACATAAAGGCATTGGCAGCTGGGGGGGGGGCAGCCGGCGAAGCTACTAAACTAGTGTAATTGTTTTTTACCATTTAACCAGTAATGATTGTGGGAATCATTGCTCTGTCATTTTTTACTTCATTAGAAGTTTAACACATAGTGCTTAGAAGACTTGCTAGCTGGTTTGCTTAAATACATCATGTTTAATATTTTCTTTAAATTCTGCAAAATTTCTAATCTTTATAATTCAGTGCTCTGTTGTTTTTAAATGTGCTTTTAAATATAGATGTGCTTTTGTGGTTTAACTAGTAGTTAAAAATAATTAATTATATTTATTGTACTACTTTTGTCTTCATGTGACTTGCTAATAGGGAACTCCATTTAAATAACAACCTGTTACGAGTTCTACCATTTGAGCTGGGAAAACTGTTTCAGTTACAGACACTGGGTTTGAAAGGTATGCATTTTTTAAATAAAAAAAATCTTGCCCTTTGTCTGTGTTTTTCATTTTGTCCCATTCCTCAGCATTCATCATTACCAAGCTGATAAAACAAAGATTGAAAAAGTTGCTGTTTTGGACTACAGCTCTTGAAATTCTCCATTGAGGCTTATCTAAACTGCTGTCTGGCAATTCTATGAGTTGTATTCCCAAGGAGAATGTATATGTGTATTTGCAACAGCAATTAGACTTACCGTAGTTGCTGGTGTATAACACCCACTTCCCCCCTAAAATACACTGGAAAAATGGAGTGCATCTTGTACTGTTATTACTGTAATAGCCTATAGCTATTTTGGTAATAACAGGGCGTGTCTTATACTGCAATGCATCTTAGATGCCAGCAAATACCGTATATACCACGCCATAGCACTTAATCCACTCTGGGTGGCTCACAAGGTAATTAGCATTTTGCCCCCAACATGCGGTACTTATTTTACCTACCTTGGAAGGGTGAGTCAACCTTTTCCCCATCAGGATCAATCTCACAGCATCAGCAGTTTAACCACTGCCGTACAGCAGTTTAATCACTACTACACCAAGCTTTGTTGTCCTTACTGGAATTGGCAGAATAAAGATTTAAGCTTTCTGATACTGTATCCTTAGCCATTTTTCACTCTGTTTTCCTATTTATTTTGTTCTCTTAATTAAAATTGAACTAACTCTTAACTTTTTTCTTGCCTGTGCTTGAGGCTTTGTTATAGATTTGAGTTTGTCCGCCCCACCTCATTAAGCTCACAAAATTTGAGCTTGTTTAGTGTCAATCTTATGAATTCAGAACTTAGGTTTTCCTTGATAATCTTCCTTCCACTGTTCTGAGCTGAACACCTAGTTCATATTCTAAAGGTCTACTTTTTCCTCCTCCTCAACATCTTTATAGGAAACCCACTTACACAAGATATTCTGAATCTCTATCAGGAACCAGATGGAACAAGAAGGCTACTGAATTATTTGCTTGATAACCTGGCAGGTACTGCAAAAAGAAGTAAGTGTGATTTTTAACACATGTATTTGTGTTATTGAAGGAAAGAAAACCATTATCTCATATTTATTTTTGTCTTCCTTAATAGTTTCAACAGAACAGCCACCGCCAAGAACCTGGATTATGTTGCAAGAACCAGATCGAACAAGACCAACAGGTAATACTGAAGTAGTTTGTCCTTTCTGCTCTAAAGCTACTATTTCCTTTGCCTGAGCAACTTCTTTCTAGTCCCTTTATACCTTAAAGCTACTAGTTTATAAATATTCTAGATGAAAATCTGTATGTCTGTCAAGAAATAGAAATATTTTGTCATTCCTAATATAATCACAGAGTTGTAGATTTGAAGAAATGTCATTGGATATCAAGTTGAGTACCCTGTCAATAAAGGAAATCCACAGCTAATGTATCCCAGAAAGACACCAGTCAACTTTTAAAAGGTTTTTTAAAAAAACTTTTAAAAAGAGACTCCATCACTATCCATTCCATTATTACACAACTACTATCAGCATGTTTTTCTAATATTTGGTCAAAATCTCCTTTGTCGTAATTTGAATTCATTCAGTTTCTACACCCTGGAATAGAGAAAACAAGCTTGTTTCACCACAGGATAGCCAGCCCTGGTGATACAGTGGTTATTAAATTGTTGTACTGCAACCAAAGGTTATGATTCTGACCAGGGCTCAAAGTTGACAGCCTTCCAAGGTTGATAATGAGTAGCTAGCATGTTGGGGGCAAAATGTGAATTATCTTGTGAACCGCCCAGAGAGTGCACTAAACACTCTATGGGGCAGTATATAAGTGTGATTACTTTGCTTTGCTTCTAATACTTGAGGAAGGCTATCATATCATTTCTCGAGCTGAAATGATTAACTATTACTCTAGTTAAAAGTTCCATAAAACAAACAAATCAGCCGTTTGGTCCATATACAAAACAAATGTAGAAGAAGAGAGTGATACCTTTTTTAGATCACTAAATAAAAAAATCATTGCAAGCTTTCATGATTCAAGATCACTTCTTCAGGCATGTAAGGTAGGGAAATCATCAACAAAAGTCCAAAATTTTGTGGCATGTTGGTGTTTGCCAGGCGCTGTTCTTAGAAATAAATGTGAAGTAGCAGTCCATTTTCTATCCCTCCCATTTAACTGACACAAGAAACCAGGCCTCTGTTTATTGCTCTTTCGGCTCCATTGAAGCCACAGGCCCCCTCTGGCCAGGTCAAAGCAAATGCAAATTTCAGTATCCTCCATCCAGGAGAAGGGGAGGGATTTGGTTCACACACTAGGTATTCTAATTGTAGCCAATTCAAAGTCAATTTAAATACAGTGAAACCCTGACATACAAACGGTTCGACTTACAAAAAAATTGACATACAAATAGAAATTCTGGCTTAAAAAAAATTACCATGCAAATTTTTAATAGGAAAAATTCAACATGCAAAAAAATGTGGTGACATCTAGTGGCCTCTTCTGGTAATGCAATGTGTTTTTGACATACAAATTTTTCGACATACCAATAACCTCGTGGAATGGGAAAAATCATATGTTAGAGGTTTTACTGTATGGTTCAATCTACAGTGATGATGTCCCGATGTTAAAATGTCCATGCAGTTCAGGTGGTTTTCCTCGATATCCTCATAAAGCAAACAAATCAGTCGTGTGATCCATATACTGTACAAAACAAATGTAGAAGAAGTGTTAAACGTTAGTTTATACTTGCTGTCAAAAAAAACTTATTTCAAGAAATTGCTTTGTAGTTATGTCTCAACAAGTCCTCTCCAATTTATGGCAACCTTTGAATGAGTAGCTTCTGAAATGTCTGACTGTGAACAGACTTGCTCAGCTCTTGTAAACTCAAGGGTGTGGCTTTCTTTATGCATTCAATCCATCTTATATTTTTCCTGCTACTTTCAACCTTTCATAGTAAAAATTGGTTTACATGGTAGAAAAATACTCAATTTTCCCTGTCTCTGCTTATTGGTTGGAACCCTCTGTGGGCATTAGTCAAGTTTCTAATTATGTTTCCATTTGGACAAGTAGTGATTTCTTGATGCTTCCCAAAGTCAAAAGGAATCTCTAGAGAGCCTTGGAAATGGTGGTGGGGTGGAGTTAGGAAACTTTTAATTAAGGAATGAAGCCAATGGCTGGTGATGTCCTTAGACTTATGTGTGAAAAGCCGCAGAAACAGGATTCTAGGCATTTATTGGTTTTTGAATTGCTTTTAAAAAAATTAAAATGCAGTCTATTTTCAGTGGAACCTCGGTTTTAGAAATTAATATGTTTTCTGGGACTTTTCATATTACAAAAAATTTTGTAAACTGAATTTCCCATAGGAATGCATCGACTAGTTTCTCATAGGAATGCATTGAAAACCAAATATGCTAACCAAAATGTGGTTTCCCATAGGAATGCATTGAAAACCAGTTAATCCATTCCAAAAATTCTGTAAACCAAGCCACTACTTTCTGTGGATTTTCATTCATAAACAGAAAATTACGTTAACTGAGGCATTTGTAAACTTAAAGCCTTGTAAACTTTTTTTCTCCTTCACTAGTCCAATCCTGGGAATCACATTTACGTAGAACTAAGTCTTGCTCATTTCATCAGCACTTACTTTTGGATAAGTATAGCTTAAATTAGTTACAAAGTTAGTTGCAAAGTAAAGCTTCAGTTAATTGAAACTTGACATTCAGCATGACCACCTAAATAAGTAAGTAAATGTCTTTGAAAAGGACATGTGTGTTTATTTAACTATTTACAGCTTGCATTTTTGGCTGAAAAGTATTACTTAGTACATTTATGAAATTACCAGTATAAAATCATTAAGAGATAAATCAGAAAATATTGAAAATGGTGTTTAATTAAATGGTTTAATTAATTGGTGTTCAATTAAATGAATGAGATTTTATCTATGAAACTTGACTGTTGTAAAAAAAGTACATTGCTATTCAGTTTTGGAGATGGCAAAAAAGAAGAAGAAAGAAACCAATTACAGTTTTAGTAAAAGGAGAAGGGTTGGGCATTGGGTTAGCACCCCGGCTTTGTAAAACCTTCGAGTCTCATTTAATATGCTGTAGTGGCAGAAACAGGCAACACCCAGCATGAGAAGAAACTACTACTTGTCAGATTAATCAGCAAAAAAATGGAAAGTAAGATTTGAATTTTAACTTATTTAATGCTATAAATAAATTTGGAACATAGCTATTAATCATAAATTAATATGTGATATTATTAGAGAGAGAAGAGGACTGTTGAAACTGAACAGATTAAAAAATATATTGGGCGAATAATTTGTCTTATTAAAGGGGAAAGACCTAATGCCAGGACATGAAACAATGTCTTTTTGGAGAGAAGTAGGATGCAGAAACTAAAAGAGATGTAGTAAAGTAAAATAGACACTTTTAAGGTCCTTAAATGTGTTTAGGACACAGTTTACATTATAATTTGCTATTTTGTGTTTATTGGTTTATGTTATAATTTTTTTTATTTAAAAAAAGAGATAACTCAGCAGTTGAAAAGAAGAGCCATAGATACTGTAGTTTGATTTCCTGCTGTGCTTTCTAGAAGAGCCAACCTGTATGGCCTTGGGCAAGCTGCACAATTCCAGGATGCCCCCAGAAGGACTCAATGCTCAACCGCTTGTGTATTCTGTACCTAGAAAACCCTGGAAATGGTTGCTGTAAATTGGAATTGCAGCGTAGAAGGCGGCCGGGATGTAACAAGGTAAAGAGCAAATGTCGAGAAAACACTCCCGAGAGATTAGCAAATAGTACTAATTTTAATAATGAGCAACAACTACCTGAGAAACTCTTCTATTAGTTCACAAAACTACTAACTGAGGGGTCAGACAATATCACTACATGTGTAGAGACACATAAAGTATGTAACATAACATCCGTAAAGAAGGAAAACACCCTCCCTCTCCCAAAAGTTCCTGCGTGAGTCAAAAAAGTTCATAAACAAGTTCATAAACAATGATAGGTATCCGTGTGTGATCAGTTCTTATAATAAGTCACCAGATCATGACGGTGATGTAACACAGTGAATGGGTATAAGGTCCCGGAAGACTCAAGGCTGCTGTGCGGACTGGACTATGAATTGATTGTTTAAAGCTGGTTTCAAGGTGACTCAACCCAGGGGAAGGGAGTGCAATGTTCAGCAAGTTCTGATGTCCCTCCGGTAAGAAGACATTTCGAAAAGACTTCCTCAGAGTCTAATGCATACAATAACAGAAAGAACACACATACAATATATTCTCAAAAACGAACACTTATTACTAGCAACTAAGATAGAAACGTATTCCATCATCTGTACCCATAACAACAATATCATAGACACATATAGAGACATATAAGTACAGTTTAAATTCACAGAGAATGAAAAAAGACGGACGTGGACGTACCTGCTAGTGTTAATTATTGTGCGCATAAACCTCTATAGTTGATTCTTATTGTGTTCTCGCGTTGGACTACACTACTGAGGAACTGGTTTAAATACCTTGGACGGACGGCTTATACTGCGTGATGTTCATCAGCTGAATTATTCTACATCTAGCTATTAAAGGAAAAGAGCCTAAATGGCCATAACAGACCTACTTATGTGCAGAGAGCTCGCTGAAAGCTTATAGAAAAGCCTCGCAAAAAACTTACAGAAAGGCGGATAGGTCCCAATCCGTGTTTAGACCAAGGGGAGACAGCGTATTGAAATGATGAATGTAAAACGCCTCCCTCTGTAGGAGGAAGCGTTCGATGTCGACTACCTGATGTTTAGTAGGAGAGTAAGTTTCAAGAATCACCAGTTTTAAATCTTTGTGAGTATGTTTCTTTTCTGTAAAATGATTGACCATTGGTGCGTTTTGGATGCAATTCTTGATACGAGAAATATGTTCCCCCAAGCGCACCCTGATTGGTCGTCTGGATTGCCCGATGTAGGCTAACTGACATGTACATATTATCATGTATATGGATTCCCTTGTACTGCAACTGGAATATGACTTTAAATTCAAAGAGAAATTACTGGAAGGTAGCTGCACGTAATTGGTATGCCACATGTAAGTGCAAAACTTACAGTGTCCGCATGCAAAGTGTCCTACGGGGGTGCTGAAGCTGACAGCCCGGGGATTGATGTCCGCTCGAGAAACATAATTCGCAATGGAGCTCGTTTTGCGGAAGCCTATGGTGGGGGGCTGAAGACAACCAGGTGTAGTGTCCAAAATATGCCAGTGTCTTAATATGATGTTTTTGATTTTGTTGGCAAGAGGAGTATAATCGAGAGACCAGAATAACCTGGAGTCATTCTGCGTTGCTCCAATGTTTTCCCTGAGTAAGGTGTTCCTGGGCGTGCATTGACCTTATTCCGTGCTGATTTAATGATGCTGGTGGGGTAACCTCTGTTTCTTAGCGTCATGGAGATTTTGTCAGCTACTATTTCGAAATCTTGTGGGTTGGAGGAGTTCCGTTTCGCTCTAATGAAAAGACTGTAAGGGATGTTTGCCTTCAAATGGTGAGGATGAAAAGAATTGAATTGAAGATATGGGAAACGGTCCGTTGGTTTGTGGAACAGTTTAGTTTGAATCCTACCATTATTGATGAAAACTGTTAAATCAAGAAATGATAAAGAGGTAGGGTGCATGGTATGTGTGAATTTTAACTGTGGGTGTTGGCGGTTGATCCACTGACAAAAGTCTATAACAGGAGAATGATTTTTGAAAATAAAAAAACAGATCGTCAATATATCTTTTGTAACATAAAATGTCTGAGTAGTACGGGTTGACTAAAGAGTCAAGGATGAAAGTTTTATCGAAATCACACATGAAGATGTTCGCAACGGAAGGAGCAAAATTTGATCCCATAGAGACTCCTTGGATCTGTAAATAATAGCAATTTTCGAACCTAAAAAAATTGTGCTCAAAACATATATCTAATAAGTCTAAAAGAAAATGTGTGGGAGGAAAACCATTCTGCCTGGATTCTAAATGATGAGCTATGAGTGTTCTAGCTTCAGGCAGTGGTATGTTCGTATATAATGAGCTGACGTCCATGGTCAGGAGAACTGCATCGGATGGAACTACAAGATTCTCTACTAGCTGTATAAAATTCGTGGAGTCTTTAACATAAGCTGGAGTGTCTATCGAAAAAGGAAAAATATAGTGGTTGATAAATTTGGCAATGGGTTCTAATAAAGAATTGTTGGCACTAATAATTGGTCTACATGGGAAGATGTCCAGGTTATTGGTCAATTTATGAACTTTGGGTAGCAGATAAAAGATAGGAACCCTAGGAAATTTGTTGTGAAGAAAGCGGAATGTACCCTCGTTGATGTAGTCCATTGCAAGCCCCCCCTGTAGGACCACCGAGATAACGTTAGACACATGTGTTGTCGGGTTGCGATCTAATTTGGTATAACAATTGGTGTCTGATAGTTGCTGCATGGTGGCTTTAAGATAATCTGTTTTGTTGAGCAATACTATGCCTCCACCCTTGTCAGCTGATTTTATTACTATATTCGGATCTTGCCCTAGATCTTTGAGAAGAGCCATATCCTCACGATTTAGATTATAAGACTTTTTAGATGTACTTTCTAATTTACTGATGTCCCGAGTGATAAGTCTCCTAAAGACTTCAATAGACGGGTTGTCTATGCTGGGAGTAAAAGTAGAACGTGGTGTGAACAACCTTTGTTGGGTTGCACTTCCTCTGAAAAAGGTTTTCAGCTTGAGTAACCTAATAAGCTTAAATACGTCTATTTTCGTCTTAAAAGGGGAATATCTTGGCGTGGGGACGAAGCCCAACCCAAGATTTAACAATTGGGCTTCTCTTACCGACAAGACCCGGCTGGAAAAGTTAAACACTAACGAGGGAGTGGCGTTTCCTTGGTCCCCGATTACTTTTTTCTGGTTCTCTTCTGCGGTCTTTTTCCTAAAAAATCCGTCCTGCTGTGCTGTCTCATAGAGGAAGAAGTAGAAGTTCCACTTCTATAACGATTGGACCGAAAATTGTATGGGTCCCGGGTCTTATCATCTGCTGATGAATCTGCCAGATCCGAGTCCATGGTCTCGTAATCTGACACTTCGATGGGACGTCTCCATGATACTTGTTTTTGGATGTGCTTCTTGGTGGACTGCCATTTGTAGACTTGTTCATTGTGAACAAGTCTTCTTTACGGATGTTATGTTACATACTTTATGTGTCTCTACACATGTAGTGATATTGTCTGACCCCCTCAGTTAGTAGTTTTGTGAACTAATAGAAGAGTTTCTCAGGTAGTTGTTACTCATTATTAAAATTAGTACTATTTGCTAATCTCTCGGGAGTGTTTTCTCGACATTTGCTCTGTAAATTGGAATTGGCCTAATGGCACATAATGATTATTAGAATTAGAAGAAGCCTGAAAGTGATGAACTTATTGGCCAAAATCCTACTAGTCCTATAAAGTCTAAATAAACAATTGTGCAAGTGACCCTGCTTGTGCTGCCAGCCAGCCATCATGCTCCTTTCTTTCAAAAGGAAGAATGTTATGTATTTATTTACATGCTCGGTCTCATAATAAATGGCAAGCAACAAAATCAGCGATGCAGTTTGATTGCCCTTACACCAGGTGTTCTCAAACTTTTTAAGCCAGGGGCTGGGTCATGCTCCCACAGAGAGCTTTGGGGACCGGACGGCCATTTTGCCCTTCCTACACCACATGACACTTCCTGATGTGGTAGAGGTAGGGGGCGCACAGGAAATGGTGCCGTGGGCTGCAGGTTGAGAATCCCTGCCTTACACTCTTCATTTTCCCCAGTAGGATTTTGGCCATTGAAAAGAGAATTGATCAATGTTGTTACATTCTGTATAAATTATATAAAACTCTTGTTCTGCAGCTCTGTTTTCTGTCATGTGTTACAATGTCCTCTGTGATAAATATGCTACTCGGCAGCTTTATGGCTATTGTCCATCATGGGCACTGAACTGGGAATACAGGAAAAAAGCTATTATGCAGGAAATCCTAAACTGTAATGCTGACATCATAAGTCTTCAGGTGAGAATTATTATTTTCCCCTCCCCCTTTAAGTACTAGTACATTTTAAAATGTCCAAATGTAAGTCATTTATGTAATTGTATAAGCTGGTATACATCAGTATATGGCATCTAGAAAAGAAAATGTTATCACCATCTGTTTTCAGAACTATTCAGATAGAAATGCAGTAGCAAATGAGTAACAGAATAGTAAAGAATAATTATAAATCTTAAATGCTGTGTCTCCCAGCCCCACCCTGCAGTGAAGAAGTGAAAGTCATTTTCTGGTTTATTCTTCTGTTCTCCCATCTGTTAGAAGGATGGGCTATGTTGCTGCAGATGATGTGCCAACCTATCAGATGCAGTGAAAAGTGTTGTGGCTTTTCTGCTGGGGATTACATGGACTCTGAAGTAGAAAATGAATTAGGGTCAGCCTGCTGGGATGTGATGCAAACCAGAGAAATTCTATTTTGATACTTATGTTATTAAATATAATATTTTGTCTCGAGAGCTTGAGGTGGGCATTAATAAATGACAAATTGTATGTGAAATATACAATTCAGATTGCACTTAAAACTGATCAAACATCTGTCTAGCTTCCCTTTCTTTCCCTCTTTTTATGCACCTTCTCCCTTCCATTCTTGCTTAAAATATGTAGTTCTTTACACTTTGATGTGATTATTTTATTTAATGTTGGGGACATAAGTCTTGCCTGAGAATGGATTTTTCATGTACCTTCTAGTGTGTGTCATGTGATGATTCTTCTGAAATGCTGTGTCATTTAAATTCTGGCAGTTGAAAAATAAGCCCCGTATTTTATGCAACTGAAGTGTTTGCTTGCTCTCTGTTTCTTTGAGATTCGACACTGGAACAGGTAGACCACTTTGGCAGCATCCTGTGGACAGGATGTGGTGAAGAGAATCGGTGCTGCCCATTCTGCCTTTGGTCATCTATCACACTGGGTCTTCATGAATGAAGATCTAACAGTTCATACAAAGCTCATGGTATACCAAGCTGTTGTTGCCTCACCGTTATTGTATGGTTGTGAAACATGGTACCTCTATTGCCAAGACATCAAAAAGCTTGAGTGCTTTCACCAACAGAAGCTAAGGTCCATCTTGAACATTAAGTGAGATGACTATGTCACCAACATCACAGTTC
Source organism: Bradypodion pumilum (assembly GCA_035047305.1). Taxonomy (NCBI): domain Eukaryota; kingdom Metazoa; phylum Chordata; class Lepidosauria; order Squamata; family Chamaeleonidae; genus Bradypodion; species Bradypodion pumilum. Next base: position 346,845,980 of record JAWDJD010000002.1, read on the forward strand.
TTAAGGCACATATAAATAGCATTGAAGCCTCCATCATAGACCATTGTCTTAGATGGATAAGGCACGTCCACCATGTGGATGGTTCTAGGCTTCCTCGACAAATTCTTTATGGGGAACTTCGCTCCAGTACAAGAACTCACAGAGCTCCTTTAAACATAAGGACCAGCTGAAACAAACCATGAAGGTGTCAGGTATAAACCCACAAACCTGGGAGGCAGCGGCTGAAGATGGCCCACTTTGGCACCAAGCCATCTCTAATGCTACCGATCACTTAGAAAGAGAATGCTACAGACATGAAGAGGCTAAGCAACAAGCACGAAAGCTTCATCAAACTCAACTATGCCCTCCATCATCTATTCAGTGTAATGTGCGTGGTCACATGTTTCTTGCCAGGATCGTTTTATTGAGTCACCACAGACACATCCATCAACTGACAAAATGACTTCCAGGAAAAATGTATGGTTGGATACGAGTAGCAGACAATGACGTTTCTTTGAGAAAGCTGTTCATTTCAGCTTTCTGATTTTTAAGAAACTTAATTCTAGGTTCAAATCTTGAAGACTACTTTTTATGGGATCCTATCATTCCCCCCCCCTTATTCCTTCTTTCTCCTTGTTCCCTTTGAGCCCTTTCAGTAAGTATGATCTCCCAACAATGTGAGGAGTCCTTTATGGGTGTTGCTAAAGGATACAGGAAATGAGGTGACTTTCAGTAGCCTCGTTATGCATGGCTTTCTTGGGATACAACCCATTGTTTTTCTTTACCCTGCTTTTTTTCCTTTCCTTTCTATTCCACATATCTCAGTTCTCCTTTACTCCTCTTAATGATAATTATTGTTGTATATTCTGAAAGGATGGCTTGATCTTAATTTGTTTTCATTTCCTTTGTATTCTTATACTTCTAGGAGGTTGAAACTGAGCAGTACTTCAGTTTTTTCCTAGCAGAATTGAAAGAGCGTGGATACAACGGGTTCTTTAGTCCAAAGTCAAGAGCTAGGACAATGTCGGAACAAGAAAGAAAGCATGTTGATGGCTGTGCAATATTTTTCAAGACAGAAAAGTAAGCAGAAACTTGTACTATCCCCCTGACTATAGTGAACTAATTTGGATAGCAACATCTAATTTAATTTTTCTGTCATAAAGATCTGAGACATTTCTGCTATCTTCTTGGCAGTTGCTGTGTGTTACAAACATTTGCTAGTAAAAACCGAACTTATTCCATGTTACTCTAAATATTTCCAGTTGGTTTACCTAGGCCCGTGATGATGAACTTTGGCATTCCAGGTGTTCTTGGACTTCAATTACCAGAAGCCCAAATCAGCACTCCTGCTGATCAGGGCTTCTGGGAATTGAAGTTCAAGAACAGCTGGAGTGTCAAGGTTTGCCATCACTGACGTAGGTCATAAAATTGTCTACTGATCAAACATGAGATCATTTTATGAATTATTATGATCATTTGGCAATTTGTGTGAATGCTACTTACCTAGTATGGAATCATTTTGCATTTCCATTATCCTGTTAACACTGGCATTGGAAATGCATTATGCTGACAATACTGTATTGCCTGCTCTCACACCTGAGGAGCTGCAACAGTCAGTAAATTGAATAAAGAAAGCATGTGATTGTGTTGGCCGCACCATAAATGCTCAGAAAACCAAGGTACTTACACAACCTTCCCCAAGGACAGCCCTTCCAGAGTTCAGTATTACCATCCCAAATTTGACGCTGGAGTAGGTAGACTATTTTTCTTACTTTGGTAGCATCCTGTCTAAAAACTGCACCTGTGAACAGGATGTGGTGAAGGGAATAGGTGCTGTCCATTCTACCTTTGATTATCAATCACACCGGGTCGTCATGAACAAAGATTTAACAGTTCATACAAAGCTCGTGGTATACCAAGCTGTTGTTGCCTCAACATTATTGTATTCATTCATTCATTCATTTATTTGATTTGTATGCCGCCCACTCAGCATATGCCGACTCAGGGCGGCTCACAGCATATCAAACAATGATACAATACAGAGAAAATAAAGTACACAATAATAGGACACAGTCATACAAAATACAATTCAAAATACAGTATCACCGAATAGAGAACACATATTAATACAGTTACAAAATACAAGTTACAGTTCAAATCATGAACTAAAAAATTAAATACAAAGTGCTAAATACAGGCCCCGGGAAGCGACCCCTTCCAGCGGTGCTCTAACTTCCCCGCGGCCAATGCCAGACCGGGGAGGGACCTCAGGAAACAACTGCTTCCATCCTCGCGCCGGTGTTAGAGGCAGCGGGGAAACGCGGCAAAGGTCCCGTTTGCGGCGGGCGTCCTCCGGCGATGTGGGCGTTCCTTTTTATCCTCTGGCCAGGCAGGGCCAGGGGAGAGGGACCGACGTCCAGAGGTGCAGCTTGTTCCCTCCCCGCGCCGATGTTGGAGGCAGCGGGGAAACGCGGCAAAGGCAGCGCTTTTGAAGGCGCAGTCCATCCCCAGCTGTTCTCACTCCCCACCGACCGGCCGGGCCGGGGGAGGAGCGCAGAGCCCCAGAGTCCGGCGTCCGATGTTGGGGGTGGTGATGGCGGCCGCGCTTTTGAAGGCGCAGTCCATCCCCAGCTGTTCTCACTCCCCACCGACCGGCCGGGCCGGGGGGAGGAGCGCGGAGCCCCAGAGTCCGGCGTCCGATGTTGGGGGTGGTGATGGCGGCCGCGCCTTTGAAGGCGCAGTCCATCCCCAGCTGTTCTCACTCCCCGCCGACCGGCCGGGCCGGGGGGAGGAGGAGGAGGAGCGCGGAGCCCCAGAGTCCGGTGTCCGATGGCTGTGAAACATGGAACTTCTATCGCCAAGACATCAAAAAGCTTGAACGCTTTCACCAACAAAAGCTAAGATCCATCTTAAACATCAAGTGGGATGACTTATGTCACCAACATCACGGCTCTTGAAAAGGCACATGTAAATAGCATTGAAGCTTCCATCATAGGCCATCATCTTAGATGGATAGAGCATGTCTGCCATATGGACAGTTCCAGGTTTCTTCGTCAAATTCTTTATGGGGAATTTAGGTCTGGTACAAAACCTTGTGGAACTCCTTTGAAGCGTTATAAGGACCAGCTGAAGCAAACCATGAAGGTGACACGTATAAACCCACAAACCTGGGAGGCAGCAGCTGTAGACCACCCAGTTTGGTGCCAAACCATTTCTAATGCTACCGATCACTTTGAAGGAGAACGCCACAGGCATGAAGAAGCTGGCATGGAAGCTTCGTCAAACTCAACTATGCCCTCCATCTATTCAGTGTAATGTGTTTGATTGCATGTTTTATGCCAGGATTGGTTTTTTGAGTCACCAGAGACACATTCATTAATGACTTCCAGGAAAAAATGTTTACTTGGATATGAGTAACAGCTGATGCCAATGACGAGTATGGAATCTGAATTACGGACTGGAATGTGCAGATATCTGAGATCTTTTGGATACTGATTAAACATGCATACATTCATTAGTTACGCTGCTTATGTATTAAAAATATTTTTATACCACAATTTTAATGACATGAAGATTTCTAGACAATTGGCTGAGTTAGGCAATCCTCTCTTTCACACTCACTCATATAAAATATATATTTTATGGGTTATAAATATGTAAGGATTGCAATTTGTATATAACAGTATGTAGTAATATACTTAAGGGCTGTGAAGACTTAGTGGTTAAGACACTGAGCTTGATGACCGGAAGGTTGGCAGTTCAAGACCCAAATGCTGCGCGATGGAGAGAGTGAGCACCCATCGTCTGTCCCAGTTCCTGCCAACCTAGCAGTTCAAAAGCAAAAAATTGCAAGTAGATAAATAGGTACCACTTCAGTGGGAAAGATAACAGTATTCTGTGCACTCCAGTGTCTAGTCATACCTGACACATGACCACGGAAGCACTGTCCCCTAGAGTCGGATACAACTGGCTTTCAAGCAAGGGAGACCTTTACCTAGTAACATACTTACTAAGTCATCAACCATTAAATCCCTAGTTTACATTTTGTTATGTCATGAACATACAAGTAGAAAACAAATTAACATCTCTCCATATCAAATAATGCATAGGCAACACTGATGTAATGAGTCTCAGGCATGTTGATAGTAATGAAATACGTATGTAATTGTCAAATAAATGGAAGGTTAACAAGCCTGCAAAGTGATGATATTTTAAATTTTTAAAATACCTATATGTTTATTCTTCTGTGTTGCAAGCATTTATAATTTTTGATGGAATGTCAAACTTGAGGTTTTTTGCAGTTGTTATGCATTGCATCTTTCTGATATTGGCATATTATACGTAACCTAGCAGTTCGAAAGCAAGAAATTGCAAATAGATAAATAGGGACCACTTTGGTGGGAAATGTTCCGTGCACTCTGGTGTCTAGTCATGCCTGCCACATGACCATGGAAACATCTGCAGAAGCAGACAACGCTGGCTCTTCGGCTTTGAAACAAATGAGCACTGAACCCTAGAGTCAGATACGACTGGCTTTCGAGCAAGGGAAACCATTACCTTTACTATACGTAACTAAAAAGCATACAGGTTGATAGTGAACATAGACTAGGTTTCGGCAGTAATGTATTCATTTCTGCCATAATAAATTTTATGTCTGTTTCATTCGGCCTGATCTGGTAGAATCCACACATATTTTTACTTGCATAGATAAGGCAAGTAAATCAATCAATTGTACTACAGTTTTGTAACTAAACTGACTGAACTGTGAAGTAATTGTCTTGTTTCTTCTTTTCCTTCTCTTTTTATCATAGTTTCCTCTTCCTTTTATTTCTCTCCACTTTTAATTATATTAACATTTGTTATTTTCAAGAATGTTGAAATCCAAAGTAAGTAGCAGCTACATGTACATTTTGATTAGTTATCACTTCTATATAAAAATTGATAGATGAATGTATAATTTTTAAAATGTCTCATATACAGATATTTTGATGTAGTCCCCTTAAATAAAGTATATAAAATATTTTGAAATACTGAAAACTAATATCCTGTGCTGTTTTAAGGTTCAGCTTGGTTCAAAAGCATACTGTTGAATTTAATCAACTTGCTATGGCAAACTCAGAAGGCTCTGAAGCAATGCTGAACAGAGTGATGACAAAAGATAACATTGGTGTTGCTGTGTTGTTAGAATTACGAAAGGAACTAATCGAAATATCATGTAAGTAATCATCAGCCCACCTTTGGATGACTTCCTTCTGCCTTTTTTATTTATTTATTTATTTATTTTTGCATAGGCATTCACTTTTTGCTGCCCTGGAGAAGAGGAACGAAAAATTCTTGCTAATAGCAAATATGAAGTAGTCAGTTAATACAAGTTGGAGAGGCATTGCCCCTCCCAATGGTCTGGAGTTAAGTTCTTAGAAATGACCCTGTAAATGAAAGTTCTCCAGAACACCCTATCCTTAACGGCTCTGCTCAAACTTTTGCAGACTCAAGCCTGTGGTTTTCTTTAGGGGATCTCACATTTGGTCTTCCTCTTTTCCTGCTTTAGCCAAACTGTTTTGAGCATAAGAACATAAGAACAGCCTTGCTGGCACAGGCCACAGCCCATCCAGTCCAGCATTCTGTCTCACACAGTGGCTCACCATTTGCTTCAGGGTATTATTCCCAAGCAGATGCCTTCACCTGCTTAGGATTCCCTGGAAATGGCATTGAGAGGTATCCTGCCTATCTCTCCAACCCGGAGATTGTCCTTAGGTATCCATAATTATAGCCAGTGATACCCTTGTCCTCCATGAACTTGTCTAATCCTTTCTTAAAGCTGACAAGACTGACAGCTGTCACCACTTCTTCTGGCAGGGAGTTCCATGATTGTATTTTCCAGAAAATCTTGCTTTCTCATGATCTGCCCAAAGGAGAACAGCCTCAACTAAATGTACAGTGCTGCCCTGCATAACGAACATTTTGTATAACGAAAAATCCAAAGCGTTTGTTAGGCAATCGCGATACCCCGCATAATGAAAAAAATATTTGTTATACAGGATTTTCATTAACCAGGGTATACCCTGCTTAACGTAAACCCCATATAACGGACATTTTTTTCATTATGCGGGGTATCGCCAATTTGATCTGCATAACGAAAAAAACGCCTAATGAAGAGCTCCGTGGAATGGAGCTTTTTTGTTATGCGGGGTACTACTGTAGTCCAAAATACCTGGAAGGCCAAGGATGCTAATTAACTTGTGAGCCTCTCAGAGAATGCACTAAGCACTATGAGGTGGTATTTTAGTGTGATTGCTTTGCTTTGTCTTAAATTAATTGCTAACTAGTGGTGCTTTTAAAGCTTTTTATATTCTCTGGATTTTTTTTACTGAAAATTATTTAGAATGTCACATTTGTTATGATGACACCTAATACACTGGAGAAGGCTCTGCTTTTGACAGTGCAATGTAAAAGATCCTTTGATAACTCACTGAGAAATGTGAACTAAATATGAGGTGCAGGCAGCAGCAACACAAAACTTTTTGTTGTGAGATTGTTCCATCCTTCTTTGTCTGGGTGCATATACAGCATCTTACTAAAAAGTGAAAATCTTCAGACATTCACTTTGACTATATTGCTTTTGGAATTCTTAAATAGCAAATGCAGTTTCCAATCCATGTAGTTCTAAAAATGGTATTTAATATGCCTAAGGCAGGATGGGAAAATAGAAGCTAAAGCTTATTTAGGTGTAAATGTTTTCTCCTTCCTGAGGCCTGCTTTCTTGATGCCCATTGTCATCTATTTTTGACTGCTTTAGAGTTTGCATTGTTCTGTAGTTAAGACATTGCTTAGCTTAGTAGGGATGGTTAATTATCACTAGCAGTACTGCATTTGTTAAATAAACGTTTTGTTATATAAACATTTCTATAGTTTGTAATTGAATACAGTATCCCTGTTTAAATATTACTTTTTTAAAAATGCCAATCTCAATGAAAATGACTTTAGAATCATTTCAATTTAATGTAATTTCATTTTCACATTTGTATGCTGCCCAATCAGGAAGCGGTTCACACAACAATCATACTCTGTCTGTTTGTCTGTGTGTGTGTGTGTGTGTGTGTGTGTGTACACACACACATATACAATATGCTTAATACACAATTATACAGTATTCAATCCAAACGATATACAGTATTCAATATACAAACAATACCACTTCACAATATTGCAGCGTCCTCTGTGCCCCAGCCACAAGTAAGTCCGGGGGGGAGGGGGGTGGCAAATTCCTACCGCCTGCCGCCGTAGCGGCCTTTTAGGCCAGGGACGGGGCCCAGGGCGCCAGTGATGGAGTGGTCCTGGCACCCGTTGCCACGGTGGCCTCTCCGCCCCGGCCGCAGGAGTCCAAGGGCGATGGTGAAGTCCTGGCACCGCAGTGGCCTTTTGAGCCCTGGGCAGGGGTGGGGCCCAGGGCACCAGTGGTGGGGTGGTCCTGGCGCCCGTTGCTGCAGTGGCCCTCCGCCCTGGCCGCAGGAGTCTGAGGGCAATGGTGAAGTCCTGGCAACGCAGCAGCCTTTAGAGGCCCAGCCAGGGGAGGGGCCCAGGACACCGGTGGTGGGCTGGTCCTGGCGCCCGTTGCCATATGCTTAGTTCTGCCTTTGAGGTTGCACAGGTCCATCTGTTTTGTCATAATCTGAAATGTGTCTTATTTATGAGGAGCTGCTAATAGGTAATTGATCAGGCTTAATCTAGCTGTACATCGATTCATTAGGTCAATGAGAGTTATATAAGAGTTGACTTCATATTTATTCAGTGGGTCGAGCTGGGACTAATAATTGGATTTAGTCCCTTGTGTTTCAGGGCTCTTAATAATGTGAGCAGCCTTCAGATATGTAAAACTCCCCATGGTGTGTGTGTGTGTGTGTGTGTGTGTGTGTGTGTGTGTGTGTGTGTGTGTGTGTGTGTGTGTGTGTGTGTGTGTGTGTAAGTAAATTACAATATGGGAAAGCCAGCATGAATTGCATAAAATTGGAGATTGAAGATGTAACCTTTCTATCTACAGTGTGTGGTTTTTTTCACAGCTATAACATTTTGGATTGCACTTGTGTTTAAATGATTGGCTGGGGATGGAATGTGGTGCCCAAAGTATATTGTAGTAAATGTAGAAGACTAAAATCCTATTGGTGTTTGTGTAAGGTTTGCATGTGTTGCTACAGATAATTGCCATTCATATGAGTTGTGTGCCAGGGCATGCATCTGATAGCACAAGCAAGATGTGACCTAGTATCTTGTCAGTTTGTCCGGGCATGTCAGTTTGTCCAGACTTTACAGATACATAGGTTGCCATTAGTCCAATAATGTAATAAATCCAGTAGAGGGAGCACAGATCCTCTTTTGTTTTTATATCATAAAATGGCTGGGTGAGTTAAAACAATCTTTAGTTTGTGGCATTCAAGTCATTGAAGACTGAGTGACTTGATTTATCACTAGTGAAGCTGTTTTCAGCAACCATCTAAGCAGCTTTATTTTATTTTCCATTTTAGCTGGCAAAGCACACCCTGCAATAGACAAACAGTTAGTCCTGGTAGCAAATGCACACATGCACTGGGATCCAGAGTACTCAGATGTGAAGCTGGTTCAGACCATGATGTTCCTTTCTGAGGTAAAGAACATAATTGACAAGGCTTCTCGGAATCTTAAACCCAGCGCTTCAGGAGAACATGCAACAATTCCACTTGTACTGTGTGCAGATCTGAATTCTCTGCCCGATTCTGGTAAGTACAGGCATATCCAATTTAGTTATTATAACTTGAATTCAGTGCCTTTTAATTTAGCGGATTGCTTGTGTTCCGAAATTGCTAATGCTATATTTCATGATTTGTGATTAAAGAACATTGATTTATTTGTAATATGTCGATAATACAGTAATACAAACTCTTAAGTATTCATTGTAAGAATGACTCATATACATGAGTAAACAAAACAAAAACGCTGTGGCATTTTAGAGACTTAACTGCATTTTATTTATTGTTTAACATTGTAATACAGAAGTTAGTCTTTAAAGTGCCATAGCTTTTTTTTGTTTACTATTTAATATTCTTGAAACACAGACTAACACGGTTACTATTCCAAAAAATTCATATACATGAAGTGTTCTGGAATTCTAAAATACTAGATAAATGTTGTGTGTGGGTGTTAAACTGATTTCTTGCTTCTAGATTCACAGTTTTTCTATTGTAGCCTGAATTGGGTCGTTTTGTTCTAAATATTCTTGTTTATGATCCCAGAGGGTGGTTTGGAGGAAGATTATACCAAATGCTATAAGAAGGAATGTAAACAAAGCACTGTTTAAATTGCTGTTAAGATGGATGCAGTAGTAGTATAACAGACAGCATATTAACTTGTATTTACTTTTATTTATTTGTATTACCTTTATCATAGGCGTAGTTGAATATTTGAGCACTGGTGGAGTGGAAACAAACCATAAAGATTTTAAGGAACTGAGATATAATGAAAGCCTCACTAACTTCAATTGTAATGGGAAAAATGGAACCACCAATGGGAAGATTACTCATGGTTTCAAATTGAAGAGTGCCTATGAGAATGGCCTAATGCCTTACACAAATTATACATTTGATTTCAAGGTGAGAATTCATCAGTTGGGCTTTTCTATGTTTCATTTGGTTTACCGTGTAAAACCTGTCCAGAAGCATTGGTAACTTGTTAGGAAAAAAGTGGAAATAGTAGTTAGGGACACATGAGTTGTGAGAGTGTGTGTTGTTATGAAGTCCAGTGAAGAAGAGTTTTAGGAGAAAGGTATGACAATTTATAATTAGAGAAGAATTGTCCCCATGTGAAAGGTAGCTTTCCTTCCAACACCTTCCCAGTAGAGGTGTGCACATATCTGTGTTTTTTAAACCACAGCTCCCAGAATCCTCAAGGGAGCACAGTTTCCAAGGGAGTTCTAGGAACTGTCATCTAAAAATACAAGTCTATACACATCTAGTTCAGAAATAATTAGCCAAAACATGTGCTTAAAAAGAGCCGTAACTGGTGGAGACAGCATTCTCTCTAAGGTGACAATTTAAGCGATGCCTAGAGATTCATTATTGACAGTGTTATCCCCTGTAGTTAATAACTGTGTGCCATTAACTCAGTTCTGGTTAATGGTTTGGTTTGGTTTGATTTGTTTTTGTTTCTATACCGCCGATCGGTATTATCCCACTCTGAGCAGTGAACAAACAGAAAATGAATAACAACAATACCCACAACTAATCAAAACCCACCACCAACAAATACATCATAGACTAAAATAAAATAAAAATAATTGGATTCAGAGGACATCAGGACTAAAGCTAACCGGCTAATTTATCGATAGGGGAATAACGCCCTGTACTCGGGAATAAAGTACTCAGAAATGGTTTAACAGTCCCTCCTTCTGGTGATGCTCGGGGACTGTGTAGCTTGCCAAGGTCCCACAGCCTGACTTTCCTCTTGAGAGGCACAGTCATAAATTGAACTCCTGAGCATTGGTGTGTTCAGACATAGTCAACTCTTCATTTAGCTCCCTCTTGTTATTTAAAAGATGTTATGTAGTCTCTTTTTACTAATGTAGTAATGTATATGAAAGACTTGTGGTGGTTAACTTCTAAAAACTAATTTCAACGTCTTTTATTACATTCCTGTCCAGTTGACAATAAAGCACTATTTTAAAAACAAACATTTTGAACCAAAAAAAATGAAGGGATCTACAGTGGAATGGGGGGGGAGTGTCAAAAGGAAGCAGGCATTGATTCTGGCATCTTGATTTGTCATGGTTATATTAACACATGTCACTTTATTTTTTAAAAAAATTGAAAGTAACAAAGAAATGCTCTTACATATGTAAGAACTGAAACTACTTCCTGTGGCTTGACCATAAACATTTATGCTTTTTTCTCTTCCTTTGCTTTTCTTCAGGGTATTATTGACTACATCTTCTTCTCTAAACCTCAGCTGAATATTCTTGGCATCCTGGGACCTTTGGATCCTCACTGGCTAATAGAGAACAATATAAGCGGCTGTCCACACCCACTCATTCCTTCTGACCACTTCTCACTTTTTGCACAACTGGAGCTGATGTTACCTTTCCTGCCCCAAGTAAATGGAATCCATTTGCCCAGCAGGAGGTAGTCAACTACATTTTAGAGGGCAACCTCAATATAATTTGTAAAATTGTAAAATCTGAATATAAAGGAGTGAGGTATGGCCAACAGGGATCTTTCGTAATTATCTTCATTTTAAATCTAATTATTTGATAAAGAAATAGTAAAAGCCAGGTGCTATCAGACACACAATTCTGAGCCCAACATGCTTTATATACTGTTAGACAGGGATTGGTGCTTTTGCGCCCTTCTTAGATTTGTTACAAGTAATCTATTCTATCCAATGTAATATTTCATGCCTTGAAAATAGGGAATTGCTATAATAAATTCTCTTTTGCACAGATACCTGTAGCACTACTTTTTTGAGGCCAGTAGTAAAACATCAAGAGACCATTCATACATACTTCACTCCCTTCTTTTTCAGACTTGTTTGTTTGTAAAATAGAGAATTTGAATTTAGCCTTTCTTGATTGTATATGAACAACAGAAAACCTGATTTAGAGATTTTGTACTTTAAAAAAAATCAGATTTGGAAAATGATTGTATTGTAAACTAAGGCTAAATTTTTATCTGTTTCATGTGTTATAAAGGCCAGCTTGTAAAAGAAGTTGCACCAGGCTTTCTCTGCTAATGATTTGCACTGTTAGGGTTTTTAGCCCTTATGTACTACTTCATTTTTTAAAAAATTGAGAACACTGCTTTGAAATCTGAATTGGATAAAACCAATGGCAAATTTCTTCAAGCTAATAACATACAAGCATTTCTTTCTGCTGTTATCAGCATCATCAACATGTCTCAGAACACATAAGCTAAACAGTGACTGAGCTGGTGTTTTGTAGATCGCCCTCATTGCAATAGCCAGTCTTAACATGTTGTGCCGTTGGGTTGTCCATCAGAACAACTGTATACAGTTTTTCAGTTTCCGTGTCGTCAAGACACCCATTTCCTATCTCCACTGTGCCTGCTTGATTTTGTTCTCAATTAGCACTGCCTGTGCATGCAGAGAGAACCTGTGCATCCTCTTTTATTTTTTTAAAATAATGTTAACATTTTGTGAAAATTTTATGAAGATACTTTTGTATAAGCTGTGGCATCTATTTTTTTCCTTCGTGAAGCGTTGAATATCACTTTTTGAACATGTTCAGATTGTGGGTACACAAATTCTAAGCTTCTAATGCCCATGCACTGCTTCTTTCAGTGTCATTGCACAATGCTGTGTGTGTGTGTGTGTGTGTGTTGTTTTTTCTCTCTCTTTCTTATCCCATCCCTCCCCGCTCACGGAATACTATCATGTGAATTCCTTTTCAATTTCAACATATTCCTTGGTCATTCTCCAGGCATCACTCCCCGTGTACCGTCTTTGTTTTATGAAGCAGTGCAATTAGAGATGCTTTTTCAATACAGGTTCCCTAGACAACACTTCAGATCAATCATCAAAGTGACCAAGTTCTGTTCTGTAAAGTGTCAACCAAGCAGAGGTTGTAGCGTACCCCTATAGTGCCATTAGTATTCGAAAGCCAAGTACATACAGTATATGTAAAGCAGATATCTTCTAAAAGGGAAATTCAATCTAATCCTTTGTAAATCTCATCAGTGATAAATCTGTTTCATGTTTAGAGAGGGAACTTGGTCAAACTGCTTTTGTTTCAACTGCAGGCAGAGAAACAAAAGCTTACTCTTGAATTGAGGGATTCTGAGGATAATGAATTTTTTTAAAAAATAAAATGGGTCTGAGTAATAATGACTGAAAATTTTATCAAGAGAATACTATCTGCATTTGGAAGCGTGTTACCATTTTGTTTTAGAGAAAACAATAAATTTGCAATGAGCTCATGTTTAAAAAACATTTTAAAATTTCAGTAGGAAAAGTTTAGATCTTGAACACTTGTCTAGGACCTGATTTCTCCTTTGCTACTTTGTTGGTTTTTGTTTTGTTTTTTAGTTGTTTCAACACCAAACATGTCCAGTTTATAATCAGTACATCTGAATGCTGGTAATAATTGATGTAGTAGATTCAATAAGTAGTGTTGCTTTTTCTGTTTTGTTTTTTTGGGTTTGGGGGTTATTTTGTAAAAGTGTGAATAAAAGGTGTTTTACTCATGTTTCCTTAACAATGTCTTGGTAATGTGCATCATGACAGTTTTCAGAGGCAATGAAGCCAACTTAGCTTGTCATATTCAGCAACCTATTTTGTTTCCTGTTTATCTGGAATACTTAATAGTATGTCCAGAAAGCTTTACGGAAGGGAAGCACTTATTTGTTTTCCGTTTCTTAGAAGGAGTTATATATTTTTTTTCTTTTTAAGCTGGAGCTTGAGTGCACTTGGTGTATCCTAAAGGTTTAAGCTTTACACGTGTTTTTACCTTTATTTTTCAGTCTTAAAGATATCTATAATCTATAGTTACATGAATTTATGGGAGCACATTAAAATGTTTCTTGTTCATGTGCTCAAGGACGCTGTATTGCCTGGACATGTTGCAATCTGTGGGGCAGCTCAAATTACTTTTCTATGTTTTGAGTAATAAGATTCCTGAAGTATGGGGAGCTCAGAAAATCATATATATCCTATGATTAGTGAACCTTTGGTCAGATGCTACTGTAGTGGATTGAAACTTGCTCTAAGGAAAACCATACATCTTTGCAGAATGATATAAGTTGCACCAAATGTGTCTGGCAGAAAAGTATCAGAAAAATAATACTATGAAATACAATTTTTCATACATCATACATCAAACAAATTTAGATATTTCATAAATGAATGCAATAAATTATCTGTCTTCAATAAAATGCTCACAATAATACTTCATTTACTCAAGGTAGCTTTGGATGTTGCCATAATATATGTTCAGTGTTTCTTATTAATATAATCACATACAGTATATTTTTTTAAAAGTGCATAGAGCATTGCTGGGCATGAGACTCCCTATTTCTGTCCTGCAACTTAAATCAAACTAGGTATGAACACGTTGAAAAATCTTATAACTGCAGCCTGCATATTTCTGGTTGATAGTTCTCATACACATGCATAAATTCAGTTACGGTGGAACTTAAGTGGGAAAGTATAAAGTGTCAGAACTACTGACATGTTTAAGATCACACTGGAAATATGTGTAATTATTTCATCCTTTTTTGTGGGTTTAAGAAACAAGTCTTAAATGTCAAAACCATTCAAGATGCACCCACTGGTGTAAATCGTTGGTAAAAATATGATTTCTGCTATGGCTTAAATGTGTAATATGTCAAGTTCTTACTTCATCCATGGGACAAAAACTCAAAGACAAAATAATTGCACTACCATTTTCAACAGAATTAATCCCATGCAAATTTTGCAATTTGAAATTACTGCTCATGTAGTGAGTCTGTTCCCACCCCACTACATCCAACCTGACACAGTATTTTGGTATATGTTAACTCCTGCTATACATTTTGGTTGTGTAAGTTTTTTAAAATGTAGGTATCTTGGTATGTTTAAGTAGTGTCTAAAATTTAGATTACCTAGTCTCTATTCACAGTACTTCTGTATAATGTGTAATGCACTGGACTAACTCTTGTTTACCATTTGTGTAACAAAAACAAAAACCAGCACATCATCTGCACTAAGCTCAAAGAATGTTGCATTTGTCTATAGGCAGCTCTTCAATATGATAAATGGGAAGTTGAATATGGTCTGATGGTAAACAAGGGCTTTTACTGTTCTCTTCAGTGGAACTTTCTTCTTGGTCAAATTTTAACTAGCTAGTATTATATTTATATACAGGGTTGTCTTTTTTCTTTACCAATGTATTTTCCTACTCATAGCTGACCAATAAATTCAATATCTGTTTCAAATTTCTTTGATGTCTAATTTTTATATTTTACTTCTACTCTGAACACATCCAAACTGATGGGGGCACCTGGATTGATCTGTTATGGCCTGTTAATTTCCTGTCCTAAGAGTATTATCTTGCAGTTGAGTCATAGCTCTAGTTTATCTCCAAAAATGTAATGATGTTGTATGTGTGTCCCAAAGAATTTGTATGTGAGGCTTGCTTACTTTGGATCCCGACTTTATTTTCTCCTTCTCATAAAGGGAATGAAATACTGTACTTTATCCAGATCTAGGACAAATTCAAATTGCGCTTTTGTTAGTGATAAAAACAAAGCTTAGAGGAGTGACATTTTGGACTGCAACTAATCAGCATTTTGGGGGGGGGGAGGGAATAGACTTTTAAAAAATTCAGGGACCAGTCCCTTTCTGATCCATGGATAAAATAGGTCAAAATGCTATCTCAGTGAAAATTGGCAAATGTATCTTGTCAAGGGAAGACAAAATTGCTAGGAAGGGCCTGGCATACCTAGGCCATGAAGAGGTGTAATGAAATGTCTTGTCCAGGATTTGCTAAAATTTAAATGGCACTACTTTAAACAGCATTCATTCACATAGGCTTCACAGAAACAAGAGACTTGAATCATTAAAAGTAGAGACCTGTATTGCTGAAATGATTTAAAGGTTCTCCTTCGTATAGTTTGTGAATCCACACTCATGGGTTATGCGCCTGCGCAGAACAGCCGATCGGAGGCTTGAAAAGCTATTGGTCAAAAGTTTTGGCGGTAAGACCGCCCACCGTACCGCCCACCCTGAGGCGCCCGCGCGCCATTTTACCTCAGTTCTCTTCTTTCCGCCGTAGCAGCAGGACGATCGTTGAGAGCTTCCTCAATTTTTTCGCCCTTCTGAGGGAAAGTCTTTTTGGCAAATCTTAATAATTTTTCTCGGTGATCTTGTCCTCCGGGCAGGATCGCCACCCCGGCTCTGTCTCTTCTCTTGAGTGGATTCAGTAGCCAATTTTTCGCATCGATCACCGTCTCCCCCCTCAAGGGGGTGGCGGCTGGTCGGCCCTTCGGGGTACTCGTCTCCAGAAACTTCCACTGGAAGAATTTTTTCCGCGGTTGATGGCTGCAGCGTTTAAACAGTGCACGGCTTGCCTTAAGAAGTTTCCGGCTTCCGACGGACACAGCCTGTGCCTTTTTTGTTTGGGAGAGTCGCATCAGAGCCAGTCTTGCCCGCATTGCAAAAAGTTTACGCGCCTCGCGGTGCAGAACCGAAGCAATCGCCTCAAGGCTCACCTGATGGAGCTCGCTCTGGCTCCCGCCGCGTCCGCCTCCACGGCCGCCGCTGCCGCTCAACCACCGCCGGCCTCTTCCTCCGTGCTTCCGATGAGGAAGAAGAAGAAGAAGGACAAGAACGGTGAGAAGAAGCGCAAGCGTGGGTCGGAGAAGAGACGGTCGCTTCCCCCCACTCCGCCTCTCCCGGGCCTTCGCCGCCGTTCTCGACTGCCCGATGTCCTTCTCCGGGATCCTCCATCTGGGGAGGACGGTCGTCTTCCGGGTCACCTGAGAAAGGACGCAGGGCTGGGGCTCCAGCTCGCCCACCTCAGGTGCTCTCCTCTCCTCCTCGGGGCAGAAACTCCTCGCCGAGGCAGGCCTCCGTCTCTCCACGGCCCAGGACACCGACGGACGAGGCGGTCGTCACCGTTTCGACGACCGTTTCGCCGACACCGACGCCGGCCACCGTTTCGGCTCCCACCGTTTCGTGGGCCACCATCCCGCCGGCCACCGGAGCTCCACCGCCAGCGGACTCGGACGCGTCTCAGATGGCCCTCGTCCGAGAGATGTTCCAGGTCATGGCGTCGTTTGCGACCAGGTTCCAGACCTCCACGCCTGCGGCCTCTGCGGCTCCGGTTCCGACCACCGCAAGCCCCGGGCATCCCGGCTCTGCCGCGGCCCCACCGACCTCCCGTGGGTCGAGTACCCGCTCCGCCGGCCCACCCAACCCGTCATGGTGTGGTCCGGACGTTGATGCGGTGGACGCCCATCCCGCCGGCCCGCCCAGGCCGTACTGGCGCGGTCCGGACGTGGACGAAAGACTGCCTCCCTCGTCCTCCGATGAGTCCAGCTCGTCGTCGGAGGAGGACGAGGGAGACGTCGACGCCGAGCGCACGCCGGAACAGGCCATCGGCTCGGTGGACCCACCGCGTGGTGAGGACCAGCGCTCACTGACCGCCATGCTCACGAGGCTCGGCACCGCCCTCAACCTGAAGGTCGACCAACCGCCGTTGGAGGGTGAGGATCAGATGACCGCGAAGCTCGACAGGCGTGCTGTGCGACCGGTCCACATAACCATGCTCCCCTCCATGATGACCACGGCGGGGGCGACGTGGAAGAAACCTTTGGCGGCACACTCCGTTTCGTCCAGGCTCGACAGCATGTACCGGGTCCTGGACGAGAACGTCGAGTTCTTGCAGGCGCACCCCCTGCCGAATTCCCTGGTGGTCAAGGCCTTCCAGCATAGGACGGCCACCAGCGGATTCCCGGTCCCGTCGACGCCGGAGGGAAAGAAATTGGACGCGGTGGGGCGTAAGTTTTACGCCACCGGCTCCCTATTCTTTCGGGCCGCAAACTATTCGGCCGCCATGGGCCTGTACCAATCTCACCTCTGGGAGCAGGTGAAGGTTGAGACGGCTAAACTGCCCGCCGATGCCCAGAAGAGGATTGACGCGCTGGCCACCGAGGGGGACTTCGTCGCCGAGCAGCTGATGCGCACTGCCCGGCATATCAACGATTATGCGGCAAAAGACATGGCCTCCGCAATCTACCTCCGTCGCCATGCTTGGCTCAGGGACACCTCCCTCGATGACGCTATGAAAAAGCTCATCGAGGAGTTTCCCTTCGACGGGCAGGGCCTATTCGGTCAGGACACCGATAAGGTCCTGAATGAGATGCGCCAGACCAGTTCCACGGCGAAGTTCCTGGGGCTCACCACGCCGGCAACTTCCACCAGGCCGAGGTTCCAGCCCTTCACACGGCGGTTCCAGGGCAACCCACAGCAGCAGGGACCGACGGAGCAGCCTAGATCCAGCTCCTATAAACAGCGGCGACAACACAAACCCCGCTACCGGCCCTACGGACAGGACAAGCGTTCGACCGCGAGGCCCAAGCCCCGCGTTTGAAGCTGCGACGGCCGAGTCTCTCTCGCTCCACATCCCGTACCTCCCCCTCCGGAACTTCCTCCAGGCATGGTCGGGCATCACGGACGACCAGTGGGTCTTAAAGATCTTGTCCTCTGGCTACGCCATCGAGTTCGTGCGGGTGCCTCGAGTAGGAAGACATCATCTCACCACCTCGTCCCCCCATTTGGAGGAAGAAATAGCAACCCTTCTCTCCAAGGGAGCCATCGAGCGGGTAGCACCGCCCGACTGGGACAACGGCTTCTACTCGAGGTACTTCGTGGTCCAGAAGAAGGACGGAGGCCTTCGCCCTATCCTGGACCTACGCCGCCTGAACAAATGCATCCACACCAGGAAGTTCCGGATGGTGACCCTACAGACCGTCCTCCCCCTCATCAACAAAGGGGACTGGTTCACAGTCATAGACCTCAAGGATGCCTACTTCCACGTTTCCATCCTCGAGGAACACAGACGGTTTCTCCGCTTCCGTATCGACCATTCCGTGTACCAGTACCGATGCCTACCGTTCGGTCTGGCCACGGCACCGCGGGTCTTCACCAAATGCATGGCTCCGGTGGCTGCATTCCTCCGCCAACGGGGCATCAGGGTCTTCCCATACATCGACGATTGGTTGATCGTCTCCCCCACCAAATCGTCGGCCGTTCGGGACACACAATACACGGTCCACCTCATGGAGAGTCTCGGCCTCAGGATCAACTTCACCAAGTCGAAGTTGACTCCCTCCCAGCGCGTCGAGTACATTGGAGCGGTACTCGACTCGCTCACTACGAGAGCCTACGCCCCCCAGAAACGCTTACGGGACATTGCGCAGGGGGTGAGCGAACTGCGCACGAAACCGTGCATCCGGGCGAAGAAGGCTCAGAGACTTCTAGGCCTGATGGCCTCAACGACGGCAGTGATCCCCCATGCCAAATTGAAATTCAGGTCCCTGCAATCGTGGCTCCTTCACGAGTTCGACGCACTTCGGGAGAGCCAATCCAAACGGTTGACCCCATCTCCAGAACTGAGGGACCAACTGCTGTGGTGGTCTACACCACTCAACGTGGCCACGGGGAAGAGTTTCTACCCCCCGCAACCTTCGCTGCAGATACTGACCGACGCGAGCAACCTCGGCTGGGGCGCTGCTTGCGGGACTCTCACGGTCAACGACACCTGGACACCGCACGAAACGGTGCACCACATAAATTACTTGGAGCTGCTGGCCATTTGGAAGGCCCTGCGCTCCTTCGAGACTCTGCTCACCGGCAAGGCGGTTCAAGTGGCCTCGGACAATACCACGGCGGTGGCGTACCTCAACAAGCAGGGAGGGACACGGTCCACCACCCTCTTGTACCTTGCAGTGCAGTTGTGGGAATGGTGCCTGGAGAAGCACATTTTCCCAATTGGAGTGCACATTAAGGGCACACTGAATGTCTTGGCAGACCACCTGAGCCGTCTCACCTCGACGACCCACGAATGGGAGCTGGACGACGGAGTGTTCCAGTCCCTGTGCCAGGTCTGGGGGACGCCGAGCATCGACCTCTTTGCATCGGAGTCCAACAAGAAACTCAGCAGGTACTGCTCCAGAGCAGGCATCGGACTGAACTCCGAGGGCGATGCCTTCATGAAACGGTGGGATCAGGACTATCTCTATGCCTTTCCTCCGTTTCCTCTGGTCCAGAAGGTACTCACCAGGATGCACCAACACAGAGCCAATGCAATTCTGGTGGCACCGGCGTGGCCGCGCCAACCCTGGTTTCCGCTACTGTTGCGCATGTCGTCACAGTATCGCACACTGCCGGAATCACCGACACTCCTCCAAATGGAGCAGGGCCAGCTGCACCATTCGGACCTGCCCAGCCTCCACCTCACCGCGTGGAGGATAACCCCAGACTGGCCAGGATCCTTGAACTAGCGCGGCGCCCTTCCACAAGGAAGTCCTACGCTTCCAAATACAGGCGTTTTTGTGCTTTCCTGGCCGCCCGGCAAACACCCCCCACGCAGGTGGGACTGCAGGACATTTTAACCTACCTCCTCCAGCTGGCGGAGTCTGGCCTCAGCATCACCTCCATCCGAGTGCATCTCGCAGCAGTGGTAGCGCACTCTCCTGCTGGCTCGCCCGCTTCCGGGGCCTTCCGTGACCAAACGGTAAAGCGCTTCCTCAAGGGACTAAAGAACGCTTTTCCGCCGGCCCGGACACCGACGGCTCAATGGTCACTGTCCACCGTTCTCAACGCGCTCACCAGGACCCCCTTCGAGCCCTTGGCTACCGCCGATGTTCGTCTCCTCACATGGAAGACAGCATTCCTGGTGGCCATCACGTCTGCACGACGAGCTGGTGAGCTGGTTGCCCTGCGAGCAGACGCACCTTTTCTCCAGTTCTTCAACGACCGCGTCGTCCTCCAAGCGGACATCACCTTTCTACCCAAGGTGGTCTCCAAGTTTCACATGGCACAAACTATCTCCTTGCCAACCTTCTTCCAGAACCCCACTAACGCCCAAGAAAGGACTTGGCACACGCTGGATGTGAAACGAGCTTTATTGTTTTACACCAGCAGGACTAGAGAGTTCAGGAAGTCACAACGCCTCTTTGTGGCTTATGGGGGAAAGTCCAAGGGTGAACCCATCTCTGCTCAAAGGTTCTCCAAATGGATCACCTCTACCATCTACCTGGCCTACGAGTCAGCTTCACTGCCACCTCCACCGCATGTCAGGGCGCATTCCACCAGGGCGGTTGCCACATCCACTGCCTTTCTGGAGGGCACACCGCTTGAGGACATATGTAAGGCTGCCACCTGGTCCAGACCTTCCACATTTGTCCAGCACTACAGGGTGGACACCAGAGCCACTGCGGACGCCAGGCTTGGCCGTGTCGTCCTCACCAGGGGGCTCCGGACTCAACGCCCCTGACGGGTCCACCTACGGGTTCTTCAGCTCATCGTGGGATCATCTCATCCGGCTGCCCACCGACCAAGTAAGTGTGAGCTTGCTAATCTCCCATGAGTGTGGATTCACAAACTATACGAAGGAGAAAGTTCGGTTTCACTTACCAGTGATAACTTTCGTTCTTCGAGTATATAGTTTGTGAATACACACTACCCACCCTGCCTCCCCTCTTGAGCTGCACGGATGAGATCAGTTGGTTTATCCTGTGCTTGGCTTAAGTATGGAACTGAGGTAAAATGGCGCGCGGGCGCCTCAGGGTGGGCGGTACGGTGGGCGGTCTTACCGCCAAAACTTTTGACCAATAGCTTTTCAAGCCTCCGATCGGCTGTTCTGCGCAGGCGCATAACCCATGAGTGTGTATTCACAAACTATATACTCGAAGAACGAAAGTTATCACTGGTAAGTGAAACCGAACTATCTTTTTGATTTGGAAATGCACACTTATTTTAATTAAGATTTCAACACAGCATGAAAAGCTGCATCCATTTGCCTTGCCAAACGATGCATTCGTGTTATCATTATCACTTGCAGACTTACCTGTGCTACAACTGCCTCCAGAGAATCTTCTCTCCATCACATTCAGATACACAAGCATTTGGCCCAAATTAGTAGACAGGGATGCAGTGGCTCAAGTAGGTAAGATGCTGACTGGGAAGCGGAAGGTCAGCAGTTCGATTCCTGAGTACTGCAGGACGGAATGAGCTCCCGTCTTCATCCCAGTTCCTGCCAACCTAGCAGTTTGAAAGCAAGAAATTGCAAGTAGATAAATAGGGACCACTTCGGTGGGAAGGTAACCGTTCTGTGCGCTCCAGTGTCTAGTCATGCCTGCCACATGACCACAGAAACGTCTGCAGCAGCAGACAGCGCTGGGCTCTTCGGCTTGGAAACATGAGCACTGCACCCTAAAGTCAGATACGACTAGCTTTCGAGCAAGGGAAACCTTTACCTTTAGTAGACTGTCAGAAATTATTAATGTTATATGCTGCGTGGAGGGTTTTGCCCAAAATCTGGGAGTATAAAGCCATTGATGCAAAATGGAGGAATTTGTTAGTAGCACCGTTATTAGTTCTTCATTGTAGACTCTCTGATAAACACAAAACTGTTGATTCTGTCCCTCCATGTTATGTGCACTCCCGTCCAATGGCTCCCCTCAGTTTCATTTTGTCACAGCTGTAAAAAAGAAAAAATCCTTCACATCACTAAAAACAACCTAGTCTTAAATTATATCTCTGCAAAAATCATTATAAGCGATAGATATCATTTGTAATGACCTGCCTGCCATCTCCATTTGTAAATCTTAACCAAAGTTCAATATGCAAGTGTGGTTCTGATTCCACCCCTTACCAGCTCAGGAACAACTGACAGCAGCAGTTACAGTTTTCTGTTAACCTTACAAAACAACAAATCATCGGTCAAGTCAAATCTGAAAAAGAGAAGGCCTACTAACACCTAGAAATTGGAACTTAAGTCCCCATCAAAGTAGCCTGGAAAATCACAAACAGACGCACTCTATCAGCACATCACCAGCCTCCACCTCTAAACAACAGGAAGATGATCTGGTATGTCTTAGTGCTAACTAGCAGATTCGCCTGGCTTCGCTGGGGGGGTGATGGTTGGGGGTGTCTGACCGACCGCACACACAAATCCCCCCCAGCCCTCTTTGCTTCCGACCCCCCACACATTAATACACCTCACCCTCCCCCAGTCCCCTTCCCGCTTGCCCTGGCTGTGGCACACACGCCACATCCCTCTTTTCCTCCCACCTCCCCTCACGTTCACGTCCCTCTTTCCCTGCCCCCTGTGGGGGCCCCTGTGCCCTTTTTTACCCCAAGCACACTATCTCATGCGCACACACACCACTCTCACGCTGCTCACTTCCCTCCGACACACAATCGCGCCCACACTGTGTATGTGAGAGAGGCCCGTTGAAGCAGTGCATTTTCACTCCCGGTGAGTGGGCAGTGGCTGTTTGTGTTATTGGTGCGTGGGCGTGGCCACATCTCTTCTGGCCTCATTCAGGACTCCCTGATTGGCTGTTGTTTTTTCTTTTTGTGGGGCTCATGCCCCACCCGCGGTCCCCAAATTCCGGCTATGCAATCTGTGACACCAAAGGTAGGTGTGTGCAAGCTTTCAGGGGGCTCTGTATAGAGGTGTGGAAACACATTCGGGACACACTGGCGCACCTTTCCGTTTTATTTATATAGATTCTGATAGAAATGTGATACCACAATCTTCAAGAGTTAAGAATACCGGGGGAATGAACAAGCAAGGCAAAAGAGTATTTCCTCAACAGTACCTTCCTCAGTGAAAAGTCAAGATACTTCAGACAAATTGGATGGAATGGCTAATAGTGTGGAAGACAGAAACAAAATTC
Source organism: Bradypodion pumilum (assembly GCA_035047305.1). Lineage (NCBI taxonomy): Eukaryota > Metazoa > Chordata > Lepidosauria > Squamata > Chamaeleonidae > Bradypodion > Bradypodion pumilum. The sequence continues at coordinate 346,869,382 of JAWDJD010000002.1, forward strand.
AAAAAGATCTTGATAGCCACAAGTATTGAGCAGAGTTTACAGTCTGCTTTTGTTTCCTTTGAAATTAAGAATTCAAGTAGAATATGGCCACCTTCCCCCAGAGTTCCTCTTGATGCCCCTTCTTCCACCAACTCATCTTTATTGGTTAGAATCAAGTCCAAGGATAGCTATAACTAGTTTCTTTCTCCACTTGTACTACTATGTCATGTATCTTTGACATTCTTTTAATCTGTATTTCAAATATTTTATTTATTTGTTTATTTTATTTATTTATTTGTTTGTTTGTTTGTTTGTGGACTGCCCATCTGGGATATTTTCCCACTCTGAGCGGTATACAACAGTGAAATTTTTACAAATTAACATAAACTAACTCAAAACTATAATAAACCCCTAAACATTAAATAATTAACAAAATATTTAAATTTCAATATCAAACATTGGCAACAACTGAGATAACAATCCAAATTAATTAAGTTACTATTCAGCTATGGGAAGAATGCTACTAAATGCCTCTTTAGAGTAAGGTCTTCAATAGCTTCTTAAAAAATCCAATGATTGGGGCCTGGCACTGTTCAACAGGTGATGGTTTTCTTGTTGACACCAAGAAAGCTCTTGTCACAGCCTTTCTTGCCATCAGGGTTGCACTTGAAGCTGCGGTGACTGAGGAACAGGTGATGCAGAGCGGACTGATGTTTTGAGTGAGATGCTCTGACAGGTAAGAAGGTCCCAAGTCATAAAGGCCTTAAATGTCAGAAATAACACCTTGTACCTGATATGGAGAGATGTGGGGGGCTCAAGTGGTTAAGATGCTGAACTCAATGACTGGAAGGTCAGAGTTCAATACTGCACGATGGAGTCAACTCCCATCTCTGTCCCAGCTCCTGCCAACCTAGTAGTTCGAAAGCAAGAAATTGCAAGTAGATAAATAATCAATCAATCAGTTTAATTTATATCCTGCCTTCCTCAGCCGAGGCTGACTCAAGGCAGCTAACAACATAATCCAACAAAGAAACAATAAAATGATAATACAGAGATACAATAAATTCAAAATTGAAAACAATCCAGATAAGCATAATATCAAAATACAAAAAACTACACTACATAATTAGGTCATAAAAATACAATAAAAATACAATAAAAATACAATAAATATAATTATACTACAGCAAACCCAACGTAGCAAGACTCCCATGTCCGCTGGAGAAAAGTCGTAGGAGCTACCACTCCCCCGACAACTTGGGGAAGGAGCTCCACATCTCAACCGCGACATGAGCAAAGGCAGCCAAAGGCAGTCAAGGAAGGGAGCCGAAGACGCTGGCGTCGGGCAAGGCGGCGGCCGCTTTTGAAGGCTCTGCCACAATGATCCACAGCTGGGCTTGGCACTTTGGTGGAAAGGGAAACAATTTCGCAGAGCAGTTGGATCTTCCCATGCTAGAATTTGAAACCTATCCCGTAGTGCCTAGCGCCAACTTCCCACCTTATTTTCCTTTCAGTTTCATTTTTTACTGCCGCGTGAGCCAGTCGTGTTTCTTAGCTCCTGTTCGTGCTGTAAATGTATTTGTTAACTTTTCTACTCTTTAGCACCTTTCCTTATTAGTCTTAGCTTCTAAACTAGGACTGTTGTTTAATTTAATTTAATTTTCATACTTATATGCCGCCCACTCGGGGAGCCTGACTCAGGGCGGCTTTGTTTGTTAGTTTAGTCCTAGTGTGCACTCCGGTGTTGAGGCATGCCTGTCATGTGTTGGAAATGTCTGCAGCCGCAGACTGCGCTGACTCTGGATGTAAACAGAGATGAGCATTGAACCCTAGAGTCGGATACAACTGGCTTTTGAGCATGGGCAACCTTTACCTTATTTGGAAGGGAACAGGTAACCAGTGCAGACTAGCCAAGTCTGGGGCAATATGCTTGAATTTCTTCGTAACTGACCAGCCTAGCAGCTGAATTCTGGGCCTCTTGAAATTTCCATATCAAGGCCAAGGGCAGCCCCACATAAAGAGCATTGCTGTAATCAATACGTGAGATTATCAGGTCATCTCTTGACCCAAAGGTACCATCTAACTATAGGCCAGTCTCCAACCTCCCCTTTTTTAGGGAAGGTTTTGGAGAAGGCTGCTGTGTCAGCTGCAGAGTGCCCTGGATGAAGCAAATTATCTGGATCCCTTCTAGTCTGGATTCAGGCCCGGGTATGGTACGGAGACGGCATTGGTCATGCTAATGGATGATCTCTGGTGGGAGCAGGACGGCGGTCATCCACCTGTCCTTGCTCTCCTTGACCTCTCAGTGGCTTTCGATACCGTCGACCATGGTATCCTTTGGGGACAGCTCAAGGGGTTGGGGATACAGGGCACTGTGTTGTCCTGGTCCTCCTCATTCCTGAAGGGCCGGACCCAGTCGGTGTGGTTGGAGAGTGAGAGGTCCAGCCCTAGGCCCCTCCAATATGGGGTGCCTCAGGGCTTGGTGCTCTCTCCTCTCCTATTTAACATCTACATGAAGCCGCTGGGTGAGATCATCCGTTCCCATGGGGTGCGGTACCACCAGTACGTGGATGACACTCAGTTGTACATCTCAGCCCGTGGTGACCCCAGCGTTGCTGTCAAAGCCCTATCTGGCGGTCTGGAGGCTGTGGGGGTCTGGATGGGGGCCAACGGGTTACAAATGAATCCCAGCAAGACTGTGTGGCTGTGGGTTCAGGGTCCTGCACTAGTCCGGGAGCTGCCATCTTTGGCCTTGGATGGGGCTACTCTGTCCCAGACAGATCCAGTGCGCAACTTGGGGGTCCTGCTGGATTCACGACTGCGGCTAGAAAAGCAGGTGGTGGTTCTGGACAGAAGGGCCTTTGCACAACTCCGTGTGATACACCAGTTGTGCCCGCTTCTGGATAGGGACTCCTTGCTTACGGTCATACATGCTCTGGTCACCTCCAGACTTGACTATTGCAATGCGCTCTACATGGGGCTGCCCTTGATGACCATTTGGAGGCTGCAGCTGGTCCAGAATGTGGCGGCCCGGGTAGTGATGGGGCGTGGGCATTATGCCCATGCCTTGCCCCTGCTCCAGGAGCTGCACTGGTTACTAGTTTACCTCCGAGTGCAATTCAAGGTGCTGGTTATGACCTTTAAAACCCTATATGGTAGTGGGCCATACCTAAGAGACCGCATCGCCCTAAGAACATCTGTCCGTCCAACCAGAGCGGACCGGAGGGGCTCCCTAATTGTTCCATCATCTAGGGGAGCTCACCTCTCCGCACCGGCCCTTTGGAACCTCCTGCCAGTAGAGCTACGGCTGCAGACAGAGCTGCTGCTATTCAGGAAAGGACTTAAGACCTGGCTGGTGGGGCAGGTGTGGGGCCCTGAGGGCAAGGTGGCTCCTGCCCGATGGCTTTTTCCATAAGAGGCACCTTATCTTTCCTGCATGGGATGGGTGGGTCTAAACCTTGACTGGAATGGATCCAGGCTGTTGGTTTCATCCAAGAACGTTTCATCTCAACGACCTTGCCCCATAAAGGGTTGTTAGCTACAGACCTGTAATGATCAAGATTCTATGTAGCTGCATTTGGGCTTCTTCAGGAATGGGCAAATAGATGCCTCTTAGGCATGAAGGCATACCAGAGAGTTCCCCAGTTAGGAAGAGGAAATCAAACCACTAGGCTTGGAATCTATTTTGGGTTTCTTTTGGTTTGCTATACTTCCAAGATCCAGGGAAGAAAATAGACCCCACTCTCTCTCTCTCTCTCTCTCACACACACACACACACACACACACACACACACACACATAACAGAATTCCACTCATCTTTAGATAAGCAAAAGCTCCATTCACGGATGAAGAGTGGGGACGTAGTGGGATCTTTTAATTTAAGTGAGATAACAGTAAGCTTTCATATTAGTTTTTCATACAGGTTGACCAAAGAATAAGCTTTACAGACTTGAGCCAAAGCAAATCTCGCTGGAAGCCATCCAAGGTACATTTGTCCTCTTTTTGAAGCTCTAAAGTAAGGTTATCAGAGAGTAAACAAAACCAAAAAAAAAAAGTTGTGGCACCTTAAAGACTAACTCCTGTATTTTAATGATCAAGTCTACTTCATGCCATTATTTTATACATATCAGGTACAGAGATACACAATGATTAGCTAGCATAACAGATAGCTAGAGGATAGGAGTGCCTGGCTTGCAATGGTCCATGGGGTCGCAAAGGGTTGGACTATGTGACTGAACAACAACAAAATTTACACCTAATGATAACAGAAGACCAGTGTGGCTACTTGCAACTAGAATAACAAAAGATCCCTGATTGGGGTTAGATTTATTACCATGAATTTTGTTTTTCTTGAGTTATAAATAGTGGGTAGATGCAAAATAAACATTCTGGCATTACACCTCTAATGAGTTAATTGACGATAGTAAGAATGATCCTTTATCTACACTGTTCTGTGACCTGGAAAACTTCTCTCCCTCCCTCCCTCCCTCCCTCCCCCTCTCTCTCTCTCACACACACACATACACACACACATACACATTTCTGTAAGTTACAGCATATAACAACCTGTTTGTTGTGGCATTTAAAATTTGATAGTGTCCCTGAAACCCTTGATTAATATTCAAACCTTTGAGTTGGGTGTCCAGCATGTGTATATATGTTATCTTTGCTCTTGCTCTCTGTATCCTTATCTTGTAATTTTTCTGTTCAAGAATGGCAACTTTCAAATCTTGGGTCAACTGTCCAGCCAAATTAAAATGATTTGAGACAGGCTTCTTTATATTACCATCTCTGATGTCTGATTTGTGTCAATTAATTCTTTTGCAAAGAGACTGTCCTGTCTGTCCTATGTAGAGTGCAGAAATGTATTTTTGGCAAAAGATAGCATAAATCACATTAGCAGAAGAACAAGGAAAACTGCCTTTAATGTTGTGTTGATGCTGGTTCCAGTAATTGTGTGGCTAGAGTAAATGTGGGGGTATAGCTGGCATCTGGGTTTGCAGCAGGGTTTAGTTTCCATCTCTGTTTTACTGTCGTGTGGTCTCTGTTGTATGTCAATAGTTGCTTGAGATTGAGGGGTTGTCTGTAAGTAAGCAAGTAAAGGTCTCCCACCAAAGGATTTGGAGAGTGAAGTATTCTTGTCCAAAATAGGTTGAAGATCTTTTCTTTTGCTTGTCAGAGGTTTAAGTTGTGGGATGAAAGTTACTACCATGCCAAAAAAAGGCAGTAAGGTTCAAATAGATTGTTCCCAGTAAGAACACCTGATGTTGATATTGTTATGTGCATATAATTCTTTCAGCTATAAGATGTTTTTAAGCATTTTTCCAGGCATAACTGAATTTGGTTTCCTTTGAATGAATTACTAGATGTATATGACATTTGCAAATGTACCGAGTGACTGCAGGTCAAGATTCTCAACTTAAAGCACTCCAAGTTCACTGCTGCCACCTCAGTTTTTGGTTGTTTTTTGGGTGGAGGATATATTTAGAGCGCTCCCCAGATCTGATCCATGGAAACTCATATTGAATAAATAGCCATTAGTATTTAACTACAATGTATTGATTTTACTTTCATTTTGTTTCTTGTGTTTTAAAACTGGCAATGCTGACAAAGTGCAAAGATAATAATATGCCCACAATATGAATTCTTGCTGCTCCTAATGCTACTTGTTATTCAGAATTGGACAATGTTATCCTAAACCCCTTGTTCTATATCCAAAATTAATTGGATGCTGCCTTTAAGTATCCTTAGCTGGCATTCTTCTGATCAAGCCAGTGATGTTGGTACCTGAATTCTGGTACACAGTAGGTATTTGATTTCCTCAACTCTTTCACCATCTCAGCTAACTTGCCTTGGCCACATTACATTCCCCTCCTTGTGTGCTATTGCCACAATGTGTCAAGAAGGACTTCTTAACAATAGCCATTACTGTACATGTTTTTAAGCTGATTCTAATTTATAGCAAGCTAAATGCACACATTTAAGTTGCATTAGGGTAAACTGCCCTCCATGGCACCCATAAGCAATAAAATAAAATAACCTACCTGTAGACTGCCACACTTAAAATAGGCCCATTGAAATCAATTCAAGTTCAGTCAATCAAGAACAGTTCAACTGCAAGCTGTTCCTAATCCAGAAACAAAAATATAGTATTGCAGAGCAGGATGGAAAGATTTACAGAGAACTATCACTACAGAGAAACATGAGAGTACACCTTGAAATTCAAAAAATACTATGTAGGTTGGAAATCAATTTCTTTCTAAAGATAAAGTTATTTGGACTGTTAACAAGACCACCCTTCTGCAGTTAAAATGGGTGTATGGGGGCCTCTTTGATAAATAACCATTTTAAAGAGTGCTCCTCACAACAGCCAGAGTTGTAATCCCATACTCAAGATTGGCACCATTTTTTCCACAAAGATTAATGTTTTCTCTGAATTACAGGAGAAACGACATGCTTGCTACCTTTAATGTGACAATCTCAGTTTTATATATGTTTGGTACAAAGTTCAGAAAAATAACCATTCTGGAGTACAGTATGGCCAAAGTATGGCTTCCAAGAGCCTTCAGTCAACACAGACACTTGCCAGGCTGTCTAGAGGATTCTGCAAGCAATAGTCTACAATACCTTTTCCACAGTCTGGTTCCAAAGAGCCAGCTCACAAACAGGATTCTGGTCTGGTTGGAGCAGGATTTTTTCACATTCTTCACACATGAGAAGCTGCTGGCCAGCCAGTTCCCTAAGACTATCTTCTTCCTCCTGCCCTGTTTCGTTCTGTACTTTGTCATGTTTACACAGCATGAGAAGTATCATTTCATTCACCACAGCAGGAAGCTCTTTTCAGTGTTTATTGGCATTAATTCTCACATTAAATGCATGCATAAATATTACACAAGCAATCTTGTGTACAGAACATGGCAGCCTTGTTAGATGTTGCACAACTTTCCCACAACTGTTAAAATGGATGGTGTGACAGAGAGGGATTATATTTCCATACAGAATGTCAGAAAGAAGTTGTTTATATTAAACCAGCAATATTCAGAGGTCTTCTTTCTGGATTCAAAGGCAGACTCTATAGCAATGAGTGCCCAAACAGAAGGGTGGGTTGAAAGTGGCTCCCTGCCTCCAATGGACCCCACCGACGCTGGGGCTTGGAGGGCCCACGGAGCTCGACTGGCAACCGGCCGGAGGAGGCGGGGAAAGAAAGAACTTGCCACACTTGGGGCTTGCCTCTCCATGGCCCCAAAAGCGGCCCCCTGCCTCCAACGGACCCCACCGACGCCGGGGCTTGGAGGCCCCATGGTGCGGCGAGTTCATTTTCCCCCGCCTCCTCCAGCCGGCTGCCGGTCGAGCTCCGTGGAGCCTCCAAGCCCAGGCGTCAGTGGGGTCCGTTAGAGGCGGGGAGCCGCTTTTGTGGCCGTGGAAAGGTGAGCTGCACTTCTAATGTAAAAAATCTAATACCTCATACAACGTCTGCCGACGGTGTATGAGGCAACTTTTTCCAAGAATTGGGCGACGTTGTATGGATCCGACGTTGTATGAAGTGGACGTTGTATGAGGTATTACTGTATTGCTAAATATATGAGCCCTTTGAAACAGGGTGAGCTAGATGTTTCCAAAGGCTTTTTAAACCATGGTAGGCCAGCAAAATATTAAGGGTGTGGGAGGAAAGACTTTATATTGTCTTGGCTTCCACCAGTCAAGAAGTACTTTTGAAAGTGCGTGAGGTTATCTATCTGCCAGTTGCTGCTCCATATACTCCATCTTCATAACATTTTTAAACAGTTGCTTATTAAATTAATTACATTTTAAAGCATATTATTCATAGTATATTTCATTCCTTAAAGTCAACAAACAGGTTTCTCTGAGAAGCTTATTTCTAGTAACTTTATGTATATTTAAATTGGGAGTATGTAATACTCCAAATAAACTTTTGGTAGGTTGATATTTTGCATGTCCCATGTCCCAATTTTTGTGATGTTTTTGGCTGAGAAAATATTTCTAAAATTCAGGCACCAGGCTTCATTTCCGGTTTGATCTGGTGTCATCATACAAGTTGTACAACTTGAAACTGATCTCCCGCCTAGTTGATCAGAGTTACTTGATATTCTTCTTTTTGTTTCTGTAGTGGTTTTTGGTTTAACAGGGACCTGGTTGCTAGCCTGATGCCCAACACTCCTCTCTTCTCATCTGGGCTTGGGACTAGCAATGGTGGAGTTAAAAATTCGCTATTTTGACCACATTACCAATGAGGAGGTGCTTCGAAGGAGTGGCTTGTGCAAATTACATAACATGGTTGCATGAAGAAGAGTCCAAATGGCAAGCTATATTTTCCAAATGGAGAAAAACAGGATCTCTAAAGTAGCAATGAGCTGGACTCCTCCTAATGCCAAATGACAACAAGAGACAGCCTTGAAATATATGGGGAAGAACTTTCATGAGAGACTTGAAGACCCAGAAAATGATGTTGGAAGATGCCAAAGCACTCACCCAAGACCAAAACTGCTGGAGACCCCTTGCTACCCCATATGCTACATAGCCTGGGGGGATCTAAGTCTAAGTAAGTCTAAGGTTGATGTTTGTTTAGAGCATAACCTGCATTTATTTTTACTCTGTGTTTCAGTTCATGACTGAAAACCAAACTACCTTGCAAAGATATACCAATGTAGGTACAGTAAAACCCTGACTTACATATGCCTCGAGTTACATAAAATTCAACTTACATAATGATTTTTGCACTAAAACCATGTCCCAGTTTACATAAATGTCCCGAGTTACATAAAAAAACCATTTTTCCTATGGGTTTGCTTCGAGTTATGTAAAATTCATTTTTCCTATGAGTTTGCTTTGAGTTAAGTAAAAACCAATTTACACAACAGACTTTTTATGTAAGTAGGGGTTTTACAGTAATGCTATAAGTGAAGTTTCCTACTTTTACTGTGTATGAAATTTATGTTTCTGGACAATGGAACAGGGTTTGTTATCAGTTTGCTAGCCTTTCCGAGGTTAAATAGCTAAATCCTGGTTGCAACCTGGATTTTTATCTTCAATTCCAGATTTAGGTAAAAACATCTCTAGCTAGACTATTCAATTCATGCTGTTTATTTGCACAACCTCATATTTGATTATACAATAAAATCTTCAGTTTACCAAGATAGCACTTTCAAAGGTACAATATAGTCATTTTGTAACATTTGGTACCCTTAGGCTTTGACAGGAACAAAATTCTTGATTCATTATTTAAGAGGGTCAGTTCTAGACAGATAAGTCATACAATCACATGCCATGGGACAAAAATACTCCTATTACGTACCACCGTTCTTTTGATGACCTACAGACATACATAGTAGTGAATTGCTTTTATTATGTTCATTAGAAACTAGGCAACGAACTGGCAAGACTTTTGTAATTCCTTGTTTTGTAACTCAGTGTTTACTAGAGGCCAAGATGGTATTTTGACTTCGCTTGATATTTTGCTTTATCCTCTAATGGGGGTTGGGTCAATACATCACAAAATGGATCATGTAACTTCAGCTTGTGAATGAATTGGAGAAAATGGAGGAGTTTTGGTTCTGAAACATTTGAGTTCAGTTGATTCATATAGATGGGGGAGGGGGCAGAAAAAGAACAGTTTTAAAGTTTCACAGCTGTTGTGAAAGGAATGCAGGTCAATGTCAAGTACTGTACTAAGATACCTGTGGACTAGCTAATTGCTAACTAGGAGGAACTAGTTCCATCTGGATAGAAAGAAGAATGAATGGGTAAGAGAGAGAGAGAGAGAGAGAGAGAGCCTTCTAGCAAATTCAGGGAGCTTCAGGTTCTGATAGGTAAATGATGGGTATGAATCTAAGTGGGAAAGGGAGGATTTTTTAAATTATGTCAACAGCACACAAAGGTGCTTTCTGGGTTGAAAGGATTTTTTTCTGGTGGAACTCCGCACAGCGGACACCTGACTGAGGCTCCTTTCATGTCCCCAAGATTGTTTCCCACCAAAGTGGTCCCTATTTATCTACTTGCAATTTCTTGCTTTCAAACTGCTAGGTTGACAGGAGCTGGGAAAGAGACAGGTGTTCATTCTGTCATGCACTACCCAGGTCTTGAACTACCGACTTGCCGACCTTCCAGCTAACAAGGGTCTTTTCCCCTGTTTGAAAGCTCTGCCCTGGAAACAAACAACTAGCATAGCAGCATGAAAAGTTCAACACAAGTTGTTTGCTTGGTATTCTGAGTTTACATTTTCAGGAAGATATTTTCTAAAACACAGGGGAGACTTAAAATATCAATCCACCACCCATTATGATATCTGAAGTTGTCTACCATCGGATACCTGAATTGTGGAATACACTAACACGTTTGTACTTGCGGGATTGTGGGAACTAGAACTATTAAGGCTCCAGAAAAATCCTTCAAGGGTAAACATACAATATATCAATGGAGACCAAAACCAAATATTATCCATACTGTGGCATTCCCACTTACAATGTATTGATGGAAAAGATGTCCAGTAAAGAAAACTGACATGAAATAAATTAATTCTTTAAAAATATTTGTGAAGGTGTGAGCTTTAGGAATACAATGGACCACCAGAAAAACAAATTAATGGGTAACTAGATAAAGCTAAACTTGAACACTCTAGAAGCACAAAGTGATTAAACTGAGACTGTCATACTTTGGGCACATAGTGAAAAGACAAAGTGCACTAGAAAATATGATATTACCAGGAAAAAATGGAATACAGCAAGAAAAGTAGGCCAAACATGACACGATTCAATAAAGGAAGCCATGGCCTTTGGAAGACCTAATAGGTTTGCTTAGGTCTTGCAAGTTTAACATGAGGAACTCTCATCGGTCACTAGTGATTCAATACTATAGAGTGGAAAGTATATAATACATGGCTTTTCAGGTAGTCAAAAGATAATAGTGGGTTATGAAAGGTACAATTATTACAATTCTATAAGCGCACCTAAATGTGCAATGTGTTCTCCATGTAATGCTGCTATTTACTCCTCTCACTTGAGATTCTTCGAACATCTGCATGGCCTTTGGATCACTGGCATACAACAGTCTGCTCAGGTTACAGGCAATTAAGCCTTCTTGGCTAATAAACAAACAAAAAATGCACACGCAGAATCACAGCACTGTAAAGCTGGAATATCATTCTGTGTAGAGCTTGAGTGCCATCCTACAGAACGCTCTTGAAGAAGAAGGAAATGGAGTCCACTTTTCTTCAGACAAAATAGAAGCTCATGATTCAGCAATGGCTGGGAGCAGACAAGCCCTCATCTTTGCTGCTTTCCATGCACTCTGGTATCCTGAAAGCCAGTCAAAACCTGAAGCCATTTGATCACTGTGGAAGAACTTCACACTGTGTTCTCTGCGACTTGCCTCCCCTTTCCCATTTGTTTGCCCTCTTTGTAATCTCAGAACCTTGGCACCTGGAGGTGTTTCCTTGGTTGGAGGCAGCCACGTTGATCTGCTATCAACAATAAGGTGGTTGTTTTCTTTCTCATTTGCTTGTTTCTTGGCTTGGTTTTTCAAGTTTTTCAACTCTGGGCAGCCATCTTCTCTGAGCTGTGGCCCTGGAGAGGGAAGTTTGGGAAAGAGGATGGCAAGATCTTGCTTCTCTATAATTTTTTCTTGACTTGTGACCAGACCAATGCCATGAAAGTTGTCCTTTGAAAAGTCATTTCTGGTGTTCTCACAGCTCTCAGAACATCTCTGCCTATGGGGCGTCTGAGCATCTGTATACAACTCTTCTAATGGGCCCAGGTCTGAGCTGGAGTACGTTTTGATGTAGTTGAAAACAAACTGCTGTCTTTCTAATGACATAATGTTAGGAAGGGTGTATCTGGAGACCATTTTTGGAGTCTCAGACAAGTTTAACACCCTGTAATTATTACGTAGCATTCCTGGTTTGTTAACATCTTGGGTTTTATGCCTACTTTCTGTTGGCAGCAAGAATGCAGGCCTTGCCAGCTGGCAGACAGATTGAAGGTAGTCTTCCTCACCAGAACAAGAATCTGAGTTCAGGTAAACATTCCCAAAACCTTTTGTGTTGCCTGCTATGTCTTCTAGCACGTCCTCAAAGGCTTCGCTGATGGTTGGAAGAGGCTTTGACAAGTTCAGTCTTATCCGTGGAGCCATTTCTATAAGGAACATGAGAGTATCATTAATGAATGTGAATAGATAACAAAGATGTCAATGGAGAAGCCACAGTTTCTCCTAATGAACCTAGCACCACCAGCTATGAAATCTGTATTGGCCCAAAGAGAAAATCACAGGAATGTGCAAGTTTTGAAATCTCCACCTCTTTTCATTTGCCAAGATGTTACAAAAAGCAAACTGAGGAGAGTCCAAAAGGAAACAAATAGGAAAAAAGAAGAAAGGGGAGACTGACTCTGTGCTGAAGACATGGTATCTGCAGGTTCAGAACCTTAAGATGGAAAGTGGTAAAGAAGTTTCTGAAGAGAGACCAGCTAGGCTGTGACAGGTGATGCAATTGGTTCAGATTATAGGACTGCTCAGCACAAGAAATGAAATGTCAGATCCCCAATTTTTGAAAATGTAAAATTAAACTGTGACAGAGGCTTCTCTATAGAAAATTCTGAACATGCAAACTGACTTCTACCTCAATGAATTTTAAAACAATAAATTATAAAATCCTTCATTTTAAAAGGGAGCAATTTCTGCTCCATGCAGACCATGTCTCAACAGAAATTCCTTGATTAAAGTGTATTAAGCTGGATATTTAGCCTTTCTTCATTTTGGGGTGTATTTAAAACACAAACACATTTCAAAAAACCCTTCCAACTAGCATTTCCCTCTAAAGTAAATTGATTATAAATGTGCAGGATTCCTCAATAATGAACTCTATTATTTTCAACTTAATTTTAATTCAATGCTGATTTGCTTATGCTGATTGAGTTACATTTTAGCTGTGAAAAAACAGGTTATTAATTAGTGTAAGACTCAAATTTATTAATGCCATCTAGGTATGCATTTTATTAATGTTTAGCATTTATTTTATTTTGTTTGGCTTGTTCTGTTTTATGTTATTGCTTTATTTCAGGTGTGAGCAAACTTGGCTCTCCAGGTGTTCTTGGATTTCAGTTACCAGAAGCCCAAGTTAGTACACCTGCTGATCAGTGCTTCAGGAAATTGAAGTCCAAAAACATCTGAAGAGCCATTATTGCTGACCTCTGGTCTATTTCATTGTTGTAATCTGCCCAGACTGGTGCCCACCCCAATTGGGGTGGGGTATATAAACAAACAAACAAACAAATTATATAAAAATTGACACTGGTTTACCAAGGTAGTATCTGAGGAATGAGCCAGGAAACTGCTAATGAGGCTAGGAAAAGGTGGAAATTGGTAGGAAATGTTTAGGTAACTATGAGTGAACTGGGGAAAAATTTCAACCATATGTTAAGCCTTATGCTGACAAATGTTAAACAGTTTTAATTGTTAAAGGTTGTATGAAAAGGAAACTTAATATGAGATGGATTGCCTAAAGCCATTGCCTTTAACCTGCAAAACCTGAAGAAGATTGTTGGTAAAAGGATCTTTTGGAGATCATCAATTCCTAAGGTCATCGTAAGTCAGAAATGACTTGAGGGAACATCACAATAACACGATTGATATTAAATTCCCTTTTGAATCAGATGAAACTTTACTCACAAATCAGGATTCTGGTTCAGCTGCTCTTCTATCAGAGTCTCACTTCCATGCATTGAAGGTGAGAACACATTCCCTTTTTCTTAGTATGTGTGGTCCCCATAAATGGTTGAATATGACACTTCTTCAGGTGCAGGGGAACTTAATTAAAAATGGACAGCTATAGGACTGTGTGTAACAGTGTAGCAGAGCAAACCATTGTTCAACTTTTTTTTTAAAAAAACTTTTGTTTCTACAGCATGTGAAAAAAGTAATTTTTGCCTGCATCCGAAACAGAGCCTTCTGTAGGTTTCAGAAAACCTGAGATTCAGTGAGATTCTGCTTGATGCATGTCTGGGGTCAAAAAAATACCCACCTCTCTCCCCCCTTCTCTTTCTCATGTGCATGCATGCTCACACTTACACTTGACTATGTTACTACTAAGAAAGTCCATACCTAGATCTGACGTACATACACATTTCTCTCTCTCTTTTTTTGCACTCTGCACTATGTAGGGTCTATTTTAAAAAATAATCCAGAGATGAGTCACAGAACTGCATGATGAACTACAATTCATCTTTAGAGGTGCACCTAATTTTGATTGGAAATTTCTAAGCAAATCCTCTTACCATAAAATTAGCAGGTAGACAACTGAACAACCATAACTTAGTGCAAGTCCTAAAATGTTATGATTAGAGATCTAAAAAATAGATACAGAGGGGGTATGGAAAAAAGTGGAAAGTTTTGTAAAAATTGAAAAAAAATGCAACATTAGCATTTTTAACAGTTTGAAAGTCATTCTGTTACTTTAGGAACATAAAAGATAACTATGTGCAATTTTATTTGGCATAAAATTAACAAAGTTGATATATTAAATTAATTGTATTCAAACAATTATTACAAACAGAATTTACTTTTTTTATTTGTAATTGTAACAAATGTAGTAACAATTTCCTGAACAGTAAGGATGGAACCTCTTTGGTTTTGCTAGTTTATGTGGAGCAGCCAAAACAACAACAACAACAAAACAAACCCTTACAACAATTTTTTTAAAAACATAAGAAACTTTCAACATTAGTAACAAAGAAAAGTCTTTATATTCTCTCTCCAAAGTATCAAATACTATAGACATAAAACACACATCCCCATAAAAAGAATTGAGGGGGGTGGAAAGTGTATGGAAGGGACTAAGATTCAATGAATAGGCATGAAATGTAATCAGACCTGTTTTCTGAGAATTGATTTGGAGAATATATGAACACCTTGCCTAAAATATTTTATTCATCATACTAAAATAAAACATTCCATAATGAATTATCTTCCTTTTTTCAATTATTTCAATTATATATTTTTTTGGGGGGGAGACAAAAAAGGCTTCAGGAAAAACACAGAAAAAACCCCCAAATTTCCCCCCTAAATTGTTCTGCCCCCCCTCCCGGGCTTTCACATTTCTGGCTATGATGAAAAGTACAATTCCAATCAAATGACTTGGATTTTAAAAATTGTCTACATTTTACTTTCTTTTTGTGGAATGTGTAATGGTTACCACTAACAGCCTTTGTTGGAAAGCTTTTTTGTTCAGAGCTCCAACATCTGTGCCTTGAACATCTACGATGCTTCAGAGCATTCTCACAACTACCTGTTCTTCTACTCATGCTTCCCATTTATCAGTACCACAATGCTTACTGAGCATCCTTATTGGGTTTTTTTTTTTGGGGGGGGTCTCACTTCTTTAGGTTGATTCCTAAACAGAAATGGACTCTTGAAGAACCTTGTGTTTTCTGCATTTTCAGGTGTCTGCCTCTTGTGCCTGAAAGGTCCTCGAAGAACCAAGCTCACTATTGCTATGCATAAACAGGGAGAGTGATTCATAGGTGGAAAAAAAATGGTTGCTGTAGCTACCCTGCAAGACCGAAGAGTCTTCAAGAGTCTTGCCCAGCTATGGATCCCAAGATTCTTCAAGGCAATCCTTGAACGATTTATGAATTAAACCAGATCACATTTTTGTTTTATAGATGCATTTCAGAAACTAATGCTCCTTCAGAGGCAATTATTTTCTACCTGGAAATGGAAAATTATCCTTCCTACATGTAAAGCACATGCTTTTTAATCGGGTTACTCTCCTTCATTTTGCTTATCCCCCCCCCCAAAAAAAAATCCTTCCCTTCACTCTCTCTCCCTCATCTGCTGTGTTGGACAGCTCAAGTATAGTCCACAGCAGCTGAGTGAGGATGACAGAGGCCAGGAGCGAAATGAAAATGGGGAGGAGGAGGAGATGCAAAGGAACGTCATCTAGAAACCTTGAGGACAAATACATGAAAATTACAGGGAAAGAGGTAGCATGGCCTTAGGTAGTGGTGGTGGTGGGGACTTTGTTTGTCCCTGTCTCAATTTCTCCCCACTATCAAACTGTAGACATAGCTGACCTTTTCATCCAGATTTTAAACATACAACCTTGCTAAAATGAATAAGACTGACACATACAAATGAGAGGTGAAGAAGTTCTCACAGACACTCTTTCTCCTGAGGTTCTCTTTGCCCACTCACACCTGTCCTCCGATGGTTCCCTATCATTTTTGATTTCCTCTTTCCTTAGCCACAAAAATGAGAAACATTAAGCTGGCATTCATGCCTTTTCCATCCCTGCGTGTATTTTGTTTTCTCTCTTTCAACACTAGATCCTAATCTCCATATCTTCTCGTTTCCCCTTGCCAAGGCCCATCCTTTTCTTACCTAGCTGGATCTGTTTCAGGGTAGGGCTCGACTGTTCCTACACCTCCAGGCTCCGTTATCTCTTTTGTGCTGTTTGTCCTCCTCAATGGGAGAGTGGAATATTTGCCGTCTAAACCGAGGCTGCACATCAGGGTAGCAGCTTCCAGTCAGCTGATTCAGCCGCTTTGGGGTTGTGGTTGCTAAATATAGACTGGTCTGTTCCATTCTGTTTCTGAAGAATTCTAATTTGATAAGCAGCTCATGTTACTGGAAAGGCTGAAAGCAGGGAATTGGGGAGATGAGTCTAAAACCATCTCCAAGATAAGTAAATCATTTCTCTTTGGCACACTAAAAGCATTATGCTATACTTTATACTTTGAATAATTCAGTAGGCCTGGGGAGTATCTGTGTTTTGAGCTTGCATCTGTAGGTGGCAGCTAGCAGCATGTTAAGCCAAACTGCAGGCTGTTCTCTCTGCTAATACTGGGATGCAACATTTTAAAAAACACACATAGAGGTTGCAATTAATAGATGTTCTGTTTTCCATCATCACATAATAATAATTTCATGTTAGAAATTATTCTGGGTTGAAAGCATTTTTGCTGGAGAGGGGACGCCTTTCATGTCTCCAAGAGCTAGGGCAAAGACGGGTGCTCAATCCGTCATGCAGTACCCAGGTCTCGAACTGCCGACTTGCCAGCCTTCCAGATAACAAGGTGAGCTTCTTAACCACTGAGCCACCCCGGCCCAGGCCCTTCCATCTTTACATGAAATAGAGTGACAAAGCCATCTCTCTGTGGGCCCTCTTCTCTAAAAAAAAAAGTGGCCTCCAGAAATGCATACTATATGCCCGATGCTTCAGACATTCAAGGCTTGGGACAGAGATGGGGGTTTTCTTCATTCTTAAACTACATTCTTAGGATCCAAGGTCACTGCAGATGGAGACTGCAGCCATGAAATAAAAACGAGACTGATTCTGGGGTGACAAGCTATGAGAAACCTGGGGAACATAGTGAAAAGTAGGGACATCACTTTGCAAACAAAAGTCCGCATAATCAAAGCAATGGTATTCCCGGTGGTAATGTATGGTTGTGAGGGCTGGACCATAAGGAAAGCTCCCCCAATCTCATTGTCCCCGAATCTCGTTGTCCCCCAATCTCGTTGTTCTGTGCAGGACAATGACAATAAAGATTTATCTATCAGAAGAAGAATAGATGCCTTTGAAATGTGGTGTTGGAGGAGAATTTTTGAGAGTACCCTGGACAGCGAGAACAAATAGGTTGATCTTAGAAGAGATCAACCCTGACTGCTCCTTAGAAGGTCAAATAGTAAAGACGAAACCAAAGTACTTTGGACATCAAATGAGAAGAGAGGATTCACTTGAGAAAGCCTTGATGCTGGGAATGGTGGAAGGCAAAATAAGAAGGGGGTGGCCAAAAACTAGATTTATTTATTTATTTAATTTATTTGTTTCCACTTGTATGCCGCCCACTCGCAATGCGACTCAGGGCAGCTAACAAAGTATCACAGAATATCATAAAATATCAGATAAATATGAAAAGCACAATAAATCCCGATAAATAAATACAAGCAATGGCTAGATGGTATTGTAGACGCAATGAGCACAGAGCTGGGCGGGTTGAGGAGGATGGTGGAGGACAGAGGTGCCTGGCAGGCAATGGTCCATGAGGTAGCAAAGGGTCGGAATCAACTGTGCAACTGAACAACAACAACAACAACAACAACAACAACAACAACAACAACAAACTACAATGCTGGGGTGTTCTGTGAGCTGTATTGCAGAAAGAGAATATTACCATCTCTGATAGGGAAGGCTTATTTTCATATGTATGGTTATACGTATACTCATATACTTTCAGTTGGAATTATACTGTGGTACAGTATAATCCCATCTCCTTTTGCCCTCAATCTTTCCCAGCATCAAGGCCTTCTCAAGCGAGAAGAGAGGACTCACTTGAGAAGGCCTTGATGCTGGGATAGTGTTGCCATATGTCCCGGAAAACCGGGATTGTCCCGGATTCAAGGTTGGAAAAATTGTCCTGGCCAGTTCAATAAAAATCATGTTAAAAATCCTGGATTTTTAAAATTTACTGATTGTGTATTATAATACACCATTAACATAAATTCAAACTCTTGCCATCAAATGAGCGATTTCCTGCCACATTGGAGTTGGAGTATACCTGGAGACAAATCTTAACGTCCTCGCCTCACACCACCGCCCAATAAGTGTGACCAGTGTGTTTCCTGGAACTGAGGACGTTAAGAGTTGACCATGATGCAACTTCTCAGAAGTACAACAGATCATCTTACAGTAAGAATTATCTGTTGTAAATAAATTCATTTATGCATTGATATATTTAATATGAAAGTGTTTTATAGCTGTCGTTATGTTATGTTTGTTTTTAAAAAAGGCTATTTTGTAGATTACCTACCAATTTTTGTCGAGTATACTTCTGTACCGGTTTTGTGGGAGAGAATTATGGCAACTCTATGCTGGGAAAGATTGAAGGCAAAAGGGGAAGGGGGCAGAGGATGAAGTGGCTAGAGAGCATTGTTAACACAATGGGCGTAGACGTGTGTGGGCTGCAGAGAGTGACAGAGGAAAAAGGAGCCTGACGTGCAGTAGTCCTTGGGGTCGCAAAGGGTCAGACTCAACTGTGTGACTGAACGCCGCCCGCGACAGGGTCAGATTTGAGTAAGGATCCAGGGTGTCTGACAATGTTCTGTGGGTCACACAGCCTGAAGTATTGTCCCTGAAGTAGTCTTCCCTACTCAGGTGCAGGGAAGGATGCTATGCCAGGTGACAAAGCTTCCAGGCTGATTGGCTTTTGCATGTTGATGACAAATAAACTAAGAGCGAATCCCTGGACACCAGAATTAGGAAATGGGTTTCCAAGATCTGAGAGAGATGCCTTCTAATTTAGGGTTCCCCCCCCCCAAAAAAAAAAAATACAGACGAAGCCCTGCTGTCAGGGCTGAACTTGCATTGTTGTTTCCTTTGGGATTCTGCACACCTGCCATTCACATGAGATTTTCTAATCTCAGAGGTGGGCCCCTGCAAACCACTTCTGTAACTTCCCACAGTGTTGTCAGTGGGAACACATCAATTTAGGATTGCCAGACTTTAGGAAAACGCAAAAATTCCCCAGGCCTTTGGCAGGAGCAAAATTGGAGAGGGGCAATAGTAGAAGAAATAGTTTGAGTTTATTGCTTGCAGTAAACTTAATGCCTGGATACAGTGGTGGGCCCCAAAAAAAATTACTACCACACTGTGGGCGTGATATGGTGGGCGTGGCCAGGGGAAAAGCCTTGTGTTGCACCCAAATTAGGACTACTTTATTTCAAAACTTGGATGGTTGGGGCCAGCTGGAATTTCTGCTACTGGTTCTGGTGAACTGGTGCGAACCTGCTGATGCCCACTACTGCCTGGATACCTATTTTGTCCACACTCACAAAACGGCTAAGGCTATAGAGGCTTGAACCACTATTTTAAGAAGGGTGCCATGTTTGCCGAGGGTCTGGTAAAAGAGTTAAATGCGCCGGCTGTCTGCATATTATTTTGCAGTTTTTACCAAGGGTCTTCCTCCTGTGATACCACAAAAGCCTGACATCTTGGTATCAGGTTTTGGCCCTGAACTCTCCAGGAATGGAAAGCTGCTGACCCTGAAAACTAAAAGGTAGTCTGGATCAGCACTGCAGGTATTCAAGAAAAAGCTAAACAACCAGCGGTCAGACATGCTTTAACTTGCATTCCAGCATTGAGCAGGGGATTGGATTCAGTGACCTGATGGGGCACTTCCAATTCTATGATTTTGTGATTAAAATGAGCCACACATGGTTATTTATTAGGTAAAGGTAAAGGTTGCCCTTGCTCGAAAGCCAGTCATATCTGACTCTAGGGTTCAGTGCTCATATCTATTTATAGCCTAAGAGCCTGTCTGTGTCTCCAGACGTTTCTGTGGACATGACTAGATGCTGAAGCACACAGGCATGACTAGATGCTGAAGCACACAGAACACTGTTACCTTTCCTGCTGAAGCGGTACCTATTTATCTACTTGAAATTTCTTGCTTTCAAACTGCTCAGTTGGCAGGAGCTGGGACAGAGACGGGTGTTCACTCCATTGTGTAGTACTCTGGTATCGAATTCTGATCTTCTAGTCTTCTACTTCAGCGTCTTAACCACTTGAACCACCGCAGTCCCATTGTTATTCATTACATGTTGCAATACCACTACAACTCAGAGCTGCCTGAAAGATGAAGGTGGAGCTATGTACAAGAGCCGAATAAACAAGGTTATGGCTAGCCATTGGGTTAGACATATGAGAAAGTTTACAAATAACCCTCCCCTATATATTAGACCAGGGGTGCCCAAACTATGGCCCAGGGCCCGGATCCGGGCCCCAATGCCAATTCATTTGGCCCGTGAAGCCCTTGTCTCTCCTGAAAGCAGAAGTAAAACACGCCCATATGGGTGCGTTTTACTTCCACTTCCAGGAGTGACGAGGGTTTCGTGGAGCGGATGAATTGGTGTTGGGGGCCAGATCCGCCCCCCAGGCCATAGTGACTAGTTCCCTGAACCACGTGACCAGCCCACGGCCCAAAAAGTTTGGCCAGCCCTGTATTAGACACTCTTTGTCAAATGTGGTTGATGTTATAAACAGATTTGGGCAATTTTAACAGACCAGCTGGGATGTAGGAGGTTTCTTGGCCTTTTTTTAATTTTGTGGGAAAGCAGCTCTGTTAGGTCTGATGTGTAGCTTTTGACTGGTTTCTACTGCAGCCTCTTTAAATACAATTTTCCCAGGTTGAAGAGAGTTGTGAGGGTGGAGGGGGGGCAGGAAGCACACTACTGTATTACTTGGCTCTAGTCATGTATCCACCACCAAGGAAGTGTAATTTAAATCATGCTGGCTGTATATTGTGCAACCGGTACAGACACAGAAGATACAGCATAGCACTCACAGTGTTATTTTGATTTCAGAAACAGTATCTTCCTGTGCATCCATGCATGTGTATATACTGACTCATTCTTTCCCTGCCTCAGATTTGTAGGGAGGAGAAAACTTAAATATGTTTCTCGCTTCCCAGTTCTTAACTATGCAATTAATTATTTTATCTTGCAGGATGAAACTATTGGGGAAAATAATTTTGGGAGGTTATTTCCTCTATTTAGGAAATAAATATTAAGCCACCTATTAAGGTAGAAAAAACAGCACAGAACCATGTAGATATCTGCTCAGTCTAATCAAAAGACCCTTTTTTGTTTTAGGTGGTGGTGGGGTTAGTACACAAACTAGCACTTTGCATGATAAAAATCACTCTGTAAACATTTAAATATAAAATATAAAAATTTATATACTAAATGGAAATTGCCATTTCCCCCAATATTTTCAAAACAGGCTTTATATAGGGCTTTTGGTAAAATGCAATTTTTTTGTCTATTTTGTCTTATCCATCCTTACTCAGAGGTAGAACTGAAATCTGTGAACTGTATACCCAGGCAAGTGGATATAGAATTGCAGCCTTAATAGGTCAGAAGCCAGATGATAAGATGACAGCCTTAATTATACATTCTGCTGATCTGTATGCAGAAATAAGTAAATAATGCATTGCACCAAGTCAAATGAGGCATCCTCCCTATATAATTCTGATGCTTTTAATTATTGATTGCCTGAAAGCATTTTTACATGTTTTAGTGTCACATGCATATTTCAAAAGGCACCGTTGTTGCAACCAACATATTCCTTTTTAGCATAATATAAAAGAGGGTGTTATTTACCTGTTAAGCCACCAATTTTCCTGTGTTTCTTCAATTCGTTGTCTGAAACAAGACTGAAGCTTTGACAAAACTCCTTACCGTTTATAATAGCTGAAGATAAAGACAGTATCAGTATTTGTACCTCTAAGGGTATGTAATAAATCAGAATCAGTATGGGGGGAAAAACATAGCAGGGCAATGCCTGTTCAAACAAGCAGGTAACTAGTTAACAGACCTGAAAAGAGCAGGGGCTACTCTTTAACTTGTGACATTCCAGAGATTTACTTCTGTCTCTAACTAGCGAATGAGTGAAGGATACATACAGTATGCTCAAAAAGAAAACATATGTGCAATATAACCCCATTTTACGTATGCCTCGTTTCACATATGCCTTGTTTTACGTAATGATTTTTTTTGCTGAAAATGTGTCCTGATTTACATAAATGTCCCATTTTATGTAATGCGCTTTCCCCAGAGTTCCTATGAGTTTGCTTCATTTTACGTTAAAAAATTTCACTTTTCCTATGGTTTGCTTCATTTTACATTAAAAAAATAATTTTCTCTATGGGTTTGCTTCGATTTACGTAAAAAAACAACCTTATTACGTAAAAACCTATGGAATTGACTTTTTATGTAAATTGGAGTTTTACTGTATTTACAATATTGTAAGAAATTCTTTCCACCACTAATTTACACATGACTACATTACATTGCATTTGTAATTCCACTCCTGCTTCTTTAGCAAGAGATCAACACCACCTCATCAAATGATGGAGGAGGAGGAATAGCACAAGGTTCAAATGTCCATGTGGTCTCACGGCTGTTGAAGAGACAGTGAGGTGGTCAGAAAGGAAGCCTGTTTTGGACCACAGGCTGGTGGTGACTTATCACATCCAGATGTTTTCATTTCTAAAAGAAAAAAAAGGGAAAGAAACTGGTTTAGTTGTTTTTGAGAAATGGGGAACTAAGGAAAATTACAAGTCTATTGGCAACTGAATATTTGGGAGAGGGTTCAGAATGACAGTGCTGCTCACATTAGCAATTACACATATGTACTGCCCCATTGGAATTAGTGCACTCTTTGGGTGGTTCGCAAGTTAATTAGCACTTTGCACCCACCATGCTGGGGACTCATTTTACCAACCTCAGGAAGATGGAAGATTGAGTGAATGTCAAGGTTGAATGTTTGAGCACTGAACCCTAGAGTCAGATATGACTGGCTTGTGAGCAAGGGTGACCTTTATAGCAGTATAACCACTGTGGCATCAGGGATTCTCATTCAACAGGACATGACTCAGGGAATGGTTTGCAACACCTGATGGTGGAACCGGGTTGTGAGAGGGTAAATCCCCACTGTGCCTCCCAGGATAGTGGCCAGCAGGGATTACTTGGAATGTGTGTGGCTGATGGGGTTACATGCATTGCTTTGCTACCAGTTTACTTCTGGGCAAGTTGCACAGTCTCAGAGTGCCACCAGTAGGAGAGACTAGTAAACTATTCTGAGTACTTTACATCTAGAAAACCCTGGATCACTATAAGTGGGAATTGAACTAAGGCCTGTAATTAATTACTTAAGTCATATTGCTGCTCACACTTAAGATAGTGAACCACTCAGTGGGTCTTTCCAGGATATTGTTTTTCTTCAAGTTTTAACTGCTGTTTTTATTTGGTATTTTTTTACATTGTAAACCATCTCAGAGGGCTGAAAGGTGGTTTTGTTGTTGTTCTCTGCTATTCCAGATATTGTTTCTTGGTTGAAGCCACCTCGATTGAATTTCTGAATGAAAGGGTTGGGTTAAAAATATCAAAAATAAGTAAAGCCCAAATATGCAATCCTTCATTTAAGAGCTTTTCAGCAAGAGCAGTTGTAACATTTTCAATTCTTAACAAAACACTTCAAAAAGGAAGAGGTTATTTTGACAGATGTGGATTAGGCTCTACAATCTTAAACAGCAGTTAAATCTTTTAAAAAAATTATGAGGGAAGAAATCTGGGAAGATTTGATTTGTGCCCTCTGTTCTGGTCCTGTGCTGGCACAGAAATACCCCAGGCATTCTGCTGTCAAAGACTGTCTACCCAGTTTCAGTGACCTGGTTATTTTCCTGCCAGTGGAAAGACATGTGAATATTGGGCTGGGGGAATGGCCACCCTTGAACTACAGTATTCCTCATCCAATACTATATCCATATTCTTTAATTTTATCTTCAGCTTTTTTCTTTTCTTCATCTAGCTTCTAGCAGTTTCAGGTTCCTGTTGTCAGCCTGTATTGGTGGACTGAATCAGACGGAATGACAAAAACAGATCCTGCATCCTGGTGATACTCAAATTGAAATTTGTGATTTACTGGATCTGATAACTTAGTGTAGATATTATATAGTACAGAAAGCAAAATGGACTCTTGCATGCTATCCCATCTACCAAGGTCCATGGGAAAGAGCAATAAGACTAGATTTCAGTGTAGGTCTAATGTAGGTCTATGGGGACCTGATGCCACTGATCACTGTTCTTTCTGTGCGTAAGTGTGATGCCTGTAAGACTGTAGTAGAGAGATGAATTAGGAAGTTCCATCCAAATGTCTGACCTAAAGTTCTAGGATATTAGATTTTTTCGTACCCTCTTTAGTTCTAGTAATTCAGTCTTATGAGCAAGAAACTGGAAGTAGAGCAGGAAATCCACATTCTACAGTAGTTACTACATCTGCCTCTGCTCTAAGGTTTAAGCCATTCATTTCCTTTGCCATATCCTTCTAGTCTTAACATCTCTCTTTCTGTGAGATTGACCGAGACACTAATTATGATATGGTAAACACATTTTGAAAGCAGATGAGAAAGAGGACAATTAGATGATATTGAAAACAGGATATGGAGTCTCTCCGTAGCAGTAATGCCAGCTTCTTCTCCAATAGTTCTTTCTCCACCAGACACCATTCTTGAGCCCTGAGACATATCTCTATTGAATTGGAAAGGTCTGGCCCCAAGGTAACCTTGCACTCCTAAAGAAAATCCAATCTTCTCATTACTATTTGGAAGGGGGGGGGATTCTTCACCAATCATTCCTCAGATCTGTCC
This sequence comes from Bradypodion pumilum, assembly GCA_035047305.1. NCBI lineage: Eukaryota > Metazoa > Chordata > Lepidosauria > Squamata > Chamaeleonidae > Bradypodion > Bradypodion pumilum. The sequence goes on from JAWDJD010000002.1 coordinate 346,894,576, forward strand.
TAGATTCCTAAAATGCTTCAGCAGATGCAACATTCCATATTTCATTCATTCATTTCATTTATTAGGTTTGTATCCAGCCCTACTCAAAAAAAAATGTGACTCAGAGCAGCTTACAATAGAGAATATACAATACAATTATAAATTATGAAGTTACATATTAAAATATCAATTACAGTGACAACACTGAGATACAAAATATACAGAAATACAAAAAAATCCAGTTACAATTAATTACAAAATTCCATATTATCACAATGCAAAAATATCAATATTGCAGCAACAAGTACCACAAAAGCCAAAACCAAAATATTTATGTCTGACATTTCAAAATTCAAAGAGGATATACAAAATGTGAGGGTACGAAAACTACAACTGAAGTATTTCCATTGCTATCATGTTTTGCCCTTTGGAGGATAATGGATGTGCTGTATTATGGCTGAAATCTATCAATCAGTCATAATGAGAGTACAGTGGAACCCTGTATAATGAACGCCTCGTATAACAAAAATTTCATACAGCGAAGAGGATTTGCGCTAGCCGCTATACAGTACACCATATAATGAATTTTTTGTTATACTAAGCAATACATCTCTGTGGGAAAAATCGTACAATGAAAATCCTTATGGGATACATCGTACAACAAAAAAATTCATTGTACGATTTTCCTCATACAGATTTTCGTTGTACAATGCATCCCATAGGGATTTTCGTTATACGAGGTATGCTTCATATAATGAAAAAATTTGTATAACGAAGTACCTCACAGAACGGACATTTTCATTTTTTTGTTTAATAAATTTTTATTGAATTTTTTCAAAGACATACAAAAAAGAAAAGAAAACAATGACTAACAATACAAAACATAAACAAATCCATAGTATCATTTTAACAGACATTACTGAATGTTAGCACATAACAATATCTAGACTCATTGATTACTATATAACCACCGAATATTAGAAGCCATTATTTCAAAATCCAAAATAATAAGAACTTTCTGTGCTACCACTAATCTTTGGATTAATAATAATCACCCTGTGAATATACACAATGCCCGGAGAGTTTATTTTCTGCTCAACTCCAGAAGCTTCTTTGAGATGGTACTGGTCCTGAACTATCATTTGCCATACAAGAATGGTCCACAAATGGTTTCCATATATTCCAAAATCTATTCTCTTTTAAGTTATCTCTTTTCACTTTAATCTCCCATGTCAATTTATCGTTCAGTGCTAAACTCCACATTTCTTTATACCACTCTCCAATCTGTATATCTATATCATTTTTCCAGTTTCTAGCTATACATTGTCTACCCGTTGTCAATACAATTTCCAATAATTCTTTTTCCTCCTTGTTTAAACCCAAACCTTCCACATTCGTTAAAAGAATGGTACTTGACACCAACTTAACACTTCTACCCATTATTTCATCAAGCTCACCTTCTATTTTCCCCCAGAAATCCCTTATTTTTTTACAGCTCCACCACATATGTTCATATGTTCCATCAAATTCTCTACATCTTCAACATAACTTATCTCTTTTATTATCCATCTGGTAAAGTCTTAATGGCGTCGAGTACCATTGCCACAACATTTTAAAATTATGTTCTTTAATTCTTACAGACATTGTTCTCATAATCCTCTTTTTCCATTTATTTTTCCACTCAATCTCCCCAATTGTTATATTCAAATTTTGTTCCCACTTCCGTTTCAAATCCTCCTGTGGATCTGCACCTCTATTCAGTATGTTATAAAGCTTACTTACAAGACCTTTAATACTACTTTCCCCTTTTCTAATCTTCCTTACCAACTCCTCAAATTCTGTATGTATTCTATCTAACCCTACTTCTTTTTTATATTTTTTGTTCCAGTTGTCCACCTTTAACTTCTGAAACCAATTCAAATTTAATATCTCAAATACTTTTTCCCGCTCAACATCAGAATCACAAATTTTTAACCAGTCCTTCAATAAAAGCATCCCATTTTTATTCAATATTTCCATTTTTTCCTTATCTAACTTTATTGGGAAACACATCATATCAGTCAATTCCAAAATTGGAGAGAGATTTGGGACCATGTCCTTTTTTACCTTCTTCCACACCTCCATGAGACCTCTCATCATAGTATTATTTGACCTTTTCACCTTATCCTTTATTCCCAAAAAAATAATATTTCCAATATTTCTGTATTCCTTCATCTCCAATTGCTCCCAAATTGTCTTTTCTCTTGCCAAAATCTTCACAACATTCTTAACTTGAAAAGCTCGATAATATGCTAGCAAATCTGGCATACCCAAACCCCCTTTTTTGAGACAAGTACCATAGCTTCTTTGGGAGCCTAGATTTTTTGCCTCCATTACAAAAACCATTGAACATCTTTTGAAACTCATTAATTTCTTTCTCTTTCAAGTGGATCGCTAGTGTATCAAATAAAAAGTTAATCTTTGGTAACAATATCATTTTACACATAGTGATCCTTCCGAACCATGACAGCTTTGACTTCTGAAGCTCTTGTATTTTGTTCTTAAATTCCACTTTCAAGCTGTCGTAGTTCAATCGTTTAAGTTCTTCTAATTTGTTTGAAATGATTATCCCCAAATATTTCAACTTATCTTTAATTTGTATGTTAAGTGTCGACACTATCCTACCCATCTCACTTGGTTTCAAATTGCACAACATCAGTTCTGATTTATCCCAATTTATCTTTAATCCAGTTATAGCTTGAAATACCTGTAAATGATCTTTAATCCTGTCCATTACCAGCTCCGGGTGCTTCACCATAAGCAGTGTGTCGTCTGCATACATACTCACTTTGTTGCCCATGATCCCTTCTATATTTAAATCCTCCCTTATACTTTTAGCTAAGATCTCCATTGCCATAATAAACAGGATAGGAGATTATGGACAGCCCTGCCTAGTGCCAGCCTCTAGCTTTACCACATCCGTACGCTCCTCATTTACTCTAACCCAAGCATTTCCTTTTTGATATAACAAATCTATAACCCTATTGAATTTATCCCCAAACCCATATTTTTTAACTATTTCCTTAATTGAAGTCCACTGCAATGAATCAAATGCCTTAAAAATATCCAATGATAATAATCCCACCTTTTCCTTTGTTTGATTAACATTGTCTATTAGGTCTAATACCCTTCTAGTCAAATCCGCCATGTGTCGTCCTTTTAAAAACCCAACTTGATCAACATTTATATATTCCCCCATGAAACTATTTAAGCGGTTAGCCAATATTGCTGTGAAGATCTTCGCATCTTGATTTATAAGTGAAATTGGTCTGTACGAATCCACTCTTTCCAAATTCTTACCAAACTTTGGCAGAAGAACGATTATAGTGTTATACCATGAAGTTGGAATTGGTCCTCCATCTAGTATATAATTATATAACTTCACCAATTTCGGGACCACCACCTCTTTAAATTCTTTATAAAACTCTGTCGATAATCCATCATCACCCGGGGCTTTCCCTATCTTCAGTCCGCTTATTACCTCCTTAACCTCTTTATCAGTTATCTTTTCCTCCATTTTCTCCCTATGCTCTTGATGGCCGCCGAGTAACATCTAGATTCGGACGCTCGCGCTTAACAAAGTGGTAACTCATGTGCCGGAGTGAAATGGAGAAGTTTTAAAGTGGTAAATTCTAAAGATAAGAACCTTGCCTGTCTTTCTGGAAAATTTTGCGAACTTTTGAGGCTGGATGGTCGAAGTTCAGGAGGCTTCTCTGTGCGGCTGAAGCTGTGACGGTAGTCGCGGCTTCTCTGCTGAGGAGCCGAGAATGGGACCAGCAAGACAGCGGAGAAGGCTTTGGAACTGGCAAGAAGTTGTTTGACACGAAAATAGCCTGCATGTAAGTGCATGAATGGATCTTTAAATTCTAAAATTGGCTGGGGTTTTCTGTTAAATGAGCTCGGACTATGAAATGGAAGCAGGTGGAAGCGGATGAAAGCAAGTGGTGGTTTCGTTAATGGTGGCGGTCCTGGAAAACGAAAGTGATCGTGTTTGGGCTATGGTTTTTTCTACACACCAGAAGATCGCGCCAGGTTTTGATGACAACAAAGTGGATTAATTATCCTTGTCTGGGCTATAACATTGGAAGGCGATTGGGAGTTCCCCGGCTTAAACCGCTTGGAGAAAGTTTCCGTTCCTTAGAAGAAGAAGGGGGGTTTTTTACCCAAAAGTTAAGGCAGCCGCTGGAAAATGGTGTTTTGAGTGTCCGGTTCAAGAGAAGGACTAGGTGGCTTTGGCCTTTTGTTCCCTCATCGTGTGGATTACAAATACCTGTTTGTTTATTGTGGAATATACTGCCCCTCACCTCTTCTCCTCGCTGGTTGGATTCTGGGCTTTTTCTCCTTCTGGTCTCCCCCCCCCTCTTTTTTCTTTGGCGGCTTGTTTTTTTTTAAAGGAGAAGCTTGGGCTGACTGTTTCCTTGAAGCCCTTTTACTGCAGCTGGAAGACGACTGATTGGATTATTTGCTTTGGGGAAACGGACCTGCTGTGGATCAACATTTTTTGCTCTTCTTTTTTTCTCCTAAGCTGCCTGTTGGGAGAGTTGTTTCCTTCTGTTTTATTTTTGGGGATTACAGTAACTTTTTGATCTTCTGCTTGCATATAAATTTTCCTGTTGGACCTGTGGAACCAGTGGCTGCAGTGTTACAAGCTTCATTTCAGTGACTAACTTTTACAAGGAACTGCAGCACTGGGCTTTTTACATATTACATTATTATGGATAAAGGTACAAGAGGGAAAGCAAAGGAAGAAGAACCAGTTGTAAAGCCTAAGAAGAAAGAAAAAGCACCAATGGAGGAATCCACTCAGTCTTCATCCCCGCCCACAGTGTCATATGATCAGACTCAAATTATGGTGGAAATTGGCAAGTTGTTTCAAAAATTGGAGAAAAATGAGGATTCAAGGGTGAAAGACAGAAATGAAATGATGAAAAAACAAGATAAGATGATATCATCAGTTGCAGACTTTTCCAAAAAGGTGGATTTAAGTTTGAAAAAAATTGAGGGAAATGTGAAATTGGTTCAAACCGAGGTAAATGCCATAAAGGAGGAAGTAAAAGGGACTCAGGCGGTGGTGCGGGAGAATAAGCTGAAATTGGAGGAACAAGAGAGAAGGATAGATGCTGTGGAAGATATGATGAGAAAGCAGAACATTGTGATCCATCAGGTGGTGGAACGCACTCCGGATTTGTTAAGAGAGAGGGTGGTTCAGTGGCTAAATGGTCTGAATATGGGGAAAGAATTTGTTCAGGAGGATCTTGTAAGCGTATTCCGGGTGGGTCCAAGAAGAGGGAGGGTGGTTCAAAGAAATGTGTTGGTTAAATTTGCGAATTGGGCAGATAAGTTAAAAGTAATGGCCCATCTGAAGCAAGTTGGTCCTGATGCGTTGAAATTTGATGGCTCAGATGTTGAAGTCTATAATGATATTTCATTAAAAGAAAGAACATGGAGGTATAAGATGAGGCCTGTTACTAAACTATTGATGGGTAAAAATATAAGGTACTAGCAAGGGTTGCCCGGCGTTGCCGGGCTTTCCCCCCGTGTTTTTTAATTAAAAATGAGCCAAATTTTTTTTTTGCAATAGTGTTACATTGTGTTGGAAGGTTAAATTGTGTTGTTTTTTTAAAAAAATTGCTTAGTCTGTAATTTTAATTTTTTAAATGTTTATTTATGTTAAATTTGTTTGGCTTGGCTGTTATTAACTGTGATCTGCTTTTTCGGGTTTTTTTGAGGATTAATAAAAGAAGAAAGTATGATATAATAACTCAGCACAGGATTTTTTAAAGTTTCTATTGTATTTTATTGACATATATTTGTGATTTGTGTGAAAGTGTGTTTAGTGTAATTTTTTTTTACTTGTTTTTTTTGGTGTGACCTTTTGTGTAAAATTGTGAATTTGTGTTTTGTTTGGGGCTGTTGTGTGTTTTTGAATTGTTTTTACTATTGTGGCCAGCAGGTGGTGCTGGTAGGGGTTATTGTATTTTGACTTTTGTTTCTCTCCTGGCCTCTGGGTGGAGCTTCTTCTGGTAAGTAGGGTCTTTCTGTATTCATTTCTTTTCCAGTCCTGGTGGAGGTAGCACCTGTTTTGGTAAGTTTGCTTGTTTTCTTTCTTTTGTGTGTGTGTGTGGGCAGGGGGGGGGAGGGGGGAGGGGGGTTGGAGTTTGTATTTTTTGTCTGTTTGTTTTGTTTTTGATTGTGTCTTTGTTTACTTCGTATTGGTTTTGGTGTTTTTGTTTTTGTGTATTTTTGGCTGTGTTTGAGTGTTTTTAGTAATTTTTAAAAAATTATTTATTTGGTGGTGGGGAAGGTACGTGGTCATTGGGGGTTTGGAAGGGTGGGCTAGGTGGTGGGGAGGGGGGCATGGTCGTTGGGGGTTAGGAAGGGTGGGCTAGGTGGTGGGGAGGGGGGCATGGTCGTTGGGGGTTAGGAAGGGTGGGCTAGGTGGTGGGGAGGGGGGCATGGTCGTTGGGGGTTAGGAAGGGTGGGCTAGGTGGTGGGGAGGGGAGCATGGTCATTGGGGGTTAGTAAGGGTGGGTTAGGTGGTGGGGAGGGGGGCTTTATTGTTTTATGGTGCTTTTTTGTGTGTAGTTGTGAAAGTAGATCGGGGTTTCCCCTTTAATATCAGTGGGTGGGGCTTGCGACCCCCCTCTCCGCTTGCTCCCCTGGGGTTGGGAGGTTTGTGGGGACAAAAGAGGTATGTCCCCCCAACTCTTCTGGACCCAGTAGACCAGGCACAGTGGATCGATTCCCTCCCCACCCCCTCCTGAAAACAACTCCGTTTTTAAAGAGTAGAAAAGACTGAGTTTTTTAAAGGAGGGGGGTGGGAATCGATCCCCTCTCCCTGGTGTCCTGAGTCCAGAAGGGTTTTGGAAACATTCCCCTTTTGTTCCCACAAACCTCCCAACCCTAGGGTAGCCAGCGGAGAGGGGGATCGCAACCCCCACCCACTGATATTAAAGGGGAAACTCCAGTCGGGTCCTTCAGGCGCCGTGGGTGAGGGATAGAAAGCCGGCTAGTGTGTGTTTGGCTGTGACGCGGTGAGTTGTTTTTCTTTTTAATTTTTAGGGCGCCGTTTTCCTCAGCGTTCTGCGTGCTCATGGCGCGCAGGACGCTGGGGCTTGTAGTAATGGGTTGGTGCTTTCTGTTTGTGCTGCGTTTTTTTAAAATGGTTTTAATTTGATTGGCTGCGGCGCGTTTCCGAACGCTGCCCCATGCGAGAGCCTCTCAGCCTGATTGGCTCTGGCGCGGCGCGGCGCAAGGAATGTTGGGAAGTGAAGTTGTTTCCCTTTCTTCGCGTTTGTGGGGCTGTTGCCCCACTGCCGGTTTTTTCAATCCTTCGTTGACCTGCGTACCCAGATCGGCCGTTTGCACGAAGGGTGAGTGCAGGCAAGTAGGGCGAGGCATAAACCCTTGGATTTATAGGTTAAGATAATTGGAGATTTCCGCAACAACTGCGTTTTTTCTATGATAAAAGAATGCAAGTTATTGATGAAGGTACTAATCCATTGGAATATTTGAGTTTGTCGGAATTGGTAAAGGTAGACTCGGAAGAATGGAAAAATCTTAAGAAGGAATTGATGGATTCTGGAGCATTGGGGAGGGAATATGAGAGGGAGGAAGCCACTGGGGCTACAGGTGGAACACCACAGCGAGGGGAGGAGGAAGAGGAGCCGTCTTTGATCATGGTGGAGGAGGAGATAGGTAAGGAGCAATGAGCATTAGATTTCAGTAACCTTAAGCAGTTAATAGAGGTAGAATGGGCAAATAGCGCGTAGCGCCGACAGTAAGGCGCATCTTGCATGTCCCCCCTCTCCCCTCTTTGGTCGACAGAGGTGGCTTTTCGTAGGAAGGTGGGGAGAGTGAAAGTGTGTGTTTTATGTAGTTGGTATGGTGGTAGGGTTGTTGGTGGCACGCCCGATGGAGAGTTTAAAGCTGGGAAAAGAATTTGGTTATGGGAAGTATTAAAATAATATCGTGGAATGTGAAAGGTACAGGTTCTGTTCTTAAGAGATGGAGATTGGAATTGGCGTTGAAAAAAGATAGACCAGATATATTGTTTTTACAGGAAACACATCAGAAGTCAAAAGATACGAATAAACTTTATTTGGGATGGATGCAACATTATGAGATGGCGTTTGGTACTTCGAAAGCAAGAGAGGTGGCAATCATGATTTCTAGAAAGTTGGGATTTGAAATTACAAAAAAGATTGCTGATCAACAGGGTAGATATCTGTTGCTAAGAGGAAAATTAGAGGATGAGGAAATTATGTTGGTAAATATTTATGCTCCGAATGACGACCAAGCAGAGTTTCTTGAAAAAATTCGGAAAATAGTGGAGTTGGAAAATGTTGCAAAAATTATTGTGGCTGGTGATTTTAATTTGATAAGGTCAGGATTAGATTGTACAAATAGCTAGAAGTGGAATTGGTTTGAAAGGGAAGGTGTTGGATAATTGGATGGATGTCATGGGCTTGAAGGATTCGTGGAGAGAGTTTAAGGGCTCGGAAAGGGCATATTCCTTTTTTTCACACGTCCATGGGACCTACTCAATAATAGATTATGTTTTACTTTCGGAAAATTTAATTGGGGATATAGAAGGTACGGAAATTGGGATTATTAAGGAATCGGACCATGCTAAAGTATATTTGGAATTGAAAGTACAAAAAAATATTAGAAGAGTAAGAAATTGGAGGTACGATCCTAATTTGTTCAAAGACCAGAAAAGTAAAGAGGCAATTATGGAAATTTGGAAAGAAAGTTGGCAGTGGAACGACAACAATGAGGTTAATTTTAACGTTGTATGGGATACCATGAAGTCAGTTTTTAGGGGGGAAAGTATAAAATTGGCAAGCTACAAATATAAAAAATATAAAGCAGAACAGACAGAAAAAGAAAGAGAAATAAAACAATTACAGGAGGAGCATGCAAAAAACAAAGACAAAATTTTTTTTATGAAATTACAAGGACTTAAGGCAGAAGTAATGGGTAAGGATATCGATAAAGTTAAACGAGATTTGATTTATCTAAATAGAGAATATATTGAATTTAGTAATAAGAACTCAAAATTATTAGCAAGAGCAGCCAAGGTTAAAAGGGAAAAAAGAGAAATTGGGGTATTGGTTGATAGCCAAGGTTTAAGGTGTAATAAGAATAGAGATAAATGTAAAATTGTTAGAGAATTTTACCAGGTATTATATGCAAAAAAGGAAGTAGATTTGGAGAAGCTCAAAAAGATATTGGAGAGACAGTTAGGGAATGGACATTTTCATTTTTTCGTTCTACTGTAAGCCCACTGAATCAGTAGGGATTAGGTAAATCAATTCCTCCATAAACTCTTTTGATTTAATGGGCTACTCTAGTTACTACTGGATTTCAGCCATTGTAAGTTAAACAGTAGCTTGCATTTCACCTGCAAACTGTTTTTTTAACAAAATAAAGTGGCTGTAGCATCGATATCCAGAGGACTTGCAAAAGGAGGGCATTACCCTGAATTCAAAATATATTTACTCTATTAATATACACAGACAAAAGCTCTCTGTTGTTGTTGTGCATGCTCTGCATACAAATTATGTTAAAGTACCACTATGCAGCTTTGTTTCACACATACACAGTCCAAATTTCCACGGGAACTCTTCAGTTTAGCAATAGCAATTACACGTATATACCACCCCATAGCATTTAGTACACTCTCTGGACGGTTAACAAGGTAATTAGCATTTTGCCCCCAACATGCTAGGTACTCATTTTACAGACCTCAGACAGACGGAAGGCTGAGTCAGTCTTGATCTCTGTCTGAATTGAACTCAGATCATTAGCACAGTTTTGACTGCAGTACAGCAGTTTAACCACTGCATCACAAGGGTTATATGATCCTCTTTCAGCATCAAAGTAACTAACAGGTTATCAGTCTTTGTTTGTTTGTTTGTTTCTATGAGATGGAGAGTCAGGAGTTGACCCATTGCCCCAAGATCCTGAGGGTATTCTGCACACAACACTCCCTAGACATTGGGGAGGAGATGATGGCTGAAGAAATTAATGCAGGCATTGTGAAGAAGGAGGAGAGAGAAGAATGTGTGTGTGGGGAGGGGAGAGCAGGAAATGAGGATCATAAAAGAGGAAGCTGAAGAAATTGTGAATGTTTGGGTGGGAAAAGAATGAGCTGGCACAGAGGTATAAGTGGGTTCAGGCGGGGCCATAGCCAGGATTCTAGATGGGGGCGTGGGGTGTGAATATTTTTTTCAAGAGGGGCAAAAATCTCCCTCCCTCCCTCCCTCCCTCTCTCTCTCTCTCTCTCTCTCACACACACACACACAGAGGTGTTGGGTGGGGGATGTATTGGGGGGTTATCCCCCCTCAGCCACCCCCTGGCTGCAGCCCTGGGTCCTGGGGATTTTCCCTCAGAAGTTTTTTGGGGAGAAAAGAGAAAGGTGAGACATATATAACAACAGTCACCATACATACCAACAGATATCTTGGAATATATTTGTCATGGGTGGGGGAGAAGACTTTCTGTGAATGTGTAGAAAGAGGTGGCTAAAACGTAGAAAAGATTTTGTTAAGATTTTGTAATGAATATATTGTCAATAAAGGTACCATATATACTCGAGTATAAGCCGAGTGTTTTAGCACCAAAAATGAGCCCCAAAAAGGGGACTCAGCTTATACTTGGGTCAATGACCACGAGGGTCCCAGAACCATGCTGGATTGAGATGTGACAACAATTTAATTAATTTTACCATATTTTCATGTATTTTGATTATAGAAACTCATTAGCAGCTGCTGCATTTCCCACCCTCGGCTTATACTCGGATCAATCTATTTCCCTGGGTTTTCAGGTCAAAATTACTGTAGTTACCTTGGCTTATATTTGGGTTATCTTATACTCAAGTATATATGGTACTTTTAGCTACAATTTCCCATTTCCCTATGTATGGTGGCTTTTGGGACACCCTGTAGTTAAATGTTAATAAAGAGTTTGTGTTTGCAGCAGCTTCAAGTCTTGGACTTACTTATGGGAGGGATAGGATTAACCTGCTCCACCAGAGGTGGGACCACTTACATTTTCTTTCTTGGTGTTTCCCCAACCAGCCGTAGTTCCTGATCTTCCTCACTTATACATCTTGTCTTTCATATTCTCTTTTTTTAACTTTTGGAAAGCAAACAACAGCTAAATCAGCAAGCCTGATTACTAAGACATGTACAGTAAAACCTTGCATAAAGAGCACCTCATTTAGAGACTAATTTGCTTAAAGAGCTGAATTTTCTTTGAATGGTCACCTTGCTTAACAACTAAAACCAACCAAAAACTCGCTTAACTACTAAATCGGGGTTTGCAAACCCCCCCACCAGAAGTCACAATTGATCACTTACAATGGTGTTTCACTTAAAGAACAATCCCGTGGAATGCATTATGCTCCTCGTCGCCGCCCTTGGAATTTGCCTGTGGCCAGGGTGGAGAGGCTGTCATAGGATTGTGTTATGGTATATTATTATATTATTATATGCTGCTTTGGTAGATTGAATTTTGTATGTTGCATTATTGTGTATTTACTGAGTATATTATGTATATTGTGTATTGTATATTGTGTATATTGTTTATTTACCATGTGAGCTGCCCTAAGTCGGGTTTCCTGATTGGGCGGCATACAAGTGCGAAAATTAAATTGCATTCAATTAAGCAAGGTACCGCTGTACATATATCTGAGGAAGTCATGATGTGTATGTGTGTGTGTGTGTGTGTGGGGGGAATGTGTTAATTGTTGGAAATACACATTCCACATAAATGTCTGGTCTGACATTTAAATGAACCTGTTGCTAAGATGCTCACAGATTTATCTTCCGAATAAATGCATGTTCAGGCATGCTGAGGCATCTGTCAACTCATGTACAAGGAACCACCATCAGGTTGGCAGGGGGTCTGCTTCTCTTATTCCATGCTTGGCTGATAACTCAGAACGGTTTGTTTCTCAAGTTGGATACTTTAACATGGAAAGAAGTCTGCCTTGTTTTTAACTCTTTGTAGGGACTGTATGACACCACATGTGCTTCACTCTTATTTGATTATGAGTTAGTTACATCAAAGCAATTTTCCTCTTCGCTTTGTACCTTGCAGAAAAGCACATAAATTATGTGAAGAAAAGTTCCTTCTGTTACTTCCCATGCAGCAGGAATTAAGAAAATTCTACTGTATGGCACCAAGAATGCAATATATTATTATGGAATATGGAATATGGTGATGGTATGTGTGTGTATTACACTTGAGAACACACACACATACAAGAGGCTGCAACTACTGCATAGTGGCATCATTCAGGAAGGGCTTGGGTTAAGAAACATGTGACTAAGACATGTGGTGAGTCACTAATTCTTCCCATGTGACAGACCACCTGTGATCAAACTTTAGTAGTACCTGCTTCTCTCAACTACAGATGTTGCTTATTTTCTTAATAAAGTGGGAAATGGCAGACTTGTGGAATAGCAAGAAAATGGTTTTTAGCACAACACTCACTCCTGGAACACACTAATGAACAGCAGTGCCTCTAGGTATGTGTTAAATGCCTAACAACAAAGCTGTTGTAAAAGCCTCCAAATTGGAAGGCTTCATTTCTAGAGGCTTAGTCCTATGAAGCTGTGCCAGCATCCTCTGCTTGGCAAGTGGAAGGGCTCTTCTTACTAGGCAGCACGTACTTTCCCAAACCTCTAGGTGCTGGGCACGACATGGCCATCGCATGGAGTTTACTTGCCAAAGGCAACCAAAATTTCAGCAAAAAACCAACACCGATGCCTGCTCATTGGACAATATCCAGGAGCTTTGCTGAGTTTTGCTGTGTGGGGAACATAAACTCACCAAATGTTTAATATTTGAAGATTTTTGCTGCAACAACTAGCTGCAAAACAAACAAACCAAACTAACCCCCCTTGCTTTCCTTGCATGTAGAGGGAAGTGAAATATGGTTTCAGAATTTAGCTGAATGTTTCTTGTTGCTTGCTTAAGGTAAAGGTAAAGGTTTCCCTTGCTCGAAAGCCAGTCGTATCCGACTCTAGGGTGCAGTGCTCATCTCTGTTTCTAAGCCGAAGAGCCAGCGCTGTCTGCTTCTGCAGACGTTTCCGTGGTCATGTGGCAGGCATGACTAGACACCGGAGCGCACGGAACGCTGTTACCTTCCCACCGAAGTGGTCCCTATTTATCTACTTGCAATTTCTTGCTTTCGAACTGCTAGGTTGGCAGGAGCTGGGACGAAGACGGGAGCTCATTTCCGTCCTGCAGTACACGGGAATCGAACTGCTGACCTTCCGCTTCCCAGTCAGCGTCTTAGCGACTTGAGCCACTGCAGTTCCCCTGTTGCTTAAAATACCTTAAATGTAAATGGGCAATATGTGGATTTCTTCCTGGATTGTGTGGAATTCCCCCTTTCTCTGATTTATGCTCATGAGCCCCCCCACCATCTTTTGATTCCTCTTTCTTCTCTGGTAATGGAGTTTTAGCAACCTTACCTGCTTCTGGCAGTGGGCGTAAGTGGGAATGTCTTTCCTAGCCTAAAGTAACTGTTGGTCTTTCAACACCAACCAATTAGGTTCTTCCTGCCTTTGAATTTGAAGGAAATCCCTACCTTTTCCTCTCCCTGTTCCCTGTGTCTTTTGAGTTTTTGTCCTGATGCCTTCAGAGAAGGAAGCAACATGATCTTTCTTCTGTGTCCTGATCCTGTGCATGCTGCATGATTGCACATCTCTCTTCCTTTCAAAGTCAGACTAAAATCACCTTTTGCTGTTTTTATTCTTTCCTTGACCTGGACTGGTGTTGATCTTAGAGACCTGAAGCTTGGACCTTCGGGTGCACCTTCCCTTGATGACCCCTGTCTTGGGAGAGCCTCTCGGCATGCTGACGGCCACCGTGTTTCTGGAACTTCTGAGCAGCACTGAGTGTGGAGATGTCTTCTCCCTCAGCCTGGGCATGACGTGATGGTGCCCCAGGATGAGACAGTGTGCCCACCTTGGACATGGCCGATGACGCTCCCCTCCGTGGTGTCACTTGACCATGCTGGTGCACCGAATGGACCATGGCAATAGCTCGTCGACCCCCTCTGGATCAGCACAGCGGATCTCGCCTGAGGCTGCTCTCCTCCAACCTTGCCGGGTGTCCACCTTGGACACGGTGAAACCTCCGAACGGCATTGCGGCAGCAGAAGATGCCACCTTTGTCGCCAATATTGAGTCCGAAGAACTCAAGAAGAAAAGAAATTCTGAAAAAATCTAAACATTTTATGTTCTAATAATTAGTATGACAAATATTTTCTGAAAGATCAACCTAGATCAGTGGTTCCCAACATGGGGCACATGCCCCACAAGGGGACTTAAATTCCCAGAAACCTAAGTAAGTACATTGGCTGATCAGTGCTTTGGGGAATTGTTGAGTCCAAAGGTAATTAGCAACGCTAGTACAAGTTTGGGGTTAACATTAGTGTTTATTGTCAGCTCATATACTGCTGCAGGGATAATTCGGACTGGGGAAACAGGGGACGAGGTAGCAACTTATATACACAGCTAACGGCAGTTACAGTGATACATTTACCCGGGCTTTTGCTAATGCGGGAAACCCATGTTAAACCAACCAGCATACATTGTTAACATATGAAAGTGGTGCCTTACAGAAAAGGGTGCGCTATTACAGCAAAGACTTAATGGTGGTTGCAGATTTAAGGCAATATAACATTTGGACACAACAGGAATTGACTTAGGCTTCTAGGAAACCAAAGGTTGGGAAACACTGACCTAGATAAATACAGTGGGCTATGGATGAGATCTTATGGTCTGACTTTGAATTTCCATAGGGTGGCCATTTTAATCATGTGTCCTTAGTCAACATTAAAGCATTCTGCGAAACTTCACAGCATTAGCCTGCTATAAGATAATCTTCAAAGAGTGAAGACACTGGAAAATGACTAAGTCTGGCTTCTGGAGAATTGACTAAATCTAGCCTCTCGCTCTCCCACTTAGTCAATAAGAGTCAGCCTCGAAGGCCACATTTCTTCAAAGGTCCATCCTCTTGATTCTCCTGGAATGCACTCCTCCTGAGCTTCAAAGGTTTCCTCAAAGTACTCCCAAAAGAGTCAAAAAAGTGTCTCTAACCCTCTCTGACAGCCCTTTTTAAAGGGTGTTTTATGAAGTATTTTGCACCTGTTTTCCCATGGTAAAGTGATGTCTTTGGGATTAGATTGTTATCTAGGGATTACCCCTCCCCCAATGTCAAGGTCACCCTTCCCCCACTCTCAAGGTTAAGGCTGCCCTTACCCTACTCATGGGTAGGTGAACTCTTGGGGGCAAAGTGTGTGAACTCATGTGTGTTTCTTTTGGGTAAATTCTTCTCCCAATAATAAAGTGAGCTGCTAGAGGCTCTGTTTAAACTTGGCATGAAGCCCTCCTCTTCAGGAATTCAAAACAATAACAGCTTGAAACAGTTTCATTTCCTCACAGCATAATTTAGCTGAGTAAGTAAATCACATCAGCACATTCGTGTACCTGTTTAAAAGGTAAAAACATTCAGATTATCACTACATGAGTAACCAAGGCTGATTTACACGTTTTGTTGTTCAGTTGCACAGTCAATTTCAACCCCCTACGACCCCATGTACCACCCCATGCCAGGCACCACTATGCTCCACCATTCTCCTCAACCTGCCCAACTCTGTGCCCATTGCGTCAACAATACCATCTAGCCATCTCATTTTCTACCACCCCCTTCTTCTTCTGTCCTTGACCTTTCCCAGCATCAAAGATTTTCTCAAGTGAATCCTCTCTTCTCATTTGATTTCCAAAGTACTTCAGCTTCATCTTCACTATTTGACCTTCCAAATAGCAGTCAGGGTTGATTTCTTTTCGGATCTACCTATTTGTTCTCCTTGCTGTCCAGGGTACTCACAATTCAAAGGCATAGTCCAGCTCTCACAGCCATACATTACCACCGGGAATACCATTGCTTTGACTATGCAGACTTTTGTTTGCATGGTTCCCCAGGTTTCTCATAGCTTGTCTCCCAAGAATCAGTTGCCTTTTTATTTCATGGCTGCAATCACCATCTGCAGTTATCTTGGATCCTAAAAATGGAAAGTCTGTCACTGCTTCTACTTATTCCCCATCTATTTTCCAGGGACTGATAGGGCCTGTTGCCATTATCTTGGTTTTCTTGATGTTGAGTCTCAAGCCAGTTTTTGCACTCTCCTCCTTCAGCCCAATCAAGAGATTCTTTAGGTCTTTCTCACTTTCTGCCATTAGGGTAGTATTATCTGTATATGCATATCTCAAATTGTAGGTGTTTCTCCCGGCAATTTTGATCCCAACTTGTGATTCATCCATCACTGCATTGCACATTATGTGCTCTGTGTATAAGTTAAATAAGCAGGGTGATAAAATGCAGCCTTGTTGTACTCCTTTTCCCATTCCAAACCACTCAGTCATTCTGTATTCTGTCCTAACTGTTGCTTCTTGACTCTTGTACAGATTTCTCATGATGGTAAAGAAAGGCGGCTGGGGTGTAGCAAAAGCAGTAAGGAGAACGATAACACACCCAAGACAAGTGATAGGTGAAAGTTGTATATATCTTTTTAATTCACGAAAGCATTCGTATGCTAGTCCAGTGATGAGGTATCGAAAAACAGCGATGCAGAGGTACCCTGTTCAAAGGCAACACCAACTCAAGACAAACCCAACAAGGACTGTTCTGGTCACTGGATTATCAGACCATTGCTAATCGTATTAAACACATCATATTAAAACACTGGCATATATTGGACTCTATACCAGGCTGCCAGCAACGACCGACTATAGGGTTCAGGAAAAGGTGGACCATCGCCAACCTTCTCTCCCGAACCGATATTTCTTCTCCGAGCAGTATGTCCCATACAATTGTTTCCAGACACTTTCCATGTGGACATTGCAAATATTGTGTCCACATGTGGTGTACCAAGAGTGTCAAATTGCTAAACAGTAACTTCACTCTTAATCTCACTACGTTCTCCAATTGCAATTCTAAGGATTCCATCTACATGATAATATGTTCATGTGAATTAGCCTATGTGGGACAATCCAGGAGACCTCTCAAGATATGCCTAGGGGAACATCTATCCCGCATAAGGAACCGAGTTGTTACTGCTCCTCTGGTTAACCACTTTCTTGAAAAAAAGCACACATTAAGAGACATCAAGGTAGTCATATTAGAAACTTTTGTGCCTAACAAACATCAGATCATAGACGTAGAGCGCTTCCTCTTACAGAGAGAGGCATTCTACATTCATCGTTTTAATACCCTTGTTGGGTTTGTCTTGAGTTGGTGTTGCCTTTGAACAGGGTACCTCTGGCACGCAAATCGGCTTTGGTGCGGGCATTATTAATGATGTTTTTCAGGTAACCTCTCTTGGCTAGTGTAGTCGAAATTGTTCTGGCTGCTGCTGTGTAATCTTGATGTTGAGACAAATTCCTTTTCGCTCTTAGCAATAAACTGTACGGTATATTTGCTTTCAGGTGATGTGGATGAAAGGATCTGTATTGTAGATATGCGAATCGATCGATGGGCTTATGGTATAATTTCATTTGTAAGTGATTGTTATCAATAAATATAGTAAGATCTAAGAAGGCCAGTGATGTAGAACTCACGGTATGTGTAAATTTCAGACATCAAGGTAGTCATATTAGAAACTTTTGTGCCTAACAAACATCAGATCATAGACGTAGAGCGCTTCCTCTTACAGAGAGAGGCATTCTACATTCATCGTTTTAATACTCTTATGCCTCATGGACTCAACACAGAATGGGAACTTTCTGCATTCTTGTAGTTCCGCTTCTATTTCTTTAACTATCATGTCCGCACTTGCCCCCTTAAGGAGTACTCAGAGATTTCTGTAAGGAGATCGTAGGGTGTTTGGTCGATTAGCTGCACATGTTACTAATCATGATTGCGTTATATATGTAGTACTTTCTTGTTAGAAATCAACGCGTGCACACATTAAAAGATAGCTTATAGAGGTGCAAGACGCGCGAGAAATTTTACTTTAGGTATGTACTTTGTCCATTCCTTTCATGACTATTATATATTATATATTATAGATTATAGATTTATTTTACATTTATTATATATTTGCTATATATTCATTGTTATATGGCTGTTATTTCTACTGCACAATTGTATCACAGGTTTATGTATATTTATGTTCTCCTTCGTATAGTCTGTGAATCCACACTCATGGGTTATGCGCCTGCGCAGAACGGCCGATCGGAGGCTTGAAAAGCTATTGGTCAAAAGTTTTGGCGGTAAGACCGCCCACCGTACCGCCCACCCTGAGGCGCCCGCGCGCCATCTTACCTCAGTTCTCTTCTTTCCGCCGTAGCAGCAGGACGATCGTTGAGAGCTTCCTCAATTTTTTCGCCAATCTGAGGGAAAGTCTTTTGGCAAATTTCAACAATTTTTCTCGGTGATCTTGTCCTTCGGGCAGGATCGCCACCCCGGTGCTGTTTCTTCCTTCTGGTGGACTCAGTTACCTACTCGCTTCGGTCACCGTTTCCCCCCTCAAGGGGGTGGCGGCTGGCCAGCCCTTCGGGGTAACCGCGTTCCAGAAACTTCCATTGGAAGAATTTTTTCTTTGATGGCCGCGGCCTTCAAACAGTGCTCGGCTTGCCTGAAATAGTTTCCGGCTTCCGACGGGCATAGCCTCTGCCTTTTCTGCCTTGGAGAGTCCCATCAGAGCCAGTCTTGCCCCCACTGCAAGAAATTCACCTGTCTGGCCGTGCAAAACCGGAGCTACTGGCTCAAAGCGCACCTGATGGAACTCTCTCTGGCTCCCGTTGTGGCCGCTTCTACCTCGGCTAGCGTCTCTCAGCCTCCGCCGCCTTCGACCTCTTCTTCCGCCACCATCAAGAAGAAGAAGAAGAGGGACAAGAACGGAGACAAGAAAAAGAAGCGTGGGTCGGAGAAGAGGTGATCGCTCCCGCCTACTCCGCACACCCCTGTGTCTCCGGGACCCTCGCCACCATACTCGGTCGCGAGATGTCCGTCTCCTGGGTCTTCCATCTGGGGAGGACGGTCCTCCTCGGGTTTGCCTGAAAAAGGACGCAGGGCTGGGGCTCCAGCTCGCCCACTTCAGGTACTCCCGTCACCGCCTCGTGGGAGGGCCCGCTCGCCTATGAGGCAGGCTTCCGTCTCCCCAAGGCCCAGGACCCCGACGCTCGACGACGCGGCGATCACCATGCCGGCCACCATCTCGTCGCCGATCCTACCGGCCACCGTTTCGTAGCCGACTTGGCCAGCTACCGTTTCGTTGGCCACCGTTTCGTCGCTCCCGACGGTGGGGGACCCATCCCAGATGGAGTTCCTGAAGGGGATGTTTGAGTTCATGGCTCAGACTTTTGCCAACCAGTTCAAGACCTCCATGCCTGCGGCCTCTGCGGCTCCGGTACCGACCACCGCAAGCCCCAGGGATGCTGGCCCTGCTGTGGCCCTTCCGACCTCCCGAGGGTCGAGTGTCCGCTCCGCTGGCCCACCTACATCGTCGCGGGTTGGTCCAGACGTTGAAGCGGTGGACTCCCATCCCGCCGGCCCGCCCAGGCCGTACTGGCGCGGTCCCGACGTGGATGCAAGAGTTCCTCTCTCGTCCTCCGACGACTCCAGCGCCTCTTCGGAGGAGGACAAGGGAGACGTCGACGCCGAACGGACACCGGACCAGGCCATCGGCGCGGTTGACCCACCGCGTGGTGAGGATCAACGCTCACTCACGGCCATGCTGACGCGCCTGGGGACCGCGTTGAACCTGAAGGTGGACCAGCCGCCACTGGAAGGTGAGGACCAGATGACCACAAAACTGGATAGGCGTGCGGTACGGCCGGTCCATATCACCATGCTTCCGTCCATGCTGACGTCGGCGAAGGCGACGTGGAGGAAGCCGGTGTCAGCGCACTCCGTTTCGTCCAGGCTCGACAGCATGTATAGAGTCCTGGACGAGAACGTCGAGTTCCTGCAGGCGCACCACCTGCCGAATTCCCTGGTGGTCAAGGCCTTCCAGCACAGGACGGCCACCAGCGGGTTCCCGGTTCCGTCGACACTGGAAGGGAAGAAGCTGTACGCGGTGGGCCGCAAATTCTACGCCACCGGTTCCCTCTTCCTCCGCGCCGCCAACTACTCAGCTGCCATGGGCCTGTACCAGTCTCACCTCTGGGAGCGGGTGAAGGCCGAGATGGTGACGTTACCTGCCGATGCCCAGAAACGGATCGACGCGCTGGCATCCGAGGGCGATTTCCTGGCGGAGCAACAGATGCGAACCGCCAGGCATATAAATGACTATGCGGCGAAGGACATGTCGTCTGCGATCCTGCTCCGTCGCCATGCCTGGCTTAGGGGCACCTCCCTCGATGACGCTATGAAGAAGCTCATCGAGGAGTTTCCCTTCGACGGGCAAGGCCTTTTTGGGCAGGACACGGACAAGGTCCTCAATGAAATGCGGCAGACCAACTCCACCGCCAAGTTTCTGGGGCTCACCACGCCGGCTCCGCCTGCCAGGCCGAGGTTCCAGCCCTTCACGCGGCACTACCAGGGGAACCCGCAACAACAGGGTGGCCCCGTGGAGCAGCCCAGGTCTGGCTCTTACAAGCAACGACGCCAGCACAAGCCGCGCTACCAGCCCTACGGACACGGCAAGCGTTCGGACGCTAAGTCCAAGTCGTGCAGTTGAAGCTGCGACGGCCGAGTCTCTCGCGCTTCATCTCCCGTACCTCCCCCTCCGGAACTTCCTTCAGGTATGGTCGGGCATCACGGACGACCGGTGGGTCTTAAGGATCTTGTCCTCTGGCTACGCCATCGAGTTCGTGCGGGCACCTCGGGTAGGAAGACATCGTTTCACCACCTCGTCCCCCCATTTGGAGGAAGAAATATCAACTCTTCTGTCCAAGGGAGCCATCGAGCGGGTGGCCCCGCCCGATTGGGACAACGGCTTCTACTCGAGGTACTTTGTGGTCCAGAAGAAGGACGGAGGACTTCGCCCGATCCTGGACCTGCGCCGCCTCAACAAATGCATCCACACCAGGAAGTTCCGGATGGTGACCCTGCAGACCGTCCTTCCCCTCATCAACAAAGGGGACTGGTTCACAGTCATAGACCTCAAGGACGCTTACTTCCATGTCTCCATCCTCGAGGAGCACCGAAGGTTCCTTCGATTCCGCATCGGCGATTCGGTTTACCAGTACCGATGTCTACCGTTCGGTCTGGCCACGGCACCGCGAGTCTTCACCAAATGCATGGCTCCGGTGGCCGCCTTCCTTCACCAGCGGGGAATCAGGGTCTTCCCATACATCGACGACTGGTTGATTGTATCCCCCACCAGCTCGTCCGCCATTTGGGACACGCAGTTCACGGTCCACCTCATGGAGAGTCTCGGCCTCAGGATCAACTTCACCAAATCGAAGTTGATCCCCTCTCAACACGTCGAGTACATCGGAGCGGTACTCGACTCGCTTGCCACCAGAGCCTTTGCACCCCAGAAGCGCCTGCAGGACATCGCGCAGGGAGTGAGCGACCTACGCACCAAACCATGCATCCGGGCGAAAAAGGCTCAAAGACTGCTAAGCCTTATGGCCTCAACGACGGCTGTGGTCCCTCACGCCAAGTTAAAGTTCCGGTCCCTACAGTCGTGGCTTCTGCACGAATTCGATGCGCTCCGGGAAAGTCAGTCCAAACGGCTAACTCCGTCCCCGGAGCTGAGGGACCAGCTGGTGTGGTGGACGACTCCACTCAACGTGGCAACGGGGAAGAGTTTTTACCCCCCGCAACCCTCGTTGCAAATATTGACCGACGCAAGCAACCTCGGCTGGGGGGCTGCCTGCGGGACTCTCACGGTCAACAACCCTTGGTCGC
This sequence comes from Bradypodion pumilum, assembly GCA_035047305.1. NCBI lineage: Eukaryota > Metazoa > Chordata > Lepidosauria > Squamata > Chamaeleonidae > Bradypodion > Bradypodion pumilum. Next base: position 346,916,480 of record JAWDJD010000002.1, read on the forward strand.
CTCAGGAGATGGTGCACCATATCAACTACTTGGAGCTACTGGCCATCTGGAAGGCCCTCCGTTCCTTCGAGAGCTTGCTCACGGGCAAGGCGGTCCAAGTGGCCTCGGACAACACCACGGCTGTGGCGTACCTGAACAAGCAGGGAGGAACACGATCCACCACCCTGCTTTACCTCACTGTGCAACTGTGGGAGTGGTGCCTGGAGAGGCACATTTTCCCGATTGGAGTGCACATTCAGGGCAAGCTGAATGTCCTGGCCGACCATCTCAGCTGCCTCACCTCGACGACCCACGAATGGGAACTGAACGACGAGGTGTTCCAGTCGCTTTGCGAGGCCTGGGGGACTCCGAGCATCGACCTCTTCGCATCGGAGTCCAACACGAAATGCCACAGGTACTGTTCCAGGGCGGGCATCGGTGTCAACTCCGAGGGCAATGCCTTCATGAAACGGTGGGATCAGGACTATTTCTACGCTTTTCCTCCGTTTCCCCTGGTCCAGAAGGTCCTCACCAGAATGCTTCAGCACAGGACCAGAGCCATCCTAGTGGCCCCAGCATGGCCTCGCCAACCATGGTTTCCGCTGCTGTTGCGCATGTCATCTCAGTATCGCACGCTACCGGAGTCACCGACGCTCCTCCAAATGGAGCAGGGCCAGCTCCACCACTCGGACCTGCCCAGCCTCCACCTCACCGCGTGGAGGATAACCCCAGACTGTCCAGGATCCTGGAACTAGCCAGGCGCCCTTCCACAAGGAAGTCCTACGCTTCCAAATACAGACGCTTTTGTGCTTTCCTGGCATCTCAGCAGACCCCCCCCTCGCAGGTGGAACTGCAGGACGTCTTGACCTACCTCCTCCATCTGGCGGAGTCGGGCCTCAGCATCGCCTCCATCCGAGTACACCTCGCAGCGGTGGTGGCTCACTCTCCAGCTGGCTCGCCCACTTCTAGCGCCTTCCGCGACCAAATGGTGAAACGCTTCCTCAAGGGATTGCGGAACGCCTTCCCGCCGGTCAGGACTCTGACGGCCCAATGGTCACTCTCCACTGTCCTTAATGCGCTCACCAGGACTCCTTTCGAGCCCATGGCTACCACGGATGCTCGTCTCCTCACATGGAAGACGGCTTTTCTGGTGGCCATCACGTCTGCTCGACGAGCTGGTGAACTGGTCGCCCTGCGGGCGGACGCACCCTTTCTCCAGTTCTTCAATGACCGTGTGGTGCTCCAACCGGACATCACCTTCCTCCCCAAGGTGGTCTCCCAGTTTCATATGGCACAGACTATCTCCCTGCCAACATTCTTCCAGAACCCCACTAACGCCCAAGAAAGGACTTGGCACACGCTGGATGTCAAACGGGCTTTATTGTTTTACACCAGCAGGACAAGGGAGTTCAGGAAGTCACAATGCCTTTTCGTGGCGTATGGGGGGCAAGTCCAAAGGTGAACCCATCTCTGCGCAGCGGTTCTCCAAATGGATCACCTCTACCATCTACTTGGCCTACGAGTCGGCATCGCTGCCCCCTCCACCGCATGTCAGGGCGCACTCTACCAGAGCGGTTGCAACATCCACGGCCTTTCTGGAGGGCACACCGCTTGAGGACATCTGTAAGGCTGCCACCTGGTCCAGACCTTCTACATTTGTCCAGCACTACAGGGTGGACACCAGAGCCACTGCGGACGCCAGGCTTGGCCATGTCGTCCTCACTCGGGGGCTCCGGGCCCATCGTCCTTGACAGTTCACCCTGCCTGACCGTCATCATCTTCATCGTGGGATCATCTCATCCAACTGCCCACCGACCAAGTAAGTGTGAGCTTGCTAATCTCCCATGAGTGTGGATTCACAAACTATACGAAGGAGAAAGTTCGGTTTCACTTACCAGTGATAACTTTCGTTCTTCGAGTATATAGTTTGTGAATACACACTACCCACCCTGCCTCCCCTCTTGAGCTGCACGGATGAGATCAATTGGTTTATCCTGTGCTTGGCTTAAGTATGGAACTGAGGTAAGATGGCGCACGGGCGCCTCAGGGTGGGCGGTACGGTGGGCGGTCTTACCGCCAAAACTTTTGACCAATAGCTTTTCAAGCCTCCGATCGGCCGTTCTGCACAGGTGCATAACCCATGAGTGTGTATTCACAAACTATATACTCGAAGAACGAAAGTTATCACTGGTAAGTGAAACCGAACTTTATGTTTGTAGACGCTTGAGAAAGCTATTCGAAATGTCCCGCTACCGGAAGGGCATCGCCTACTTGTCTACAACTCTTTGAGGTTGCCCGCCGCACGAGAACCCGCCGATGATTTATTCGCATTTTGCCTCCTAACCGTGACACCATACAGTGCATTCAGTGACTTTGTGCTTTGTGCTACTCGCCATATTACTGGGACTTACATGGTATATTTCATTACATTATCCCTCATTATGCGAGCCACTGGATGATTCGTGATAATGCCCAAACATTCCAGCTTACACTTACGGAGGTTCTCAACTGTGTGCACCTATGTGTATGAGGTTTATCGTCTGTACAATTAGCTCTGTATATGCAGTTAACTTCGTTGCCTGGCTGCTGAGGATTTCGTTTAGAGTTATTTGAATTCTAATCTTATGAAGTGAATACACTGCATCGCTGTTTTTCGATACCTCATCACTGGACTAGCATACGAATGCTTTCGTGAATTAAAAAGATACATACAACTTTCACCTATCACTTGTCTTGGGTGTGTTATCGTTCTCCTTACAGATTTCTCATGAGGCATATAAGGTGTTCTGGTATTCCCATATCTTTAATTACTTGCCACATTTTGTTGTGGTCCACACAGTCAAAGGCCTTGGTGTAGTCAATGAAACAGAAATAGACTTGTTTCTGGTATTCCTTTGTTTTCTCCATGATCCAACGTATCTTGGCAATTTGATCTCTAGTTCCCCTACCTTTTTGGAACCCAGCTTGCACTTCAGGTAATTCCCTATCCATGTGCTGTTGAAGCCTATCATGTATTATTTTGAGCATGACCTTGCTAGCATGTGGAATGAGCACAATTGTTCGGTAATTTGAACATTCTTTTGCATTGCCCTTTTTTGGAATTGGAACGTATATTGATTTTTTTCCAATCCTGTGGCCATTGCTGTGTTTTCCAAATCTGCTGGAATATAGAATGCAGTTCTTTAATTCCATCATCTTTTAGGGCTTGGAATAATTCAGCTGGGATACCATCACCTCCACTGATTTTGTTATTTGGAGTGCTTTTTAGGGCCTTCCTAACTTCACTCTAGGATATCCGGCTCAAGTTCAATGTTCTCATCACTGTGATTATCAGAGGTATTGAGGTCCTTCTTGTAGAGTTCCTCTGTGTACACTCGCCATCTTTTCTTAATCTCTTCTGCATACACTAAATCCCTTCTGTTTTTGTCCCTTATCCTGGTCAATTTTTGCTTTAAATGTACCCTAAATTTCCCCATTTTTTAAAAAAAGATCTCTAGTCCTCCCTTTCTGTTGTTTTCCTCTATTTCTTTGCACTGTTCATTTAAGAAGGTTTCCTTATCTCTCCTTGCTTTTCTTTGAAAGTCCGTATTCAATTGATTGAATTTTTCTCTTTTGCCTTTGCCTTTTGCATTCCTTCTTTCCTCTGCTATTTTACTTACAGATAGGCTTTCATAACCCCAAGAGTTTAAAAATTCTCTTATAAAACTTGGAACAGCATGTTTCCCTGTTGCTCCCCCTATATTTTCCCTGGAACAGACAAACAAAGTCTGCAGCGTCTGTGTGTCCTACTAAATTGTTTCAGCTGATTCTCTTGACTTTTCCAAAGAGTACTAAAAGATGCTGCCCCAGCTGAAGGCTGAATCTCATGGCTGGCTAGAGTAAGGTCATGAGGAATGCACATGATCTGAAGTTGCACACTTTGGAGGAAGACATCAGGAAAGGAGCAGTAGATGTGGAGTAGATGTGAAAGGCACTGTTGTCTCCCACCAGCCCAATTCTGTGTGTCTGATTCCATGCATGCAAAAATGTCAGCATAGCTGTGGGCCCTGACTAGAAAAAAATTAAGTTCTGGAAGCTGAAAAAAACAACCTTTAGAGAGCATTTCCAGAAGTCAGAGGATGATTATGGCCATCTTGCCCTTCTCTGTATCCCTAGATAATACTGTGCAGAATAATAAATAATCTTAGAATAAATTGTGTAAATTGGGAAACTATGTGCAAAATCCTTTTGGGTCATCCAGCTGAGATGGGATTAAGAACTAGAATTTTGAAATGGCTCTTGTTCTTGGTAGATAGAACCCAGAAAACTGCTACAAGACAGTTGTTCCATCTTCTAGTTCAAGAGTTCTCGACCTTTTAAAGCTGGAGGCCAGGTCACGCTCCCTCAGACAGCTTTGGGGGCTGGACAGCCATTTTGCCCTTTCTCCACCACATGGCACATCCTGGTGTGTTGGGGGTGGTGATGGGCCACATGAAATGGTGCCACAGGGCGCATCCAGCCCACAGGCCGCAGGTCGAGAATCCCGTGGCAGATTTAGAGCCAAATTGGCAAATTGGAGGTGGGGGAGAATGAAATAATTATATTATTTATAATTCTGTTGCTGCTGCTGTTGCTGTTGTTGTTATACTCTGCCCTTGTAAACCAGATATACCTTAAAGCCTTAGTACTGTGTTTGTTTCCTATATATCATTCAGAGATTTATGTTAGAAGAATAGCATTAGCATGGAGATGACACCTAGTCCTACTTATCTTTAATTTCTGTCTGGGAAACCCTTGTACCTCTTGAATAATCAGATCTGAATATTGCTGGATCTGTTTTTACATGCCCACATGACATTATTTCATATTGGTTGTGTTTATATCATGCCATTGCTTTTTTCCTGTAGAAACTAGTGTTGAGAAGTATTACATGTTTGGGGAACAAATCCCAGAATCCTCCAGACAGTATCCTGGATTTTGGCAATTTTAGCCTGACAGTAACAATGACAACACTTCCAAGCTCTGGGAAAAGCTAAATCAGTTTCTGATCCTTTGTATTGTGATCACCAGATTAGGCTATAGTGAGGACCTGCTCTGGAAAGCCTCACAGAAGCTTCAGTAAGTAATTTGGAGAAGACCTGATAGATATGATCATATTTTAACATTTGCTCCCAGAATTTATGGTCAGAATTACGTTGACCTATGTGTTTATTTACTTACTTATAAATCTTCTACCCAACCTTTTGCAAAATGCTCAAAGTGGCTTACCATGAAAGAGTGGGAAAATTATGATAAAGCAATAAATATTATAAGCAGCAATTACAACAAAATTTATAATGAAAAACTAAATAGCAACAAAAGCAGCAACTAGCCACTTGTTACGAAGAAGTTCCAAAGAGCTGAACAAGGTAATATGAGAAGTACATGACCTACCTTGTCTCCAGGCTCATGCTGGCCATTTGGGACCAGGGACAAGTCCCAGTGTGCCCCAGTGACTGGTGCCCCCTAGAGGTGCGCAGAAGTATGTCACCTGGCAGCTACACTAGATTTCCACCACAGCCCCCCACCAATCCGGAACCTTCCAGGCAGTGGGGCACTGTCTCCATTAGGTGGGTATTGCCATGCACCAACCAGCCCCCCCACCATGGGTGGTTGGTGCACATTGGTTATTGCTGTGCACCAACCAATTCGACCCGGTCCTGCTGCTGCAGTCGCCGCCACCACCACAAGCTGCAAAGAAGCCCAGTGGGTCTTTCCCATCCACCGAGGCCATGGGGGAGTGGGGCTGGTTGGTGTACAGTGATATCCACCATGCACCAACCACCCCCACCCCCTCATGGCCTCGGTGGATGGAAAAGACCCACTGGGTTTCTTTGCGGCTTGCGGTGGTGGCAACAGCAGTCAGTGGCAGCACTGGGTTAGATTCTGAGGGAGAAGGCAGGGGGCAGGATTTGGAGGCCTCATCCCGGCAGCCATCCCAGCAGACAGGTTCTGCCATGTTTGAACCAAAGTGCCAAGGAGAAAGGGGGGGTTGGTGGGAGAGGCAGCTGAAGCAGATTAAAGGTCTCTCTCTCTCTGCCGGGCACTGCCTCTTCCTTCTTTCTGCCCCTCATCATTGGGGGGGGGGGGGAGGAAGACAAGGGAAGCACCTTTCTCTCCAGTTTCCCTCCATACATTAGCCTTCCCCTCAACGAGGAGGGCGAATGAGGCTCCTTTCATGTCCCCAAGATCTTTTCCCACCGAAGTGGGCCCTATTGATCTACTTGTAATGTCTTGCTTTCAAACAGCTAGGTTGGCAGGAGCTGGGACCCAAAATGGGTGCTCAATCCATGATGTCATGAAGTACCCCCCATAGGCGCCACCCCTCCTTCCCTGTCCAGTGTCCTTTTAGCATAGCCAGCATGCCCCTGCTTGTATCTCCCTTTGAGAACTTCAAAAAACACAGCAGCTTACCCCTATTCGAAGTGAACTGGAACTGTGGCATTGAGGGAAGGGGTGTTTAGCTAAGTTCTTCCCATAAATCGTTCAAAAGAGAAAACTCAAATCTGTAACATGCCCCAGAAGGCTCATATAAGAGGAGGTCATGCTTTAGTTATTTTGGTCCCAAGAATCTAAGTATCTAGAACAGAGGTAAGGAATCTGTGTTCCCCATCCTCCACAAATACAAGTAATGAGCCAATTCTCAACTGACCCAATTTTCACTAAACTGATAACATCTCAGGAGTTGTGCCATGTCAGCTGGCAAATGGGCTCATGTGATGGAATGCTCAATCTATTGCTGGCAAATAATAAGAAAACATAGATTGATAGAAAGAATAACACACAGACACAGACACACAGACACACACACACACACACACTTAATTTATTTGCAGATGACCCTTTGTAAACTATTAAAGACCTCTTAAAGACTATGGAGAATATCACGGTACATTTTAAAGATTATGGGGGGGGGAGAAATGGGATTACAAATATTTCGGGATAGAAATATTTAGAAATGATTTTATTTAATTGTGACAGGGATGGAAAAGATAAGATTAAAGAAAAATTTATTATTAAAATGAATTCAGGTAACAATTATTTAGGAATAAGTATTACTAAGAATTTGCAAGATTTAAAGAAAGCAAATTTTAATAAATTGAAACAGGAAGTGAGGGAAACATTAAGTAGTTATAGAAGATGAGGGCCATCATGGTTTGGGAGAATTGAGATATGTAAATGGAGTTTATACTCAAGATTAATTTTCTATTTTAGATGTTAGCAATAATGGTAACGGATGCAGAGTGAAAAGACTGGCAGAATATAATAAGTAAATTTTGTAGTTGGGATAAAAGACCAGGGATAAACAAAACATTATTGTATTTATCACAAAAGAAAGAGTTAGAAATTCTCAATATTAGATATCAATATATTGCTAATCAAATGCGAAGTATCAAAGTACGCCTATAAGACACAAAGAGCATTGTTATAAAACAATGTGAAGATGGTATTTAACACCAGTAAAAATAAATTGTTATAATCAGTGGTGGGCATCAGCAGGTTCGCACCAGTTCGCCAGAACCGGTAGCAAAAATTCTGGCTGGCCCTGCCCATCCAAGTTTTGAAATAAAGTAGTCCTAATTTGGGTGCAATGCAGGGCTTTCCCCCTGGCCATGCCCACCATACCATGCCCACAGTGTGGTAGAATTTTTTTTTGGAGCCCACCAATGGTTATAATTCAAAATATTCTGTAGTATGTTGCAGATGTAATCAGGATGTTGGTACCTATTTTCATTAATGGTGGAAATGTGAGGAGAATTTAAAAATTTGGAAATTGGTCTTTATTGAAATCAAGGAGATAATATCTATCAAATGTATGTCCAGAAATAGCATTGTTATCAAGTTTTGAAGATGTCAAATCAAAATGGCAAAAAAAATATAATTACACTTGTGATAACTTTAGCAAGATTAATTATAGCAAAAAATTTGAATATAAAATATGAACTTCAACTTATTGAATGGTATAAAAGTCTGGAATATATCTACAAATGAGGAATATTTGGGATTTAAGTTTTTTAAAAAAGGATTCTCAAGATAGAATAGTTTTAAAGATCTATTGGGAGATATTGTAGAATTGGTCCTATTGAAAAGGAAAGATCAAATGCCAGTGTACTAAATAACGTATTCTTGGAGATGAATGGGGTTCAGCAACTAAAAAAAAAATGCAGAAAGAAAGGAAGATATACTCTAAAGCATCCCAAAGATGGTGGTAGGTGCTATATTATGATATAATTCATTACATTTGGTTTTTGTGTATATTGATTTATGTTTCATGTCTCTCCTCCTTCTTCAAGTGCTGTATCCGATTCTGAATATTGGCGATCCTCATGGTGATCAGCCATGAAGACTGTCCTGAGAATATACAGGTAATGCAGTGGCCTTTCATCTGCCTTCTGCATTGCAGTGTTACACCCATACCACTGATCCAGTTCCACAAGTCACTTTCTGGTCCTGAGTCCTTTTGGCAAATAAAGTCCTCATTAGCATCAGGCCTTGTTGAAACCGCTGCCCTCCACCAAGATGGATTCAAGTGGGATTTAATCTACTTGGGGACCATCACCCTTCCCTGTGGACTTTGCCACCCAAGGCTGTTAGTCCTCAGGGTTGTCGGGCTAGTTAACCGCCACCTGATAATCAGCATTGAGTCACTGGCAGTATGGTCTACTGATCTACTCCATTAGCATAGCCGGATAACCTGGCCAGACTGGCTAAGAGTCTTAGAAATAAAATTTCAAAAGTAGTTCAATATGTAACACTTATGTGTATCAAACATTCCTGTCTCAATTCAAACCATAAATTTGGTTCCAGAACATTTCTTTGCCCTTCTGTCTGGCTTGAAAAGACATCAGTGTCTGAACACTGTGTTCCTGTCCAAACACCCATCTTCAGTAATTTGTGACTCAGGTTCCTTTGTTGAAGACACTACTAGTGTTAGTCATTCACAACAGTTGGGGCAGCCAAAAAACGAGTTACCCCTGAAACTTTTTTTTACTTGGGAACTAGTCCTTTGAGGTAGACACTTATGGGATGTAGGGATGACCCAGCCTTTGCCCCAAAAATACCCCAAGTCTTCCCCAAGAAATGCCCATAGCCCACAGCCCTTAACAGCTTCCAAAAGGGAGAGGCCAGGTCAGGCCGGCCGCGCGACCTGGGGTCGTATCAACAGGATACAACCACAACATCCAAGGATACTCCCTGGCAGAAATTTAGATAAGTGGGTCCTTATTGGACCCAGCAAGATAGCTCCCCTAGTCATCAATTCCTTATCTTCCCCACCAGACCATCTTTCATTACCCCACTCCACAAGCCCATGTTTGCCTTGTCTGCTAGTTGCCCTCTCTGGCACGTAGGTTTGCTAATCAATAACCAACATACACGGAACCCATTGTTCTAGCTATTTCTTTTAGCCTGTGATGGACGTGCGGTAGTTTTAGGATCGCACGATCCAAGGTATTTTGGGCAGTCAATAAAAGAGACCACTCAGCGCTCCTGGATGTCGCCTCCCTTGCATCTTGACCTGCATCTGTGTCTTTTTTCGTCCCCGCAAGCGGCCCCAATTGGCCACAACCCCTACAGTGTAAGTCACACCTCACCCCTGGAACCTTGAACAGGAGTAGTAGTAAGAGTAGTAGTAAGCTTTGTTGCCTTATTTTTTGCACTCACTTTACAGTTCAAATTTTTTCTCCTGAGGAGGACAATTTGACTCCCTCAGCCAGAATAACCAGTGGTTAAGGAATTCTGAAAACTGTAATTCAGAGAATAAGAAAGCCAAGTAAGGGTATAGCTCCTCCCCCTGCAGTGTGTGTGGTGTGTGCGTGTGGGTGCTGTTTCACTCACCTGTGGCTGGTCCTCAGAGTGAGCCCTCATTTCCTGCTGCAGTGCTTTCTCAGCATGGCAATGTGGCTGCCCTTTAGGCTGCCTAGAGGTTGCCTTCCAAAGAATTACCAGGCTCAGGAAACATTGAAGCAGCTTCCTCCTCTCCCAAAATGAATTCCTCACTCCTAATGGCAAATTCCAATTTTAAAGTTAAAGAGCTGTTGTGTTCTGTAAAGCTGTGCCTTTAACAAGGTACCTTAGCCATGTGTTAACAATGTAACCTTTCTGTGTGCAACATTATAACCTTCAGCTGTATCAATGTAAACCTGATAAGGGGACGCGAGCTAGTGACCACCAGATGGCAATAGCGAGCGTCCAGCTCTCATGGCTCAGATTCACCTGGATCAGCAGCGCGGGAAGATTCCCCGCCACCTCTTCACCTGGTCAAGAAGGGCGTGACCTTCTACGACGTCACGCAGGCAGCAACCAATAGTCTGTCGATGAGCCACATTCAAATGTATAGCCAGCTGTATATATTGAGCTACCCATCCGCCATTACCACATGTTCGTCCGGATCATCATGCAATAAACCTGTGTTAAGCCAACCCTTCGGCTGTTTCGTTGTCTTTGGTCCCTTACACCAAATTGGTGACGAAGGTGGGATGATGGCAGCCCACGGGACCAAGACATGCGCCGGTTTCGAAATCAGGAAACCGGGCAACTGGGAGATCTTCGAGATGGACTTCCAGGCAGCACTGATTGAGTCCGAAGTCACGGAAGAGGCTAAGAAAAGGGCCATCTTCACCAGGATGCTCGGACAAGAAACCAAAAGGACCTTGGTGGACCTGATCGCACCGAGGAGGGTGAGCGAATTCAAGGCCAAGGAACTCATGCAGATGCTGCGTGAGCACGTCCGGCCCGCCATGGCGATGTTTCCCGCTCGGAGTGCATTCTGGAGGCGAGTCCAAGCGCCCGGGGAGACGGTCGCCGCATTCGTGGCGGCCCTGCGGCTGGCGGCCGGCCCGTGCAAATGGGAGAATGCCGAAATCACCCTCCGGGACTGTGTGCTGTGCGGCCTGAACGACGCCGAAACCCAGCGCACATTAATGAACCAAGAACCGCCTCCCACGTTGCAGGAGGTCGTCAGAGCGGTACAGGCCGCGGAAGCTACAAAGGCTGGGGTCCAAGAACTCCAGGACTGGCGGCCGAAGTCGAGCAAGGCAGAGACTCCGGTGCAGGCGGCCCGGCGAGCTTCGAGGTCGTCCGCAGAGAGCAGCGACGATGAGGACGTCCGGAGGGTCCGGAAAGAGAGCCGGCGGTGCGACGGCTGTGGAGCGGCCCACGACCGCGTAAAGTGCCCGTTTCGGAAGGCCGAGTGCCACAACTGTGGCCGCCGTGGGCACATCGCCAAGGTGTGCAGGAAGAGGCGCGAGACCCGGAGAAGCTCAGCAGACCGTTCCGCGGGACAAGACCGCTCAACGAGACCCAAGGACGGCGCTCAGGCCACGCGGAAGCAGGACGGCATGGGCCGCATCTCCGACGGCAGCGAGGACGACACCCCAGTATTCAGCGTGTCCGTAGGACACCCCCGCTACTTTGTTGAGGTACTAGTCCAGGGGGTTCCCATTAGAATGGAAATTGACTCGGGGTCCTCATATTCAATCATTTCCCAGAGGGAGTTTTTGAGAATTGCCCCCCACAGGCGACCCAAGCTCAAAGCGTTGAGGTCCACACTACGGGACGTGCAAGGGAACAGCATTCCAGTGTTGGGGGTTGGGGAATTTCAGGTTAAATTCAAGAAGCACGCCGCGTCTCTCCCCCTAGTCGTGCTAAAAGGGGGAGATTGCAGTCTCCTCGGAACTCAATGGTTCCAGCCCCTGGGTTTGTTTATTGGGGGGGTGCACGCCGTTGGGATGCACGCCGTTGGGACTGATCCAATTCAGGAGGTGTGCGAGGCGCACCCCGAAGTTTTCAAAAAACGACTGGGGAAATTCAAGGGGCCCCCAGTGACATTCGACCTGGACCCGGAGGTCCGCCCAATTCGCCTTAAACCACGCCGGGTGCCGTTTGCACTTAAGGACAAGATAGAGGCGGAACTGGACAAATTGGTGGGCCAGGGAATCCTTGTGCCTGTTGATTCTGCGGAGTGGGAAACTCCAATTGTAACCGCACTAAAGGCCAATGGGGAGGTCCGCATATGCGCAGACTACAAGTGCACCATCAACAAGGCGATCCGCCCGAATGCATATCCGGTGCCGGTAGTCAGCCATCTGCTGGCCAGGTTACACGGGGGAAAGTGTTTCGCTAAGCTCGACTTAGCACAGGCCTACCAGCAGCTTACGGTGTCCCCTGCCGCAGCTGCTGCGCAGACCATAGTCACCCATAAGGGGGCGTTCCAGGTGACGCACCTCCAGTTCGGCGTAAATTCGGCGCCTGGAATTTTCCAGTCACTCGTGGAACGCCTCCTGAAGGGGCTGGAGGGGGTGTTGCCTTATTTTGATGACGTGTTAATAACGGGGGGGAGTCGGGTCGAATTGGCCAAGAGGTTGGGGAAGGTCCTGACAATATTCGAAAAAGCGGGGTTGAGACTGCGAAAGGACAAATGCGTCTTCTTCGCAACCGAGGTTGAGTTCCTAGGGTTTTGTGTGACTCCTGAGGGGATAAAACCATCCAAATCCAAGGTGGCCGCCATTAAGAAAGCCCCCCCCCCCGCCCCACCTCCAAGCCCGAGCTGCAGTCGTTCCTAGGGCTTCTCAACTTTTACCACTCCTTCCTCCCCCGGAAGGCAGCGGTGGCTGAACCACTACACAAACTGCTAAAAAAAGACCAGGCATGGAAGTGGGGCGATGACCAAGAAAGGGCATTTAGTGAGCTAAAAAGCCTCCTAGCGTCCGATGCCATACTGACCCATTTCAACCCCAAACGCCCGGTAGTTCTGACCTGTGATGCATCCCCGGTGGGGGTGGGGGCGGTGCTGTGCCACGTGCTGGAAGACGGAAGGGAGGCCCCGATAGCATTTTACTCCAGGTCCCTGTCCCAAGCGGAGAGAAACTACGCACAGACAGACAGGGAGGCACTAGCAATAGTTGCAGGGACGAAAAAATTTCACGATTTTCTGTATGGCCGCCCCTTCACCATTGTAACGGACCACAAGCCCCTGCTAGGCATTTTTACTGCAGATAAGCCCACCCCACAGATCCTGTCCCCGAGGATGCTCAGGTGGGCCATTTTTCTCAACGCGTACCAGCACGCGTTGGTCTACTGGCCCGGGAAAGAGATCAGCCATGCGGACGCTCTATCAAGGTCTCCCCTCCCCCTGACGCCCAGCCAGGTGAGCAAGGGGGAGCGGGACCATCAGGTTCTTATGATAGAGGTGCTGGATTCGCCCCCCGTAATACCCGCCGACATTGCCAAAGCGACAGAGAAGGACAAGACGTTAGCGGCAGTTAGCTCCTGGGTGCAGAAAGGGTGGCCGGTGTCCTCCCCAGCGGAGGAGTTCGCCCCATTTTTCAGGAAAAAGTTAGAGCTGTCCCTAGAGAGGGGATGCCTCTTGTGGGGGCAGCGGGTGGTGATTCCCACTTCCCTTCGGCCGCGGGTGCTCAAACTGCTGCACGTCAGCCACCCCGGCATCGTGCGATCCAAGGCGCTGGCCCGGAGTTACTTCTGGTGGCCCCAGCTGGACGCCGACATCGAGCACATGGTCGGCACTTGTGAAAGTTGCCAATGCTCCAGACCAGAGGAGGCCCGCCTTCCCCACAGGGAATGGGACTTGGCCAAGGGGCCGTGGTCCCGGGTGCACGTTGATTTCGCGGGCCGGTTCAGAGGCACCCTGTTTCTTCTTGTCGTGGACGCCTTCTCCAAGTGGTTGGAGGTTATCCCAGTCACGAGCACCTCCTCGGCCCAGACCATTAAGCATTTGCGGAGGCTCTTTTCCACGTTCGGCATACCCGACACGTTAATTAGCGACAACGCTAGTTGTTTCACGTCCTCCGAGTTTAGGGCATTCATGGAGATTAACGCCGTTCGGCATATCACCTCCGCCCCGTTTCACCCAGCCACCAATGGTCAAGTAGAGCGCCTCGTCCGCACCACGAAGGACGCGTTGTGGCGCATGGGCCCCGGGGACCTGAACCTACAAGTGTGTCAGTTTCTGCTAGGGTACAGGGTGACCCCGTTGGCGTCAGGATACTCCCCCGCAGAGCTCTTAATGCGTAGGAAACTGACCACCATCCTTACTAGGCTAGACCCCACGAGGGTAGAGGACAAAGGAAGGAACATTGGGCTAGAGGCCACAAAGAGTTTCAGTGTAGGCGCCCCCGTGCATTGCAGGAATTAAGCCAGCACGGGCCCAGCCTGGGTACCGGGCGTAGTTGTGGAGCAAACCGGCCCCGTGTCGTACCGCGTGGAAACCAGCACAGGGCTCCTATGGAGGCGGCACGCGGACCAGCTCCGACGCAGGGTCTCCGATGAGCAGGGCACAGACCAAACAGAGAAAAAATCAGCGTTAGGGTTCTCCCCCACCCGTTCAGCCCAAGGGGGAGGGAAAGGGGGCCGCGGGTCCCCACCAAGGGGGGAGGAGGATGTTCTCGTAGATATCCTAGGGGATCTTTCTGAGGAGGAGGAACCCGACCCCATACATATCTCGCGGAATTCCCCCACAAATGCGGATACCCCAACTGAGTTAGAATTTGATTTTCAGAACCGGGGGAGTTTTTCGGAGTGGTCCCCCACCCGTCCAAGCGAGAAGAGGGGTTTTTCGTTAGCCCCGATTGCCCCCGGTCTGCCCACAATGGAGTTCTTCCCTTCCCCTAAGGCCGCCAAACCGCGGCAAGCCACTAACGAGTCTCCCTCTCCCATTACAGGACAAGGGACCAGGGAACAAAGAAGCAGTAGCGCCCCCGGGGGGGGTCAGCCCTCATCACGGCCCAAACGCACATGCAATAAGCCATCTTGGCTGAGAGACTTCGTCTCATCCTAGGGGGGAGGGATGTTGTGTTCTGTAAAGCTGTGCCTTTAACAAGGTACCTTAGCCATGTGTTAACAATGTAACCTTTCTGTGTGCAACATTATAACCTTCAGCTGTATCAATGTAAACCTGATAAGGGGACGCGAGCTAGTGACCACCAGATGGCAATAGCGAGCGTCCAGCTCTCATGGCTCAGATTCACCTGGATCAGCAGCGCGGGAAGATTCCCCGCCACCTCTTCACCTGGTCAAGAAGGGCGTGACCTTCTACGACGTCATGCAGGCAGCAACCAATAGTCTGTCGACGAGCCACATTCAAATGTATAGCCAGCTGTATATATTGAGCTACCCATCCGCCATTACCACATGTTCCTCCGGATCATCATGCAATAAACCTGTGTTAAGCCAACCCTTCGGCTGTTTCGTTGTCTTTGGTCCCTTACACCAAAAGAGCATATTTTGTTCCTTCAGATGCTCTTTGTCACTGATAGTACATGCATTCAGGAACTAAATCTTAGTTACATAAAATCCAATATGAAGTATGCCTAGGGGTGCTTCTAAACAGCTACTTCAGCAGACAGTGTTGGGGGCAGTGGTGGGCTCCATTTTTTTTTACTACCACACTGTGGGCGAGGTATGGTGGGCGTGGCCACGTGGAAAGCACTGCATTGCACCTGAATTAGGACTACTTTATTTCAAAACTTGGATGGACGGGGCCAGCCAGGATTTCTGCTACCCGTTCTAGCGAACTGGTGCGTACCTGCTGATGCCCACCACTGGTTGGGGGCTAAATGGGAAGTGAATGTAGGAGGCTGCATAAGACTTTTTTTGGACTTTTTAATATATCTAGTCTAGGAATTTCATGAGCAGCAGTTGTCTGGGGTCTCAGGGAAAGCTCTCCCATGGCATTTTGCCACCTTGTTGTTGTTGTTGTTGTTGTTGTTGTTGTTGTTGTTGTTGTTGTTGTTGTTGTTGTTGTTGTTCTTCTTCTTCTTCTTCTTCTTCTACTACTACTACTACTACTACTATATCGGATTTTGAATACTGGCTGTTCTCCTGGTGATCAGTCATGAAGAATAAGATTGTTCTGAGAATATAATGTAGTGGCCTTCCATTTTCCTTTCACATCGTACCATCACCCCCGTACCACTGATCCAGTCCCACGAGACACTTTCTGGTCACGAGCCCTTTTGACATGCTATCAATTAGGAGCCATATGCCAGAAAATATCAGGTTACAGGAGGGAAAAAAACATGACAGGAAAAAGAACAGTGCTGGTCTTTTCTTTGCTCCATTTCCTTGATTGTGGTGCCATCTAGTGACCATTTGTTTATAAAGCTTTCATCTCCAAAGCTCATCCTCAGCAAAATATAGTAATTGCTGCTGATTTGAATTTAAGTTTTGTTTCGTTTCTTTGTTCATGAGGCATTGTCAACAAGACTGGGCTTTTCTTTTCAGTAATTTGTATGTTCAGGTAGCCCACTACATTTCACAAGTCTCAAAAATAGGCACAGTAAACTGTAAGACATGTATGCCTTTATCCTGTGGAGTTGCCTAGCCCGAGAGTATTGTAGCAAGTATGTCCAGGTTATCCTGCTATGGTGAAAGAGTAAACCATACTGCCAGTGACCCAATGCTGATCGTCAGGCAGTGGTTAACCAGACTAACAACCCTGAGGGCTAACGGCCTTTGGTGTGGTGAAGTCCACAGAAAAATTGTGATGGTCCCCAAATGGATTAAATCCCACATGAATCCATCTTGATGGACTGGATCAGTGGTATGAGTGTGACACTGTGATGTGGAAGGCAAATGGAAGGCCATTGCATTATATTGTTCCCTGGGCAATCTTCATAGCTGATTGCCATGGTGATAGCCAATATTCGGAATCAGATATGGCATGACGAAGAAGAAGAAGAAGAAGAAGAAGAAGAAGAAGAAGAAGAAGAAGAAGAAGAAGAAGAAGAAGAAGAAGAAGAAGAGTATTGTAATAATTTTTTATATGATTTCCTAGAAAATTTTCAGCTTTTTAGCTTATAAAGTGATTTACACATTTGTAACTTTTTGTGTGTCACAACTGATCCTAAACCACATAATTAATACTTATAGGATGCAGTGATGTGGTAGCCGATAAGGGCAATAATTATTGTCTTTGGCAATGAAGAGCTAATTCAATTTAAAGATGAAGCCATTTGTTGATGTGCCATTTGTGTGGATGAAGAACATGATAAACATGTAAGCACTCCAGGCTATCTTAAGTACCACATCACCCATATGAACCTCTTTGGCCTTTAAGATCTTCTAGCGGGAATCCTTTCTTAAATCCCATTTACCGAGGACGTAAGGGAGAACCTTCTTGGTGGCTGCCCCTGGGCTTGGGAATGCAGTGCCATAAGAAGGCAGGTTGCATCTTCTCTCTCTCCTCCCGCCATTCTCAGGAAAAGCTCTTTTTCAGACAAGCTTTTATGCAAAAGTTGGGGGTTTAAGAATGCTGGGTTTATTGAATTCAGGGATTAAAAATGTTTTTAAAATTGTTTTAAATGGTTTTAAATGGTGGCTTTAAATGTTATTACATATTTAATCGTTTTATATTCATTTCGTATGGTGTTTGTAATAGTGATTATTGTGCTGTTTTAACTACCTGTGATGTTGACTCCGTTTAGGGCAGGGATTCTCAGCCTGTGGCCCACAGGCCACATGCGGCCCACAACACCTTTTCATGTGGGCCCCCACCACCTCCAACACACCAGGAAATGCCATGTGGGAGAGGAAGGGTAAAATGGCCATCCGGCCCCCGAAGCTGTCTTAGGGAGCGTGACCCAGGCCCCAGCATAAAAAGGTTGAGAACTACTGGTTTAGGAAGAGTGTCAGTAGATAAGTAATACTGTACATACGTACATAAGGAGGCTGTTTCATTTGTCTTTTTATTCCTGTTCTCTATTTTATTGTATTGGTTGACTCCTCCTGAGATTAAGACTAGGCTTCGTTCATTTTTTATTTTATTTTTTTGTTATTGTACACAGTGTTTGTGTTCATCTATGGTTTATAAAGAATAAATTACTAAAATGTTACAGGTGAATAACAAAAATGCTACACAAATTCTAAGCCTCAAAATTACACCTACTATACCCGTTACAGTATTTGACACCAGCACTCTATTTGATGGAGTCTGCAACCATGCCAAATTTCAAACCAATCTGAGAATGCTGCTGTTGTGGTACTAAATTGATACATTTATGCCTTTTACGCCTGTTCTGGAAAATTATATATTTCTGTAGAAATGGAGTAAAAACTAATGGTGTACTGTACATTATTCAAATTTGTCCAAAGAAAGGTGCCTTTGATTGCTTTGGACACATATGGGAGACATTCAAACGATACCAAGGTTTTACTACTCCTTTAAAGCTTATGTCACCAGCTATTGGAAAGGCTAAAGATAGCAAGATTGATTTCATTCTGTTTTGATTCAGAATGTAGGGCATTTAATACGCAGTTGCCAGAGTATGGCAAATCACATGAAATTTTTAAATGTTACTCGACAACTGCTCCTCTGCCACCATGGTAACTCATTAACATTGCATCTTGCTTTATGTGTGTGCGTATGCGCTTACCTTTTTACACAGATAATTAAAAAAGAAGGGAAGATAACAAACAGCAAGCAATTAAACAATGTCACTTGTGTTTCCTTATTGTGATGCAGGAGACAGGCAGAACGTTTTTTGCTTTTATTCTTGAGAGTGTGAGGATTTTTTGAACAGTAGACCACATCTGGCTCAATTATATGTCCTGCAGCATGACCTCACAGTAAAAGAGTAAACCTGTCCTTCAAGGTGTTGAACCATGCTGCCTACTTTGCACTTTTGTGAATGTATGTTTTGTTGGGCATCTTTTCCCAAAACAAGCCAGTTTCATCACAGTTGAAGACTTGTTTTGAGCGGTAGATCAACTTCTCAGATTCTGCTAGATCAATTTAGATTCTGCTAGAAGTATGGCACCACCTTCAACACTATCAGATACAGTCTCTCTGGCAATTTTTATATTTAAAAAAAATTATGCCTGTTGCTGAATTTGTGCAGCCACCCCTTTCTTGCTGAAAATGATTTGGTGTCATTCTCTTTTGTAGATCCTTTTTTAATATCTTCATATAGGTTTAATGCCTTACTGTATGCCATAAAACTTTATCACTCACAGGCATACATTTCCTAGTCATATGTTTGACTCACAGATTTAGTTCTTTTTCCAACTTAACCAACACCTTTTCATGCACTGTACACGTAACTTTGGTGCACAGCAAAATCAGATTGATTTTCTTTCATTTTTTTAGTAAAGGTAAAGGGTTCAGTGCTCATATCTGTTTATAGCCAAAGAGCCAACACTGTCAGCATCTGCAGACGTTTCCGTGGACATGTGGCAGGCATGCCTCAACACCGGAGTGCATGGAACCCTGTTTACCTTCCCACCAGAGTCATACCTATTTATCTACTTGCAATTTCTTGCTTTCGAACTGCTAGTTTGGCAGGAGCTGGGACAGATGATGGAAGCTCATTTTTTTACAGCCTCACAAATGGAAGAGTTATTTTTGCCATACTTTTTAGCAACTGCAACATATGATTTCTCCCCTTTTTGGATCAAGTCAAGGATTTGCACTTTATCACGATTGGTAAGCACTTCACAGCTTCTTTTAGACATTGATGAACTGCCAGCCTCACTACTTATGAGCTTTGAGGCCATTATTAAGCAAAACTAAGTGTTGCCTCATGTACTGTATAGTAGTATGCAACGTGATAACATTGCAACAAAGATGGACAGCCGTAATACTCTGCACTGTATAGCACTGTAAAGCAGGCTCAGATGACTCTCATAATATACGTAATGAGTGCAACAGGTTGGGAACTTTTCACTGTGCCCTTCAGAATGGCACATATTCTCAAAATAAATGTTTTTTTTTATTTCAACTTGCTCACCATTTTGAGTAACAAAGTTGTATTTTCCTGGAATGAGGCCTGGTGGTGCAGTAGTTAAACTGCTGTATTGCAACAAAAAGGACGTGAGTTCGATCCTGACCAGGGATCAAGTTTGACAGCCTTCCATCCTTCCGAGGTTAGGAAAATGAATCCGCAGCCTGTTGGGGGCAAAATGTTCATTAACTTGTGAACTGCCCAGAGAGTGCATTAAATTTACATAAGTGTTGCCTTGTCATGGGCCACCATAAACCATGGGAAAATAAAACAGAAGAAATGGAGCCTGTGGATCCATGGTGCCTACTGTACTTGTAACATGCTATGTCCTAGCTCTGGTTTTGGAATGTGAATTCAGAAAGTCAGATTGTCTATTTCTACAAGGAATGGTGACCACGAGGGAGAGTCAGAGGGCGGCTGCGGTTCCTTCCTTGTCCCCTTTCTTCTGTTACATTTTCTACTCCTACTCAAAATTACTGCATCCAAAATCTTGCCCTCAGAATCTTTCACAGCTGCTTCAGAGGGCTAAAAAAGAGCTTTACTCAATAATGTTGAGTACATTTGAGGCAGATTCTATCTGAGGTAACTTTGTGGATGACTGCTGAAGTTGTGTAGGCCTGGTGCTGAACTGCCCCATGTAGAAACTTGAACTGTTTTGGACTTGGTTGTTTTATGACACCCTGTAGGTGGTTAAGAACGTTCCTCTTGAAACAGTTGGTGCTTAGATGACAAGGCAGGAAAATTTCAATGGCAGTGGAATTGTTGAAAACCACCAGGGTCACTACAAAGTTTAATATTACTGAAGTACTTTCAGTCAATAGGGTTCTCTTGGCAAGATTTATGGCGTGGTTGCCGGTGTCTGCGCCATTTTTCTCTCCTCATACATTTTATCACAGTTTTTAAAGTTTAAAAACATTTAAGACAACATATTATCATGCATATTATCACACTTTAAAGCACAGTCTCTATGTCAATTGCTATATTAAGTCATTTTAAAGTCTTTATGTGAGTTACTATATTAAGTCATCAACATTTCTGCATATTTAACTACTTATCCTTTGTATGGGGCTCTGAGTCTCACCCCCTGGTTTAACTCCTTTGCCTTCTTCCCTTCTGCCAATTGGACCTCTCCTTCGGCGCTTGGTTGTTTTCAGGGCTTGGAAAAGGCTCTCGTCGGGGCGACTGGCTGGCCTCTCCCCGCCCGGCTGGTCTTCCTCCTCCCTTGCCGGCCCGGCTGGAGATGGTGGGGACCGGCTCGGAAGGGCTCGCGTTGGGGCGACTGGCTGGCCTCTCCCCGCCCGGCTGGTCTTCCTCCTCCCTTGCCGGCCTGGCTGGAGATGGTGGGGACCGGCTCGGAAGGGCTCGCGTTGGGGCGACTGGCTGGCCTCTCCCCGCCCGGCTGGTCTTCCTCCTCCCTTGCCGGCCCGGCTGGAGATGGTGGGGACCGGCTCGGAAGGGCTCGCGTTGGGGCGACTGGCTGGCCTCTCCCCGCCCGGCTGGTCTTCCTCCTCCCTTGCCGGCCCGGCTGGAGATGGTGGGGACCGGCTCGGAAGGGCTCGCGTTGGGGCGGCTGACTGGCCTCTCCCCGCCCGGCTGGTCTTCCTCCTCCCTTGCCGGCCCGGCTGGAGATGGTGGGGACCGGCTCGGAAGGGCTCGCGTTGGGGCGACTGGCTTGCCTCTCCCCGCCCGGCTGGTCTTCCTCCTCCCTTGCCGGCCCGG
This sequence comes from Bradypodion pumilum, assembly GCA_035047305.1. Taxonomy (NCBI): domain Eukaryota; kingdom Metazoa; phylum Chordata; class Lepidosauria; order Squamata; family Chamaeleonidae; genus Bradypodion; species Bradypodion pumilum. The sequence goes on from JAWDJD010000002.1 coordinate 346,937,932, forward strand.
CTGGAGATGGTGGGGACCGGCTCGGAAGGGCTCGCGTTGGGGCGGCTGGCTTGCCTCTCCCCGCCCGGCTGGTCTTCCTCCTCCCTTGCCGGCCCGGCTGGAGATGGTGGGGACCGGCTCGGAAGGGCTCGCGTTGGGGCGGCTGGCTGGCCTCTCCCCACCTCAGAGGGGAGAAAGGGGAGGGACAGGAAGGAGGGAGGAGGAATGCAATGTTGTAAGGAGCAATACTGCATAGGGACATGGAATGTGAGATCAATGAACCAAGGTAAACTGGAAGTGGTAAAAAATGAGATGGAAAGAATAAGCATTGACATCTTGGGCATCAGTGAGCTCAAATGGACAGGGATGGGTGAATTCAGCTCTGGAAACCATCATATCTACTACTGTGGACAAGAAAACCTTAGAAGGCATGGAGTAGCCATAATTGTCAATAAGAGAGTAAGAAAAGCAGTAATGGGATATAACCTCAAAAATGACAGAATGATGTCAGTCAGAATTCAAGGCAAACCTTTCAATATCACCGTAATCCAAGTCTATGCACCAACCACTAGTGCAGATGAAGCCACAGTGGACCAGTTCTATGAGGACCTAGAACACCTCATAGAACAGACACCAAGAAATGATGTCCAAATTATATTAGGAGACTGGAATGCCAAAGTAGGAAATCAAAAAGTGGAGGGAATAACAGGCAAGTTTGGTCTTGGAGTACAGAACGAAGCAGGGCAAAGATTGATAGAGTTCTGCCAAGAGAACGCACTGGTCATAGCAAACACTCTCTTCCAGCAACACAAGAGGCGACTTTACACATGGACATCACCAGATGGCCAACACCGAAACCAAATTGACTACATACTCTGCAGCCAAAGATGGAGAACCTCCATACAATCAGCAAAAACAAGACCTGGAGCAGACTGTGGCTCAGATCACAACCTACTGATCGCAAAATTCAGGTTAAGACTAAAGAAAATAGGGAAAACAAGAAGACCAGACAGATATCACCTAGACAGCATCCCTAAAGAATACACGGTGGAGGTGATGAACAGATATAATGGCCTGGACGCAATAGACAGAGTGCCAGAAGAATTATGGACAGAGATAAAGGACATCATGCAGGAAGCAGCAAAGAAAACCATACCAAAAGAAAAGAAGCGTAAGAAAGCAAAATGGTTGTCTGATGAGGCTCTTAAAATAGCAGAGGAAAGAAGGAAGGCGAAAGTCAAAAGAGAAAGGAAAAAATACAATCTTCTGAACACAGAATTTCAAAGAAAAGCAAGGAGAGATAAGGAAAACTACCTAAAAGAACAGTGCAAAGAAATGGAGGAAAACAACAAAAGAGGCAGGACTAGAGATCTCTTCAGAAAAATCGGGGAAATAAAGGGAACATTCAAAGCAAAAATGACCATGATAAGGGACAAAGACGGAAAAGAGATAGCTGATGCAGAAGAGATAAAGAAAAGATGGAAAGAGTACACAGAGGAACTCTACAAAAAGGACCTCAACACTCCTGATAACCACAATGATGAAAAAACTGAACTCGAGCCAGACATCCTGGAGAGCGAAGTTATAAAGGCCCTAAAGAGCACTGCAAACAACAAAGCTAGTGGATATGATGGTATCCCAGTCGAATTTTTCAAAGCGCTAAAAGATGATGGCGTCAAATTACTGCACTCAATATGCCAGCAAATCTGGAAAACAAAACAGTGGCCACAGGATTGGAAAAGATCAGTATACGTCCCAATCCCAAAAAAGGGCAACGCCAAAGAATGCTCAAATTACCGAACAATTGCACTCATCCCACACGCCAGCAAGGTGATGCTCAAGATAATACAGGACAGACTTCAGCAACATGTGGAGAGAGAACTACCAGAGGTGCAGGCCGGTTTCAGAAGAGGCAGGGGGACTAGAGACCACATTGCCAACATACGTTGGATCATGGAGAAAACAAAGGAATACCAGAAACAAGTTTACTTTTGTTTCATTGATTACACTAAGGCATTTGACTGTGTGGACCACAACAAGATGTGGCAAGTAATTAAAGAGATGGGAATACCAGAGCACATCATATGCCTCCTGAGAAATCTGTACATGAACCAAGAAGCAACAGTTAGGACAGAACACGGAATGACAGAGTGGTTTGGAATAGGAAAAGGAGTAAGACAAGGCTGCATTTTATCACCCTGCTTATTTAATCTATACACAGAGCACATAATGCGAAATGCAGGGATGGAGGAATCACAATATGGGATTAAAATTGCTGGGAGAAACATAAACAATCTGAGATATGCAGACGATACCACCCTAATGGCAGAAAGTGAGGAAGACCTAAAGAACCTCTTGATTGGGCTGAAGGAGGAGAGTGCAAAAGCTGGTTTGAGACTCAATATCAAGAAAACCAAGGTAATGGCAACAGGCCCAATCAGTTCCTGGAAAATAGATGGGGAAGAAGTAGAAGCAGTGACAGATTTTACTTTCCTGGGATCAAAGATTACGGCAGATGGGGATTGCAGCCATGAAATAAAAAGGCGACTGATTCTTGGGAGACAAGCCATGAGAAACCTGGGGAACATAGTGAAAAGCAGAGACATCACATTGCAAACAAAAATTAGAATAGTCAAAGCAATGGTATTCCCAGTGGTAATGTACGGATGTGAGAGCTGGACAATTAGGAAAGCTGAACGCAGAAGAATAGATGCCTTTGAAATGTGGTGTTGGAGGAGAGTTTTGAGAGTACCCTGGACAGCGAGGAGAACAAATAGGTCAATCTTAGAAGAAATCAACACTGACTGCTCATTGGAAGGGCTAATAGTAAAGACGAAGCTAAAGTATTTTGGACATCAAATGAGAAGGGAGGATTCACTTGAGAAGGCCCTGATGTTGGGAAAGGTGGAGGGCAAAAGAAGAAGGGGGAGGCCAAAGATGAGATGGCTAGATGGTATTGTAGACACAATGGGCACAGAACTGGGAGTGCTGAGGGGGATGGTGGAGGACAGAGGTGCCTGGAGAACAATGGTCCATAGGGTCGCAAAGGGTCGGAACCGACTGTGCGACTGAACAACAACAACTTTCAGTAGTTCCCTCATACCTGAGTATACAGACATGCTAGTGGTCTCCATGACTCCATTACAGTGCGATGGCTGAGATCATATAAGGATTCCTAGCATCATCTAGAGACTCAGAAGACAGCATAAACATTATTATTATTATTTTTTGCCTGGAGCCAATTCTTCCTGAGTTTGACTTTTTTTACCTAGCATCATTTCACTTAGCTATGCTTCTAGGGGAAGATGTGAAATGGAGAGACCAGCCTAGTTATGCCCTGGCATAGACTTAGGCATTGTGTGCAAGAAAGGTTATGTTGCACACAGACAGGAGTTGAACTCAAGAGTTTGCACCGGTTTATGGCATTCATTTGGTCATAATGAAAGCATTACCAAAGACAAGTTATACTTGTCTTTTTTTTAATTAAAAAAACCTCTTGCTTCCTTTAATTAACTTACAAGGGCCAGAACTCTATTGGATTTGGTAGTGTAAGTATAATTGCATAAAATCACGGTAACAAACTGACACTAATTAACAATTGCTATTCATGTTCCTGGTCATGTGTTTTGCTGCATACTTGTCAAGTGACCAAGAATGTGAGGGACAGCTTGTTAATCAGCAATTTGCCACCATGCTTTATTATGCAATTATACCTACCTGATGTAATAGAATCCTGGTCAAGAGACTGGCTGTGAAAGACAGTACACAGCACTAGCCATCAGGTGGCGCCTGTGCCCAATTAACCTTTCATAGGATCAGATACATACAGTACAGTACTGTATCTAAAACCAGCTTGATAGGAGAGAACTGCTTTATATTTTTAAATAGTTTCTACATTTTGCCAGCCTCTGCATTTTTCAACAGCAACAGGCTGCAGCATTAATTAATGAAGCTAAGGTGAATGAAGGAATGAATTAATCTCAGCTTAAAGGTAAAGGTTTCCCTTGCTCGAAAGCCAGTCGTATCCGACTCTAGGGTTCAGTGCTCATCTCTGTTTCAAAGCCGAAGAGCCAGCGCTGTCTGCTTCTGCAGACGTTTCCATGGTCATGTGGCAGGCATGACTAGACACCGGAGCGCATGGAAGGCTGTTACCTTCCCACCAAAGTGGTCCCTATTTATGTACTTGAAATTTCTTGCTTTCGAACTGCTAGGTTGGCAGGAGCTGGGACAAAGACGGGAGCTCATTCCGTCCTGCAGTACTCAGGAATCGAACTACTGACCTCCCACCTTCCAGTCATTGTCTTAGCCACTTGAACCACTGCAGTCCCAGCATATTAGCACACATTAATCTCAGCTTAATGTGTGCTAATATGCTGTCCATAAGGAATTCACTATTTGTGGTTTCAGCAAGATATAAAATGACCATGTTAACAAGATTCAGGATTCTGCCTTCAATTATAACATTTTATGCTAATGCATCTTTGTTTCTCCTGTCAAAAAAGGTGTCGTTAGGTAATAATGTACCTAGTGCAAAGAAATACATTCTGGAAGAAAATAATTCACTGTAGTGTCCAGGAATTGTCTGCAAGTTTTTGTTTTTTTAAAAAAGATTTTCTTCCATGTGTTGCTAAAAAGGGCATGGAAACCAAAACAGTACAGTGGATAGAGTGACAGACATAGAGCTCAGGAGATCTGGATTCAAATCCTCCTGGGCCATGAAAGCATATTGGTGGATGTCACTGGTAAATCTGCCCCTTGATATCACAAATACCTGGAAAATCTTACTAGCATCATATGAGAGTGTTTGTGTTATTTGATCTGTCCATTGGTAAATGGATGAGAAAGAGACTGTTGATCTAGACATTGCTGTCAAAGCATTACATTCTATGGTTTTCTAAAAAACAACAACAACCTCCCCAATTTATGGTGGCTTTTAAATAACAGGCCACCATCATCTGTAATTGGTTGTTGCACTTCCCTCCATTGTCACTATGGCTGCTTATTTAATTGTTTCTCTGCAGGCATGGCACAGCATTTTTGAACTAATGGTTTAAAACTTTGGCTTCTGCTGCCTGCTGGCAGTCAATTGCACAAATTGATTTTTTAAAGGTAAAAACAAAGAAAATGAAAAACCAGCTGTGCTGTACAATGAGGGGGAGTAATTATAGAACTTGATGGGAGGGGACAGAATTTGACTTATTAAAGGGATAATTCAGAAAGGCTTTGGCCAGGAGTGGGGAAAACTAACTAATGAAAATGCTCAGAGCCAAGAATCAGAATCTACTTCAAAAGAAAGGTCTAAAAGGTTTAAAAGGCTGGTCGACAAGTAACAGTACAAAATACATTTCTTAGTCAGCACACCTCAGAATCCCATTTTTTGGGGGGGGGGGGGAGAGAACTCCAAACGTATTGGGGGATGAGCTTTGTAGAACTGTATTGGAAGATGAAGTACTAAATCACAGACTGTATGAGTCTCCTTAATCCAGGCTTCCAGAGATGATTGATGAATAGCAATGCCTTGGCTCCACTCACTGTGATGGAAGGAACCAAAGGAAAAAAATGATAGATGCAAACTAAAAAGTCCAGCGTATGCATCCTGCATGTTACCTATTGCACAAACTGAGTAATCTCCTCCTCCTCTTCCACTTCTTTTACCACTTTGGGTGCTGAAGGAGATACAGGGCACTTCTAGTGGCCTGCACCGACATTATTTGGTGTTCTTGTAATATCTCTCTGATGTTATCTCTCCATCTTCCTCTGGGCACTGCCTCATACATACATTTGTGACTGAACAACAACAATAAATGTATGGTATGGCATCCCAAAACATTCTCTTCAACTGGGCATACCACTTTATTTGTTGTTGCTGTGTATAGTTTAAAACTGATTCTATTCCAATTCTTTCCCTTATAATATCATTCCTGATTGTATCCCTTCAAGTCACTCCAACAGCCTTCCTCAGACATCTCATTTCCATGGTGACCACCTTTCATTTATGTTTTGCTCGAAGTGTCCATGTTTGGCACTGGTAACATACAGTGGGAATGAATATGCTTTGTATGAGGTGTTTCTTTGTGCTAGTTGGTATTGTTTTATGTTATAAGAGTGGAGCTAACTGTCCCGACATTTGGGTTGCCTTACTATAGCGTAAGTTAATTTCTTTGTCCAATTTGAACTTGTTTAATACTTGTTCCTCTATTACAATATTTAAGGGATATCGTTTCCTTCCAATTGCCATTACCTCAGTCTTCTCTTTACTGATTTTCATAGTATTTATCTTGCATTGTTGGTTCATGGACATAAATTGTTATTATAATTCTTTAGCTGGAATTGCTATCAATATTTGATCATCCACCCAGGAAAGTTCCTTTTTCACAATGGGCAGCTAGTTTTATTGGCATCTGGGTTGGCTAAAACTCGGGTCTCTTATTCAAGTGGGAAAGACAGTCACATTACCTGTTTGTTTAAAATTCCTTGCCTGGAAGCCATGTGGGAAGGCTGCGCATGAACTGGGTGTCTTATGAGGCAGAGGGGTTGGAGGGGACGGACATGGACGAGCATTTCTCAGGGCAGTTTTAAGATGCACGCTTGGCAGTCTGGATTTTTAAAAATCCTCCCGGCCGACCTTGGGAACTGGAGACGCAGATGACAGATGTCACCTGTGGCTGAGTTTATTTTCTTTTAGTATTCTGAGCATCCCTCCTTTCCTGGTCCTAAGGTCTGTAATGCATTGTGGGGTTAGAGGGTTGTGGCCTTCCCCTCTCCTATTCCTACTGGACTTGCTATTGTGCGGGGTGGGGGGATTCTTATAGTGTTTCTATAGTGTTTTGGTGTTTATATTATTTTTATGCTCATTTGGTACTTTAACTGTACTTGTATAAGCTAGTTTGATTTTGTTGGGTGGTTTTTTTTTGACAATGCTACTGGGTAATATTGCATCTATATTATTAATAACTGTGATATGTTATTTTGTTATTGTTTCTTAGGTTTTTTCTGATATTTTGATATGCTGTTTTATATTTGAACTGTATTAAATTGCATTTTTGAATTTACTATATGATATGCTTTCTATATTTTGGTTTTTGTTATATTGTATATTTAATTGTGTTGGACGCCGCCCTGAGTCATCCTACAAACTCATTGGGCGGGGTACAAATTAAAAATCTAATATAGATTAAAATATAATTTAATCTAATCTAATCAACAAAAAGTAATTAATTGATATTGTTTCCATTCATGGGTTTACCATTTTTGCTTATGCTGTCTATGTAGGTGATAAATAATAATGGTGACAGTACGCATCCCTGCCTCACTCCATGTTACTGCGAGGTTTCCCTTGCTCGAAAGCTAGTCGTATTCAACTCTAGGGTTCAGTGCTGATCTCTGTTTCAAAGCTGAAGAGCCAGCGCTGTCTGCTTCTGCAGACGTTTCCGTGGTCATGTGGCAGGCATGACTAGACACCAGAGCGCACAGAACGCTGTTACCTTCCCACCAAAGTGGCAATTTCTTGCTTTCAAACTGCTAGGATGGCAAGAGCTGGGACAAAGACGGGCACTCATTCTGTCCTGCAGTACTCGGGAATCAAACTGCTGACCTTCTGCCTCCCAGTCAGTGTCTTAGCCACTTGAACCACTGCAGCCCCCCTGTTACTGTGAAGGGCTCCAATATTCCTTGATTTGTTCTAACTACACTTCTAATCTAATCCATTGTTAATATCTATGTCTGAATGTAACAAGAAGCCTACTCCTACTCCATTTTTGGCTGTGATCCCTCCTGAGTAAATAAACAAGTATCCTTTATGAACTTCCTCACTCCCATGTCCATTGCATCTTATATTGGTTAGACCCATTAACTTAATCCTTCTTCTTTCCATGATTTCTACAATTTCTTCTGTTTTATTTCCCAAGCCAGCTATATTCAGAGTTCAAATTTCAACCAAGTAATCAAAGTTTAAAAAGCAAAACTGCTTGCAAAAGAAACCCAGACATCTGGACTTTAATAAATTATAAAATTAAAGTTTCTGATTTGTATATACATTTTAATATACAACTCATGGCTATTGATTGCATCTGATGCTAAGGAATATGCATTGCATGGGAATGGCTGTGCCATATGAACATAGCTAATACTGTGCATTGGAGGTGAGTATATAAAGTAGTAAATGCATTATATAATAAATCACAAAAAACCCTTTGAGTACTGGATAAAGCACCATTTAGTAATATTTCAACGAAAGCATACTTAGAACCCATTCCCTCAACCCTTGAGGAAGGTAGCTGTTGGAAAATGTGTTTGAAAACCTAGCACATCGTAATCTCCTTTCTATGGGTAATTGGTCATTAACCCCACCATAACTAGGGTCCAGCTTTTTTTTTTTGGGGGGGGGGCTGCAAACATATATTTCTCTCTTCCCACTATTCTTCAATGTACATTGAAAGCAGACTCTTGAACATGGCTGACCTCAGACAAGGAGCAGGATTTAAAGCATCACGATGAAGGCAGTCTGTGAGGATGAGCCTGCAGGGGATCTTTCCAACCTTATAAGAGAAACTTCTGATGTGCATTGCAAAGTTCCCTTATGGACCAATTTACAGGGCAGTAAAGTTTTGGTGGCAAAGAAAAAAAGAAAGATAAGGTATTTGCTTGCTCCTGCTTTACACCAGGTGGAGTTAATTCCCTGTCTCTAGATCATGGCTGAGATGGCTATGAAACAAAAAGAGCTCCTTATTTGAAGCAAATAAATATCTCAAACTGACTACATTTTCATGATGCTACTGTGGAATATTAGGTGACTAGGACTTCTGTTGGCAAATCTCTCAGTCTTAAAATAAAATAAAATAAAATAAAATAAAATAAAATAAAATAATAATAATAATAATAATAATAATAATAATAATAATAATAATAATAATAATAATAATATCATCATCATCATCATCATCATCATCATCATCATCATCATCATCATTATAATCATTATTTCATGCCAGAAATTATTATGGGTTGAAAAGATTTTTGCAGAAGAAACTCTGCTCAGGGAACCCCCAAATGAGGTTCCTTTCATTAGAAAGGAATTTAGCCCCAAATTACTTTGAGAACCCCTTTCTTTTGGTAAATTATGAACATAGTGTACAAGTTTGCAGAATATGTGTAGCCAAGGGGAAGCTGAAAGTTGTTTTCCCATGTTCCATTGGCATATGTTGTTCCAGAAAAATATGTCACATATATATCCCTAATTATCAAAAATGTAATTGTATATATTGCTGCATATTGCCATTGAAGTCAAGTGGTGTTCATGGTGCAATTATTTCTTCATGTACTTCAAAATATGCTCCATAGTGATTGAACAATTCCCACACTTATTTATTCTGCTTTTGGGGAGAGTAACTGCTAAATGATATGGAGACTATTAAAGGAGGCCTTCTACACAAGAGAAGGGACTAGATGATACAAGCAGGCTCCTTCCAGTAAACTGACTGATAGTAAGAGATTACATTTTTTACCCTCGAGAAGAGGTGCCCATGTCAATGTATAAATAGGCATAATTATATGATTCATTAGCAAGGTCTGAATGAGGTGATGAAATTTATACTGTTTTCCAGAATTTGTTTCTGTCCTAGATGGCTAGTTCAATTCTTTTCAGAGGTGTACTGTTTATTGAACATGTCATATGTTTTTTTTAAGACAGTAGCACTCATTTAAATTTAGCCAATCTAATCCTCAGAAGAATCATTCCGATTCACCTATGAAGATACATGTGCTAAAGCAGGGTTATAAGTGAGTAGCTCATATGTAGATGGGATTGTGTGCAGATGTTCATTGACATGTGTAATCCCTCACCATGCTTATCTGAGTACCATTTTGAAACATGGACATAGCTTTTGATGTGCAATTAAATATGCATCCTGATCCAATGCCAACAATTTTTCAGTATAAAGTAAGTGATCAAGAGTCATACTGATCAAATGTGAAGCCAATCCCATCTTATATGTAAAAGAGCCCAATATGTTGATTAGTACATGCCAAATTTGCAGCAAAATGATATAACAGTAATTATTTGGTTATGGCCAATTAGTTTCTCTGGTGCTGGCTGAACTTGAAGCAAATTATATGATTAATTTGCAGCCTATATGGTCTACTCTTCTATAACTATGATAAGATTTACAACAAATTTTAGACTGCTTGCTAAACTGCCACTTATCTGTGTCCTTGTACTTCCATGGAACTAGTCTTTATGGAACAGCAAAGGACAAATGGCATTCCATCCCAATTCCTTGCCGTTCCTACAGAATATCTGTGTTGTAGATAATGGATAAGACAAAATAGCTTGAGTAAATCTAGTAGATTGGGCAAGTTTAGGCAGACATTAGCTGTTGTTTCAGCCGATATAGGGCCTGGCTTTTAAGGAATAATACATAAAGTGTACATCTGCTTGCAGCATTTCCCCCTATAACATGTAAGTTTGTAAAAGCAGCAGGGAGAGTCAGTGGACAGTATTAGATTCAGGCTGAAGGAATCCCCACTTGGCCATAGGGAAGTGGTGGCAATGGCAGATCACTCCTTGAACATCGCAAATTCTTTGGGTCACCCTAAATCAGAAGCAACTATTTGATGGGTCTCACAACTAAACAAAAGAAGGAATACATAGGAACTGAAACTCTGATCAGTTTAACCAATTTAGTTGTTTTCCTAACTGACCCAAGCTTTAAATCTACAGCTGCTTTATAAGATGGACGATTATGAATAACCAATTTAAATTACCAATATCACATTACAGAACACTTACAAAGAAGTAGTCCTGTCAATGAGACCTGTTAATGAGGCACGGTCTTTAGGATTGGGCTCCACATTTGTCTTTAAGCCAAAAAAGAGGCAATAAAACCAATGCTGTTTGCTCCATGTAAGCTTTCTTGAAGCACTGTGAATTACGAAACCAGTACTCAAAGGGTTGTCAAGCTATACATTGCTAAGAAGATTCTGTAAAGTGTATACAGTACATATATAGGAATGTTTGTTTTGCTGCAATACAACTGCCCTAAATGCTTGCTGATAATACAAGTTGTTCACCACTACAATGACAAGACATTGCACTGTAGAAAATGTAATAAAAACACACATTACATTTTCTTCAAAGAGAGCACCAAGTGAAACGAAGGGGGAATCCAGTCATTTAAATAAATCAGAATGTTGGAAGACATTATCAACTGTTGGCACCCTGTAGTAAAGGTAGAGAAAGTTACAATTTTGGACCAACTGTAACTGTCAGAATACTCAGTATTCTGGAATTGTAATCACAAAAATGAACTTTTCCTATTTTGGTAACTGCACTACAGTTCATACATGGTTGTGGGACACAGGCACTTGGAAACAAATGAAAATGTTACAATTTGGGATCACTTGGGCACTCTTGTCCTGTGAATTAGCAGGTTAATTTAAATTTCAAAAATAATTCCAGAAACAATATTATCTGCTTTATGGGAATATGCACACACACCTTCCTCTATAAATGTACAGATTAAAAGTTAATGTAACGTCTAGTTCAGACTTCAGTGTTAGGTGTGTGACTACCTGACACTGATAGGGCTAGTATGTTTGTGAGTGTAAAGGCCATGTTGGTCTCTGTGATGGAAGAAAAGTTGATAATAGAGATATCTATGCGTCTGTGCAAACTTTTCCTCTGCAAGGATGCACTAAAATTCCTTTGATCTGTCTTGTATAGCACACCATAAAGTATGTCTTGTTTGTTTAGTCCTTGAAGTCCAGTCCTTTCCTAGATGGATTTTGTACAGTAAGTAACCTCCCCAATCCCCTCCTTGGCTTTTTCAAGTGGTTAACACAAAGTACATGTTTATGGTTGATTCCTGAATTTAAATCCCTCCCTGTTCTTTCACAGGTTGACTTTCTTGCCACCTGGGTATGGGACTAGCACCACTGTGTTCAATGGAAAGATAGGCAGAATTGGCACACTGGATTCTGGTACAGTGACTTTGAAATAAATTCCACTGAAAGCAATTGGACTTTCCCTGAAATAAATGTATTAAGAATTTAAAAGGTAGGCATATGCTTCCTAGAAGCTGAGGTTCTGTTGGTTATCCTAGTATAAGCCTTCAAGCAGGCCTGAGACTTAGGTATAAGCTATTGAAACCTCTTGTCAATTATGCTGAAGATGTCCCAATAACATTCCATTGGACTCAAGAATACACATTAAGGAAGCAAGACAAACCACAAGAAATAAGATTCTGGATGACCTTGGCTAGGTATGAACACTGGAGTCTATGAAGATATTGCACTTGTTTTTGTGGCTAGCCATTATTACAACATTTATATTAACCTTAATTAAATAATATTAAATTTCCATTTAGTGCAGGCAATAGCATTTGGCACTTCTGCCATACCACCACTATTTATCTGTAGTCTCTATGATAATATGGGCATTACTGCAGTATTGGTAACATCTCTATAAGAGAGAAAAATGTGGTTAGATTTCCATTTCAGTGTAATTTCCCGAGCATCTCTTCTTTTCTTTTCTCAGCAATCAGCTCCTGGATTCTTTGGTTCTTTGTCCTTTCATGTGGTAGTCTCCTTCTCAAGATGATGTTGTGGTGCGGGACTTCATTTTCCAGCCCATGGATTTTATATGGAACATCCACTGCATTGCCTTCTGTCTGATCTATTGTTGCATTGGAACTGCTGGAGGTTGCTTTAGGAACAGCTGGTGGACCTGAAGTGGTGTGTGGGATATGAATTTCAACAGGTGTGGTAAGTGTGGGAGTAGTGTCCACTTCAACAGGATTGACTTTATTATGATTGGATTCTGTTGCATTCCCATTTCCTGTTTTGTTACTATGCATGTTACAGGACGTGCAACACAGTTTATTGTAACCAGGAATTGCACAATACCGATACAAAACTTCCATGCGACAAACCATTGACTTGTCTCCTTGACAATGCTCTGCTGGGAGAGAGAAACAAAATTATGTGTATGTTGTAAATCAGAGACAAAATCAAACACAATTGGACTTATTGATATTCTTTTATACATTAATATAATAAAGGCTGGTAAAAGAAACTGTATCATTCTTGCATGATTCAGATTTGAAAATAACCTACCCATCTTAGCACATTTAGATGCTATCCCATAAGTACCAAGCATGCTCCTGCTTTCTGCCTCAATGGTACTCTAGTGATCCAGACACTTCTAGGTATAGTTGGGAGATCTTGCACTGGGACAAATGAACCAGTGCAATATCATGTCATGATAAACCTAATTTCAACTAAAAAAATTGTAGATCAATTTTAGTGTTACTGCTTCTATAAACTACTAGGCTATTACTGAACAGTTTTCAGTTCCTTCATGCTTTGCTTAACCTTTTATCTAACTAACAGGAGCTTGATAAACGCAAGAAGCTAAAAGCAATTCTACAGCCTGACTGTCTCACTCCCTGACAGGCAGCCTACGTTATGATTGAGATGTCCATAGTTAGAAACCACTCAGACAAACTCACAAGATGGAAATGCTGAATGAATAAGGTTTTTGTTCAGTGCTATTAAAGCCAAATTGATATTCCCTTTGCTTTCAACTCATAAAAAATGGAATTCACAGAACTTGACCTAGAATCATTTAAGTTTACTACTTTAAGGCACGTACAGCACAGCCAACCCATATTTGTAAATGACAATCAAATGCTTCCTAGCTAAGTAAATGAAGAATACAGCACATTGTAAAGTATCTGTTTGAACCACTGCCAATATCCAATCCAGTTGGGAAAGGACATTATAAAGATAGAAGTTGACATTTTCTATTTAAAAGTAACTTAAGCTCACATCTGAAAGTCTCTTCCCATGTTGTAAACCTGTGATAAAATATGCATTGCATAGAAGGATAACACAGCTACTCATTTCCCTGAGGAACACAATACTTTAAAAACCTAAACTGCAGGCTCACAGATTGTCTTCTTTCTTGGGAAGGCAAGGCAGACACATATTTCTATATTACTTTTGTACACTATGGCACAGATCATATAATATGATTGTCCATAATCATGTCTTCAAAATGAAGCATGTAGAAGAGCTTTAAAAGAATGTATACATGTGCATGCCAGCTGTTCTTTGAAAGAACATGCTGTGGAAAAGAGAAAATGTTAGCATGGACATATGCTCACTACTGATTGAAATAGAGCTATCAGTCATGTTGAGCATGAGGCCAAATTATAGGGGGAAAAACCTAATGAAATGTCTGTGAAATGGGGATCGTAATAAATGAGATAGATGCACTTATTTTTAAAAGTTGCATTTATCTATTTTGCTGCAACATAGGTTTCTCTATAAGAAAACAGTAATTATTTCTGGTGAACACACACTTTAGGGAGCAATCATGTTGATTTATCTGCACTGGTGCAGTCTTCCACATAAAACATCAAGAGCAAATAGCTGTCTTGGTATATGCTTTGTGCACCTATAAAGGCCATACAAGTTAAGAACGGATGTTTTCTGTTCCCCTCATACACCAATCATTTTCCTTGTTCTATTTCCAGTTTTCTACTAGAGACATCCAAACAGTCTTCCCTTTAAGTAAGGTGAGGCATTTGCATTTGCATTTGTAAACAGACTCGGAACTGTTATGAGTGAATAGCAAAATTTCTCCATGGCTTACTGCCTCCTAAAGAACTTGCTAGTGCTAGTGGCACTGAAAGTAAAGAAGTGATCAATGAGCAGAATAGTGTTCTTGTTCATCTCCTGTTCATTTTAGTGCACTGTGGATTGACTGCCTTTCATTGCCAAGTCTGTATGGCACTCCTGGGACAAACATCTTTGGCAGGAACATGCATGGCTTTTCTAAGGCTACAACAATGGTACACTAACAACAAAACTGTGAAACAAGCACTAAAAAAACTTTTGTAGAACAGATCTTTGGGGAAAACATTTTTTTGAGCTACAGTTTATAGAATTCCCCCAGATGGTGTGTATGCGTGTGTTCTAGGATTGGTAATTCAAAAAAGGAACTTTTCTGAGCTTTGATAAACAAGGGGAAAGCTGGACTAAGTGGAGGGAATGGGCACATAGAAGCAGCAAGCAGTGTGTGTGTGTGTGTGTAAAATGAAATAATCTTTTCTCCACCACCACCCAATTTCTCTCTTCAAATCCCCACTTCCATCAATGCCTGTCCCATGAGGTCTCAGATGCATGTTTGTCAAAAAAGGGGTGCCTGCCCAGAAGCACAAAGTTATCAGAAGAGCACTCTGGACTGATAGAGCAGCATAGGGCTCATTGGTGTTAAGCTGTCAAGCACGTTGCAACACAGAGCATCGCCTGATGAAACGCAAAAACAGATGTTGATTTTAGAAAGGACACATGATGTCTTTCCACTCATCTTTTACTTAAACCACAGTGCATGAGTGTGTTTAGTTGGCAAACATATCAGTCTAACATATACTTTTTTTAAAAGTTAGCATTCACTTTTCGAGGTTGAAGTTTTTTTAAAAATTGGCCCCCACTTGTGTGGACTACCAATCCTTTTTTTAAAAAAAGCTTCTTTTTAAAAAATAGAAAAGTAATTGCTATGTTACTTGACCTTTAACTTGCTCATTATGAAATCTATGTTCTGTTAAATCAAAGTCATCATAACTATAAAAAGAGCTTGCCTAGAATTCTTCTTTACAAGAGCTAATCTAAAAAAATATACAGTACTAGGATCAGAATATATCCAGAATAACAAAAATGGCTTAATTATGACATGTATTTGATACATATTTTTCAGAGGAATTGCTAAACATACAGTAGTGTAAATTTTTGCCATTCAGTATAAGAACCAGTTGAAGCATTCTTTAGAAAAATGCCTTATTTTTCCAACAGTAAACAACTTCCCAGAAACATGTAAACCAGTACCATAATTGTGTTTTATCTAAAGAAACCTTCTAATCCTTCCTTAGAGACTGATGTGTTACTCCATGCAGGAGCCACAACAAAGAGCCTCCTGGCACCTTGAAGACTTACAGATTTATTCTGACATAAACTTGTTTGGACAGTAAAACATCTGCCTCCACAAAAGCTCATACTGTACCACATTCACAGTGAAGCCCTGTACACACTTGCCTAAGTCCCGCTGAAATCAGTAAAGACACTTCCTGAGCAAATGTATACAAGGTTATACTGTACTATAAACCTATCAGTCTTTAAGGTACACAAGACTCTTTTTCCCCTTTTAGCTTTGTAATATGTGTGCATATAAATAAGTCTGAATAATTTTATGTTGTCTTCCTAAAGCAAAACCGCCAGACTTGCTGAACTTTCATTTAATTTTATTTCATAGTATGCATGACAGACTGGAAGTTATGCCTTCAACTCAGCAATAAGAAAAAAATAGTCATTTGCACAGTCACTTTGGTACACATTTCAACTGGCCTCATAAAAAATATTGAACAGCAGACTGAATTGGCACATCTTTAATATTGTTAAATACATACAAAACACTAGTAAAATATCCCTGATAAACCAAAGTGCATATAGATCTAGTGCACAATGCCCAGATACCTTATTGCACCATTCTCGATAGCCACCCATTTTTTGAAACATCACTTAACAGTTGTCTATTTAAAGGTTATTAACAGTCATGAATAAATTGATAACAGTAAAACACCAATTATTTAACATAACAGTATTTAGTGCCAGATAACTTGTCTTTGCCTTTATGTTGCCATGTATAATTGCCAACAAGATGCAGCAAGAAATCATCATCGTAACAGCAAGATTTAGGCATGTGATCACATGATAATGACAATTTTGAAGTGCTACATTGTTAAAGATCCACAAGGCCACCTTCCCAAAAGGGTATAATTTGGTGAAGAAAGGTAGCAAGCAATGAGCTATGGCACCTAGGGACAATTATGCTCCTGTTATTTGATATTACGTTAAGTCATTAAATGGACAAAACGTTTTAGATCTTCAACACAAATTCATGCTGAAGCAACCCATTGCTGTTAAAGAGGGCATGTTTAGTAATGAATCCTTCTGTGATTAGGGCATGACCTACTACTTCCTCATAATTGGACTGTGCAAACTTCCTTCCAGTGTTTTATCATTCAAGTAAAGTCACAGTACATGAATATGAATTCATAATACGAGTGCACTGTTTATATTTAAAGCTGGAACTGCAGATTAATGCCAATGCAATTAAAGTTTAAGGCATTTTTCTAAATGTAGCTTCTTTCTCCCTCAGAAAAATGAAACAAAGCAATAAAAATTGAGGTAATTCTGTAGTTGTTCACACTGTTATGTTTGCCAGTTGACACACATCAATAGATCACACACATACACGCACAGGCACACAACTGAACCACCCACGTCAAACATGCAAATGGTGGGAAAAGACTGATGGATGGAATGATGTATAAAGAGTTTGCCACTGAGCAATGTTTGACATTGCAGAGTACAATGCCTTATTCACTCAATTACATAACGAAATACTGCACACCACAACTCGCAGCATAGACTGCCACATGTTTTGCCATATTGTATTTTCAACTGCTTTAAAAAAACCAAGCAAGAACATAAGGACTATTTGGCAAAACTGCGTGAAGAAATTTTTGCTGGTTTTTGAAACAAGTGAGTAAGTAAGTGAGTAAGTAAGTAAGTGAGTAAGTAAGTGAGTAAGTAAGTAAGTAAGTAAGTAAGTAAGTAAGTAAGTAAGTAAGTAAGTAAGTAAGTAAGTAAGTAAGTAAGTAAGTAAGTAAGTAAGGGAGAGTCAATAAAAGTATAGTATAACTGCAGCATTTGACAGGAGATTTTCATCTTCCTCTTGTAATAAGATTTTTCCAATGGTGAGAAACACACATTTTGAAGCCAAGAATTAAAAAAACTATGAAGTGTGAGTTTATAAGCAATGAGATATAAAGAAAGATGGAATGAATACGCTTTCATTTCATATGACTACCCTGCAAAAACAAACAAACACTGAAGCTAACCTGCAGTGAGGTTAAGAGGACCTTTAGACAAAGGAGAACTTTAGCACTACAAGGTGTCATTATTGTGATGTGATCACATTCACAATAAGTTCTCATTTTCACCATCAAACCAAAATCATGAGCCAGTTAAGAGCCTTTTTTCACCATCACCAATCAACAAGCAAACTGATACTAGCTCACTTTTTATAGGACTTGCAACACACTGGAGAGATCCTATTCCACACATCCAACAACTTTTCATGATCTGCACCGCAGCAAATGCTACTCAATCTCCAGAGAAGAAATACACTGTGCCCCAAGGCCCAGTGCTGAGAGAAAAAGATTCAGCCCAAGAAACAGCTTGGCAGACTCAAGGAAATGTTCCATATAGGAAGAAGAACAGAGCAGAAGGCAAAGTCCACATCAGATGTGGCATGCATTTAAGGGCAAAAGCAGAGTTATAAATGGGTCTTTTACTTGAAGATATCTTTCGGAGAGGATAATCTGGATCTGGTCTTGACAGCCACTGTATCATGTATGGTTTCTTCAATGTATCTGATGCATTTTCTGAAACAGAAGGAGAGAAGGTAGTGGGAAGGGGAATATATACGTATGCATAAAACACATTTGTAGCCTCTTGATTCACTATTGAAAATCTCTGGACAAGTGGAAAGAGTTAATAGCTACTACAGCAATTGTCAAAAGAGTGACCTTGTTTTAAAAGCCAAAGCTAAACTTATAAAAATAGTACATTGTTAGTTTAAAAAGAAAACAGTTTAGCACTTCTTTTTACCTCCTTAGATGGTAAAATGTCCCCAAAAAAGCTGAAGCAAGGGGGAAAACATGCATCATACAAACACTTTTATAAGCTTTCCCACCCTTTTAGAATTTATTCACACAATAGGGTTGTTTGGTATCGATCCTAACAAGTTTACATCCATGATGAAAAATCTGAATGTGCGTGAAAAAAACATATGGCACACCACGATCAAGACATGCTCTACCAAAGAGTTAAAATCATCTGTGCAAACATAGGATTTTTTCCTTGTATGTTATCATAAATACTAAGCATCTCACAAAATTGATACGGCTGGCAGTGGTAGTCAGGAAGTTTCCTGGCCATTTTTGTTTAAGTTGTACAATATTCAATAGTTCAATTTCTAGTGACAAAACCTTAACAAGGGACTCTGTCTAATAAATAACACACTAATAAATGGGTGTGTATGTCACTACTGATAACAAGCATCTTTATTTTATTTTAATACAAAGTTAATTTCCATAGTGTTATTATATGATATCTGACTGCTAGTACTTTCTTCATTGCTTCGGAATAATCTATATCTACTAGCATATTTTGCCAGGCCTTGCTGGGCATGTGTAATGTGGTTAGGGGTGGTTTGGGTGATGGTGACTAAATTTGGAAGAATTGTTGTGTTTTAGTTTTCTCTGTTGTTGTTTGTTTGTGGGGAGATTTTCAAAAAATAAATTAGCTTTTCTAGTTTTGGATTTTGTGTTTTTTGAATTTATTTGAATTTTATTAATTTGGTTATATTTTATTTGGATTTTTAAAATATTTATTTGCCTTTAGTATACTCTTCCGGCCTCTAGGTGGGGCTGTGATTAAGAGTTTGATTTTCTTTGTTTCTTCAGTTCTGCAGCGGAGGCATGGAGGAAGGACGTGTTTCGTAAGTTATTTTCTATTTTGTTGGGATTTGGGGGTGCTGGGCTGGGGGGTTTAAGTAGAGTGTTAGTGTATTTAATTAAGTGTTTTTGGTAGTTGTTTAGTATTGCTTTTGGATTTTCTATGCTTTTTGCTTGAATATTAATAGTTGTTATTTCTTATTTTGAATTTTTCTGTATTTTTTATACATTGTGTTGTTTTTGGATTTTGAGTAAGGTATTTTCATGTTGTTATGTTGTAGATAGGTGTTTTTAGTGAGTTTTAACAATTTTTAGTTAGCATTGTGTATTTCAGATGTGTTTGATGTGTTTGTTGTTTATTGTTTTGTTGTTTACTGGGTTTATTTGCATTTTTGTTTATTTATTTGTGTTTGTATTTTTGATGGTTGGTGGTTTTTTTTAAAACTGATTTGTTTTGTTGTGGTTGTGTTTTCCAGGGTGAAGAATGGCCTGCCTGTCGTTGTCTCTTTTCCCCGTTGCTGTTTCGACATTAGCTTTCGATCTAGCAATGAGGAAAATGAAGAGCCGGCAGTCAGCTCGTAAGGGGTTGCGCTCTTCCTTGTGGATTGCTGGCTGCTGCTTTTCTATTACTTCCACTGCTATTTCATGCTAGTTCTCAAAACAGTGGTGCGGGTAGGACAAAGGCAGCAGCCAGTCATTCACCAGGGAGTGTGCCTCCCCTGATGAAGTGCTGCCTGCTGCTGGTTTTTTCCCCTCCTGCCTCAACTTACCTTGAGGCCGGCAGTGGTCTCGCCATGTCTTCGGCGGGGTAGCAGGGAGAAGGGGGAGTCCCTCTTCTCCCTGTTGCTCTGGGGAAGAAGGCTGGTGGTGGCCTTGCCATGGCTTTGGCAGGTTTGGGGTAGTGAGGGCGTGAGGCGGTGTCCACCTTTGGTGGCCTTGCGCTCCCACTGCATGAGGCGTTATTTTATTTTTTGCATGCCGGCTTTTTCAACGTTCTACGTGCTTGCGCCCTTCAGCCTGATTGGCTGAAGTGGTCACGGCGCGGAGGACGCTGGAACTTGTAGTTGTTTTTTTCTGTCTGCGTTCGTGGGGTGGATGCCTCACTCGCATCTGCTGGACCCTTGTGGTGATGGTCGGTTGGTCTAAAGGGAAGTGTAGACGGCTTGGTACAGGATAGTAGGGATGGGTGTGGGCATGTATTCCAATGGTTAATGCCCCTTGTTATAGGTAAAGATAAAACAGAGGTGTGGGTTTGTATGTGCTCCAAAGGAACCCACACCCCTGGATCAATCTTGCTGAATGTTTGCACATACATACCTTGGGCTTGCGAGATCAGCACTGTGGGGGTCTCAAAACCCATTTTGGGGTTTATGCCCCCCAAGGGGGGATGCAAAGGGGACACCCCCACTGGCCGGAGAAGCAGCAACGAAACAGCCATACTGCACACGCGCAGCACAGCCAAGCCAGTGGCTTGAATTTTCCGCCGGGAGATGCCACCGCTAAAGAAAGCTGTGGCCGTGATTAGCGCCCACAGCTTTCCTCAGCAGCGTGGTCTCCTGCCGGTAAATGTACAGTTCTGTCAAGCCACAGCCTCTTTTCGCTGTATGTTTATGGGCCGGGGATGCCGCCTGGCAGAAAAGTAAAACTGCAGTCAAGCCGCGTCATCCTTGCTTTAAAAGAAAAAAAAACAACCCAGGTAAGGCTGGATAATTAGCTAGTTACTGTATAAACAAAAGAAAAACTGTCATTCATACATGGATTTTTCACTTTAATCAAATGTAAAAACATTAGAACTAGTTGTATTGGCCAGAGTATTCTCACTTTAAAAAGGAAGAAAGGTGACATTTCTTTTCCAGTAAGGGCTAAGCCAGATAATATGGAGACCCCTGATGTTAAGTAATTCTAACAACATTTCAAGTCTCAGAAACCCCGGCTCCAAACAGTTTCTGAATAAGGTGTAAATACTCACTGAGACATACAGGTAGCCTGCATAGCCTTCTTGTCTCTGGTTTTTCTTCTTTGCAAAAGCCAATTACATTTTCTCTTGTCCTGCACAGAACTTGTCTCTCTTGTGTGCCATTACCACAAGTAACAGAACACTGGCAAGAAAGCAGAAACTTGGTTTTAACTTTGTGAATTATTTACAGTCAGTATACATTACAAATGGCATGACTTTTGTAAAATCATTTTTAAACTATTTACTGCTATCATCATAATTTCAGTACAACCAGGAGCCCTAAAACAAAATTGGAACCTTATTATAATATAAACCTGAAACTCTAGCTTTGCACCTTCATGTTTCTTTCCAGGTGCCAGGGCTCCAGCGTAGGCTGCCCCAATGATTCCCCATTGATTTCTGTACAGCACAATATAGTACAGGAAACATGTCTACATGCACAGTCTTATCATGAAGATTCATAAAGATTCAATGTCTTTGGAAATGAATTGATAAACTACATTTGTCATGTGTATGCTTTGTGAAACTCACAGGGGGCTCACAACTGAGAAAGCCACCTACATGAAATGCCTACAATTATGAAAGTATGAGCAGCCATATAAACATAGTCGGGAAATTACTGGATTTTGGTGCAGCTTGGCTTCTCGGCTTTATAATTAAAGGCCTTTGCCTGGTTAATTCCAGGTTGTGTAGCCTGGCCATATGCATGAATGCTTAAGCTTCAAATTGTTTCTTGACCCCGCACTTGATGTGGTCCCTGTGACCTTCCATCTGAGCATTCTTGTATTATCCTCTTCAGTTTCTATGTTGTATAATTCTAAGATTCTGCTCCTATGTTTGTTGTGAGCCTCCACTTCATGTTTCAGGATTGGCTCATGGACTCTGCTTTCTTGATACTGATTTCTAGCTCTGGAATTTTCTTACATTTCCAGTACTAGCATCAGTCTTGCATTCAACTGATCTGGTAGAAGGGTGTATGGTCCAATGCTTGAGAAGCCACTCTTAGGAACTGTCAGACTTTGAAGTATTGCTGGATTCTGATACCAGATGTGGTCCCAAAGGATTATTGTCCGCCCTCCTGTGACCTAATTGCCTAACCTTCTGCATGATAACCAAACACTCTTCTATGAAAACTGTTGGGCCACAGTATGAACAGGACCTCTCATTCTGCAGTGATCAGGCCAGGATTTTTCCTGATCCACAGGAGTTGGGATACATATATGAAACACAACTAACACTTCAACTTTACAGGAGTTGCCTCAAAGCATGGATCTTGTGCAATCTCCCCATAAATTCCCTTGAGTCTTCCAAAGTAGTTTCCTAGATGACAAGAGTGGACCTTTTCTTGAATGTTAACACATTAGAGCATTGAAGCAGTTCTTAAACCTGTTTATTGGTAGGAATGGCAGTAGTCTGATAGCACCCTTCCTGTAGTTAATTTTAGGAAGAGTACAATTTCCTGCTTACCTGTGACCAGGAACCTATCCGCCATTGTGCAGGGCAAAGTTGCCGATTGCAAGCCTGCCTGCCCTCAGGACGATTGCTGCTGCAATATTTGGTATGAACAGAGCGGTTTGTGTTGTCATGCATTGGCTGGATACATCGGACTGAACGCACTTGATAACCTGCTTTCCCACAACTTTTGCTGCATGGTTCCCAATCACCAGTAACCCATCTAGTTCAAAACAACAACAATTCAACCAGTTAAATTATCGACATACATGTACCACGTGCAGAGATTTAATGTATTAATTTATAATTCTTACACTTTGTGTAAGCTACAGATTTCATATACAAAATATATAGTATAGAAGAATGAGTCACCAGAATTAATAATTATTTTACACAATTTGAACAAAATCCCTTGAGTGAAGAACCACTTTGGTAGGGGAGCAATTAACTTCTTTGAGTTCAGAAACCGATAGAAATAATTCAATAAAACTCATGGAAGAAATATATATATGTCAAAAAAAGGAGTAAAAAAGCCTAGAGACTATTTTAAAATGACCCAACTAAAGGCCTTACTTATGCAAACATTACAGCAATTCAGATAGCCTAGAAACTCTTCGTTAATATCAGATCTGAACATTGCCAAAGGAAATTACAACTTAAATCTGAAAGAAATAAGCAACTGGAATCCAGCAACATGACAAGACTGTTTAATTTAGGTGAATAGGAAAGAGCTATTTGTAACTGCAAAATGGCAAAGCAGCAGGCTGGGATTACATCTGTGTAAAGCAGATAAATTATTTTAGTACAGCAACAAAAAGTGTCTCCTTCATTTTTAAAAGTTGATTCTCTTGGGGTACTGAAAATTTAGACAAAATCATGAATGATTGCTATTGAGAAGCCTGATCAAGAACCCAGTGATCTCACTATTTTGTTCTAGAAAGATTCTTAACCATCTAATGGAGGCAGTGGAATACTCCTTATCTAGTTGGCTTTAGAACTGGGAAGAGTTGCATACCACAAATCCTACATTGAACATATATAAAATTTTCAAGAACAGTGAAGCCAATGGGGGACTCCAAAGAACAGCCCATCCCAGGACAAAATACTTACTCCTATTACTGAGTGAAATTGACAGAGTCAATATGAATCTATGAAAATGAGACTTTTGCACTGTCATAGTTCCTTGTGAGTGCAGAGAAGAGCAGACAACTTCACAACTATGTTAGTGTACTCTATGCCCCTCAACATGTACCATTGAAAACTTGATAGCTGCCCCCAATGCTCTTGATGTTAACTGTTACTGAGGAAAACATAGGTGACAGATTTATTGCCACAATTGTATTGTGGTTCTTCTAACATGAATAAAGAACTGGAAATTTATAAATATGGCACACATTTAATAGCCTTTCAGAGTACCATTATGATAGTGAATGAATTGGATCAATTTTATAATGAATTTTCCACCCACTGGTAGGATTTGGAAATATTTCTTGTTGATTTTATTGCACACACAAAAATCTGAATGCCATGAAATTTAAGGAGCTAAATTCTGATTAGTTTATCCTTCTATAGTAAATGGGACAACTAGAGAAAACTATGTGAGATGGAATAGGATGGTGGGTCAGTCTTGGAAAGATTTTGCTGGTTTTTTGCGTACTTCTTTCCAATGTACAAGTGCTGGAAACTGTGGCAACTGTTGGTTTGTTGCAAGAGCCATTAAAAGTAGCAGCAACAGATGAGTTGGTTTTGCAGGCGCACCCCCCCAATAACGGACACAGACAACATTGAAAGTGGATAACAGCAAAGGGCCACATTTATTGATTCAATGCCCTAGTCCGAATTATAAATTTGTATTGGTAAAACGACCAATCATAATTCCTAAGGCAAGCAGGCCGAAGTAACACTGGTAAGGTACCACCCCAAAATTGCCAACGGCAATTGGTTACAATGTATCAAATTGTATCAATTTGTTTGTTAACAACAAACAAATTGTTGACCGTAGTCAATAACTAACTCATGACCCCACCCTCTGACGCGTATCCGTGAAATCACAGGGGTGATGCATGCTGGTTAGCAATCATCATCACCCCATCGCCTGATTCGTCGTTGACCGGACAACGTTTAACTACTTTATTCCTGTCTAGTGTTGTCCAGTCAATTGCGAACCTGCCGGATACTTGTGGGTCATACTGTTTACCTTACCAGTGCTACCCGCCCATGTGACCAAAGTCAACAGTAGGAACGAAGAAAGACCCCTATATCAAACCATAGCAACAGTGTGGGATGGGCAAAAAAGCCAGGACCCGAAGCCAATGTGGGTCCCAACCAAAAATTCCCACCCGGCCCCGAAGCGACCATAATCACACTGTTAACTAGGGAGGGGGTGGAGGGGAAAAACTTCTCCGCTCCGTCGCTGAGGCAAAATGGCAGCGCGGCTGCCTCGTGGCCACCCCTTTTATAAGGGAGCTGGCCACGCCCCTAACTACCCGGATTCTCTGTCCTGTGGGGGGGGGGCCCGCAAAGGGCGCGGCGGCCATTTTGGCGCCGCGCTTGCATTGCAGGCGCACCCCCCCAATAACGGACACAGACAACATTGAAAGTGGATAACAGCAAAGGGCCACATTTATTGATTCAATGCCCTAGTCCGAATTATAAATTTGTATTGGTAAAACGACCAATCATAATTCCTAAGGCAAGCAGGCCGAAGTAACACTGGTAAGGTACCACCCCAAAATTGCCAACGGCAATTGGTTACAATGTATCAAATTGTATCAATTTGTTTGTTAACAACAAACAAATTGTTGACCGTAGTCAATAACTAACTCATGACCCCACCCTCTGACGCGTATCCGTGAAATCACAGGGGTGATGCATGCTGGTTAGCAATCATCATCACCCCATCGCCTGATTCGTCGTTGACCGGACAACGTTTAACTACTTTATTCCTGTCTAGTGTTGTCCAGTCAATTGCGAACCTGCCGGATACTTGTGGGTCATACTGTTTACCTTACCAGTGCTACCCGCCACACGGAGGGGCTTCACAGAAGACCTGACGCCCCCCCCAGACCGTCAGCTCGGTCAACAGGCCTGCTCGCCAGTCACCCAACAGGAGGTCCATACCTCCTCGCGACAGATGGACCCCATCCCCTGCATACAAGTCACAATTTTGTAGACTAATATCGGGGTGATGACTAACCCGTCCCCAAGCCCTGGTGGTGAGAAACCGCGCCACTGCCTTATTGACCGCGCGCCTAGCTCGGTCAAGGGCCAGGAGGTTAACGCCCCCTCTGTAAGAGTGGCGCGGAACAATGTCCGACCAAACCAGGGCTGTGGCAGGCCAGACATAATGCAAGTAGGCGAGGTCCTCGCAAATCGCATGCTTGAGCGATAAGCCGGTGACCTGGCCCAAATCATTGCCCCCCAAGTGGATGATTAGAATGTCAGGCGGGTCAGCCCCCAGGCCAGAAAAAAGGAAAGGCCGCAGCTCCCGCCATAACATCCCAGGCTTACCGTGCCATGAGAGACTGGCGTGGTCACCCAGTCCCAGTCGGGGTCCCCACTCTGTCGCCGCAGCGTAACGCGCTGCCCTGAGCACATAGCTGTGGCCCACCAGCCATACTGTCACCGGTGTAATACGACACCCAGGGTCTGTAAGAAAATTGAGAAAAAGGAAGGTAAGGTGACTGGATTGGTACTCATGGCGGGAGTGGGCGCACATAAAACTGAAAACATTGTGAGCCCCACCTCCCCCTGCTACGTATGTCAGCCCCAGAGTACCCAAAAGCAGCCGCTGTAGAGGCTGCGCCAATACGGAACGAATGTGTGCCAGAACGGGCACCCGGTAGTCCCACCCTGGTGAGGGCTCAGGCAGTCACCTTCCAAAACTGAAATTTAGTAAGGGGAGACCCATCTTGGTGACAGAAAAACGGGCCGTGGTGCATGCCACGCAGTGCCAGGTATTCCTGTAGGGCACCAACCGGACAGATGTCTGCCAAAGAACACCGTAGCAGTCTTACTCCACTGCCTACGCCATGCTGATCTGTTTTAGAGGAGCGAATCCTCAACTGGGCCCAGTCTTTGGCAACATATACATCTCCGCGTTCCAGTGCCCTACCACTTGCATCCGCCTTAGACAGCATCACGAGTTCGCTGATGCGGAGCGCTCCAAAAAATGCCACCGTTGTGGCTGCATGCAATTGGGCTGCCTCATAATGATCAAAACAGAGGCCTGGCCAGCCCCGGGCCAACTGGGTAAGAACCCCTGGGGAAATAGGGTGCCGGTCGTCCGGGCAACGCCCGCGCTCGCGCACCCACCCCTCCAAAACGTGTCTCACACGGAAGTCAGAGGTGGTATCCACATGACCCCCTACTTTGGCCATAAAAGCCAACGCCTAGAGCTTGGATGCTATGGTGCGAGGTGCAAGGCCCTGTGCATGCAGGTGAACCATGAACCGCAGAACATGGTCCACCGGGATGGGCCAGGTCTCTGGCCATTGAAATCGAGTAGCAAAAGCCCTATACAAATTGAATGCTTGTTGATACGCCTTACGCGTGCGTGGCGCTAGTGACAGGCCAATCGCCCGGTTCACCTCTCCTTGCCAATAGTCCACATCTCGTCCGGGAGTGGCGAGGGAAATTCCTCCGCATCCGGGGCCAAGGCACGGAACCGGGAGATCTGCAGGCGGGACAAAGCGTCAGCAATATCGTTATTAACCCCTGGGACATGCCTGGCCCTGAACAAGACGTTGAGGCGCAGGCAGCGCAGCACAAAATGGCGCACTAGATCCATGACCCTGGGCGATTTAGAAGTCTGTGCATTGACAATGTGCACCACGGCAGCATTGTCGCACCAGAAATGCACCACCGAATTAGCCCACTGTTCGCCCCATAGCATCAAAGCCCCCAGAATGGGAAAAAATTCCAGGTATGTGAGATCCCGCAGGCGACCTGTGCCTGCCCATGCCGGTGGCCACCCACCATAGGCCCACTTCCCATGGAAGTACATCCCATAACCCAGGGATCCTGAGGCATCAGACTGGATCTGGAAATTGGGGGATGCCAGGAGGTCAGACCTCCAAAATGAGACCCCATTAAACTCCCTCAGGAATTGCAACCAGACAAACATGTCTGCCCTGATACCCCGGGTAAGCCTGACTCTGTGGTGGGGCCTGGATAACCCTGCCATGGCGTCGCATAAGCGCCGGGCGAAAGCCCTGCCCGGTGCGACCACCCTGCAGGCAAAATTGAGGTGCCCATGTAGCACCTGCAGTTCCCTCAGGGATGCCTTACGCTTAGCCAGCAATTCCGAGATAAGGGTCACTATCCTGGACACCTTATCACCCGGTAACCTAGAAGCCTGTACTACTGTATCAATCTCAACCCCCAGGAATACTAGTTTGGTCGACGGGCCCTCGGTCTTTTCGGGCGCTAAAGGGACACCCAGTTCCTGCATTAGCGTCTGAAATGTATTGAGGAGACGTGCACACGTGTCCCAGCCCCGTTCACCCCCGAATAAAAAGTCATCCAGGTAATGGGCTACAGACCGGGACCCTGACCTGCGGACGAAAGCCCACTCTAGGAAGGTACTAAAACGCTCGAAAGCCGAGCATGATATGGAGCAGCCAAAAGGCATGGCCTTATCAAAATAATACTCCCCTTTAAATTTAAAACCCAGCAATTCAAAGTCGCCCGGGTGCACCGGCAAGAGGCGAAAAGCTGACTTAATGTCGCACTTGGCCAGCAAGGCACCCGGGCCACACGAGCGCACCATGCGCAGCGCATGGTCGAACGATGTATACCTGACCGAACAAAGGTCATCAGGTATCGCGTCGTTGACCGATCGGCCGGCTGGGTAGGACAAATGATGAATAAGGCGAAACTCACCTAGGGACTTTTTAGGAACCAAACCTAATGGTGAAACCTTAAGGTTGGGAAAAGGGGGTGCGGGAAAAGGTCCGGCGACCCTGCCCGCGTCTAACTCCTTTTTAATGCTGGCCTCGGCTACCTCCTCCCTTCCTCTGAGGGATAAAAGGTTGGGAGCATCCTGAGGAGATCTATCACCCATAAAAGGGATACGAAATCCATGCTTAAAACCTTGGATGAGGTACTCCCTGTCCTCTCCCCTTGGGTACGATGCGAGCCAGCGCTCCAGCATGTCCACCTTAATTGGGGAGGGGGCCTTTCGGAGAACTAGTTCCATCCGTGGCAGGCTTGCCAGCCCACTGTCCACCCCTCCCTCTGCCTCGCGCCCCCCCAGGCTTGGGACAAGCAGAGGCTGCATGGGGACCGGAACATGTGGGACACTCGTGCTTATACCTGCAGTTCTTCCGACTGCAGGAACCATTGGACGAGAAAGTCCAGCACAGCAGGCGGGCTGGAACCCCCTGCCCCGCCATTTGGCGGGTAACCTGCGCTGGAGCTGCTCGCTGGACCGCATGTCCACAATGGTATCTATCCCCCGGGGCAGGACGTGTGGGTGTCATATACAAGAGCCACAGTCTCTGGCACGGCTCATCCCATCTCATCTCGGGGTGCAGGGGAATCCTCATATGGAATTCCTCATCATATGCTAGCCATGAGGGGCCCGGGAAATCTACCATCGCCCTGTATATGTTGTCCAAATATTGGACCATGGGAATAGCTAGGTCCGGCCGCGCCCTCAAATACACCGCCATGTATATCAAATAAGCGGGGAGCCAGTTAGCCCAGGTACGCGGCGGCTTACGGCGGCGTGCCTGCTCCTTGTCCTTCTCATCCTGACCCTCCCTTTCTTCCTTAGTGGGCTCTCTGTTCAGGAGTGAGAAGATATCCACGTACTCCCCTCGCCATATCTTTTCTCTGGTAGCCTGAGCCAAGTGATCACCCAATGGCAGGGAATACCCTGCCGTCGGCAAAGCCGAAAAGGGGATAGCTGGCCTACCCAAAGGGGCCTGAGTTAACCCTGCCACCCCAAGTACGTTCCCAGCAGTGTGAGAACCAATGCCCACCCCAGCGGGCATGGTGGCAGTAGTTGTCGCCGGGTGGGTCGCCAGCGGCGTAGCCCCTGCACCACCCGCGCGAGGCCAAGGCCACTGAAAGGTCCCCCCTATATTGGGAATGTGTGTGGATGTACTCGTTTGCACCATATACTCACATGCTGCACCCCCGCGGGCCGCCCCCAACGGGGGTTCCGGCCCACTGGGGGCGTCGGAGCTCACGACCGATGTAGAGCTCATCACCGGGGCTTGACCCGCGCCAGGTTGCTGGCTGGGGAGCTGCGAGGCAGTGGCCGGAGCCGCGCCACCCGCCTGCAGCAGCTCAACCCTCCCCGCCGGCCGTTGTCCTGCTGCCGATAGCGCCTCCAAAGGTACCCCGAAAGGGGCACCTGCCTGACTGGCCCGGGCCAAAGACTCCTCTAAGGCCGCAATACGGGCCAGTAAGGTGTCTACAGTAACCATGGGTAAAGAGCCGGCCGGCCCACCTGACCCTTGCATGGGGACAGTTCCCTGCACCCCATAGCCCAGATATGGCCATTGGCCAGGGCCGAAGCCCGGTAGGGCTGGTGAGGAAACCTGCCAAGGCGGGGCACCGGGCCACCCCCCAAGGCTAGAGGGCCCCGGGAGAGGCTGCGGCCCAGAAGTAGTCGGCCCAACGGGTTGGGCGGAAGGAGGAGCGGTGTCCACCGCTCGCGGGCCGCGGGCCGGAGCGCCCTCCGCGCCCGCACTCTGAACGGGCCAAGGTGCGATAGACCCCAAGCCACTAGCCCCGACCGGGGATGGCAAAGATGGCTGTTGAGGAGGCGGCACCACGGTCCTCCGACCTTGGTTGCGCCTCCTAACAGCCCGAGCTGAATTCGCAGCAGCCTTCTTTTTGGAAGGCATCTCGAGCAAAAAAGGGAAGCTAGCTAAGCAAAATCGACCCAAAAGGCTTCCCGGCAATACCAACGAGCGACGGAGGCGTAGGGAAAAACTTCTCCGCTCCGTCGCTGAGGCAAAATGGCAGCGCGGCTGCCTCGTGGCCACCCCTTTTATAAGGGAGCTGGCCACGCCCCTAACTACCCGGATTCTCTGTCCTGTGGGGGGGGGCCCGCAAAGGGCGCGGCGGCCATTTTGGCGCCGCGCTTGCATTATCTGTAATAAGTGGGAATGTCCATTTATACCTAGACTCACAAAAGGAATAGTTTTATGAAGATTACCTAGTTTTGAGACATTATGGACAAACTGTTATTAAAAACAAACATACCACTAGGTATCTCTGGGGTCAACTGCATAGCACAGATAAGTAGTTACTGCAAGAGGAAATGCCTTAAATCAGGGGTGTCCAACTATGGCCCATGGTGCCAATTAATCTGGACCATGCCACCCTCACTGCTCCCGGAAACAGAAGTAAAATGTGCATGAACAGGTGCCGAACACACCCATACAGAATGCTGCCATAAATGACCCACGGCTGTCGTTAACGTGTTTACGACAGCCACAAGTCATTTACAGCAGCATTCTGCACATTCACAGGCGCGTTCAGTGCCTGCACATGCATGTTCTACTTCCACTTCAAGGTGGGAGGGACCATATGACTGGCATGCTCGAACACATGACTGGCCTGCGGGCCAAAAAGTTTGGCGTTTGAGCACCCCTGCCTTAAATGCTGATTATGTGGGATTGTCGCAACAGCAGCA
This sequence comes from Bradypodion pumilum, assembly GCA_035047305.1. Taxonomy (NCBI): domain Eukaryota; kingdom Metazoa; phylum Chordata; class Lepidosauria; order Squamata; family Chamaeleonidae; genus Bradypodion; species Bradypodion pumilum. The sequence continues at coordinate 346,969,553 of JAWDJD010000002.1, forward strand.
GCTTTTATCACTGTCTGTAGCTTGAAAATTAGGCCATAACCACATTCTTCCTTTGTAAGTTCTATAACTCAAGATATGAAAAATTGCCTCAGTCATGTCTCTTGAACACTACAATAATGGCAAGTTATCTACAAGGTATGGTTTAGCCCTCAGTTTCATGTTGGAGGCAAGATTTTTCATATGGACAAGATGTTCTTTGGTCAGATAACTTGCCATTCTATATGGCCTGTTTTGACCAAATCCTGACAACAATGAAGTTTCTTTCAAACTCCTATTGAATCCATGCAAAAGATGATTGTGTGATCTCAGTGTGACCTTCAATGTTATGCCCCGATTTGTAGCCTGAATTATTGTACTTTTGGTTTTTCTTTCTTCTCCTTTTTTCTGCAGATGTGTTGGGTATACAAGAGCAGAATTGCCTTCCAGCCTATTGCTCCAGCTATTTGCAATGTTCTAAATAATTCATGTGGAAGACAACACAATAAACCACAAAAACTAGTGTTGTTAGCAAACACTGGAATAGAAGCAACATAACTCTTAGAAATGAGTTTGCTGCTTTGGATTTGCCAACAATTTAGCCATTAACTAAAAACCACATGATAAAGAATGAAGTCTTCAGTCAAGCAGTTTATCCTACCATTATACAGCTTTTAAAGCACTATATCAATTTCTCTCAGGAACAATGCCTTTCTAAATATTTTCTGTAGTATTTTAATAAATGGATTGTTAACCTCTGTACTCTCTCTGTTTTGCAAACTTCTGTAGACAATATGATGCAAAAGGTAATTTAACTTTTTTACAGAGTGCATGTTCACAACTCTCAGTGGAGTTACGTACATAACCCTTGATGTTGCAGAGAGCAGCGCTTGGTGAGATAAAAGATGGAGTTTGTATCTACAGACCATTAACATTATTTACTCAAATTCTACAACCCTCTAGATTTGGGAGGGATGCATTGTAAAGGAAATAGTTGAAATTTAGTACAAAAACAGGGAGTCAGATTAATGCTTTCCCCACCATAGTTTCCTTTATTTGGCAGTACCCGGCATTAATGAGTTTCCTTGCCATTCACCAGACACAGTTCAGCTCAGCTTTCTGTGTTGGTAGCAAAAAGGTCCAGATTCAAATTGGCTTTTGCAAAGTGTGAGCATAAAGAAAATACTTTGAATCAGCTTGTCATATGACCACAGCAAATCCCATGGTATTTGATCATGGAGTCACAACCTCACATACGTAGTTTGGCGGAAAATAATATCCTCTGCTTTTACAGCCCTTTCCCAACCAAATCATAGAATATATTTTTTTCTTGCACACAAAAAAACCTACAGTAATAAAGAAGAATGAAATGGAAAATATTACAAATGCTTAACCAGAAATTTACTTTTGTGAGCCAAAAATACTGATTTCCCACTCCCCAACAAACATACTTATTTTAATGCTAGGCTGCAAATTTTATTGGTGTTTTGGATTAGGATGGTGGTAGATGACATTTGCTTTAGAAATAGCCTATAAATATTTTTATGTTTTTAAAATTCACACACCACAAAATCAATATACACAAATCCATTTCACATAAATTTCTAACTTGATTTCCTAACTTGTGTGAGCCACAAGTGTGTGCGTCAAAGAGAAGCTATTATGTCTCTTTCTCCACTGTCGCAATATGTTATGGAATCATTGGGAATCATTATTTAGCGGAAAGTATTTTGGCAACAGACAAAATTCTGGCAAGTCTATCAAATCATTGCCTAACTCCAGATGGGGTAATATTCTAAAAATTGTGGCCACAGGGCAGCAATTTAAAGCAGCCACTAGGGAAGGGGTGGGAGGAAGGAGAGGTCATTTAAGGCTAGCTCAAGATGCTTTCCCTTCAGCTGATTATTACACAATGGCAAAGAGTTATTCCAGCACAGAGAAATGCTTACATTGGCTGGGAACATTCCTGGAGATTGCACACTCTCCGAATGGGTTTTGGCTTCTGGATGGAGTCACAGTAACTACGATGAACCATCTTGTGGTCAATCTTCCTCCGGCAACCATACTTTGTGAACTGAGAACCTAAAGAAAGAGAATCCTTTTCATCCTCAGCATGCTAAAGTGTATTCCACGCACAATTCAAAATAAAAATTTCTCACTACAGGTGAAACTCGGAAAATTAGGATATTGTGCAAATGTTCATTCATTTCACTTAAAAGGTGAAACAAGTATATGAGATAGACTCACTACATGCAAAGCGAGAGATGTCATGCCTTAATTCGTTATAATTGTGATGATCATGGTGTACAACGTACATGAGATTATGTGATGATTATGGGGTACATGAGATTGGGGGGTTGGGGTTTTCATAAACTGTAAGCCATAAGCATCAATATTATAACAAAGTAAGGCTTGAACTATGCATGCAATAAGTCTATCACATATATTTGTTTTACCTTTTAAGTTGCATTACTAAACTGAATGAACATTTGCACGATATTCTACTTTTCCGAGTTTCACCTGTATTTGTAAGTCTTATTTTTATCCCAGTTACGTATGGGGTAAATATGAGCTCTTCATTTTTTTTTGCCTAATCAAGGAGACCTCATTTGGATATCTGTTCACCCCTGGGAAAGACACCTGATACCTGATATGAGGAGATGTGGTAGGGCTGTGGGGGAAATGGGGGAAAGTTCTTGAGGCTAATTTCCTATCACACAACAGGTATAATCCTGAAAGCAAGGAAATTAAATGTACAGGGCCCAATCTAGATGTATGCTTTCCCAAGAAACAGATGGGATCACTGCTGAGCAAAATTGCTACACTTCACAATTTTATCAGCAGCCATTTATTTTATCTAAATTACAAAATGGAATTGTCCTAATAAATTTTATCTGCCATCTATTTTCTAGATATTCATTAGGTTATGAATAATAGGCAGGGATCAATAAACATATTGCAGAGTTTATCTCTAGCCTTAATTTTGATGCATATTTTCTGCTATTAAAACAATGTGAATGTAGATTATTACTTTTTAAAAAGCTGTTTATACTTTGGCTAATTTCCACAAGCAATATCACCACTGCTGATTCTAGAATCAATGGGTCGATGTTATACCATCTAACACCATATAGAGGAAGTCTGAATTCTTTTCAATGAATTCTTTTCCCACATTCTGCTCACAGTTATATAATACTGTACTGAACTATTAAGTACTGTGTGGACATAAATAATTGTATCATTTTGACGACAGAAAGCCATTCATCGGTTTATCATTTTTTCTTTACCTCCGCCACAAGGTTTTGAGCACGGTGACCATTTTTTCAAAGCCCACTCATATGTTACCGAATCTTCTAAAACATTGTTGTTATCAACATTCAAAGAGTCTTCATGGATCATGTACTTGTAAGTCAGTGAAATTTTGACATTCCCATGAGGAATTGCCTAGTTAGAAATTAATGCATATACTTTTACCAAGATCTATAGAATATGACAGAGGCATTTCAGGAAAAGGTTAATGACATAATAAAAAGGGCAGAGATGTTAGGATTGCTGTACAATTTTATTTTCTTAATTTGTTTTGTTACTGCATTTGTAATGTTTTTGTATTTTAATGGATTACATGCAATTTCATGATCTCATAATGTTCTTGTCTTTTGATGAACTGTGAACTAAATATCTTTTAAGGATTTGTTACAAATAACACAGAGATTAACATTTGTTATCCCAAACAGATCTTCTTCACGTTTTTTTCAGCTTTGTCCCATTTATATCAATGAGACCCTTTACCAAGGATTTAATATTAGAGTGCTAATGGGCTAAGTACTTTTTAAGGAATAATTTGATATAATTTCATAAAAACAATGAATTACCATATTTGTTGGTATATAAGACCCACTTCCCCCCTTAAAATACACTGGAAAAATGGAGTGCATCGTGCACTGTATATAATGGCATATAGTGGGCTATTTTGTTAATAACAGGGTGAATCTTATACTCTGATGCATCTTATATGCTGGTAAATATGCTAACCATTTTAAATGATAACTGGATCCTATATTTATGAGTCCCATGTATTCCTTTGTCAATCTAGAAATTATGAAATTTGAGCTTACTGTAACAACAGAGTTAAATTTAGGCATCCCTACTCCTCAAGGATTGTTGCCTTGCTGTAGTGAGGGGGCTACAGGCTGGGTTCCGAAGAGAAAGGGGAACTAGAGACCAAATTGCCAACATTCGCTGGATCATGAAGAAAGCAAGGGAGTACCAGAAAAACATCTTCTGTTTCATTGACTACACCAGAAAAACGTCTACTCCTGTTTCATTGACTACACTAAAGCCTTTGATTGTGTGGATAACAATAAACTGTGGCAAGTCCTTAAAGAGATGGGAGTACCAGACCACCTCACCTGTCTTCTGAGAAATATGTAAGGTCCTGATGCTAGGAAAGATTGAAGGCAAAAGGAGAAGGGGTGGCAGAGGATGAGATGGCTAGATGGCATCATTGATGCAATGGGCATAGATCTGGGTGGGTTACGGAGGATGGCAGATGACAGAGGAGCCTGGTGTGCAGTGGCCCATGGGGTCACAAAGGCTCAGGCTCAACTGTGCGACTGAACAATAAACTCTGTAAACTAGTGTTTCTTGTAACAGAACCACTCCAGGCTGCAGAGTGGGGGTTTTGAACCTCAAGCGACAACTGCCAGAGTCTTTCACTATGGGCCCTGGTGCCAGGGACATCTGAGATCTTCTGACACTCTGGGGGCTATCAGTGTTGTAGATTATTAATTCATTTGTCCATTTATTATTAATGTTTTATTAATCATAATATCCTGTCCTGTTTACAAGGAAAAGAAATAATTAAAACATAAATACAAGCCATCTGTATAATAAACAGAAATCAACATTGTAAAAGTAATATAATGCAAGCAGTAGATTTAAAATTGTACCTAAAAGTCATTGGAATAGGAAAATAAAGGATCTGACTGCTATGGAGAAGACAGTAGGATAAATGTCAGGAAAAACATGCTTGGGAAAAGGACAAAGAGGAGGCATAACCTTCTTTTATCCCAGTTTAACTGTAACTGTCCTTCCCAACTAGTTTGTTGGATGACTTGGCTATACTTATACATTCAGGGCAGGTCTTGATCCTTTGTGTGCTAATGCTTTGCGTGCCCTTGCTTGTACAGTTCTTCACTCTTGCTGTGAGCTTTTCTGGCAGAATCTTTCATTCTGTGCTCTTGTCCTTGCAAACCTGCTTCCTCCCCCTCTCCCAACTCCACTTCAGGACAGTTAGCCTTATTCTTTATCTGCTTTTTTCATTGCATAACCAGAAACAGAGCTTGGAAAAGTTCCTTTTTTGGTCTACAATTCATAGAAGCCCTAGTTGAAGAATCGGGAATATGCTACCCCAGGAAGCAATTATGTAACACTGAGAAGAAAGAATTAAATACACCCTTGATTCTTAAAGCAGACACTGTAACATATGCACTCCATCAAATACTGTACACATAAATCAGAATAATCTAGACTTACCAGACTTCAAGCCACTTACCAGAACAGTGATTCCACTCCGCAGAGGACCCATCGTTTGCACCATTTCCCTATTGTCATCATTCCGATATTCCCATTCAACACCCATGTTGATAAACACTTTGGAGTCTGACACATAGGTCTCTTCATTTAGAATAAATTTCCCTGTATCTCTGTTCTTGATAGCTAGAAACAACATGAAAAATATTAAATCATCAGGAAACTCCATTTGAATTGTTCTGTTGTTCTTCCTTTTCTTATTTTTTGATTTGTGGGGAATAGAAAAATTCTAGGCACAACACTGTCTACTTAGTTTATTTTGTTTTATTTTTCAGGAAATTTAGATACCAGTCTTTCATTTTTTTAAAAATCCCTTCTAATTGTAAGAGGTTTGTGGAAATAAAAAAATATGATTAGTTAAAAATTAGAGAGAATGCAGTACTCATCAAAACATTCCTCTGAAGCTTGAAATCCTTAACAGAAAAACAAACATTCTCACATAAATAGGGGGAGAGATCTGGTTTTCTCACAAAGCCTCCCCATTCAGCCACCACCAATCCTCACCAATGATATGTCGTCACACCCAAGATGATGCCTGTTCACACCCACACTTCCTTAATTGTCCCCCCTCCACACCCATCATCTATACCTATAAGGAAGAGGTGTGGCCATACGTATGCGAAATACGTTTCTACACCCCTGGAGCAAATCCCGTGATACTTGGCACACATGTACCTTCCACAACCAGGGTCAGCACTGTGCGGATCCTGAGGCCGAGGGTGGGGTCTGCACCCCACAAATACAACAAAATTTAAAAACTACAACTCCCAGCAGACACTGCAGCGCAACACAGCCAATCAGGGAGGCCAGGCTGAAAGCGAGAGGCGGGGCTCTAGTCATGCGCGCACACAGACCAACTGCCGCCCACAAAGCATAGCGCAGCCAAGACACACAGCAGCGCCCATGGTTGGAATGTGCAGGGCCACAGTGGCAAGGCTGCCACAGGCAGCCGCCATGCCCAGCAGAGCAATGGGGTCCAAGAAGATTCCCCCCAAATACCCAGGAAAACCTCAGGTGCCCCTAGCCAAGGGGCACAGAGCTACTGTGGCAAGGCCCCTACCAACCCTGAGCTAAACACCAAAACCTATATGGTCTTACTGTGCCACTGGAATCACCTCCACCAGGCCCTTGGGGAGGGAGAAGGGGAAGAAGACGAAAATGGGGAGGAAGGGAGAGGAAGGAGGGGGAGGAAGGAAACACAGGGTGAATGGGGAAAGAGGAGGAGGGAAGGAAAAGCCACCACCCCCTCCTTTAAAAAAAACACCACACACACACAGACAAGCTGGCGGTGGCCGCGGCCTTGATGGCAGGCCTGGGGGAGAAGGGTGTGCTGTTGCTGTTGCAACAGGGGCCTCCAAACAAGCAGACTGCCTGCAAGACAGGGAACGGGGTGGGGGCACCTGACACGGGAATCTCCTCACCCAGGATTGGGTCCAACCCAGGCACAGCCGGGTACCCCTGCTAGTATAATGTATGAAGGTATTTCTTTAAGAATGTGGGCCTGAATGTTGGCTGAGTAATCCAGACCATGACTGGATAGGTTCACAGAAGTCCTGATTCGCTATTTGGAGCTGAGACAATTGGACTGCTCTAGTTGGGACTAGCAAATGAATTTAGGTTCTGTAAAGTAGGCATTGCTACCTAGCTGCATTTTTTTTGAAAAGATTGTTTAGGTCTGTGTGGCTAAAAACCAGATCTACAGGTTGATCTACAGGTTGATCTGTAGAATGGCTGTGGGGAGGGGTAATATCCCACTTAATAAGGCATACAGGAAATATGGCAAGTCTGCAGTCCTTGAGTTAACAAGACTTTTTCTCCTTACTGGCAGCCTCTGAAGTTACTGAGAGCAATCAGAAAAAATTCTGAGGATGGCCAAGAGGAAAAGGAAACCCCTCCCTTATGGTTCCACAGACAGAATCAATTTTACCAGTGGATTGATGCCACTGGAGCTTATTTCAGGTGACCTTCTGAGCCAACTGCATCCTATAACCACTGATGTCTTATTTTGGATGGCCCAGGTGGATAGCAAAGAATGCAAGTAGAATTTATGTTTCATGTCTGTGGGATCAAGTTGCATTGGTTATTGATGTTCACTGTGAGGTTAGGTGAGAGTACAAAATTTTATAATCCTAATGGAGCACATGGAATTAATTACCTAAGGGCATCTCCCTTACTAAACCATCTGACAGAAACACAAAACATAGAAGATTTCTTCTCTGTGCAGGTGATTAGATTACCCCCCCCCCTGAACTCAAACATTCTACAGTCTTGTCCTCTCATTTCTCTGCTTCAAATTGTCTGCTATAGCCTTTGCTGCTGACCTTGGTAGTGCTGAATTAAATGCCTTGGATAATTTCAAAACATTTATTTTTATTTATTTATTTTTCACGCTTATATACCACTCAGGTACAACCCAACTCAGGGCGGTTTACATAGCGGACAGTAAATACATAAAAGACACATAATAAAACAAAGTTAAAAGTTAAAAAACCCACCCCTAAAAGGTGCGCAAGAACCGAAGGGACCTTGGGGGAAGGCACACTTCTCTATACCAACCACCCAACGGTACCCCCATCCCCACCCGCACCCCAAAGTTGGCCTGCCAGCCAGGTCTTTAATTCCTTCCTAAAGGGCAACAACTCCATCTGGAGACGCAGTTCCACAGGCAGGAGGTTCCAAAGGGCCGGTGCAGACACGGAGAAGGCCCTCCTCCTTGTGCCAGAGAGGTGAGCCCCCCTGGCTGATGGCACAATTAGAGAGCCCCTCCGGTCTGCTCTGGTTGGACGGACAGACGTCCTTAGGGCGATGCGGTCTCTAAGATACCCTGGCCCACTACCATGTAGGGCTTTAAAGGTCAAAACCAGCACCTTGAATTGCACCCGGAGACAAACTGGTAACCAGTGCAGCCCCCGAAGTAGTGGTGAGGCATGGGCATAACGTTCACACCCCATCACCACCCGGGCCGCAGCATTCTGGAGCAGCTGCAGCCTCCGAATGGTCATCAAGGGCAGCCCCATGTAGAGCACATTACAGTAGTCTAGTCTGGAGGTCAACAGAGCGTGAGTGACCATGAGCAAAGAGTCCCGGTCCAGGAGCGGGTGCAACTGGCGAATCACCCGAAGTTGGGCGAAGGCCCTCCTGGCCACAGCTGCCACCTGTTCTTCTAGCAGCAGCCACAAATCCAGGAGGACCCCCAAGTTGCACACCGGGTTGGTCTGGGGCAAAACAGCCCCATCCAAAACCAAAGATGGTAGCTCCCGGGATAACACAGGACCCCCTATCCATAGCCACTCAGTCTTGCTAGGATTCAGCTGTAGCCCATTTGCCCCCATCCAGACCCAAACAGCCTCCAGACAGCTGGAAAGGACTTTGACTGCATCACTGGGGTCCCAGTGTGTGTCATCCGCGTACTGGTGGGAACGGATTATCTCACCCAGCGGGTGAGTTCCTTTCTTTAGCTCTCTGGCTCATCTTAGAACAAGTAACTGGAATCATGACCATTTCATCTACTTGTTCCCTGCACTTCTTGTTGCTTAAGCAAATGCCATCCCTTCTTATAAGTCACGTTGAATGTGTTGTCAGCCTCAATAGCCTCATGGGACCTACAAAACCTAAGGGTTACATCTTGCTAGCACATCTTCAGAAACTGTTTGCCTAAGAGAAGGAATATGTCCATGCAATGAACACAATAAATCCTAAGAGAGCGACCCAGAAAGAGTTCAAGGGATGTATTTACTGAAGCAAAACCTGGGTGATGCGCAGCAGAGTTACAAGCCCATCTGATGTGCCTCCACTTCTAATTAATAACAGCCTTGAAGACATTGTCTGTTATCGATTCACTGAACTGTATGGAGAGGATTTCAATTACTGTTTAAGCTTTGTAATTGATTGAACATCCTTGCCACACTTGGCTCAGAAACTGAAAAAGAACGGACTAACATGCAAAATGCAATGGATGTAAGTGAAAGCACAGCTGGTGGGCCCATATAATAAGAAATGGATATACCACAGTAAGTAGGAAAACATTCAGCACAAGCTGTGGGCCCAAAAATGATAGACTATGTGAAATGGTTGTTGAAAAATCAGGCTGCTTCTGAAGGTCATGTATGTATACTTGAAAAAACTGGGGCCAAGGTATGTTTTTAAAAAGAAAAATCTATGATTTCATGTGATGCAGTGATCCTTGCTACAGAATCCAGAACTCTCCGTACAATCCTATACATTCGATTTGAGTTTGTATACTGTACAGTTTGTTGTTGTTCAGGTGCATAGTCGCACCCCTATCTTTGCAACCCTATGGCCCATTGCCTGCCAGTTACCTCTGTCCTCCACCATTCTCCTCAACCCTCTCAGCTCTGTGCCCATTGCGTCAACAATGCCATCTAGCCATCTCATTCTCTGCTGCCCCTTCTTCTTTTGCCCTCAACCTTTCCCAGCATCAAAGCTTTCTCAAGTGAATCCTCTCTTTTCATTTGATGTCCAAAGTACTTTAGCTTCATCTTCAATATTTGGCCTTCCAAAGAGCAACCGGGGTTGATTTCTTTTAAGATAGACCTATTTGTTCTCTTTGCTGTCCAGGGTATTCTCAAGAGTCTCCTCCAACACCACATTTCAAAGACGTCTATTTTTCTGTGCTCAGCTTTCCTTATAGTCCAGTTCTCACAACCATACATTACTACCAAGAATACCATTGCTTTGACTATGCGGATTTTTGTTTGCAAGGTGATGCCTCTACTATTAACTATGTTCCAGGCTTGCATAAATTCTATATGTGATCCTGTTCATCCTCTCTCATTAGCAAGTACTCCTCAACCCAACAAGATTCCCACCCACCCACCCAAGTGGAGGGAGAAAAGAATCAGTGAGAAATAACACATTTTTAGCTCCATTGTTCAAAAGAGAGAAAAAATCTAGTCAAGTTCTTCTGAAACTGCAATGAGCCAAGTGAAGCCCTCAATATGGTTTTTGCAACTCCCAATAAACCTTTGGTCTTCTATTTTGCTACTAAAAAAGCTGAACTGGAACTCCTAGAAGCCTCCAGATGTGCAATTTCATTTTAGAAATAGCTCTCATGGTCCCCTTACACCATTTAACACCTGGAAAAAAATACCCATTCTTCAATGGGTATTTTTCAGTACAAAAGTAGACTTTGACCTTGTTCTGGTGGTCAGTTTAAATTGCACTTCTGGCAATTTGCACAGAATCTAGAGGGCTGAACATTGGCAAAGAGATACCACTACCATATAGTGGGGCTGTGGATTAGGATCCCTCTTACTAGCTCACCTATCATTGTACTGCTATTTGACTCCTATAGAAACATTATGGTCTCAATTTTAAAAAAGGAGTATTTTCAAAGTGTCAACATAAATAAAAGCCACAAAGAAAAAATGATGATTGGTGGTGGTGGTGACAATCACAATGATGCTAATAACAGGATAATAGCAACAATAGAAGACATTCAGCAGTTTAGTACTCACCAAGATTATGAACAGTAGCATCAGATTCTTGTATAAGCAAATGCCTTGCACCTGCTGGGATTTCAAACATCTTAATGTAACCTGTAAAGCAAGGTTAAAACCAGCACAGATTACTACAAGCAGAGAGAGAGAGAGAGAGAGAGAGAGAGAGAGAGAGAGAGAGAGAGAGAGAGAGAGAGAGAGAGAGAGAGAGAGAGATGGGTTTATAAGCCATGATACTTGTTTCATACAAATTTTCTTCTACACAGCAATTATAGCATTATTGTAAAAGGATACATAAGGGAAGTTTCTGAGCAAAAAGTAAAGTTTAAAACATTTGGAGGGGAGGCTGGAAAGGTGCATGAGGCCCACCAGTCATACATTGTTTATCCCCATTCTAAAGAGTGAAAATGGATGGCTTGATAGAAGTTATTTTCTATGCTGTCCAACTCTATGATGCCATACTACATTGCTAGAAGTGGAAGAGCAGGATACTTCCTCACTTATGACCTACATTCATTAGATCTGATCTTAGTGTAGTAATGACTCATGCTGATTTTTACTTCAATCAATCAATCAATCAATCAATCAATCAATCAATCAATCAATCAATCAATCAATCAATCAAACAAACAAACAAACAAACAAACAAACAAACAAACAAACAAACAGAAAACCTATTAATAAAATTGGGATTTTTTTTAAAAAAAATATCTCAGCTGAGGTGTTTTTGTTGCTTTTATCCTTTGATGACTGCCACAGTTCAGTATTTAACTATCATTGTCAATCCATAGCCACAAGAATGGTACTCCTTAAGAAGATGCTTCACTGGCTCCCAAAAACAGACATATATGCAGCATAAAAATACAATAAATAAATAAATAAAATATAGAATTAGGAAAAATACAATATTTTGGTTAAAAGGTAGCATTTTTTGGTTAGTAATAAACTGTCTTTTTATCCATACTCATGTTTTATTTTAGAGTCAGTGAAGTTGCAGAGAACTTCAGGCTTGTACATAACCTCATTTGCCCTTGACTCTCTGGGATGAAAATAATTTATAATCCAATAAAACAGCAGTTTAATCTGCATGCATCCCTGAAACCATTATCTGCATCTGGGTTAAACAAGGATATAAACAGTACATTATGACGCAGCGAGGGACAGGTACGGCGAGCAGAAAGTTTTCATCTCGTTCTACACTTTGCTTGTGTATTTTTCTGGCAAGACATTGAAGATGAAATGACCTGATTTCTTTGGTGCTTTGGAAAATGTTCCTTTCACCACTTTGCAGTGGCTGTTGTCTCCACCACACACCCCACACTTGTCATCTTGCTTTGAGGAACCAATCACTTTATCACAACCAACTTTCTGAAAACAAAGAACAAAAAGAAATATTCTTGTTTCTAGGATCATGTGTCCTTATTAGACTTTTGTATATATCTAAGTACTTTCCAAAAGGAGAAGGTGATATCCAAATTAATTTGCCCCAGTGACTGGGAGTCTAAGACAGGATTCCTAAATTGGACTGTTTGTGCCATATTACTTGTAAATGTGTTTTGGTATCGTTTCATGCAGTATTTTACTACAGTAGTTGTTTAATTCTCTTTTAATATTGTAACAACTGTTTTTAGCTTTTATATTGTCTTTTTTTAATGATGCAAGCTGCCTTAGGTCCTTTAGAGAAGAAAAGTAGTAAGTAAGTAAGTAAGTAAGCAGTCAGCATTTGGAGAGGGAAGTTTCTAATTGTTAACTTAAATAAACTTTGAAATTAATTCATTATACAGTATTAATGTTTCAAGATCATATTGGTATTCAGAATGTGAGTTTACATAGTTACTTAATTCAATTCATACCCAACTTTGATCTATAGACAAATTTATTAAGAAGGATTTCTCTCTCTCCCAAGACAACATGAAGAAAAAAATGCAGCTACAAATTAATTATTAAGAGTTATTTATTTATTTCACATCAATTCTGACATTCTCCTGGCACAAGGACCCATGTTATTCAGAATAGTGCTGGGTGCCATTGCAAGGCCCCATGACAAATAGATAACTTAAAAGCTAAATGTTAGGGACAGCTTCCTTTCAACATCTATTCACTTTACAGTGGCTTCACTTGTTAGTCACAGGAGGAACTTCTTTCACTTCCTGGAGTTAACTTGGTATGTTTTGCAATTGGCCTTTAAGGCTTAAGCAAGGGATTCTTTTGAAAGCTGAATTCTCAAACATAGAATATAGGCTCAATCACTTTCTTCATACATAAGAACATAAGAACAGCCTTGCTGGAACAGGCCACAGCCCGTCCAGTCCAGCATTCTGTCTCACACAGTGGCTCACCATTTCCTTCAGGGTATTATTCCCAAGCAGATGCCTTCACCTGCTTAGGATTCCGTGGAAATGGCATTGAGAGATATCCTGCAAATCTCTCCAACCCGGAGGTTGTCCTTAAGTATCCATAATTATAGCTATTGATACTCTTGTCCTCCATGAACTTGTCTAATCCTTTCTTAAAGCTGTCAAGACTGACAGCTGTCACCACTTCTTCTGGCAGGGAGTTCCATAGACCAGTGATCCTCTGGGTGAAAAAGTACTTTCTCTTATATGTTTGAGAACTAGTACCCAAAAGTTTCATGGAGTGTCCCCTAGTTCTAGTGCTATGCGACAGGGAAAACAGTTTTTCCTTATCTACTTTGTCCACATCGTGCATGATTTTATAAACTTCAATCAGGTCACCACTTAGACGTCGTCGTTCAAGAGTGAAGAGGCCCAACCGTTGCAGTCTCAGATGGTAAGGAAGGTGTTCCAGTCCCCTAATCATTCTGGTTGCCCTCCTCTGCACTTTTTCCAGCTCCATAATATCCTTCTGAAGGTATGGTGACCAGAACTGTACACAGTATCCAGATGGGGCCTCACCATAGATTTATAAAGAGGCAAAATGACACTTGCTGACTTATTTTCTATACCCTTCCTAATGATTCCTAGCATTGAGTTTGCTTTTTTCACTGCTGAGGCACACTGTGTTGACACCTTCATTGAGTTGTCCACCAGGACACCAAGGTCCCTTTCCTGGTTTGTCGCAGAGAGTTCAGACCCCATCAGTTTATAAATGTAATTGGGGTTCTTTGCCCCAACATGCATCACTCTGCACTTACTAATGTTGAAACTCATTTGCCACTGTTTTGCCCACTCCCCCAGTGTCAAGAGATCCCGCTGGAGCTCCTCACAATCTCTCACAGTTTTCACTACCCTGTATAATTTAGTGTCGTCAGCAAATTTGGCTACCTTGCTTTTTACTCCTACCTCTAGATCATTATGAAGAGGTTGAAAAGCAGGGGTCCCAGTACTGAACCTTGGGGGACCCCACTCTTTACTTCCCTCCACTTGGAGAAGTGTCCATTTACTGCTACCCTCTGTTTCCTGTCCCTTAGCCAGTTGCTGATCCAGGACAAGACCTGTCCCTTTATTCCATGACTGCTAAGTTTATTCAAGAGCCTTTGGTGTGGGACCTTGTCAAAAGCCTTCTGAAAGTCCAGATAAACAATGTCAACTGGATCCCCCTTATCCACATGCTTGTTGACACTCTCAAAAAATTCCAACAGATTAGTGAGGCATGATTTGCCCTTGTAAAAGCCATGTTGGCTCTCCTTTAGCAGCGCCTTTTCTTCTATGTGCCTATTAATTCTATCTTTTAGGATGGTTTCCATCACTTTACCTGGGACACATGTCAAACTGACAGGCCGGTAATTTCCTGGATCACCCCTGGATCCTTTTTTGAAAATTGGTGTTACATTCGCTACCTTCCAGTCATCAGGCACAAAGCCTGATTTGCGGGAAAGATTATATATTTTGGCTAGGAGATCAGCAATTTCATCTTTAAGTTCCCTGAGAACTCGTGGATGGATGCCATCTGGTCCTGGTGATTTGTTAGTGTTTAGTTTAACAAGACATGCAAGGACCTCCTCCCTGGTTATTTCTATCTGGCTTAATTCTTCGGTTTCCCTCCCTACGAAGATAGGCTCTGTTTTGGGCACGTGGTCTCTGTCTTCTTCAGTGAATACTGAAGCAAATAATTCATTGAGTCTCTCTGCAATCTCTATTTCCTCTTTAATAACCCCTTGCCTTCCATTGTCATCTAATGGTCCAATGGCCTTCCTAGTTGGGTTCTTACTTTTAATGTACTTAAAGAAGTCTTTGTTATTTCTCTGAGTATTTTTAGCTATACGCTCCTCAACACTAATGTCTTTTCAGTGATAACTGCAAACTACCATTATTTTTATATTAAGGGTCTTATTAGAGTTTACTGTAGCAGTCTGGCATTACTTCAGGATGCATTCTGCTTTGTGCTGTTCCAATATCATTAGAAGGACTGCGGTGGCTTAGTGGTTGAGACACTGAACTTGATGACTGGAAGGTCAGCAGGTTAACAGTTTGAGATGCAAGTGCTGGACAACAGAGTGGGTTCCCATCTCTGTTCCAGCTCCTGCCAACCTAGCAATTTGAAAGCAAGAAGTTGCAAGTAGATAAATATGTACCACTTTGGTGGGAAGGTAACAGTGTTCTGTGCACTCCAATGTCTAGTCCTGCCTGCCACATGATCGTGGAAATGTCTGCAGATGCAGACAGCACTGGCTCTTTGACTGTAAACAGAGATAAGCACTGCACCCTAGAATCAGATAAGACGCTTTCGAGCAAGGGAGAACTTTACCTATTATCATTAGACATACAGGCCACAATGCTGATGTTGGAAACTCAATGTTACCACTCCCAGGACCTGACTTTCTTCTGATGGCTCCTCCCATATGACCTAGAACAGTGGTTCCCAACCTCTTTTAGGCCATGCCCCACCTAAGCATCTCTCAAATACTGATGCCCCATGCCATTTAATTCTTAATATTCAAAAAGTTTACTCTTATTCATGCAGAAGAAGCCTAAAAGGCTATTCACTGTTAATAACTCATTCTTGAATTGCCCCCATTAAAAACTTAAGAGCCTTCCAGAATTATTTTGGGGGAACTTATCACAAGAATGTCATATATCCCTAGTGGCTAATACACAAAAGCCCTAAGGTTAAATGGGAAGGGAAGCCAATTCACAGTGTTCCATGCACTTTGGTGTCTAGGCATGCCTGCCACATGTCCATGGAAATGTCTACAAATGTAGAGAGCACTTGCTCTTCAGCTATGAACAAAGATGAGCACTGAACCCTAGAGTCGGATACGAATGGCTTTCAAGCAAAGGTGACCTTTATACCTACCAGATGCACCAGAAATTCTCATTTATTGCCTGTTACACAAATATGGTTTATCTCAAGCTTATTTAAACTTGCGTTCTATATAACCATTTCGGCAACATAAGTTCATTGTTGAGAAAACCAAGATAGGTATTAGTACATATGAAGATATATACAGTGGTACATTATACAACGATTTTAATCCGTTCCACGGGGCTCGTTGTTGTACGAAACAATTGCTATATGATGCATGCATCGTATAGCAATTTTCCCTATGGGACGCATCATACAATGATTTTTTTCACTAAGTGGTTTTCCCCATTGAAAAATTGTTTTCCTATGGAAAAAATTGTTATGCGGGATGCAATTTCCCCCCAAAACCTAATTTTTATATGATTTCATTGCTATACGGGGCAATTGTTGTATGAGGTTCCACTGTACTAACATATTTGAAGAGCGACACACAGTAATGGCAGTATAAGTTCAAACTATATCCTGTTTGGGCTAAGAATCTTCCAGATACCTCAAAGAGACAGGAAACCATCCTGATTTTAAATAAAAACGTTAGAGTTTAAGGAAAGTGGTAGTTATCATATGGCCCCAAAGCTGCATGTAGCCACACATGCCACTTATTGCCTCCCTCAAGAAATACTACTTTTTAAAACGAATCCTCAGATAATTATTGGTGTGGTCTAAGAGGGCGTTCTTATAATGGGATTGCTTGTGCCATGTTGCTTTAAAATGTGCTTTTACTATTGTTTTTATGCACCACTTTTAATACAATATTTGTTTAATTTTCTTTTGATACTGTAACAATTGTTTTTAGATTTTATATTGTCTCTTTTAATGATGTAAAATGATGCGCATTAATGGCTTATAGAGTACATGTATATTTCAACTTAAAGTTAAATTATAATATTTAGTTATGTTTTCATTGCTTACTGTATTTATTTTGGCTTCAAATCATCTTTCTGTGCCTTATGTCAGTTATCTTTATGAAAGTCTTCAGGCTGTTTATTCATGTAATATGACTTCCTTCTGTCCAAATTAGCAACTACTTGTCATTGTCTATTACAGTATGTGTCCCAAAAGACAGAGTCTGTTTAGACATCAGAGAATAGCAGCTTTATGACAATGCCTATAAAGTTCCTAACCACTAAAACGTATAACAGAATATTGCAATAGGTTTCCAGTTAACATTGAAGGAAGTCAGGAAGTACATTCCAGTGGAATACTTCATCATGCCATTAAGCAAAGTAAGGGTCATAAAAGCAATTTTAAACAGGAAATAGATGGAGAAATTAATGTAAATTATTAAATAAATTAAATTAAATTAAATTGAAATAAACATATAAAGCTGCCAAAAATCAAGGAAAACACTTCTGTATCTAGGGGCCATGCTGCCAATTTTCATTTTTTCTTCATGGCAGCTCAATATACACCATTTGAGCTATTGCCAAAGATGAAGTTGGCCCCAGCCCAGCTGAAATTAATTTAATTTTATGTAGATCATTCTTTGAGGAAAAATATGTAAAAGTTGCCCTTGCATGAAAGCCTATTGTATCCAACTCTAGGGTTCAGTGCTCATCTCTGTTTATAGCCAAAGAGCCAACACTGTCTGCATTTGCAGACATTTCTGTGGACATGTGGCAGGCATGACTAGACACCGGAGTGCACAGAACACTGTTTACCTCCCCACCGAAGTTGTACCTATTTATCTACTTGCAATTTCTTGCTTTCGAACTGCCAGGTTGGCAGGAGCAGAGACAGAGATGGGAGCTCACTCTGTCATGCAGCAATTGGGTCTCAAACTGCTGACCTGCTGACCTTCCAGTCATCAAGTTCAGGGTATTAACCACTAAGCCACCACCGTCCCTTAGGGAAAAATACTAGATGGCAATTATATGATTGATATGCCCATTCCTGCAAACAGGGACCACAAAAAAGTAGTACCACTTACAAGACACTCCCCTCGCACACAGATGCTATGAGAATCCTTATATGAACACCGAGTTCCATCATGTACAGGCCTCTTCATATACACAACATCGCCAGTTTCCTTTGACTCACAGTAGAGGTGGCACCTTTCTTTAGCTGCAAGAATTAAAATAAAGTTGTTGTTTATTAGTAAATGATATTCCATTTGTAAATGGTGATTCAATCCAAATTTTATGGATACTACTATGTTCTTTCCTTGTGTTGGAACAAAAAAATCTCACCAACTTACTAAAGAATTTTCAAGTGTGTGGAAGGATTTCAATTGAATTTTTCATAAGCAGGCTACATCCAAAATCAGAGACAACTTATAAGCTCCCTCACCAAAGGGTCAGTTCACTAAAATAAATTTCTAGAAAAGTTTTTTAATTGCCGTTGCAACAATCTGTGAGCAATTTCCAGACACACTCAGTATATACCCCCACAGCCTGGGGTGAATAAGGGTCTCTGGCTGTAACTGTTCACACCCAGGCAAATCTCAGCAGGCAGGTCCTTTTCCCAGGGGTGGGCACTGTCATTTTGGCCAGTGGCTAAGTTCTGCTGTGGACTGAGCATGAGCAGTACAACTCTAACAGCTGTGAAGATCAGGCAGCAGCACCTGAATGGAGGTGCTACGAAGGCAGCCCCTTCACTGTGCTAGGGTGATGAGGGCCAATCACCCACATATCTGAATTTAACTGATTAAAAGAAACACACAAAGAAGAACGGACAGATTTCACTGATGACAGCCAGGCAAGCAACAAGGATCACAACTGGTAGTATACAGGCTAAGTAACATTCAGATTCATACTCCTTTGTCTAAAAAAAAAGAACTATCTTCAGAAGAAGAATGATGTAAGCCATGCTAAATCTTCAGAATCTGATAGACTAGCATTAAGTCCCTGAATCTGATAGACTAGCATTAAGTCCCTGATTGAAAAGTTATTTTTTAAAACTAAAATTCCATCCCACTTCAAATTGTGGTCTCCAAAATAGCTTTTCCAAATTCTGTGTAATCCACTAAAGGAGGAAGTAATAAAAAGGAAATGTGCTAACCTTCAGTTTGCTCATATGGAAGCCAGTGGTGTTTCGTGTTCTGATATTCAAAATAAAGATCCCACTGTCTACACTGCTCCTCCCTAAAATCTTCATAATCCTTAGGGCAATCTTGAGTGCTGCACAGCTGGAATTCATAGCTTGGTCCAAAACATGTGCGGCCTCCATTAGCTGGGCTAGAAATAAACAAATATACAGAGATATATACTGTACTTTGTAAGTTACATCATGTAAGTAAAATAAAACAGCATCAGTATAATTCATTTACCTTACAATTATGGAAACAGAAAAGAGCTATATATAGAAACAAGGCCCACTAGTTGCATGGCAATTAGTTGCTGTTTCTCAGCCTCTTGCTATATGGGAATCATGATCATCCTTAACAGGATTGTTCAACTGATACATAACAGATAAGAACAACAAAATGCACCATGTCAGTGTTAAATATCATAATTGTTATATAGGACAACTGAGGCATGGTGGGATTGCAGGTGTCCACTAACTGTGGAACATTTATCACAAGGTGGTACTGAAGCTTTCAAGAACCTGAGCTCCTGCAAAAATGTATTTGTTGCTTAACAAAAACACACTTCCATGTATTATCTGGACACTGACACTGTAAAAGAAGGGCAATCCATAGAAGATGACTTTAGTATTACAGTATAACAAATATATAAATACAAAATTATTTCATTTATAATTTACAACAATCCATTACAGCTTTGCAGTTTATCTGGGTGAGAGGTGTGCTGTTGTAGACTTTCCATCATGCAGGTAGAATAGGCCCTTTTGAATCAACATCACTCAATCCCCATTAATTCAATCGGCATACTCTAGTGCAATTTACTACAAACAAGATTTTGGCCACTGCAAAATCTTCCTGCTTCTATACCAAAAGTGCTGATAAGATGCATTTTAAATTTCCCTGGATGTTGCATACTTGTATGCAGATTTAACAAAAATGTAACCTGGTCTTGCCTAGCTATTGGAGCAGCACCCTTGAATACTCATAATCTTACTCTAATCCAAAAAGCAGTAACACTGAATGGTATCCATTATTTCAATCATCAACAATGTATATTGTTTGACAGATTACTATAAAACAACCACAGTAACACTTGATCACAGCACTTGATCACAACTAGCAAAACTTCACATATTTTATTGTACATTATTATTTGTTATAACCAGCATGGTTTGCTTAGGTTCAACTTACTGTGGATTATCACACTGCCGAGTCCTGTATTTCACTCCGGTTCCACACGTTCGAGAACAAGAACCAAATTTACTCCATGTCCCCCAGTTTCCATCTTGTTTCAAGATATCTGGAGTTAACCAGATACAGTGACCTTTAAAACAATGCTAAAAGAGAAAAATATGTGTGTATGCATATTTTCATAGCTAATGATATAGATTAGTTCTTGCCTACTTAGTTTTTGGACAAAGATTAAACACTCTGGCTTGAATCCAGCCTGTATTCTGCTGCTGACAGCATTCCCTAAGGAAAGATCTGTTCCAAATATACCCATCAGCAGAAAGAGATCTTTGCCAGGTCCCCTCTCCTCTTATATGCCTCTACAGTGCCATTATCCCCACTGTTCTGAAGTCTCAGCAACCCTTTGGAACAGGGGAGAGATGTGGGGAGAGATGAGAGTGCTCTCTCATTCTGCCAGGTAATGCTCTGCTAGATTGTGGATCTTCTGTATCTAGAGAGAGCCCTCTCATTTGTGGATAAAAGACTATCTGAGCCACCATGTTATACTGGTAACACTGAAAAGCAACACAATGCCCCATTCCCATCTGATACACAAATAACTACTTCCCCTTCCCTGCCTAGATAAAATTGCAAGTTTTTCATATTTGCATGTAAACTCATTCAACAGCACATGTCTACTGCCTTTGCTGAAACACCAGACAAAATGATACTCTTCCTTCTAATCTGACCCACTGAATGTGAAACAGTGCGAACACATCTCCCAACACCTTGTACCTCTGTTTTGTGACGAATGCCTTCTCACAAATACATCATAGTTGACCAGCATAGGTATGCAAAATCCTGTGAATCTAGGCAAAAGCCATGAGGTTGATTGTTTTGAGAGGTGGAAGTCTAGTTTTGGCAATGTTACAACATGATGTCTCTACACAGACAACTATAGACACTTCAAGGTGTGTAGGGGTGGGGAATAATGGCAGTGGGAGAAGGCCCTGCCCACAAAGTTAGCCCCACCCACAGTGTGGTAGTAAATTATTTTGAGGCCCATCACTGGAGAAGGCAGGTTAGTGAAGTATAACCCAGCCTTCCCCACTGTACTGCAAAGTGATATTAAATGCCAGATTTCTAGTACAACTGGTAGAAAATGTAATGGCATTGTTGAGAAAACAAGATTGAATATTACAGTGAGAGAGAAAGTATATTAACTCACACAAACTTACAAGCAGCAGAATGGAATAATTAGTATTTCTTATTTTTATAACACTGCATATATTCAGAGTACTGTACATTAGAGGCAATACTTATTTTGACACTTCTGTGAAGTATGTGAAAATATAGCTGAAGTATGTAATTAGTTTTTACCATGGCAGATTGAGCTAAAAGCAGCCCATCTTCAAATTAAAAAACTGTTCACAATTTTTTCCATTCTCTTATTTTCTTTATACAGATGTTTTCCCACACTGACTGGTCAGAAACAGAACTGATTGAAAACTGAATGTGTCTTTGGCTGCCATTTTGTATCCCCCCCACCCCTACACACACACACACGGGGTTCCTATTTCTTCCTTCAGTACCACCACAGAACTATCAGTGGAGGAAAAGGAATGTCACCAATGAATATGATTGTCTGTGCTTGGCTCTATAGTGGGAGGACTGGATTCTGCCAGTTTTCTTTCAACAAATAGTTAGCAATTAAACAAGAAACAGAATACTTTGCTTACAAGGTTATATAAAGCATAATAGGTTGTTTGGCTGATAGCATTTATTTCTTCTGTTACATTTGTACTTTATTTAATCTCCCTGTGATTTTTTTAAACCAAGCTTTCTCTCCACATTACACCATTCTTTCCAACCACCCTCAGAACTAAACATCCTCTCTGTAACTCTAGATTCCACCCCAACTCTCTGACTAAATGGATCTAACTGATTTTCCTCCTTTCAACTCTCCATCACAGCATTTCAAAGGCCGTGATGCTGAGCCTTGTTGTTGTTGTTCAGTCGCACAGTCGACTCCGACCCTTTGCGACCCCATGGACCATTTTCCTCCAGGCGCCTCTGTCCTCCACCATCCCCCTCAGCCCTCCCAGCTCTGTGCCCATTGTGTCTACAATACCATCTGGCCATCTCATTCTTGGCCTCCCCCTTCTTCTTTTGCCCTCCACCTTTCCCAACATCAATGCCTTCTCAAGTGAATCCTCCCTTCTCATTTGATGTCCAAAGTATTTTAGCTTCATCTTTACTATTTGACCATCCAATGAGCAGTCAGGGTTAATTTCTTCTAAGATTGACCTATTTGTTCTCCTCGCTGTCCAGGGGACTCTCAAAACCCTCCTCCAACACCACATTTCAAAGGCATCTATTCTTCTGCGTTCAGCCTTCCTAATTGTCCAGCTCTCACATCTATACATTACTACTGGGAAAACCATTGCTTTGACTATTCTAATTTTTGTTTGCAATGTGATGTCTCTGCTTTTCACTATGTTCCCCAGGTTTCTCATCGCTTGTCTCCCAAGAATCAGTCGCCTTTTTATTTCATGGCTACAATCCCCATCTGCAGTGATCTTTGATCCTAAGAAAGTAAAATCTGTCACTGCTTCTACTTCTTCCCCGTCTATTTTCCAGGAACTGATGGGGCCTGTTGCCATTATCTTGGTTTTCTTGATATTGAGTCTCAAGCCAGCTTTTGCACTCTCCTCCTTCAACCCAATCAAGAGATTCTTTAGGTCTTCCTCACTTTCTGCCATTAGGGTGGTATCGTCTGCATATCTCAGATTATTGATGTTTCTCCCAGCGATTTTAATCCCATATTGTGATTCCTCCATCCCTGCACTGCGCATTATGTGCTCTGTGTATAGGTTGAATAAGCATGGTGACAAAATGCAGCCTTGTCTTACTCCTTTTCCTATTCCAAACCACTCTGTTATTCCATGTTCTGTCCTAACTGTTGCTTCTTGGTTCATGTACAGATTTCTCAGGAGGCATATGAGGTGCTCTGGTATTCCCATCTCTTTAATTACTTGCCACATCTTGTTGTGGTCCACACAGTCAAATGCCTTAGTGTAGTCAATAAAACAAAAGTAAACTTGTTTCTGGTATTCCTTTGTTTTCTCCATGATCCAGCGTATGTTGGCGATGTGGTCTCTAGTCCCCCTGCCTCTTCTGAAACCAGCCTGCACCTCTGGTAATTCTCTCTCCACATGCTGCTGATGTCTATCCTGTATTATCTTGAGCATCACCTTGCTGGCATGTGGGATGAGCGCGATTGTTCGATAATTTGAACATTCTTTGGCATTGCCCTTTTTTGGGATTGGGACGTATACTGATCTTTTCCAATCCTGTGGCCACTGTTTTGTTTTCCAAATCTGCTGGCATATTGAATGCAGTAATTTGACGCCATCATCTTTTAGCGCTTTGAAAAATTCAACTGGGATACCATCATCTCCACTAGCTTTGTTGTTTGCTTTGTTGATGCTGAGCCTATGAGAGGACTATACAATATATAGAATATAGCAGTGCAAAGCACGGCATTGAATTATTCTGATTTAAGTTACTTAACAATGGATCCAGAAGGATTATTATTTCAGATAAAAAGGGCAGAATGTGCCCAAATATCCTATTGTTATAGTATTGGTATTGTCTGTGCTTTCTCTTATCTCAACTCTGACTCAAGAAGAACAGTATCCATTACCCAATTTCAATTTTTAGTCCTTAACTAGCAAATGGCAGTGAATCAATGGGACTTACTACTGAATTAGGGTAACCCATTTGGAGTCCAAGGCACATATGCTTGAAGGGATCCATGTGACTATGAATCTTTGAAAGTTTCTGGGTAACGATGATGTGGATTGTACAGTACTTATCTGTGTTGTACTACATGTTCCACGGTCGCATCTCAACAATCCATGGACCATATGAATGGCAAGCAGAATGGCAGAGTGGGTAGAGGTCCTGCTCTCTTCAGCCACTATAGCTGTATACTAGGAATAGGAAGTTTTATTGAGATCAAGAGCAGTGGTGGGCATCAGCAGGTTCACATCAGTTCACCAGAACCGGTAGTAGGAATTCTGGCTGGCCCCTCCCATCCAAGTTTTGAAATAAAGTAGTCCTAATTCAGGTGCAATGTAGGCTGGCCACACCCACCAGGCCACACCCACAGTGTGGTAGCAAAATATTTTTTGAGCCCACCACCAATCAAGGGGTATACTGGAAATGTGAAAAGGCATCTAGGGATTCAGTGGAAGGCATGGATAGATTTCTGTCCAGTGAAATATTTAATAACTGTAAAATGTATGGCTTAAAATGTGTCTCAGCTTATCTTCTTTCTATCTCCAGCCAATATACTCCTATCCCAATATACACCATAGCTGTATTATGAACATACCGGCATATCTTACTACTACCACAATACACACACAAATATTTAGCTACTGCAGTTAGACTGTACATCTCCCTCTCCACACTTTCCCTCAGCCTTTCTCCTGACTTCGTGAAACCCAAAATAGTTTATTGAGACTTGCTCTCAGGAACTAGGTATTGTCTGTGCTTTCTTAATTTGATACCCACCAGATGTGGGTAGAGATGACAATCTCTACCACCCATGATCAGGACCCAGGCTGACTGGGGCTGATGGAAGCTGTATTCCAAGTTATGTGGTAGACGGTGTTGGTGATGGCTTTGATGTCTCCTTTTTGTTTGAAAACACACTACTGCAGTATAGAGATATCATTGCTTTCTATGAGTACTTTATACCTGTTTTCTCACTGTAATTCCAGTTCATATATACCAATAGTTTTTGTCAGCAAGGAGATCTCTCTGTGTGTGCAAAGGCACAGATGGCTATAGCATCAAGTGCCATCACTCACTTGCTGTTGCCAATTACCGACACCACAAGTTTAATACAGCTCAGCCAGCCTTCATATCTAGGCATTTGGCAGGCACTGTACGCAAAGCATATGGTTAAAAACCTACTGCCAGCAAAAACAAAGAAATCATAAAGCAGAATTTCCCGTAAGCAAATAACTTAGCAGGAGTTTGTGAAGATGCCAAAAAAGTGGCAAAGAATAGCAAGGAAAGGCACCATTTGCGGAATTATAACATGGAGAGGTTGTCGGGATGATCAAGCATTGACAAATATAAAAAAGGCACTGCATGTTCTCAGGATGGTTCTTCAATACGGTCATAAGGGCAAAATAACAGCAAAAGATACACTAATACCTCATACAACGTCCAAATTTGGTTCCACAAGTTTGGACGTTGTATGAATTCCAACTTTGCATGAGGCATGCAAAATCCTATCCGCAATGCCTCATACAACGTCCAAATTATTGCCACTGATGCTTTGTATAACTTTGTTCCCCTGGTGAGAGCAGGGAGGCGGGGGGGGGGGCTAAAGTCTGGCCCCAGCTGTGAGGCGGCCAGAGAAGCAACCATGGGGGAATCCCCCAAAATATCCAAGCGGCCCCGAGCACCCTCGCCCGAGGACAGGAGGAATGGGGCGAGGAGGAGGAATGGCGCTTCCGGGGCGGCGGCGGGAGACCCAACGAGTCTCCTCCTCTTCGGGCACTGGTTGCTTCTCTTGCTCCCGCCGGCCAGTCTCGCTCCCACCTACCCGCTCTCAACCAAGGGTCACTTCCCTAGCGAGAGCGGGGAAGGAAAGCAATAGGCAGCGTGGCGCATAAGAAGACCAGCCACGCCGGAGTCTCGATCGCTTCCCCGCTCTCGCCAGGGAAGCATCCCTTGGTTGAGAGCGGGGAAGGGAAGCGAGACTCCGGCATGGCTGGTCTTCTTATGCGCTACGCTGCCTCTCACTTCCCTTCCCCACTCTTGCCAGGGAAGCAACCCTTGGTTGAGAGCGGATAGGTGGGAGCGAGACTCGCCGGCGGGAGCAAGAGAAGCAACCAGTGCCCGAAGAGGAGGAGACTCGTCGGGTCTCCTGCCACCGCCCTGGAAGCGCCATTCCTCCTCCTTGCCCCATTCTTCCTGTCCTCGGGCGGGGGTGCTCGGGGCCGCTTGGATATTCTGGGGGATTCCCCCATGGTCGCTTCTCTGGCTGCCTCACAGCAGGGGCCAGTTTCGCTCCCACCTGGCTCCTAATGCCTCATACAACGTCCGGCGACGGTGTATGAGGCATCTTTCCCCCCAGAATTGGGCAACGTTGTATGGATCCGACGTTCTATGAAGCAGACGCTGTATGAGGTATTACTGTACTTGTTGGTAGAGAATATGAAAATGAAAAACAAAAGGCAGAAGAATCAGGCTATATTACATAACTGAACACATACTTCCCGAGGTTGCAATCTACTGTAATACTCTATTGCATGCTCAGTGCCATGCCATATATATGTCAATGTCAATATATATGTTGCGAGCTGAATTTATTGTTGAGAACTCATACAAAGAGGAATACAGACACAATCCAGCCATTTTGACTTCATCATGCTCTTAGCTACAGATGTAATAAATACTCACAAATGTTCTTCTCAGTTAAAAAGGATGTTTTGGTACATTGAGGCAACACATCAAGCAAATGCACAACCGGTGCAATAATTTTTACTACTTTATGAGAGTGAGAAGACCAGCATTCCACTTTTTACATTAGTCACAGTATTTGCAAAAAAAATCCCCCTCCAAAACCCTAGGTTTGGCATGAAAACTAGTTTCTAGTATTAAGGAACTTTATGTTTTGCAAAAATGTTTGTTTTGTACAATATAAATATTTCTGTGCAAACACCATTTACACAAACATTTTGCCAAATGCTCCAAAATATACAAATTTATGACAATTCTCCTAGTCTCAGGGGAGATTTTTTTTAAAAAAGGTCACCATTATCTAAAAGAGCAAAATAAGTGAAGATGTATATTCCTACACTTAATTCTCTCATTGAAATCATTGGAGCTGGATATGAATGTCAAAATATTGTAGTACTATACTCCAATTTCAAGAAGAGAACAAGATAACATTGGATAAGAACATTGGTTCTCCCTCTTTCATGAATTTCAACTTCTCCAGGAACACTTTAAAAATTAACATTTTGTTTCACCAACATTTTGTGCAGTAATTGTAACAATCATGAGACCACCAAATTTCTGAGAAATCCTACAAGATTTCTGATCTGATTTCTTAGCGGCAGTAATGGGGTTGGAATCATGCAAGAAGTTTCCCTAGGGGAACTTTTTCTCTCTTGGTTTGTCTCTGTGAATGAGAAACTACACGATTCCTATTCCTATTCTCAGTTTTTAGTTGCCCAAATGTCTTTCCAACAACCCACACCACATGCAGATGGTATAAAGTACATTATTCAAACCTACACCAGTCATCATAATCAGTTAGCATGAAAGAGAATTGAAGGCATGGCAAAGTAATCAAATGACTATTGAAGGTAATGTGAAGTGGACTTTTCATTTCAATATGATAAACTAGATCTCTTGGGTGGTTGTAATGGATTTAGAAAATAGGTGGCTCAAGTGGTTAAGATGCTGAACTCGCTGACTGGAAGGTCAGAGTTCAATTCCCGAGTACTGCATGATGGAGTGAGCAGTTCGAAATAAAAAAATTGCAAGTAGATAAATAGGGATCACTTTGGTGGGAAGGTAAACAGCATTCCACACACTCTGGTGTTGAGGCATGCCTGCCACATGTCCACAGAAACATCTGCAGACCCAGACAGCACTGGTTCTTTGGCTAAAAAGAGAGATGAGCACTGAACCCTAGAGTTGGATATGACTGGCTTTTAAGCAAGGGTGACCTTTACCTAAATCAGCATTAATCTTATCAAATTATGATCATTTGATAATACATTCCCAGCTCCATAATATCATAGCCTAAGACTGAAGAAGAATCATGATGGCTATGGTGAGGCATTTAAGTGGTTCATCTGGCACTGGCCAGTTCCAGGCAATTCCATGTAAACAGATTCAAGAACATACAGTATGGTATTTGCCCTATCTCTAGTTTAACACCTATTGCATCTATTGACCAGCTAAAGAATTGTTACTTATAAAGCCCACAGAAACAAAAAAATCTGCGGCAGCCAGTGAAATTTCTCTTAGAGCAGAGTTTCCCAACCTCTGGTTTTTGGACTTCAATTCTCAGAAGCCTAAATCAATTCTCCAAAGCACTGATGAGCCAATGTACTGACTTAGGCTTCTAGGAATTGAAGTCTCCCTGTGGGGCTTGGGCCCCATGTTAGGAACCACTGTCTTAGAGGATTCAAGATTCTCTATCTATGTGGTGACTAATTTAGCACATATTTATCCATCTGCGAGAAACTGAGCTCAGCTTTCTCTGTGGGAAATCATCTGGACTGGGCTGATTGCCTTTGAAGAATTTCCCCCCCTTGATTAATTTCCTTTATGGTATCTTCTTATTTAATTCCACAGCAATTGTGGAAAAAAATCGTACAGGACAAGTGAGAACCCACAAAGAAACACAAGGGATAAAGGAATCTTTCTGCCTCTGGCCACTCTTCTTTCTTCTGCAAGGAACCAACATTTTTGGGCATAGAGTGGATTGGGTTCAGAAAGAATAATCTCTTCCAACCCATTTCTTCTCCAGAAGGTTGAAGGAAAGGCTAGGCTTCATTTGCCTCAAAAACAATAATGGGGGAAGAGCAATATAGCTGCAAATTCAAACAGGCAGGATTCCTTCATGGTCACATCACACCAAGACCTTGCAACAGTTCCTTTCTTATATAGCCTTCTAAGATTATTTACAGCAGGGATGCCCAAACTTTTCAGGCCATGGGCCAGTCACGTGGTTCAGGGGTGCCTAAACTACAGCCTGGGGGCCAGATCCAGGCCCTGACACCAATTCATCTGGTCCACACCACCCTCATCGCTCCCAGAAGCAGAAGTAAAACATGCCCATATGGGTGCATTTTACTTCCGCTTGTGGGAGCGATGAGGGTGGCGTGGGTTGGATGAATTGGCATCGGGGGCCGATGATTTACAATTTTGCTAGAAGGACTATAATGAAATAGAAAAGTAATTAATACACCATTCTGATATATAATTATTGGAATTTCGTGTCTAGTTTGTGATACCAACAATAACTTTCGAGAAGAATAGTGCATTTGTACTAAAGATTTCTTAAAAAGTATTATTATTTTTTTACTTTTAAAAATGAATTGCATTACAGCAGAGTTCATTCAGATTTCTGTCTGGTTTCTTATAACAGAGAAGCCAATAAAATACATTCCTTATGCATTCTTTCAATTAAAATGGAACTCCTAGAGGAAAAAGTTTACAAAACAATATAACAATTTAATAAAACTAGATTAGCTGAAATTTCACTCAGATTACACTCAAATGAACTATACAGATGTATCCTAAACATCAAAACAACACATGTAAAATCTTTCATTTATCCCACTCAGAGACCAATGAAGACAATAATTTTTATCACAATGAGCATTCTTATAATGGTAGTTATGTGCCATCAATTCAATTCTGACTTTCATCTACTCCTTCTTGGATTTTTTAAAGTACAGACTACACAGAAATGATCTACTCCTCCCTTCTTATATGACCGTGCAGCTTGGCCAAGGCTTAAAGTACACTAAATGATCTTCTTAAAGCATGATAAAGGTGAGTTAATGAAGGTGAGAGGTACCATTAGGAATGATGTTTCATTAAAATGTGGACTCCTTACTCAATTTCTTTTCAAGAGTACAATCCTTTCTAGAGTTCTAGAGATGCCTGCACAGAACCAGCCTCTACTGAGTTCAGTAGGACTTACTATTTAAATGTGCATCCAGGATACTACCTTAACGGTGCATATTCCTGACCTTTCCCTTAGTCTGCCTATATGACCTCCGAATGGACAGCTTTTGCCCCATCTATTACACCTGTTCTCTGACATCCACACACGTTTTTTTAAAATGTAAAAATGTTTCCAAAATTCATTTGTGGCATGCAGTAGGCTGTATGCCAGCAAAAAAAATGTTTTTTATTTGGACTGAATTGAGTTTTATAAGTAGCAAAAGGCAACAAGAGAGACTCCGTGATGTACCAGTTAAAACCAGTGACCCTTCACGCTCTAAGCTAAGTACAGACTCATGTGAAGTAGACCCATTAGGACAATACTTAGGGAAATCTATATAAATAATACTGAAAACTGGATTTTGCAGTTATTCTAACCTCCCCCACTGAACTGTTTTATAAGTGGAAGGGATAAGTATGTTATCCTGAGCTCTTTGTAAAAACAGTCAGATATGTGAGAAACATAAAAAATGGGGGCATCTGTGTCAATTGGGAACTTAAGTTCTAGGCCAGTGATGGTGAACCTTGGCACTCCAACTGTTCTGGAATTTCAAATCCACATTAATGGGTTTACTGTGCAGAAGTTACAGAACAGTTGGAGTGCCAAGGTTCACCATCACGGTTTTAGGCTTAAGCAAAGGATGAAGATGCTGAAACTGAATAGGCCTCTATGCATGGTCAGCTGTGTGAACAAAAATTGGGCATGCACCCTGACACTTTGTCAATAATTTCCCTGCCTTGACCCAATCAACAACCTCTCTTCCTCTCTACCACACACTTGCTAGTCTCCCAAGCTGCATTACGTGGGGGTGTGGCCAATTAAGCAAGCAGAAGGATATGAATACGAACATAGGGATATGAATCTTAAAGTTTCTCACTCTCAGACAGCCAAGGGAGAAAAAGGCATTCAGCTCCCAGTGAAATTTCTCCTAGCAAAACTTTTTTGCCATTAAGAAATCTAATGGAAAAATCTTGTGAGGTGTTTCATGACCCCAGTAGGGCCGAGCCCAGAGGTACCGGTTGACATGCCACCACCTCATTGTCCAGTGAGAATGACTCAGAGGTTCTTGACAACAACATGGGCAAAGTATTGCAGATCCAAAAGATATTGGTGATTCTGTGACCGAGGAAGTCAAATCCCCAGATTCTGGTGGATGCTTAGGAGGGAGGCAGAAGATGAACCTACAACTGAAAACAGTTCTTTGGCAAACTATAGCCCCATCTAGGCAATGGAAGCACTGCCAGATGAATTCATGCACCCAGCCTGATGTCCCAAGCTGTGAACAAGGACTCCTTGAGACAAAACATCCCCTCCTCAGGAGTAGGTGGTCTTCTTGGAAGGAGACTTCTCCTTGGGAGACCATTGGCCAAATCCTGAGACCAAGTTCTTCTCTCAGCTGTCTTACTATCTGCAGCAGAGGCCTTCACAGGACTCCAACAGCCTAGCTGCAAAAAAAGTCTTGAGTAGTCTCTGTTAGCTCTTCATTCTTGCTGCTAACTCCTTGTACATTGCTTTTGGGACTTCTTGACTTTTTTTTTGGACTTCCTTGCTTACTTATATGACTCTTGGACTGGCTTCAGTTGAACTGTTTTGGGCTCTTACTTTGGTTTACTTGCACCTGATTCCCCCCCCCCTTTTTTTGTGCTAAATTTCTTTTGCTGGCCTTGGAGCTAATTCCAAACCAAGGGTGCTTTTGTAAGTTTCCCAGGGCAGGGAACATTCTTTTAGATTTTTATTATGCTAAACATGCTGATGTTAAAAATGCAATCCACTGCTAAATTTATTGTGAGCTGATGCGGCTCTTAAACTGTTTAGTATGTCTCAGTAGGACCTAAAATAAAATTTAGCAACAGTGCTAAAATGCATTTTTGGAAGACATTCATTACGAACACACTGTGATTTTTTAAAAAGTTGCAAACACCTCACATTCTTAATTTTCCTTTAACATATATTAATACTTTGGGAATGGGAAGAAGGAATATTCAAGTCAGTTAAAACTTGCATAGTATCTAAAATATACATTGTAGGATGTGGTTGGATTGCTTCAGGAAGCAGGAAACCATTAACTGAAGTCACAATCCATCTAGACCTGTGGTTCCCACCTGGGTCTCACACCCCACAGGGGGACAATTTGATTTTAAGGGGGAATTTGAAAATCAATTATTAACAGTGAATTTTTTGCATTTCTTGTTTAGACCAAGTTAATGGCCTGTTAGGCTTTATCCAAGTGAATAGGAGTTCACATTTTGAATAAGAATTATATGTCATGGGGGGCGGGGGTATCAGGATTTTAGAAATGATTAGGTGGGGAATGCCAAAAAAAAAGTTGGGAACCACTGATCTAGACATTGTCAGCTTTCTGCTGGATTCACATATATTCTCCATTCAACATGTGTTATTTCCCACATTCACTCCACTCACACAAGAGCATTTCTGAGATTGTGTTACTATAGGTACCATAATCCCCCCCTTTTTTTTAACCTTTCCAACATTCCGACCATTTCCATCCAATTTCTTGGCTCTTACATCAGGCACTCTTCCTTAAAAAAACTTATATGCAATGTGAAGCTTGACAATTTTCTCAGTAAAGAATTATCAGGAGTTAAATGCTTTCTCTTACATCTGTTCAATAAAACATCATCACACCTCCTGGCACTTCATTTCTTCATCTGTTGTAAAGCCATATTCTCCTGACAGATCAAACATGTTTGCGTTGGCTTTCACTTTAGTAATGGCCATTGGGAATGGCAATGTGAAGGCATGATAACTGTTTCTAACACGGGGGCTTGTAGGTTTTTCTGAACTAACATCTTTAATTGATTATAACTCTGTTCTCTTGACATATTCCAAATGAAATATTCAGAAAAAATTAGATTTGGGAGTTGTCCCCCCCACCTTCATTTGTGAACTTAACTGAAGGAAATGGAACATACTTGTGTGTGTGTATGGGAGGAGGGAGTGTCAAGGAAAGTTGGATATGGTGTTTGAATCCTTGCTTGACAATGGTAGCTTACTGAGTCAGAACTGATTTTATAGCGACAATAATGGAGAAACCTATACACTTTAAGGAGAATAACAATTGCAATTTAAAACATGAAACTACTGTACATCATTGGGCAAATTAAAACTGTCTAAAGGTGGTAAGAATGGAAGCCTTATAACTAGGGCAGAAGCAGAAAGAATTAGCATCATCCCCTGAAGGTGAGACTGTCATTTTAAAAGTATTTGAAAAATGTTTAGACACCTGCCAATACTTTAACTAAACTGGCTATCAAGCAGTGTCTTTGGTAATATTTTTTCTCTAACGGGGCAAACCTATGACTGGGCTCCACTGCTCCCTCCACTACACTAGCATGGTAGGAAGAAGCCTAGAATCAGAGACAATGACACTACCCTAGGCTTCTTCCTGCCATGCTAGTTTTCTGAAGACAAGGAAGCAAAATTGTTTATCTGAAATGGAATTCTAGAAATAGATTTACCAGTTCATTGAGAATTGGGTCTTTGCAAAGATGTTAGCTGAGATCTTCTACAAGCAGAAGTACGTACCACCCACTTGCATAAGTAATAAATCTAAGGAAATCCTTGCCTGCTTCAGTCATTTTACCAGCCTTCTTACACAGCTTTTTCTGCATTGGACATAATGGACAAACCTTTAATGTGTATTTATAATGGACATACAACAGCCTCATCTCCTCCTATGTCTATTTAAAAGTCATTGGGAAGGAAAGAAAACACAAATCTTGCTACAATACAAGATGCTATAACATTCTGATTTTTCCCCTTTTAGGTGAGAATGAAATGTGTACACATGGAAACCATCATCACTTCAAGGGAGCCAAAAAATTATTTTGCCGAAGTGACACATTAGGCATAATAGCTATGTGATGTTTTATTATATCTGAAGTTTTTATCCCATTAGTAAATATTTCAAAATGAAAATGTTAGTGGTAATAAAGGCTTTATTATTGTGCACAAAAAATAAATAGAAATAAGCAGTAGGTGATTAAAATAAATGAAGAAAGAATGTGAAACAGGAAAGCAATATGTTAGATATAATCTGTTGGGAAAGAGTGGGGGAACTGAGTATTCATGGCTGAATACAGTATAATAATACTGTACTGAAATATCAAAGAAGCTACATAAAGGTGGACATGTGACCCTGTTTTAAATCAGAGATAAAACATGTTTGTTGTGCTTTTTTGTATTCTAAGTGGTAATGCAAATAGGCCTGATAAAGTTCCCTGCTCCCTAATAACAACATAAAATGTATAGATTCAGACTTGTAAAGAACAAAAGAAATGAAAACAAAAAGGTCCTGCAAGGTCTTATCTGTAATCGTCTTACACTCGCAAGTTCAAATAAATTTCATTTGTTTTGTTTTATGATACTTGGCTTATGCACAATTCTTCAGTATATTTGAACTGTTGAAAATTCAGCTATTTTAACATGCATATTTTGTGCTATACAGCAACAATAAAAATGGTTCCCAAGAGATGGGAATTCTAGCACTTCATTCCAATTTTTGCTTTTTAAAAAAATTAGGCTTATTACTTCTATTTATTTCTTTTTGTCAAGGGTCATAGTAAATTCATTAAACTAACTGTGCAACTGCAATTCGTATGCTTAAAGGTGCAAATAACACTTTGTTCAGATGTACTGTCTTCTCCAAGTTAATATCTTGAATTAAATGGCTGCTTTATAGATTCTTGAAGTCATTAATTAATAGGAACTCAGATGAAAAGAGAAAAAAAGCAAAGACATTCATAATGGGTTGTTACAAACCAAAACAAATGCTGTGTGAAGTATTTCACACCCTGGAACATCAGCATGGGCACACTCTTGTCAGCTGTGCAGTACTGAACCATGGTGGCTTGGAGGTAATGACTTGAAGGCATGTTCAGCATGGACCCCAACATCAGGAACTTTGTACCCAAACTTACAGAGAGTTCTATCAACATGAGCAACCTGTCCAGTACACTTATTTATTTATTTATATTCATATTTATATAGCCGCCCAACTCACAAAGACACTTCCTTTCTGTACTTATCCTTCAGAAATGTTGTCTCACAACTCTTTATAATACTTTGCAAGAAAACAAGCAGAAATACCAGCTTTTACCTAGGTAAAAAACCTCCTTTTCTCCTCCAAATTCCTTTTTTGCTCAACCCACAGTATTCATTCATCATCATCATCTCTCTCTCTCTCTTACCTCATCCCTCACCAATTTGTTTGAAAAATTCTGGTCCCTGGAAAGGAAAGTAACCTGAGGAGGTTAAGAATCTCCCAGGCTTGCTTCAATCTCTCTAGAGAAAACTAACAATGTCTATTGCTTAATTATGTTAATTAACCAAATTTAGTTATAAAAACCCGGAACACACAAAATAACCTTAAGAAGCTTACAGTTCTCCTATTATCCACACCACGTTTCAAGTGTCTAGGTTTCATGTTCATGGAGTTATGACAGAAGCAAATAGATAGCCACATATTCACAATAGATAGCATGTTCATGGTAACAATACAAATGCCCTTACCTTGTTTATTCCACATTTTTAACTTTTGCATACACAGTTTTTTGTGCATGAATATTATAAACATCTTTTGTTTTCCATGGATGAAACTTTGATTAAAATGCTATTACTTCCCTGTGCTTTGAAACATAAAATCACAAAGAAAATACACAAGAATGGAGGTGATGATTTACCCACTACTGCTGCTGCTGCTAGTGTTTGTGCCTCTTGCTTAACTTGAAACCCAACATTAGGATGATAGGAGGTACAATCTCTTACCTTTCCAGGAGCACACATAGTTCCATCTAATGGAGGTCCTTTCTTTGTCTTGCAAAAATAAGGGTTATCAGGATGGCTACACCATAGCTGTTTGCAGGGATCAAAGGTGCGGAACTAGAATGAAAGAATTTATGCTATAATTAGCTTACATTGGCTCTACCTCCATCCCTTTACATGAAATACAGCAGGGTTTCTTCCTGCAATTAGAACAGGGATTCTCAACCTGCGGCCCATGCATACCTGTCAACCCGTGCCTCCGGAAAAAACGGGACCTGCGCAGAGCGGTTCCACGCATTTGTGCAGCCCCCTACGCAAGCGGCATAGGCTTCAACGCATGCGTGGAAGGGTTCTACATGAGTGTAAAACCCTTCTACGCACGCATAGAAGGCGACTTGCGCAGAAGGGCTGCGAGGTACTTTCTTCCCCCCCGCTGCCAAATTACGGGGTTTTGGCAGCGCGGGTCAAGAAATGACATCAATCAGTGCAGGGAAGGTTGACAGGTATGGGCCTGTGAGCCAGATGCGGTCATGTGATGGAGGAAGGACAAAACGGCCGTCCAGCCCCAGAAGCTGTCTGAGGGAGCATGACCCAGCCCACAGCTTAAAAGGTTGAGAACTCCTGAATTAGAACATAAAAACGTAACTAGCATTGTGTAGCAGTGCTGGGCCTTGTCTTGGGAGATGTGAATTCAGCTAGGGTTGCCATATGTCCTGGTTTTCCAGGATTTTCCCGGAGTCAAGCTGTCAAGAAAAAACATGCAAAAGTCCCGGATTTTTAAATTTGAACAAAGGAAGCAAGATCACTCCTCACCAAGGGATTTTTGCAAAGAGTTAATTCACTGCCTCCCTGCCTTTCTTTCAGTTATCTTGCTTGAAAGTGGCGAAGGCAAAACAGCACCCTGAGAAGCCTGCCAGGGAGGGGAGACACTTGCAAGTGAGATAACTGTTGCTACATGTGGAGTACCAACTTCTCCCTTCGCTTTACCAACCGGCTCCATCTTAGCTTCTCATGTGGCCTGGCAGGCCGTGGGAGGTAAGAGCACGTGCAGTGTTCGGTGCTACGGCAGTGGACAGTAATGTTGTATCTATTGTATGAGCTCCTGTGCTGCCTATATTTAATTGTATGCATTGTATGCATTATTTTGTATTCTGTATTGCTCTGTTTTTTTATCATTGTTTAATCTATGTTGTATTTATGTATTGCTTTGCTGATACAGTGATACCTCATACAACGTCCCAGCCACGCCACCGGCCGGCGCCCTGGGTCCCGCCCTCCCCCTCCCCCTCGGACTTAAAAGGCGAGGGGGACACTGGGTGAAACACCGCCGCCGCGCACCAGGCCCCGGTGGGGGCGAAGAGGCTTTCCTGGCCACACCACCGGCCGGCGTCCTGGGCCCCACCCTCCTCCTAGGACTTAAAAGGCGAGGGGGGCACCGGGCGAAACACCGCCTCTGCACACCTGGCCCTGGCAGGGGCGAAGAAGCTTTCCTGGCCACGCCACCGGCCGGCGCCCTGGGCCCTGCCCTCGCCCTAGGACTTAAAAGGCAAGGGGGACACCGGGCGAAACACTGCCACCGCGCACCTGGCCCCGGTGGGGGTGAAGAGGCTTTCCCGGTCACGCCACCGGCCGGCGACCTGGGCCCCGCCATCCCCCCTCGAGGGACTCTGAAGGCACAGGAATTTGTGGGTGGTTTTAGCCGATTTGTATTTATTGCATTTTGTATTGTAATTGGTGTTATACTATGTACTGTTATGTAATTCTGCATTGCTGTTTTTCTTGTAAAACTGTATTTTGCTTTGTATCAGTGCTATATTGTATTTCTGTATGTTATGCATTGTGAACCGCTTTGGGTTGTCTGCTGGATGAGGAAAGCAGTATATAAGAATAAATTTCAATTCAATTCAATTCAATAGGGTCAGTATTCCTAGAGAGGAAGGGTACAGGGTGGATAGAAAGTGAAGGGTCCTCCATCGCAAAGGTCCTCCTCCAAAATAAGTCCCTTCCTGTCTCCCGCTTTTCTCCTTCCGGAGGGAAACGGTGGCACCATGGACTGCATTGCCGTTCCGGGCTCCTCTTTAGAATTTCCTTCCAAGGGATCCTTGTGTGGGGTTTGAGGGTGAGTCAACTTCAGTGGGGTGTGTGTGAATGGGTGACCTCAGGGGGAGGAAGGGTGGTTTCAAGAGTGGCCCAAGAAATTTTATTCAAAAAAATAAAAATAGAACCATCAAGAATAGTATTTTGCAAGAAGAATCACATGGGGAAAAACCTCTTGACTACAATTTATTTTAAACTGATGAAGGCTGTCTGCCCCAGATGGGGATTCTGCAGGGTCTTAGAGCCGCGGTCTCCCTGATGCATGCACAGTTTGAAGAATGTAATGATGTCATGTGTCTGTCCCAGTTTGGTGGGAGAGAATTATGGCAAGCCTGGAATTCAGGTCACTCACTTCCCCTCAATCTGATTTAACGTCCAGGTAGTATAGGGATGATGTATGGAGAAAGAAAGCCATGGTTTTATCTGGGAAAAGGGTTCATTTTAGAATTATGTCTTGATGTACATTGCATTGTAAAAGGAAACAGAAGACCTTATCCAAGTAGGGTTTAGAACTCTGTTTGGGAATTAAAAGAACAACATTTGGTCAATGATTTTAAACCCTATAAAACTAGATCATCATAATTTCTGGGATCCTGAATTCAAAAACATGATGTTGGTGAAATTGTCTGTGATACTTTGCCATATGTTATTATCTTTTACCCTTGGTTAGTCAGACACCCTCGCCCTCCTTGGGAGGCTCTGAATGATTTCTGAAAGCCATTCTGCAGACAATAGCAGAAGAGCCTAGGAGAGGCTACAGCAGAAGCAAGTTAAGTACTCACAGCTGTGCACATCATGTATCCCAAACCAAAATCAAAGCGGCACTGCTCATTCATGGAGTAGTGGATCCCTGGCAACTGAGGAAGGGAAGGCCAGGCATGGTCAAAGGGATCGTCTCGCAAACAATCATAGGAACTGTAGAAGAAGGGAAAATGAAAGTCACAGAAGGGAATGTGAGACATTTCTAAGGATTAGGGTCATGGTTTATGATTGTTCCAAGCAAAATAAAGGGCATGCTTTCTCAAAAAAGAGCTCATATTTAATACATAAGTTACAATCAATATGATGTTGCCAGTATCTTATTTACACCCAAGACAGGACAACAATCTGTCTGCTGCTAGGCCACCACATTGGAGGGAAGGTTAATAATAATAATTTTGTGTCAGAGATTACTCTGGGTTGAAAGGATTTTTGTTGAAGAAACTCTGCTTGGGATGCCAAAATGAGGTTCCTTTCATGTCCCCAAGTGCAGCCCTTGGGTATCAAAACCCGACCTTCCTGTCTCCAAGCTCAGCGTCATAACCACTAAGCCACCAGGAAAGCTGTGGATGGAAGGTTAGTATAGTAACAAATAACCCAGAGGAGCAACCTGAAAAGATTAAAATAGTTGCTAGAAATAGGGATGTGTCCATTTTTACCTTCATAGTTTCCCTTTCGAGCAAGGGAAACCTTTACCTTTACCTAGTAACTCTTATTATTTTCAACAGTTTCAGCTGTTTCATAAGCAATGTTTCTGGAGTTAGATAGTAATACTTTTCATATACTCCTTTAAAAGTATAATTTTCAATGTTTCATCATGTTAGGTAAATTTTTTAGCACCTGTGCCTAGACAATAAGATGGAGGAGAGAAATTCCTAGTTAATGTGAGCATCTGTGTGACACAGCATACCATATTTTTGGACCATAAGATGCACCTGACCATAAGACGCACCCAGTTTTCAGAGCAGGAAAAAAATTAGTGCTGTATTTTGCACCACCAACCAGTGGTGGTGCTGCAGGGGAAATGGGCAGGCAGGCCAATTGCACTGAGGAAGGAAGTGATACTCTAGCCTAGCCTCTTGCTCTCCTTTCAACCAGGAAGCATGTTTCCCCCCTCCATTTTGTCCACGTGGAGTAGAGACTAAGGCATCAAGCCAGGTAAGTGAAACCCTTTCTTTTAAAGCACAGGTTTGGTTTCCCACTTAAATGCATTGGGAACATACAAACAGAAAACTTTTGAATACAAGAAATTCATTTCCAATGCATTTAAATGAAAAATTGTGATTTTTGCCCTCTAGTGGCCACTTGTTTTTCATATGTTTTTCTTTCCCCTGCCCCAGAACAGCTGAGAGGCGGCAGTAGAGGTCTTTGGCCAGCTGCAGCTCTTGTAAAATATCCTTTTACAACAGCCACAGCTGGACGAAGACCAGCATTTGGACTATAAGACGCACCCTCATTTTCTCCCCACTTTTGGGGGAGAAAAAGTGCGTCTTATGGTCCAAAAAATACGGTACATATTTCTTACCTTTGGGACTATGTAGTTGTCTTCCTTTGTTTGGTGAATGGTCCTCAGTACTTTAGTGAGGTCAGATTTCACAAACCCAAGCTGTCTCGATCATTTCTCTGCAACACCAATGTGTTTTCAGCTCTAATTACAGACTCTCTCTAACGTCTGTTTCTGGCTTCATTTGCTTTGATTTGTTGCAGAGCTTAGGAAAGCTATCTTTTAGACTACATCTCTCTGATTCCTTAACCAGTATGGCCACTAGGACACCGGAAAAACATGAGAATTTTTTTCCCTTCCAAGCTATGATCCATTGTTGACATATAGCTTGTTAAGGGATTAATTATTTGATTATACTCCTTGCTGAACTTGTAATTAATGTGAGACGAGAATAAAACTTGAGACGAGAATAAAAAATTTCACTGTACAGTGGTACTTTGCTTAAAGAGCATAATGCATTCCACAGGATTGCTCTTTAAGCGAGTTTGCTCTTTAAGTGAAACACCATTGTAAGTGACTGATTGTGGCATCTGGTGGGGGAGATTGCAAACCCCAATTTAGTTGTTAAGCGAGTTTTTGGTTGGTTTTAGTTGTTAAGCGAGTTTTTGGTTGGTTTTAGTTGTTAAGCAAGGCAACCATTCAGAGAAAATTCTACTCTTTAAGTGAGTTAGTCTCTAAGTGAGGCACTCTTTATAAGAACATAAGAACAGCCTTGCTGGAACAGGCCACAGCCCATCCAGTCCAGCATTCTGTCTCACACAGTGGCTCACCATTTCCGTCAGGGTATTCCCAAGCAGATGCCTTCACCTGCTTAGGATTCCCTGGAAATGATATTGAGAGATATCCTGCCTATCTCTCCAACCCGGAGGTCGTCCTTAAGTATCCATAGTTATAGCCATTGATACTCTTGTCCTCCATGAACTTGTCTAATCCTTTCTTAAAGCTGTCAAGACTGACAGCTGTCACCACTTCTTCTGGCAGGGAGTTCCATAGGCCAGTAATCCTCTGGGTGAAAAAGTACTTTCTCTTATATGTTTGAGAACTAGTACCCAAAAGTTTCATGGAGTGTCCCCTAGTTCTAGTGTTATGCGATAGGGAAAACAGTTTTTCCTTATCTACTTTGTCCACACCGTGCATGATTTTATAAACTTCAATCAGGTCACCTCTTAGACGTCGTCGTTCAAGAGTGAAGAGGCCCAACCGTTGCAGCCTCAGATAGTAAGGAAGGTGTTCCAGTCCCCTAATCATTCTGGTTGCCCTCCTCTGAACTTTTTCCAGCTCCATAATATCCTATTGGAGGTATGGCGACCAGAACTGTACACAGTATTCCAGATGGGGCCTCACCATAGATTTATAAAGAGGCAAAATGACACTTGCTGACTTATTTTCTATACCCTTCCTAATGATCCCTAGCATTGAGTTTGCGTTTTTCACTGCTGAGGCACACTGGGTTGACACCTTCATTGAGCTGTCCACCAGGACACCAAGGTCCCTTTCCTGGTTTGTCGCAGAGAGTTCAGACCCCATCAGTTTATAAATGTAATTGGGGTTTTTTGCCCCAACATGCATCACTCTGCACTTACTAATGTTGAAACTCATTTGCCACTGTTTTTCCCACTCCCCCAGTGTCAAGAGATCCCTCTGGAGTTCCTCACAATCTCTCACAGTTTTCACTACCCTGTATAATTTAGTGTCGTCAGCAAATTTGGCTACCTTGCTTTTTACTCCTACCTCTAGATCATTTATGAAGAGGTTGAAAAGCAGGGGTCCCAGTACTGAACCTTGGGGGACCCCACTCTTTACTTCCCTCCACTTGGAGAAGTGTCCATTTAGTGCTACCCTCTGTTTCCTGTCCCTTAGCCAGTTGCTGATCCAGAACAAGACCTGTCCCTTTATTCCATGACTGCTAAGTTTATTCAAGAGCCTTTGGTGTGGGACCTTGTCAAAAGCCTTCTGAAAGTCCAGATAAACAATGTCAACTGGATCCCCCTTATCCACATGCTTGTTGACACTCTCAAAAAATTCCAACAGATTAGTGAGGCATGATTTGCCCTTGCAAAAGCCATGTTGGCTCTCCTTTAGCAGCGCCTTCTCTTCTATGTGCCTATTAATTCTATCTTTTAGGATGGTTTCCATCACTTTACCTGGGACACATGTCAAACTGACAGGTCAGTAATTTCCTGGATCACCCCTGGATCCTTTTTTGAAAATTGGTGTTACATTCGCTACCTTCCAGTCATCAGGCACAAAGCCTGATTTGAGGGAAAGATTATATATTTTGGCTCGGAGATCAGCAATTTCATCTTTAAGTTCCCTGAGAACTCGTGGATGGATGCCATCTGGTCCTGGTGATTTGTTAGTGTTTAGCTTAACAAGACATGCAAGGACCTCCTCCCTGGTTATTTCTATCTGGCTTAATTCTTCGGTTTCCCTCCCTACGAAGATAGGCTCTGTTTTGGGCATGTGGCCTCTGTCTTCTTCAGTGAATACTGAAGCAAAGAATTCATGCGAGGTTTTACTGTATTCCATTTGTGAGATGTGTTCCTGTACAGAATCTTTTCAATAAAATTTAAGTAACAAAGGCCAGTTTGGTCACTCAAGAACATTAGTAGCTATTGAGCTATAAATCAATTATAGTTCATTTGAGCCCAGGAGAAGTAAGAACATATGGAAATCAGTGCTTTTTTGAGCCTTTTGCCTTCTGAAGTGTCACTTGTACCTGTAATTTTCTTTCTAAGCTTTGCTGCAAGAGGATTTTTTAAAATTACACATTCAATTCTAATAAATCAATTATTTTCTTTATTCTACTCAGAGCTCAACTTTGGAGGCTCTCTGGGGTCCAGCTTTGTTTTGTAAATCTCAAATGGCAATTGTAATCAGGAACAAGTGCCTTGGGAGACTGAAAATTATGAGATCTCTGTCCCTTTTCTTTGAGGATAAAGATATGCCTTCTTCATGTGTGACCTTGTAGCCTCCTTTATCAATTATCCTACAGTAAAACCCCGGGTTACAACCACCTCGGTTTAGGTTTGCTGCGGTTTACAACGGCAAATCCTATGGAAATGTGGTCCCGGTTTACCAAATTTTAATGTACCCCCCTGGTTTACAACAATCAATTCAGGACGGTTTTTTTATTTTTCAATCCATCCCTATGGATGTTTCAGTTTACAATTTTTTCTGGTTACAAAGAAGGCTGTTGGAATGGACCTCCGTCATAATCCCGGGTTTTACTGTAATGTACTATGTAGGGGACTTTTTTAAAAGATACAGAAACAGCAAAAGAAGAATAGTAACAATTTCTAGCTCAGTTCCTGCAGAATGTAGCAGCCTCCGACTGATGGCCCTAGTTTCATATAATTTGTTTTGGCTTATCTACACTAGGCCTGATTCATCAATATCAACATCTTTATTATTACAATCATAGACCAGTACAGTATAAGTTACATATAAAAATTGTGTCTAAATACAGAATAAAAGGCCTAAGTT
Source organism: Bradypodion pumilum (assembly GCA_035047305.1). Lineage (NCBI taxonomy): Eukaryota > Metazoa > Chordata > Lepidosauria > Squamata > Chamaeleonidae > Bradypodion > Bradypodion pumilum. Next base: position 347,013,445 of record JAWDJD010000002.1, read on the forward strand.
ATAGTAACTCTTCCGTCTAAGAATGTGACAGTCTATAATTGTAATTAGTAACTAATAAATTTATACAGATAGTGCAGTAAGATTTATAAAAGTTTCTAAATTAAGTCTGTCTAACTTAATCTAGGGCACAGTGTATAACATACATTGGGTGTTATAGAATATGGCAATAAATATGGCTTTAAATGTTTATTAAGGATTTTCTTTCAAATTTCTGCACTAGGCCTGATTCAAAATATTTAGCACTCCAAATGTCCTGGACTCAGATTACCTATTAGAACACTGTATTTTGTATGAACCTCTCTTTCAGGTTAAGCAGAAATGAAAGCTTGCTCCACAATTCCTTTGTTACATTAAATGAAATTACAGCATTTGGTACCAGAATCATATTTTAGAGTCCTCCTTCCTAAAAAGTTATAAATACACAGGTGACAATTTCAAGATTCACAGTTAACTCACACTGTACTTACTGTTTCATCTTTTAAAAAATGATGGTAGACATTCTGTTAAAGATGAATTACTATTATCCATCAAAAGATCTTTTCATCTCTGTTTTGAAACCCCTACAATTAATTCCCATGTTTTAAAAAATGTAACTTTAAGATAGTGAGAGAAAAAAAGATTTGTATGGGCAATTGAAATTGAATTTGTTCCAGATAGCGCTGGTAAATAAATGGAATAGTAAGTATATGAGAGAAGCTGGATTAGAAAGAGAGAGGACAGAGTTTGAGGAATTGATTTTAATTTTTAAACATTTTTTTGGCTTGGCTGTTGTTAACTGTGATCTGCTTTTTTGGGTTTTTTTGAGGATTAATAAAAGAAGAAAGTATGATATAATTTTTTCAAATTGTTTTATGTAAGCGAATAATGTTTTAGTTTTTTGAATTTTTTTAATTACTTGTACTGTAGGTAATAATTTTAATAATGTAAAAGTAAATGTTTTTTACATTCAATGTTTTTAAAATGTGTTTAGATGTTTTGAGTTTAAATTTGAGTTATAACTCAGCACAGGATTTTTAAAAGTTTCTATTGTATTTTATCGACATATGTTTGTGATTTGTGTTAAAGTGTGTTTTAGTGTATTTTTTTACTTGTTTTTATTGGTGTGACCTTTTGTGTAAAATTGTGAATTTGTGTTATGTTTTTGATTTGTTTTTACTCTTCTGGCCTTTTATTTGGAGCTGTTGTGTGTTTTTGAATTGTTTTTACTATTGTGGCCAGCAGGTGGTGCTGGTAGGGGTTATTGTATTTTGACTTTTTTTTCTCTCCTGGCCTCTGGGTGGAGCTTCTTCTGGTAAGTAGTCTCTTTCTTTATTCATTTCTTTTCCAGTTCTGGTGGAGGTAGCACATCTTTTGGTAAGTTTGCTTGTTTTCTTTCTTTTGTGTGTGTGTGTGTGTGTGGGCAGGGGGGGGGGGTTGGAATTTGTATTTTTTGTCTGTTTGTTTTGTTTTTGATTGTGTCTTTGTTTACTTCGTATTGTTTTTGGTGTTTTTGTTTTTGTTTATTTTTGGATGTGTTTGACTGTTTTTAGTAATTTTAAAAAAATTATTTATTTATTTGGTGGTGGGGAAGGGACGTGGTCGTTGGGGGTTAGGAAGGGTGGGCTAGGTGGTGGGGAGGGGGGCGTGATCATTGGGGGTTAGGAAGAGTGGGTTAGGTGGTGGGGAGGAGGGCATGGTCATTGGGGGTTAGGAAGGGTGGGCTAGGTGGTGGGGAGGGGGCGTGGTCGTTGGGGGTTAGGAAGGGTGGGCTAGGTGGTGGGGAGGGGGGCGTGGTCATTGGGGGTTAGGAAGAGTGGGTTAGGTGGTGGGGAGGGGGCGTGGTCATTGGGGGTTAGGAAGGGTGGGCTAGGTGGTGGGGAGGGGGGCATGGTCATTGGGGGTTAGGAAGGGTGGGCTAGGTGGTGGGGAGGGGGGCTTTATTGTGTTATGGTGCTTTGTTTATGTGGAGTCGTGAAAGTAGATCGGGTTTCCCCTTTAATATCAGTGGGTGGGGGGTTGCAACCCCCCTCTCCGCTGGCTCCCCTGGGGTTGGGAGGTTTGTGGGGACAAAAGGGGTATATTGCCCCAACCCTTCTGGACCCAGGAGACCAGGCAGAGTGGATCGATTCCCCCCCCCCTCCTTAAAACAACTCCGTTTTTAAAGAGAAGAAAAGACGGAGTTGTTTTAAGGAGGGGGGGGGAATCGATCCACTCTGCCTGGTCTCCTGGGTCCAGAAGGGTTTGAGCAACATTCCCCTTTTCTCCCCACAAACCTCCCAATCCTAGGGTAGCCAGTGGAGAGGGGGATCGCAACCCCCACCCACTGATATTAAAGGGGAAACTCCAGTCGGGACCTTCAGGCGCTGTTGGTGAGGGAAAGAAAGCCGGCTGGTGTGTGCTTGGCTTTGAGGCGGTGAGTTGTTTTTCTTTTTAATTTTTCGGGCGCCGTTTTCCTCAGCGTCCTGCGCGCTCATGGCGCGCAGGACGCTGGGGCTTGTAGTTATGGGTTGGTGCTTTGTGTTTGTGCTGCGTTTTTTTAAAATGCTTTTCTTTTGATTGGCTGCGGCGTGTTTCCGAACGCTGCGCCGTGCAAGAGCCTCTCAGCCTGATTGGCTCTGGCGCGGCGCGGCGCAAGGAATGTTGGGAAGTGAAGTTGTTTCCCTTTCTTCACGTTTGTGGGGCTGTTGCCCCACTGCCGGTTTTCTCAACCCTTCGTTGACCTGCGTACCCAGATCGGCCGTGTGCACGAAGGGTGAGTGCAGCCAAGTAGGGCGAGGCATAGCAACCTATAGCCAGTTCCAACGGTTAACCCTTGGATTTATAGGTTAAGATTGAATAAGGAGGGTAATCCACAGGAGGAGTTGAGAATAAGCTGGGAGCAAGATTTGAAAATAAAGATAGAAGATGATATTTGAGAAAAAAATGGAAGAAAAGAATTATGAGAACTATGTCGGTTAGAATAAAGGAGCATAATTATAAAATGTTGTGGAAGTGGTATCTGACTCCAGTGAGGTTACATCAGATTGATAATAAGAAAGATAAAATGTGTTGGCAGTGTAAGGATGCAATGAGATCATTTGTTCCCATGGGGTGCGGTACCATCAGTACGCGGATGACACTCAGTTGTACATCTCGGCCCATGGGGACCCCAGTGATGCCGTCAAAGTCCTTTCCAGGTGCCTGGAAGCTGTTGGGGTCTGGATGGGGGCTAACGGGCTACAACTGAATCCCAGCAAGACTGAGTGGCTATGGATAAGGGGTCCTGCGTTAACCCGGGAGCTACCATCTTTGGTTCTGGATGGGGCTATTTTGCCCCAGACAGACCTGGTGCGCAACTTGGGGGTCCTCCTGGATTCGCGGCTACTGCTAGAAGAACAGGTGGCGGCTGTGACCAGGAGGGCTTTCGCCCAACTTCGGGTGATTCGCCAGTTGCGCCCACTCCTGGACAGGGACTCCTTGCTCATGGTCACTCACGCTCTGGTCACCTCCAGACTAGATTATTGTAATGTGCTCTACATGGGGCTGCCCTTGACGACCATTCAGAGGCTACAGCTGGTCCAGAATGTGGCAGCCAGGGTGGTGATGGGGTGTGGGCGTTATGCCACTGCTCCGGGAGCTGCACTGGTTGCCAGTTTGTCTCCGGGTGCAATTCAACGTGCTGGTTTTGACCTTTAAAGCCCTATATGGTAGTGGGCTGGGTTACCAAAGAGACTGCATCGCCCTGAGGACGTCTGTCCGTCCAACCAGAGCAGACCGGAGGGGCTCTCAATTGTGCCATCAGCCAGAGGGGCTCGCCTCTCTGGCACAAGGAGGAGAGCCTTCTCCGTGTCTGCGCCGGCCCTCTGGAACCTCCTGCCAACAGAGCTACGTCACCGGACGGAATTGCTGCCTTTCAGAAAAGAACTTAAAACCTGGCTGGCGGGTCAAGTGTGGGGTGCAGGTGGAAGGGTAACCTCCATTGGGTGGTTGGTGTAGAAGAACTCCTCTCCATGGTGCCTTTGGATCCTGCAGCCCTTGTTTTTAGGGGGTGGGTAGTTTTAACTGTTTTTAACATGTGTTTTTTTTTTAATTTTTATTGTGAACCGCCCTGAGTTGGCTTTGGTCGAGTGAGCGGTATATAAATGTGACAATTAAATTAAAAATTAAATTAAACATATAAACACATGTGGTGGAGTTGTAATGTGGTAAAAGATTTTTGGAGAAAAATTGAGAAGGAGATTGGAGAAATTATGGGTATGAAAAGTAAACTGGGATCAGGCATCACTATGTTGACAGATGTTGAAAGTATAAATTTAAATAAGGACAAAAAGAGTTATTAGAGATAATGTTGACAACGGGTAGACTGTGTATCGCTAAAAATTGGAAAAATGAAATAAAATAGGATATAAAAATGAGTATAAAAATAGAAGAATGGTACAAGGAAATGTGGGATTTAGCATTGAATGATAAGTTAGCATATGAGATTAATAAGAAAAGGGTATTATTAAAGAGAACAGATTTTGGAATATTTGGCAGACATTTGTGGATCACTCACTTAGGGGGGATGAAAGGAATAGACCTGTACCTGACAAAAGGAATTTTTGGAATTAATTAATAAGAACTCCGTGCTCTCCAGGGCAATGTATAAAGCACTGGGTGTATATTTTTATTTTCATTTTTCTGTTATATGTTTGTATTATTGTTGATTTATTGTATGTCTGTTTAAAAAATTCAATAAAAATTTAATAAAAAATGTAACTTTTAAAAAGGACACTGGCATTTAACCAAAAGTCATGCTTGTTCTTGATTGTTTTAACTGGATATTGCCACCATCTGCTCTCTAAAAATTAAGGAAACCTGTACCTTAAAATGACTTTGTTTAGGATGGTCCAGTTCAATCTAGTCTGCAGCAATTTGGCCATCTAGTCACATTTTCAGTGAAGCTGCATGAGATGCCAGCCACTGAGTTCAGTGAGGCTTACTACCAGGTAGGATGGTACCAGCACTGAAGCTTTAATGTATGTTTTTCTTAATGGCTTTTAGCTACTGAAACTGGTTCAAGCTTTGTTAAATGCCATTGTTTACTCTTTAAACACAGGTTGATAAAGGAATAATATATATTTACAAATACTGTACTTAAAGCTTATGCCTGAAAGAGTAGATCCCATTTCAGTGTTGTACTCACTGTAAATAACGGTTCAGTTCCTGCTGGCTACACCGTGACCAGTGGAAGCGATGGAATGCAGCTTGCACAAGAGGGGCCATTATGCTTCCCATTCGAACTTCATCGCCACATCTGTTCCCTTGGCCATCATGTTCCATGCCTAATCTAGAAGAAAAAGTGGCACATCAAACCCTGTTAATGCAGTTCATTTTAGTTTTTGGGTGTTATGATATGTACTCTTGTGTTGTGTTTATATATGTTTGTTCACCTAACTGTCCCAATCTAATTATCTTTTCCACTGCATTTGTTAACTGTTTGCTAATTTCACTTTTCTATTCCACTCTTCCCTGGGATACTCAGAACAGAACTTGAAAGTAAAGTGTTTCAAGCAACCAAGTTACCTGCAATGTATTACTTTCTGATGCAATAACATTTCCTTCCTAGTTACTTTTCTTGGGACTTTTATGGGCTACACAGTATTTGAGGAGGCATTCCCCCCCTCCCCACTCTAGGCCATTTCCTCCCTCTCCCCCTGGGTGATGTTGCCCTCCACAAGCAACAATAACAAAATATGTAATAAGTAACATGGAAAGGTCACCCTTGCTCAAAAGTCAGTCATATCCAACTCTAGGGTTCAGTGCTCATCTCTGTTTATAGCTGGAGAGCCAGTCCTGTCTCAGTCTGCAGACGCTTCTGTGGACATGTGGCAGGCATGTCTAGACACCGAATTGCACGGAACACTGTTTACCTTCCCATCGAAGTGGTAACTATTTATCTATGTGCAATTTCTTGCTTTCGAACTACTAGGTTGGCAGCAGCTGGGACAGAGACGAGCACTCATTCCATCATGCAGTACTTGGGTTTTGAACTGCTGACCTTCTGCCTCCTGGTCAGTGTTCCCAATAAACAAGAAGACTGTCCTGTCACAACAATGTTAAGACAATCAACAGATAGATTTCTCCAAACCCTGTAACCTGTCAGGCTGAACTGGGCCCATAAACTATGGACTGCAGGTTAACTGGTGCTTAGCAACTTCCTATTTTTGCAGACCTGATCGGGTAGCATAATCAGAAAGTTTAAGGACTTTGTGGCAGTGTTGTGTTCTGATGGTTTTATTGTACACATGGATTACAATGTATCTGAGCCAATGTAACCTTGCCTATAGCAACAATGTAACCTTCAGCTGTATCATATAAACCCTGTAATAGGACGCGAGCTAATGACCACCAGCTGGCAGCAGCGAGCGTCCAAGCTCTCTTGGTCCGAACTCATCAAAGGCAACAGCGCGGGAAGTTTTCCCGCCACCACCTACACCTGGACAAGAAGGGCGTGACCTGCAATGACGTCACGCAGACAGTAGCCAATGGGCTACCATGGCACCACGTTCAAATGTATTACTGCTGTATATAAAGAGCTATCGATCCGCCATTACCTCATGTTCCCTCTGTCCACGATGCAATAAACCTGAGTTAACCCAGCCCGAGGCTGTGTCCTGTGTCTTGGTTTGCATACACCAAATTGGCGACGAGGATGGGATAATGGATCCCCACGGAACAGCCAGGGCACAGAGCGGTTTCAACATCACCAAACCGCAAGACTGGGAGCTGCTTGAGATGGATTTCCAGGCGGCCCTGGTGGAACTCAGAGTCAAGGGAGAAGACGAGGAGAGGAAGAGGGCCATCCTCACCAGAATGCTCGGGATGGAGACCAAGCGGACGCTGGTGGGCATAATCGCTCCGAAGAAGGTGAGCGACTTTAAGGCGAGCGACATCATGAAACTGCTGCGAGAGCGGTTCTGCCCCTCGAGGGCAATGTTTCCCGCTCGGAGCGCGTTTTGGAGGCGAGTCCAAGCGCCGGATGAGTCGGTTGAGGCATTCGTGGCCGCCATGAGGATAGCCGCCGCCCCCTGTAAATGGGGCGATATCCTGGAGATGGTCCTCAGGGACGGCGTGTTGTGTGGCCTGAAAGACAAGGAGGTACAGCGCAGCTTGATGAATAAGGAGCCGCCACCCACGCTGGCAGAGGTCATAGAGGCCGCGGAAGCCGCAGAGTCCACGAATGCTGGAGTGGACGAGATGCACCAGTGGCGTGAGTGGCGTCCTAGAGCCGGCAAGGCGGAAAATTCGGTGCACGGGAAGACCGGACAGTCGGTGCACGCGACTCGACGGGCCTCAAAGTCGTCTACGGAAGGCAGCGACGGCGAGGAGGTCCAGAAGGTCCGAAAGGGTGGTCGACGCTGCGAGGGTTGCGGAGCGGCCCACGAGCGCGCGAGATGCCCGTTCAGGAAGGCCGAGTGTTACACCTGCGGCCGTCGGGGGCACATCGCCAAGGCATGCAGAAAGCGGAAAGAGGGCCGGAGGCAGTCACAAGACCGCGCGGCCAGACCGGACCGTCCAGCGAGGCCCAAAGATGGCGCCCAGACCACGAGGAAGCAGGACGGCGTGGGCCGCGTCTCGGACGGCAGCGAGGACGACGCCCCAGTGTTCAGCGTGTCCGCGGGACAGTCCCATTACTTCGTTGAGGTATTAGTACAAGGGGCCCCTATTAAGATGGAAATTGACTCGGGGTCCTCCTATTCCATAATTCCCCAGAAAGAGTTCCTGAAAATCGACCCCCACGTGCGGCCCAAGCTTAAAGCGTTGAGGTCCACGCTACGGGACGTACAGGGAAACAGCATTCCGGTGTTGGGGGTCGGGAAATTTCGGGTCAATTTTAAGAGACATTCTGCGGAACTGCCCCTAGTTGTCCTCAAGGGGGGAAGCTGTAGCCTCCTAGGGACACAGTGGTTTCAGCCTTTAGGTTTGTTCATAGGGGGGGTGCATACCGTGGGGGGGGGACCCTATACAAGCGGTTTGCGATGCGCATCCCGCCGTTTTTAAGAAAGGACTCGGAAAGTTCAAGGGACCCCCTGTAGCTTTCGACATAGACCCGGAGGTCCGCCCGATAAGACTCAAACCACGCAGGGTGCCGTTCGCACTCAAGGACAAGATAGAGGCGGAACTGGACAAACTGGTGGGCCAGGGGATTCTTATTCCTGTTGATTCCGCGGAGTGGGAAACTCCAATTGTAACGGCTCTCAAGGCTAACGGGGAGGTGCGCATTTGCGCTGATTATAAGTGTACAATTAACAAGGCGATCCGCCCTAATGCATACCCGGTGCCAGTGATCAGCCACCTTTTGGCCAGGCTAAATGGGGGAAAGTGTTTCGCTAAACTCGATTTGGCACAAGCCTATCAGCAACTTCCTGTGACCCCCGCCACGGCCGCGGCACAAACGATAGTTACACATAAGGGAGCGTTCCAGGTGTCGCGGTTACAGTTCGGCGTGAACTCGGCACCCGGCCTTTTTCAATCGCTTGTGGAACGCCTCCTAAAGGGCCTGGAGGGGGTGTTGCCTTATTTTGATGACGTGTTGATAACAGGGGGGAGTGAGGCTGAACTAGCAAAAAGGTTGGACAAAGTACTGACCGTGTTCGAGAAAGCGGGGCTGAGATTGAGGAAGGACAAATGTGTCTTTTTCGAAACCGAAGTCGAGTTTTTAGGGTTCTGGATCACACCCGAGGGGATTAAACCGTCTAAATCCAAGGTAGCAGCCATTAAAAAGGCCCCTCGCCCCACATCCAAAACCGAGCTACAGTCCTTCCTGGGGCTCCTCAATTTTTACCATACATTCCTCCCGCGGAAGGCGTCCGTGGCCGAACCGCTCCATCGGTTACTAAAAAAGGAGGAGACATGGATGTGGGGTGACGAGCACGAGAGGGCGTTCAAAGAGCTAAAGCAACTCCTAACATCTGAGGCAATCCTGACGCATTTCGACCCCAAACGGCCAGTGGTCCTAGTGTGTGATGCATCCCCGGTGGGGGTGGGGGCGGTGCTTTGCCACGTGTTGGAGGACGGAAGGGAGGCCCCGGTAGCGTTTTACTCAAGGTCCCTGTCCCAAGCGGAGCGAAATTACGCACAAACCGACAGGGAAGCGTTAGCAATAGTAGCGGGGACCAAAAAATTTCACGATTTTTTGTATGGCCGCCCGTTCAAAATCGTGACCGATCACAAGCCGCTGTTAGGGATTTTCACGGCAAGCAAGCCCACGCCGCAGATCCTGTCCCCGAGAATGCTGCGATGGGCTATTTTCCTCAACGCGTACCAACATGAGTTGGAGTACAGGCCCGGAAAGGAGATCAGCCATGCTGATGCGCTTTCGAGATCCCCTCTGCCCTTGTCGGACGACCAAAAGGCGAGAGCAGAAAGAGACCGCCAGGTGTTGCTAATTGAGGTTTTAGACGCACCCCCAATAGTACCAGCCGACGTTGCTAGGGCGACTGGCAAGGACAGGACGCTGGAGAAAGTCAGTTCATGGGTGCAGAAGGGGTGGCCGGCTTCGTCCCCGAGTACAGAGTTCGACCCATTCTTTAGGAAAAAGCTAGAGTTGTCCCTAGAGAGGGGGTGCCTTCTGTGGGGCCAACGGGTGGTGGTCCCTACGCCCCTGCGGACGAGGGTGCTCGAACTGCTGCACGTCAGCCACCCGGGCGTAGTTCGTTCAAAGGCGCTGGCCCGGAGTTACTTCTGGTGGCCACAGCTGGACGCGGACATTGAGCACATGGTCGGCACTTGCGAGGCTTGCCAGGGATCCCGACCTGAGGCGGCCCGTCTCCCGCATAGGGAGTGGGACACAGCAAGGGGGCCGTGGTCCAGAGTGCACGTGGATTTCGCTGGCCCGTTCCGAGGAACCATGTTTCTCCTGGTGGTGGATGCGTTCTCCAAGTGGCTGGAGGTTATCCCAGTAAAGAGCACGTCCTCCGCCACGACAATTAGCCAGCTAAGGAGGGTCTTTTCCACTTTCGGTTTACCCGACACTTTGGTCAGCGATAACGCTAGTTGTTTCACCTCCGCCGAGTTCGGGGCATTCATGGAGGTAAACGCCATTCGGCATGTCACATCCGCACCGTTTCACCCGGCCACGAATGGCCAAGTGGAACGGCTGGTGCGGACAACGAAGGAGGCGCTGCGGCGCATGGGCCCGGGGGACCTGAATCACCAAGTATGCCAGTTCCTCTTAGCGTATAGGGTAACCCCCTTAGCGTCAGGCTACTCGCCGGCGGAGCTCTTGATGCGGCGAAAACTGACCACGATCCTGTCCAGGCTAGACCCGACGAGAGTCGAGGATAAAGGAAAAAACATAGGGTTGGCAGTCTCGAAGGGTTTCGCCGCCGGGGACCCTGTTCACTGCAGGAACTATTCCAGCGCAGGGCCAGCCTGGGTGCCAGGGACGGTTGTAGAACAGACGGGGCCAGTGTCGTACCGGGTCGAGACTAACACCGGCCTCCTTTGGAGGAGGCACGCAGACCAACTGAGGCACCGAGTGAGTGGGCCAGTCAGTGGAGCTCAGCAACAGGATTCAGCGTTAGGGTTCTCCCCCACCCGCTTAACCCAAGGGGGAGACAGCAGTGGACAACAGTCCCAAGCAAGGGGGGAAGGAAGCAGTAGCAGCGGCCCCGACTCATATCCTTTCGATACGCCAGTCCTATCAGGGGCCGGGGAAGGGGGAGAGGAGTTCGCGACCGCTGCCCCCGATTGTGATTTTGATTTTGATTTTGCGAGCCGGGGGGGTTTTCAGGAGTGTTCCCCCACCCATCCAAGCGAGAAGAGGGGTTTTTCGTTAGCCCCCAGTGCCCCCGGTTCCTCCCTAAGAAAGAGCACACCTCCCAACAACGCCGCGGAGCCGCGGCAAGTCACTAACGAGTCTCCCTCTCATATTACAGGACAGGAAACCAGGGGACAAAGAGAAGGTAGCAAACCCGGGGAGAGGCAGCCCGCATCGAGACCCCAGCGTGTTCGAAATAAGCCATCTTGGCTGAGAGACTTTGTCTCCTAAGGGGGGGGAGTGTGTTTAAGTGTGGGCTCGAGACTTTGTCTCGTCCTAGGGGGGAGGGGTGTTGTGTTCTGATGGTTTTATTGTACACATGGATTACAATGTATCTGAGCCAATGTAATCTTGCCTATAGCAACAATGTAACCTTCAGCTGTATCATATAAACCCTGTAATAGGACGCGAGCTAATGACCACCAGCTGGCAGCAGCGAGCGTCCAAGCTCTCTTGGTCCGAACTCATCAAAGGCAACAGCGCGGGAAGTTTTCCCGCCACCACCTACACCTGGACAAGAAGGGCGTGACCTGCAATGACGTCACGCAGACAGTAGCCAATGGGCTACCATGGCACCACGTTCAAATGTATTACTGCTGTATAGAAGTATCTATTCATTAAAAATAAGCAAATACATACAGAGAAACAAAGAAAGTGATAGACATGGCATGAGATGCAGTGCACAGGGCAGGATTAGCAGTTTTATGTTAAATTATGGCATGCCATGCCATTTTTAGATCATAACACCCAGAATCTCCCAGGCAGCAAGACCATCAATTCTGGGAGCTGTTATTCCCAAAAATAATGCTTTGTACTTCACCTCCAGAACAATGATAATAGTGTATCACTCTGTACAGAAAAAAGAACACCCCCACAGAGAGAGAGAGGGTTTTGTAGTATGAATGATTTCAGATGCATTTGTTCAATGATGCAGGTGCAAAGCTGTTAAATTCAGATTTGCACCCTAGGGATGAGTAAAACTTTTATTTTTGCCAGTTTTTGTTCAGAATGTACCAACATTCATGGAGAACAAATATTTGAAAAAGTGAAACTGTCAGATTTGTGCATCTCTAGTGGAGAGATCCTGATTAGGGTCAACAGAGTTGCCCTCAGGGCACAAACACTCACACACCACACAATAGTCCCTCTCTGCTTGACGAAGTTAACGAACCATATAACTTGAATAGTTTGCATACAGGTCAGCAAGATATCCAAATAGTTTTAAGCAAGGCATATACATCTAACCTATTCCAGTAACAGCCCAGAGAGTGCAGACAGGGAAGCAAAGCTCGACCATACTGTCTGATAAGCCTTCCTCTTGCAGAAAAAACAACACCCATGATTTTGTTGGGCAACTCTGTACCAATCAACTCACTAAATTAGGTAATGAGATGGCATATTTAAAGAAATTATGAGTAAAGACCTGGAAGTATCCATATTTCATGCTTTAATCCCAAAGGCCCTCTTCACAATACTTTCACTTCTTTCAGAATTTATGATGAGAATGTAAAATTTGTTTTAGCTGTCCTTAGAAAACATTCCCAGAAATCCAACAACAATGCCGGAGGAGGATATAAAGCCGCCGGACCCAAGCTAGCTGAGGGCGCTGAGCACCAGGTTCCCCCTCTGGCCACACCAATGCTGGAGGATGCTGAGCTTCGCCACTATGACTCTGGGCCCTACCCATGGCCAGGGTCAAAGAGCCGTGGTGGCCATTAACTTCCTTGAACTTTTTATCGGGTTGCTGTGGGTTTTGTTTTATTGTGTCTTGATACCTTATGTGATGCTTATTTGATACTTTGTGATACTTATGTGATATTTTATATGTAACTTTGTTAGCCGCCCTGAGTCGGGTGGGCGGCATACAAGTGTAAATATTCTCCTCCTCCCCCTCCTCCTCCTCCTACTAATAATAATGTGTTCTAGATGCAGGAGTGGTTTTCCTGCTTGGGATATGTTTCCCTATTGATCACAACAGAGTGAACCAATCTTCAAATGCATTCTTTACCTAAGGTCAACATTGCACTCCACTGAAAACCCCTCAGTACAACAACATACAGTGGTACCTCGCTTAAAGAGCATAATGCGTTCCACGGGATTGCTCTTTAAGTGAGTTTGCTCTTTAAGTGAAACACCACTGTAAGTGACCAATTGTGATTTCTGGCGGGGGAGGGGGACTGTGAACCTGGATTTAGTTGTTAAGTGAGGCAACCATTCAGAGAAAATTCTACTCTTTAAGAGAGTTAGTCTCTAGGTGAGGCGCTCTTTATGCGAGGTTTTACTGTACTAATAATCACCCAATGTTGCACTCAGACAAACAGCACACAAATACTTACACATGTCCAGTTTCATGGGCTACAACAAATGCCGAGGAGAAGCCATCTTCATGGTTAAGAGTGCAACTTCGGACTGGGTGACACATGCCAGTAACAGGAGCATAGCCTGTTAGGAAGAAGGTAGATGCTGACATGTAAGAAAGTGAAGTTGAAATAACTACTTAAGGAGACCACAAAGTAGTGACCTTTACATTAGAATTTTATGTAAATGGAAAATAAGCATTTGGTTATTACAATGAACAGAAGCTGTGCTCTGTGCAAAACACATTCACTCCAGAGTTTGTTCACAGACACTTGATATAAGGAAGATAAACTTAAATTATGCCCCAATTTAACTGGAATCATTTGTCCTTAACCTTAGTCCTTATTTTCTGAGCCAAGGGTCATCCATATTCAACAATCTAAACCAAAAGCTTAACTAACATCTTACTTAGTCTGACAGCAGTAAAACTCTAAGATCACTTTTGTCTGCAGCAAAACCATAAAAAAGAGGAATACTTATAGGATGTTTCAAAAAAGATCTCATGATGTTTTGGATCATTGCAACTATGGGGAAAATCTTGTGTTGTTATGCTAGTATAAATGGTATAATTTTGTAGCCAAATTGCCTCATGCTAACAAATAACCATAGAGATCACCAACTGCATAATTCGTCTTCTTTCGTGTCCTGATCAAACCCTGGACTGCCAAAATAAAGTCACTTTCTTCACTTTGTCATTGCCCAAACCCAAGTCCTCATTGGTGCATGTCACTGGAGCAAATGGACTGGACTCTGTGTCTCTCCACATTCACACTGTGTGTTGTTGTCCACCAGCAGTCCACGCTTGAGCATGTTGGTCTTGCATTTAGGGACTCCAACCCTCAGCCTATTCAGGGTCCTCCAGGTGACATAGGGGAGATTGAGATCTTCAGCTATATCATCTTTAATGATGTTCCTTTCTCAGTGAGCTCCTTTCTCCATCTTCTAATTTGGTTTTGCTCTTGTGTACCCTCAAGAATGCCAGAGGCTCATATCCATTCAGAGGATGTTGAGAGTCATTCACTTGCTTAGTTCTCTCAGTGTCTGCTGCTACTTCTCTCCTGATTTTAGGTGGAGCAATACCAACAAGAGGGTATATTTTCTCAACTTGTGTAGGTTTGAGGCTTCCTGTCACTATCTGCATGGCTTCATTAACAGCGATGTCAATTTATTTTGCGTGTGTGGATGTGCTCTGTACTGGAGTGGCATACTCTGCTGCAGAGATACTCAGGGCCAAAGCTGATGTGTGCAGCGTGGAGGGTTGACTGCACAATGAGGCATACCTAATCTAGTATGTCTATGTTACCTTCTTAACTTGACCATAAGGCAGCTAATGTTGCTTTAGACCAGGGGTTCCCAATCTAAGGCCCAAAGCTTGAATCCGGCCCATAGTGCCATTTCATGTTGCCCCCACCCCTCTAAGGGCATTTAACAAACAAAATGCCCCCCTTTGAAGCTGTTGGGACATGCCTGCACATGCACAAAACACTGTCGTAAATGACCCGTGGCTGTTGTCCCGTATTTTTTGGACCATAAGACACACTTTTTCTCCCCCAAAGAAGGGTGCGTCTTATAGTCCAAATGCTGGTCTTCGAAAACTACTACTGCCGCCTCTCAGCTGTTCGGGGCAGGGGGAAAAACATATGAAAAACAAGTGGCCACGAGGGCGAAAATCGCAATTTCCCATTTAAATGCATTGGAAATAAATTTCTTGTATTCAAACGTTTTCTGTTTGTATGTTCCCAATGCATTTGTGGGAAACCAAATCTGTGCTTAAAAAGAAAGGGTTTCACTTACATTGATGCCTTTGTCTCTACTCCACGTGGACAAAATGGAGGGGGAAAACATGGTTCCTGGTTGAAAGGAGAGCAAGAGGCTAGGCTAGAGTATCACTTCCTTCCTCAGTGCAATTGGCCTGGCCTGCCCATTTCCCCTGCAGTGCCACCACTGGTTGCTGGTGCAAAATACAGTATTAAATAATCTTTTTTGTTTTCCTGCTCTGAAAACTGGGTGTGTCTTATGGTCAGGTGCGTCTTATGGTCCAAAAAATACAGTAAATGTGTTTACGACAGCCACGGGTCATTTACAGCAGCATTTTGTGCATGCATGGGCACATTTTACTTCTGCTTCTTGAAGCGGCATGGCTGGATGATTTGGCACCACGGCACGGCCCCAGCCTGCAGTCCATCAGTTGGGAACCCCTCCTATAAACTATTGATCAGCAAAATAGATCAAAAGAACAATGAAATATAATTTCCAATCATTTTAAAAAGATGTTCCCAAGAAAAATATCAGGCCCTTTTGAAACTCCTGTGTAAGAAATATTCTCTTCAGTCAGAGTTATATTTTTAGAAATGGTTGTGCTTTTTGACTGAGAAACTTAAACTCTGTTTCCAAAACTACTTTCTGTGTATTTTGGACATTCTGCTGACTTGTTAGATTTCTTGGGTTTGACTATATAAAATAATCATAATACAGTAAACAAATACACATATTCCACAAATGTTTTTAAGCTGAAAAGTCTATTTGGATTACACCAGTCAGAAACAATCATTTTAAAGGCAATTTTCCATGAGCTTTCTTTCACTGAAAGACTTCCAGAGGGATACCCATATTAGCCAAAACAAGAAAGATCCTTGCTGTTGACACCTTAAAGATTAACTGATTGATTATATGAAAGGCATTTGTGGACCACAACTCACTTTAACAGATGAACGTAGTATTATCCTGTAACTTACAGGCATACCTGTATTATTATCTAGAATCTTTGTTTTTTATAACTGCTGCATATGTCCACTTTTAATATATTGTTGTTGCTGCTTTGGACTTTTATTGTCTTTCACATTTTGTTTTAGTTATTGTTAGCTTTGATGGGTAATATATAAGCAGAAAGGCAGGATGAAAAATTTGCTGTTAAATTCAGATAAACCCATACACTAAATTGGGAAGAAAAAGGATGTAAATTGTGAAGTCAGAGGGAACTGAAATGCTGATGGCAATAAATAATAGCTTTCAGTTACAGAGAACCACTTTATGCATCTGATGAAATGAGCTGTAGTCTACAGAAGCCTACATGATTATTAAAGTTTTAAGACTTTGAGGCCTCATAAGGTTGACTGTCTTCAAAGGAAACTGGGAAAAGCATAATCCAGTTAGTGATTATATCTTGAAAGAAGGGGAGCCTTTCTGTACCAAACTCACCTTGCATCCCAGAAGGGCCAAAATCCTGCCTTGTCAGAAAAATGGCATGATCGTGGTACTCGGCATGTCCAGTATCAGGTTTCTGTTGCAGGTAGGCCCAACGACACACATTCTCTAAACTTTGAGAAGGGTTTCCAATCTCAATCAAGCTCATGGACTAGATGATGAAAGGTGCATAAAGAGAAGAAAGAAAAAAAAAGGAATATTTCTTGACAGTTTATCTCAGTCTAGAACTTTTGACATGAAGAGTTCATTGCAGTACTGGTCTATTGTTTTATTGTGGTAATTGTGTGACAAACATACCAAGGACTTATCTGTGGGGAAGAGTAATTTGTTATCTTTTGATTGAGGTCATATTTAATTCAAAATGAAGCACAATTTGAGCTAGTATTTGATTAACACAAATCAGATTTCAGATGCATCTTGACATAAGAATCCCCTTTTTATGACATCACGTAGGGCTTAAGACCCAATAGAGTGGGAAATGCAGTATTTTCCTGTTAGCTCTAAATTACAAAACAATGTAAAGAAGAGGCCACATCAACTGACAGGACATTGTATGTTGGCTGCTTTGCTGGATACACTGGCATGAGACAACAAACAGTTTGTTATGCAGTTTTTTAAAAAAAAAAAGTTGTGGCATGCATATCCCATACCAGTTCAAATGCCTATTTTTCTCATCCTCCTGATAATTGTAATTAGGCTTTGTGAAATATATGCTCAAACCCTGGCTTGAATTTATATCTTACCTACTTTGTCTGAAAATCATGATAAGGATGTCTGCTAATAGTTGCATCTTTGGGGAAAGGTCAAAGATTTAATTCTCCCCTCCCCATTTCACCATGTCAGGTTTTAAGCTCAGAATGACTGCAAGCCAGTGCTATGTATGAACAATAGAATCATACCTATCAAGCGCAGCTCCGGAAAATATGGGACCTGTGCAGAACCCTTCTGTGCATACACGCATGCGCAGTAACTACTTTCCCCGCCGGTCAAATTACGGGATGGCGGCAGGAAAGTAGAGGAAGCAGCATGGAAATACGGGAAATCCTGGCCAATCCAGGATACTTGGCAGGTATGAATAGAATAGATAACTGTTTTTAACTCTCCTGGACAAAATATATTTCTATTTTTCTTTTGGCTCTGAAGAATGTTCCACTCCATATTAAAACTAAGATGAAAAAGGGTGTCTGGAGATCAGGTGCAATTAATGCATAGTAATCTTGTCTGCAGTCATTTTGGAGGATCTTTTGGCAGGAAGAAGGCAGGGTAGCTAAACAGGTCTTCTCTTAGATGATCTGCAATCAATTAGTGATTTCAAACACAGGGCGAACACTGTCTAATCTTACCTCCTGTTTTGATGTATGAAGAACCCTGCCACAATACCAAAATTGGGTACTAATAAATGAGCCCTTCTAACTGGCTATATGGCTCTCTTTCCCTGTGTTGCGAGAACATGTTTCTACTGTGATCTATTCTTCTAACATCTCCAAAACATGTTTGTTCAACACAAATCTGGAGCCAAAAACAACTTAAGAGCATGGTTCATAGGACAGAGATTTTTTATTGTGGAGAACTGCCCCTAAATCGTAGAATCATGGCTTAGGTGATGATAGTTAGTAACTTACAAGTGAGGTCAAAGGAAAACATTTGGCTGAAGGAGGTATACAACATAGGGGCCAGACCTGATACATTTGCTACTTAACACACACACACACACCATTCTCAGAAAAACATATTTGTTATAAAAACAAATGACTAATTGTAACATCAAGCATCTTCCAGAATTTTTAAGAAACATGAACTGTTGCCTTCTGGTAAAACTAATGTTTCCAGGACAACAATGTTATCATAACAATAGTTACAGCCATACTGCCCCTATCATTCTAGGGTCTTCATAATAGGAATTTAAAAGAAAACATGCCAAGAAAAAAAATCAGAAAGTTAAATATTTAGACACAAGAATGCAGTTACCAATTTCAAAGAAGACAGTATGATGTGAATCTCACAAAGACCTGGAAGAACTTAACAGAGTAACACATAAAGGAACAGTTGATGCGTAAATCTTGGCAAACATGGATTAGTACAAGAGCTTTCATAAGATTAGATAAATAAATGGGACTACTTCACTGAATTCAGCATTAAAACATCTTCTGTTAAAATAATATGGTGAACTTAATTTAATTTAATACATGCAATCATAAGAATATCTAATTTTTAGAATTTAATCTAATTTTTATCAGTTTCCTGAGTAATCCAGGGCATAGTCAAAGTGGTATATTTTTAAACCCTAAAATGACCTGGCTTAACTGTTTAAAGAAATCCTTTTCCTCTATTCGAACAGTATCTGATTAGCTTCTTGCCACTGGTGAAATCAACCATTTAAATAGTAGAAACATCTATGCTAGAATTTTTTAAAAAACTTCACATTTCAAAAATAGGATTTGATAACTGAGACCTGCAACAAAACATTGTAGCAGTGAGTGCTGCTTTATAGTATCCCATCCAGTCAGCCAGCCACATACTTCTTCAAAATATTCCAGTTACTCCTTCTGCCAGTTTTCTGACTTATTCCCCAACTGCCAGTCAGCATTTCATGCACTCTGAGCTTGGTTAAGCCTCACTAACTTTAATCCTTTAAGGGTTTCTTCCTGAAGCTCTTTTGATTTTGACAAAATTTTCAATTGACCTAGGTTTACTGATACCTGCTTCATTGTACATGGCTGGTCATATTTTCACAAAGTCTGGCCAGGATATCCTGCTATGGTAATAGAGTAGACCATGCTGCCAGTGACTCAACACCAAGCATCAGGTGGTGGTTAACTAACCTGACAATCCTGAGGACTAACAGCCTTGGGTGGTGAAGTCCACAGGGAAGAGCAATGGGCCACAAGTGGATTAAATCCCACGTCAATCCATCTTGGTGGAGGGCAGTAGCTTCATCAATACTGGTCTGGGGCTGAGGAGCACATTGTGTGCTAAAAGGGCCCAGGATCAGAAAGTGACTCCCATAGCTGGATCATTGATATGGGTGTCACACTGTGATGCGGAAGGCAGATGAAAGGCTACTGTACTATATTCTCAGGAGAGACTTCATGGCTAATCGCCATGAGGATTGCCAATATTCGGGTTTGGATACAGAAGAGAAGGATGCATACTCAGACAGTGAGATCAACATTAGTATTTTAGGCTGTTCAGGGATGAGTGGGATGACTGTAGAAAACATGCAGAGAACTTTGACTTGAACAGGGGTCTTTCAAAACATTTCCATTAGATGGTGCTCCAGCCGTACCTTATGACAATTCTGGGCCATCCTTGAGAATCAATGGAAACTGATTGGGGACAAGGTGCTTATCTTATTATGTTTTAAATTAAATATTGGCAGTCACATTTGTCACAGTAACATAGCATCCAGGCTTGAATTTATTTATATTTATTTATTGGATGTGAAGTGATCTAAAATGTGTTCTTTAGCTACAAAATGACTAAGAGCACTAATCCTTTCCAAAACATTTCCCCCTACATTCTTGACTTAAATTACATTGTTTCCTTTGGTCATCTGCACTAGAGGCATTGGGGGAAAAGAAGAGAAGAGAAGGGAAAACACAAACTTTCTGGCACCATGGTAACATAACAACAACATACTCAACCAGCTAACTGACATTTTGTGTTTAAAGGATTGTGAGAATTATTTCATAATAATATTTTATTAGATTTCCCCTCACAGATATAGATACAGATATTAGTAATTTTATACCCAGAATAAAATATTACCAACACAGCATATGACAAGTAATGTGATTTGGAACAAAATTCACAGCATGCTGCCAATTTCATTAAAAAAAAATGAAAGCAATTTATCATTTGGAATAGGTAAGAAAGGGAAAGGAAAATATATATAGTTTTAAGGGCAACATTAGATTTCCATTCTGCAGCAGACTCTGAATCCTAGTTTTGCTTCCAGTGCAATTCTGATTGAATATTCTTATTTTTTAAACAAATACGGCATAATTTGTAAATTTGTCTGTACTGACATGACCTCTCTCCTCCTAAGTGCTAATGGGAATAAAGAACAGCTGGAGCATTTCCCCCAAACAGATATAAAAGTCCAGCTTTCAATTACTGATTGGTAATGATCTGTAGAGCGGCTAGAAGGGTGCCAAGAGGAAAGACATGGAGAAATTAGAAACTTGTTATCATGGCTTCTGGAATGTAAGGAACAAAGTGACACATGTTGAAATATAACTGGGGAATAAGAGCAGGAGGCTGTATAGAGAGGGTAAAAAGCTGAAGGTAGATAAGTGATCTACCTAGGCATGGCATTTTTCAGAATTATAAAGCCCATAATTTCCCATTCTGAGTTTTCCACCTGATAGACCTACACCTATAGACAGCCAAATATGTCTGACTTGGAGGAAAGATATGACTAGGGAAGTTTTGAGGCTTTGCGTAGGTTCATCATGGCTTCCTGGGCAAAAAGGAAGATGCTTCATCATTAGCTGGGATCTTTCTTTCTGAACAGCAAACTAAGGATGAACTAACTTGTTCTAAGTTTTGAAGCCTTCCCATTCAGGCCTTTCTTTTAGGTGAGATATATTAAGTGGCAGCATGTGTGGATCTGTCAGGCAGATATAAGTTACAAATGTGCAGCTGGCTTCACTGGAAATGTATAGCAATCTTAAGGGGGAAATTGGCCCTCGCCACTTGTTTTGTTTTACAACGAATGTATATATACATTCTGGATTATGAAAGGCTTTAAAAAAATATGCTCACAGACGGTAATTAAAATTGTGTAGAGGATTACTGAAAATGGAAACCAAGTTCTTGACATGATCTGTGACTTTGAAGGCACTAATATAATTGAACACTGTAAGATGAAGCCAGTCTGAATGTTTCAGAAATTGAAGATCAACCTTGTCATCCTGAGAGGTCAAACAAGAACCAAACTGTATTTTGCCACACCATCCAGAACTTTCCAAAGCAAGGAACAGTGTACAATAAAGTCTGTGGCACTTTGCTAACAATGGATTCAAACTCTGAAGCACCTACATCCGGTACAAGGGGGCTTCAAGTGTTGCTCTTCCACATTTTGGAATTAGTGTAATTCAACCAAAGTGTCATATGTAATCTTTGGCTGTTTCCACATAAAGGTTCACCGGCTTCATCTCATTCATTGCTCTTGGTGCTCCATTTGCTGTGTCAATTTTGCTACAATATTGAAATTTCTACTACCCATGATAGTGTTACTGACTCACTTATGTGGCTCTTTCAGTGTGATAGGTAGTATTAAATAACACAAGGTGTGTTATTCTTAATGTGTGGCATTAAGAAATCACCAAGCCATAGAGAAAGTTGTTGCTGGGATTCGGTGAGAAATTCCAAAATGTAATAAAACAGTTATATTCCAAAAATAAAGCTTGATAATAATAATAATTTTGTGTCAGAAATTATTCTGGGTTGAAAGGATTTTGGTGGAAGAAACTCCGCTCAGGGAGCACCCAAATAATGCTCCTTTTATGTCCCCAAGAAGAGCTGGGACAGAGACAGGTGCTCAAGCCATCATGCAATACCAGGGTTTCGAACTGCCCACTTGCCAGCCTTCCAGCTAACAAGGTGAGCTTCTTAACCACTGAGCCACCACTCAGAATAAATCAATTTAAATCGCAGAACTAGACAAAGATTTCCTTTGTCCACAATTCGATTTATACTAATGATGGAATTATTTGCAAATGGGATAAGACTAGATAAATTAATAAAAGGGATAGGAAAGGAAGAAATAAAAATTATCCTATTTGCAGATGATACGTTATTAACTATGAAAAAAACCTAAAATGGGATAAGTATAATACAAACACATCTAGAAAACTTTGAGGAGGTATCATGGTAAAGATAAATTAGAATAAAACAGAGTTGATGTTATTCAACAAGAAAATTCAAGATGTATAGGAAATTAAAAACAGAATGGGAATAAATATAAAGACTTCCATAAAATATTTGGGAATAAATATTACAAAAGATATACAGGATTTGAAAGCAAGGAACTATGATCAACTCAAAGATAAAATAAAGAGAAATACAGAAAAATCTAGAAAAACCATTGTTCGGAAGGATAGCACTATGTAAAATGAAAATTTTACCTAAAATAAACTTTCTGTATGGAATGCTTCCACTAAAATAATAGAATCGGAGTTAAAGAAGTGGCAAAGTATGATAAATTCTGTAATCGAGACCAAAAAAACCAAGAATTAATAGAAGATTATGGTATCATACTCAGAAACAAGAAAGATTGGGTATTCCTAATTTAAGAAATTACTATATTAAAATAGTCAGCACAATATGGCGGATTCAATGGGCCTTCTCTAGTTGCAACTCACTACTGCATTTCAGCAAATATATTGAGTCATTCCAGTGAAACCATTTTAATCACAATGGCATGCTGGTTTCTCTCCCTTCCCAAACTTTAAAGTGTCACAAGATCATGTTTGATCAAGTATTATGGGTGAAAGCCAACAATGTATTAGCAGAAGGCAAGCTCAAAACAAGGTTGAAGAATCTTGTTCTACTAATGCAAGCAGCTTCAGTAATTTCCTCCACTACTTCAGAAAGTAATGCTAATTTTTCCAGGCATTCAGGGGATACAGTGGGGAGGAGAATAAGGGAAAGATCCACCACATAACTAGCAGTCTTTTCACCAATGTAATGTTGGACTTAAACTACTTGGTTCACATTTGCTTGATAAAATGCTACTAAAGACATTTATAAAAGCAACAGGATGGGCCACAAAAGAATTACAAGTTGCTGTCTATAATATAAAATTTAGAAGTATACTTATAATTATTAGAAGTCTACTTACTTTCCCATAGCTCAGCATGATGATTCTCACCAAAACAACATTAATGTGGGCACCTAAGGATTCATCATGATAGATTTCATTAACCTATAAGAGAACATTGACAACATTAACAATGATCTCACATGGGCAACATAGTTCCAATAAAGCTTAGTATGGAAATAATACTTAACACACAAAACCCTCTGAAACAACTACATTCATGTAACAACTGTGTTAGAATACTGTGTCAGATTCAAGTTTGACAGGATAAGTGCTGGGTGGTTCATGGAATCAGTCAGAGATCTGAATCAGATGATAGGGCTTGCATATTCACCCCAAAACTTTAGAACACAAGCCATAGATGAAAAATGCTGACCGTACTGTGCTGAAAATTGTTCCATGCTTTTGATACTTAATACTAAAACTATTATTTCTGGAAAGGTTTTTTTTTAAAAAAACTAAGGTTTTCTGATCATGCATAGATTGCACTGTGCTGGTTTTCAAAGACAGTATTAACTTTAATTAGGTGTTTGTGCAACACTGACAACAAGTTGATATATGTTCATCAGCAGGTGGGTTACAACACACAGGAAGGTTCTACCTTCACATTCCATTTACCCTCCATAGTCCCTGCCCTGGTGGGCACAGAGTGGATCCTTTCTCCAAGACATTACCCTGATGCATCCTGGGAGAAATTGGGAAAGAGTAGAAGGTGGGATAGAATCTTTTAAGGAGGCTTTCTGCTTAAGTAAAAGTAAAGGTTGCCTTTGCTTGAAAGCCAACATTTCAAAAACCCAGCAATTCTACGCATACAGAAGTAGCAGTCCGAGTGTTGGTCTTTTGGCTCATGCCAAACCATAGGCACAGCAAATGAAAGCGCGGCGCCAAAATGGCCGCCGCGCTCTTTGCAGGCCCCCCCCACCCGGACTCAGACATCCGGGTGAGTTAGGGGGCGTGGCCACCCCTCTATAAAAGGGGTGGCCACGAGGCAGCCGAGCTGCCATTTTAAAATAGCGACGGAGAGGAGAAGTTTTCTCCGTCGCTGTTCCTTCGATTCTTCGGCTCTTTAGCCCTTGGCCCTTCCAGGCTGGGAAGGAAGGAGTTGCACAGAGCCTTTGGCTTGCTGGCTGCTCTGTGCTTTTTGGCATAGGTTGATCCCCGGACAGGGATCCTGCTCTTTCTACAGATATGCCTCCCAAACAGAAGGCCCCGGCAACGAAACCGCAGCCAACAGGGAGGACTTTTGCTGGCCCTGCGCAGCGCGGGGGGCAGCCCTCAGGTCGGAGGACCAGGGCTGCGCCCACGCGGCAGGGCACTACCTTACCCACCGATACCGGTGGGGCGATGCAGGCTGGTGCTTGGCCTTGGCTGGCCAGCCTCCGACCGGCCTTTCAGGGGCTCCGGCCCTCGGCCCACGGTTGCCGGCCATGGGTCAGGTCAGCGGGGGAGGGCCCGGTGCTGGTACACAGCACGTTCCTCCTCCGGCCCCTCATGGGCCGGAGTTTTGGGCATGGCCCTATTCGGGCCCAGGATCTCACTTTGGGGTTCCTGGTCATATGCCTGGTGGGCCGTACGGCCCACCCGGCCCACTTTATACTGGGGGATCTGTGGCAGTGGATGCGTTGCTAACGCGTTTAGCTGTGCTTGAGGCATCCTTGGGGATTGCACACAACCCCATGGCAGGGGGCCCTTTTCTCTCTGCTGGTGGCCCTTCGTGTTCACCAGCTACCTCGACGGCTGCCACACTGCAACAAGCGGCCAGCCGGGTTGAGCTGCTTGAGACGCTCCGGCCTGCGCCTGCCGGTGTCTCGCAGCTCTCTGTTCGTCCAGAGCTACAGCAGGAGAGTGGTCAGGTGTGGCCCCAGAGCTTGATTCCGGTCGCGAGCTCCGACGCCTGCCGTGGGCCGGAACCCCCGGTGGGGGTGGCTCACGGGGGTGCACCTAGTGAGTATCAGGTTCAAGTTAATGCACCCACATCACAGTCCACTTCCAGTGGTGGGGTTCAGTGGCCATGGCCTCATCAAGTCGAGGCGAGTGGGCATCAGTTGCCAGCCTATCCCAGTGCCCCTTGGTTCCATACTGGCACAACATTGGGGGTGGGGGTTTCTGCCCCCGGGGCAGTGCCGGGCATCGCAGGGGCTGTCCAGGTTCCGCTGCGTGTGCCCCGTGTACCTAATGTGCCGGTGATGGCCTTGCCGACAGCTGGTTATTCATTGCCCCTTGGTGATCAATTGTCCCAGGTCACGAGGGAAAAGATTTGGCGGGGGGGGGGGTGTACAGTTGATGCGAGCGGGCATCAGTTACCATCTTATCCCAGTATCCCATGGTGCTAAATTGTCCCTCGTTAAGGGCAGGGGTGTCCGCCCCCGGGGCAGTGCCGAGCATCGCAGGGGCTGTCCGGGTCCTGCTGCGTATGCCCTTGATACAGAACGTGCCGTCGATGGCTTTGCCGACAGCTGGTTATTCCTTACCCCTGGGTGATCATTTGCTGCAGGTCACGAGGGGTAAGGTCTGGAGGGGGATATGTGGATATTCTCCATATTGAACTGTGAACCCACTGAGGAGGAGAGAGAGGGACAGGACGACAGAGACAAAGAGCTGTCCCATCGTCGTAAGCCACCGCGCACCTGGGGCCACCTGGTGGTCGGCATACCTTATATATATGGTGGTGTGCCACAGGGCCCGGCCTGACTGGCCCATCCCGATGGTTCCATCTATTGCTAATATTACAGGGCGATGGTTGATTTGATGGGCCCATCGCAGATGACTTACGATGAGGAATGTGGATGAGGGTGGCCCTACACCCCGAGAGGAGGTTGGATGAGCCCTGTCAGCACTTGTGCTCGTGTACATGACTCCCACGTGACTGGCGCCTGGTGACAGGTACCATGGTGGTCATGCTGTGCAGCGGGCTGCTCAGACACAGGCTCCACGCTAACTGGTCAGGCAGGGGGTTCCAGCCCGCCTGCCGTGTTCGACCTGCTCAGCTGGTGACGGGTGTACTAAGCGCCAGTGTCGTTACCGACTTGGTGTCCCCTTTTGCGCTGGCCCTTACGCCGCCTCCGCGTGCCCGCGGGTTGGTGGATTACGGGGCAGAGGTAGGGGTGCACAGGGGGCGATCAGAGCTCCATCCGAAAGAACTAGCCTTGTCAAAGCCCCCCCTCCCCAATTAGTGTACTCAGGCTGGAGCAATGGCACTCAGCTCATCCAAGAAGGGATGATGCGGGGTACCTGCTGGAGGGTTTTCAAGGGGGCTTTTGTATTCCATTTGGGGGTGTTAGGGGTCCCAGGATGCTACTAATCTGGTTACCTTGAAAGGTAACGAAGAGGTTGCTCCACTGTGCACAGCTATGGGAGTTGGGGCTATGAGAGTAGCGGGTCCCTTCTTGGAACCACCTTTCCTAAGTTGAACGTCTCCCCTATGAGGCTAGTACCGAGGTAGAACCAGGGTGAATGTCATTTAATCCTCCATTTAGCTCACCCTGTGGGTTATCCGGTTAGGGATGCCATTCCTGATGACCTTGTTCAGTCAGGTACTCGTAGTTGGTCCAGCCCCTATGGGTGGCTCGCTCATGCAGTCTCGGTGCTTTCCTGGCACAGTGTGATATGCACTCAGCTTTCAGATTACTGCCAGTGCACCCAATGTATTTAGAGCTATTGGGTTTTTAGGTTCCAAGGTGAATTTTACTTAGATAAGTCCAACCCCTTCTGACTGAGTTAATTCATGTTCAGCATTCGAACGATTCGGGACTTTCATTCAGTGGGCCTTTGCTCACTGGTCAGGGTCTCGGTCTCTAGCCCATTACCTCGACGACTTTTGGTTCGGGGGTGAATGGGGCTCGGACACGTGCACGCGTCTCCTCACTACATTTCAGACACTCAGGTGGGAACTGGGTGTCCCCTTGGCACCTGAAAAGACCGAGGGCCCAGCTACTAAGCTCACATTTCTAAATCGACTCTGTCGCACGGGCATCCGGGTTACCCATGAATACGGTGGCTTGGATCTCCGCGGCGATTTTGGCATTGATTGCCGAACATAAAGTGTTCCCTTGTGACCTGCCGTTACTTCATGGCCACCTTAATTTTGCCTGCAGGGTGATTCCACCCGGCAGAGCATTGGCCAGGCGCCTGTGTGACGCCATGGCTGGCCTGTTAACATGTCAACACAGGGTCCGGCTGATCAGGGGCATACGGGTGGACCTTCCGGTCTGGCTCAAATTACTCCTGGGTTTTAACGGGGTCTCTTCCTGGAGATCAGACTTGATTTCAAGTACGGTCGGATGCCTCCGGCTCCCTGACTTATGGGGGTTTACTCTGAGGGTAGGTGGACTTACGGCCAATGGCAGCACCCATGGCTTGGCACGGATCGCCTCCGCGATCTTACCTTCCTTGAGTTTCTTCCCATTTTGGGGAGCACTGATGCTATGGGGCGATGAGTGGGCCTACTCAGTGGTCCATTTTCGGTGTGATAATGCGGCAGTGGTGCACATTGTCAACACCCAGACATGCAAATCCCCCAGGGTCATGACATTAGTTTGTCTATTCTTTTTGAGAACCCTACGCCTAACTGTGCTGTTCTGGGCCAGACATGTTCCAGGTATTAATAACGACGTTGCTGCTGCTTTATCCCGCCTGCAGATCCCCCGGTTCCGTGCCTTACTCTGGAAGCAGATGAATTCCACTCGCCACTCCCGGCCGATATTTGGACGTTTGGCGAGGAGAGGTGAACCGGGCATGTTATTGGCACCTCGCACGCGTAAGGCGTATCACTATGCGTTCATGCATCGTGTTTTGGAGGGGTGGACACAGGAACGTGTCCGCCGCCCGGACACGCGTCACCCCAGTTCCCAGAGTTTCTGACCCACCTTGCACGAGGCTGGCATTACTTATGTTCGGATAGGTGTGAAGTGGCTCTTGGTCACGCAGCTACCACGGTAGCCTTTTTGGAGCACTCCGCATCAGTGAGTGGGTGCCAGAGTTGGTACCATCTGTGTAAGGCGGATGTGTCTCGTAGGGCACTGGAACTCGACGATGTCTCTGTCACACACGAGTGGGCTCAAGTGGGGATACGGTCCTCACAGGTTGTTCAGCACGGCGTAGGCAGTTGAGTCAGACTGCTACGAAGTTTAATTGGAGACATCTGTCCGGTTGGTGCCCTGCATGAATTTTCGACAGTGCCTGCTGCGCGCCCCAGCCTGTTTTTCTGCCACCAGGATAGGTCTACCCTTGCCGAAGTAATGTTACTGAGGGTGACCGGTGCCGCGCTTCGCGGTGTGGGGGCCCGTTTTGGCACCCATTTATTTAGGATAGGCGTCGCGTTGATCGTGGCTGCGTTTGGAGTACTCGGAGGCGGACATGCGTGTACGCGCAATTTCTTATATGTACATGCCCTCACTGTACGAGTACCTAGTTATGTCCTTAACCTCTTCTCCTCTTTTACAGATCCTGTGTGTCTCTACACACCGGTGGCAGTGGGGCTGGTGGGCCGCAACTATGTACACTGGGCAGCAGTATATGCTGCGGCGACAGAGAGTGGACCCCGACTTGGACTGCGTGCATCCGCATGCATACGTTGGTACGGTAAGCGTGGAATGAGATGGTGGGAACTGTTGCCATTCCTTTTTTCCATCAGGGATGCTGAACCGCCTGATGTCCTTGTACTGCACCTCGGGGGCAATGACCTCGGCCAGGTCACTGGCCTTTCTTTAAAATTCACGATTTGCAGTGACCTAGCTTATTTGCATTATGTGTGGCCGTCCACAAGGCTGCTATGGTCGGACATCATACCGCATCATGCTTACAGGGGAGGTGTTGACCTCCGTGCCCTTGACCGCACTCGCCGCTCGGTGAACAGGGCAGTTGCCCGGTTCTTGGCAGACAAGGGTTTGGGGATGGTCATCCGACACCCCACCATTAGCTTACAAAATTATGATCTTTATGCAGGGGATGGGATCTACCTGTCGGCTAGAGGTATGAACCTCTTTTTGGAAGATTTGCAAGCAGGCCTGTTGACCGAGCTGACGGTCTGGGGGGGGGGGGGCGGTGAGTCTTCATTGAAGCCTCCCCGTGTGGCGGGTAGCACTGGTAAGGTAAAGATTGATGACCCATAGGTATCCGGCAGGTTCGCAATTGACTGGCCAACACTTAGACAGGTACAGGTGTAATAACATTAACCGGTCAACGACGAACCAGGCAAGGGGTGATGGCAGGAGCTTTTCAGCATGCATCATCCCGTGATTTGACGGATACACATCAGAGGGTGGGGTCAGTAGATAATTTATTGACTACGGCCAACAATTTGTTTGTGTCAACAAACAAATTGATACAAATGGATACATTGTAGCCAATTGCCATTGGCAATTTTGGGAGGAACCTTACCAGTGTTACTGCGGCCTGCTTGCCTTAAGAATTATAATTGGATGAGTACCAATTGAAAGTTATAATTCGGACTAGGGCATTATTCAATAAAAGTGGCCCAATGCCTTTATCCATATACCGGTGTCTGAGTCTTTCTTTGGGGGTGCGCCTGCAATGAAAGCGCGGCGCCAAAATGGCCGCCGTGCTCTTTGCAGGCCCCCCCCACCCGGACTCAGACATCCGGGTGAGTTAGGGGGCGTGGCCACCCCTCTATAAAAGGGGTGGCCATGAGGCAGACGAGCTGCCATTTTAAAATAGCGACGGAGAGGAGAAGTTTTCCCTCCACCCCCTCCCTAGTGAACAGTGTGATATTTTGGTCGCTTCGGGGCCGGGTGGGAATTTTTGGCCTGAACCTACAATTGGCCCTTGGGTTCTGGCTTTTTTGCCCATCCCACACTGTTGCTAAGGTTTGACATAGGGGTTTTTGCTCTTGACTTTGGTCACTTAGGCGGGTAGCACTGGTAAGGTAAATATTTATGACCCATAGATATCCGGCAGGTTCACAATTGACTAGCCAACACTTAGACAAGTACAGGTGTAATAACGTTGACCGGTCAACGACGAACCAGGCAAGAGGTAATGGCAGGAGCTTTTCAGCATGCATCACCCTGTGATTTGACGGATACACGTAAGAGGGTGGGGTCAGTAGATAGTTTATTGACTACGGTCAACAATTTGTTTGTGTCAACAAACAAATTGATACAAATGGATACATTGTAGCCAATTGCCATTGGCAATTTTGAGAGAAACCTTACCAGTGTTACTGTGGCCTGCTTGCCTTAAGAATTATAATTGGCTGAGTACCAATTGAAAGTTATAATTCGGACTAGGGCATTATTCAATAAAAGTGGCCCAATGCCTTTATCCATATACCGGTGTCTGAGTCTTTCTTTGGGGGGTGCGCCTGCAAAGGCATTTTATTCCTTTTCCCATTCAACCATTGTGTTAGGCCAATGTAAGACACCTGACAGCAGATATGAGGTGCCCAGCTTTTATCCTGACCTCCAATTTCACATCCAAAGTGATACTTGTAAGCAAATCTCACTCTCTTGGTTAGATTCTTGCACTGATCACACTGGGTACATTTGCCACAAATGTAGCAAAAATTGTCTGGTTTATTAACATAGCTGACCCCACTCATCTTTAGCTCAAAACAGACTCACTATGGCCAAACTTTACTATCCAATATGATGGTTTCACACTAGAGACAAGCCCTTGGTCCATCTTGCCTTATACAGGTATACAGTGGTGGGCATCAGCAGGTTCGCACCAGTACACACGTACTGGTAGTAAAAATGGCTGGCCCCACCCACCTCCCCACTCCGCCCACCTCCCCATCCTGCCCACCTCCTCCTAGAAGAGGCGGGGGGCTGGCTCCATTTCCCCTTTCATCAAAGGCTTTTCCTGGGCTCCGTTTCACCCCAAAGTGCATCCCCAGCCACTCCGGAGTGGTTGGGGAGGCACTTCTGGGTGAAACACAGTCCTGGAAAAGCTTTGGGTGAAGGGGGAAATGGCTTCGGAGGGGGCTCATCGCTATAGAGCTATGAAAATAGAAGACTCTTCTATTTTCATCACTCTATAGCGAACATCTAAAGCCATTTCCCCCTTCTCCAAGGGTTTTCCTGGGCTCCATTTCACCCCAAAGCACATGGGGAGGTGCTTCGGAGTGAAACGGAACCATGGAAAAGCCTTGGACAAAGGAGAAATGGCTTCAGAGGTTCGCTATAGTGATGAAAAT
The DNA here is from genome assembly GCA_035047305.1 of Bradypodion pumilum. Classification (NCBI taxonomy): domain Eukaryota; kingdom Metazoa; phylum Chordata; class Lepidosauria; order Squamata; family Chamaeleonidae; genus Bradypodion; species Bradypodion pumilum. The sequence continues at coordinate 347,044,750 of JAWDJD010000002.1, forward strand.
AAAAGAGGCTTCTATTTTCATAGCTCTATAGCGAAGAGCAGTCACATGGCCAACAGGGCATGCCCACCCAGTCACATGGCCATGCCCACAGTGTGGTAGGGATTTTTTTTTTTGCCCACCACTGCGTATATACCTATTTCTGACATCAGCTCACTGACTTGCCCAGCCGCTGCTGGAACATGTATGCCACCAGGGGATGTGATTCAGCTGAGGTGGCCGCAGGCATAATGGTAGCTGCAACTGTTACAGTGTTCCCATATATAAATACATTACCCAATTACCGACCATTTGAATAGGTATAACACGCCTATAACTTAAACTATGTACACAATAGGCAAATTCTGAGTTCAGATTTGGAATCAGCACACTCGATAGCATGTAAATCACGTGTTATTCCCAGTAGCAAAATTGTTGTTGTGCAGTGAAATAAGCAAAGGTGTTTGGAGCAAAAATTCAGAGAACAATCCTATACGTGTGAGGACAGGCGGGATCAGGAAGCCCAATATATTCAGCAAAAAAATCCCCTTCATATATGTGAAGGGCAATACTGGGGCAATTTATTCAAAATCTGTATCAAAATACCAGAATGGCCCAGCCAAGAACATACCACAGTGTAAACAGACTTGTGGATTAGACTCTACTTCATCTGATGGATAAAAAGTTACCATCATTTGTAGCTACCTTTACAAATGGTTGTTTTGTGTACATGGGCGAGTAGAAAAGCAGTGAGGTCACAGGAAGTGAAAAGGCAAAAAATATGCTCAGGGAAAATTCATTCGCAGCTTGAATGCATACATAGCAACAGCAGTTATGAGCCATAATACAATTCAGCAAATCAGTTTAGCAAACGGTGACTCAAAAGCACTGGATAGACACTTTGGACCAGGCCTTAAGGACCCAGAATAGTATGTCCCTGCTCTGTACGCATGAACACCAGCCAGGATCACATGCACGTAGTTCTTTTAGAAAAGCAGCTGTTTGCAGTTGGGAATGGGGGGGGGGGAGTAGTGACAGAGCAGAGGACTAAAACTTTCCAAATAGTTGATAAATGTTAGTTATACATTGTGCAGGCCCAGCCATTGGATCAAGTAAATAAATAAACTGTTCCTCTCCATGCTGCAAATAGACATGTAGAACCTTGCTTTCGCGTACATACACTCTAATTTAATCAGAAGGATTATGATTTGGGGCACATGGCATTGGGTTGTGAGACAGGCCTTTGCAGTTCTCAATGGGTGCGATTCTGCAAAGAAGAGTCTTTTAGTGTTTGCTCGTTCCTTAATGAGCAGGTCATGCTTTCTTCTACAGGTTGATGTCACTCAGGCAAAGCTGCACACAGCCCCAAATATAGGTCAGCATAAGATTTTGGCTCCTGCATCATAATAACAACAAACAGCGACAACAGTTGCTACTGCTAGTTTGCTTCCTGGAATCCAAGAATTAACGATTTTGCCAACATGGAGGGACTGCGGTGGATTAGTGGTTAAGACACTGAACTTCATGACTGGAAGGTCAGCAGGTCGACAGTTTGAGACCTGAGTGCTGACCAATGGAGTGAGATTCTGTCTCTGTCCCAGCTCCTGCTAAACCTAGCATTTTTGAAAGCAAGAAATTGCAAGTAGATAATTAATTACCACTTCAGTGGGAAGGTAAACAGCGTTCCGTGCACTCCAGTGTCTAGTCATGCCTGCCCCTATGTCCATGAAAATGTCTACAGAAGCAGACAGCGCTGGCTCTTTGGCTACAAACAGAGATGAGCACTGAACCCTAGAGTTGGATATGACTGGCTTTCAAGCAAGGGTGACCTTTACCTTTACCTAATCTCACCCACAAATTATTAAATTGAAAGCTCTGATTATCCACTGAGAAGCAAAGGATGAAGAAGCAAAACCTGAGTAATTTGTACACTGTAGAGCAGAAACAGTCTGGCCTATTTTACACAGTTGTGCAAACAAAATGCCAGGAGGCTGAGTTAGTTTGTAGGACTGTACCAAAAGCATTCCAAGTTATCTCTCTCTGAACGTGTGGGTATTTTTTTTAAAAAAAATCTCTAAAACAGATGTGCCTCTGGCAAAGTAAGTTACTTGAGCTTTGTTGGGTTCTTTGTCTCTTCTTTTGACAGTGATACTGACCGTAGAAAGGTCACAGACTTTCTTCTGGATTCATGGCCAAGATACATTTTGCTGAGTTCCTCTCTCAAATTATTTGGCCTTTTCAACTTTAGCCTACATGCTTCAGTCCTAGAAATATGCACTAAATGCATAAATACTTCTTCCAGCAGACCCATTTTAAAACTGTGGTCACGTCATCTCTATACAGCACAATCTAATCTAAAATATTTAGAAGAAGAGCAGAATGCCAAACAAACAAACAAAGGGCAAATTGGGAAAAATACACAGTGGAGTGAAGCAGTATGGTATAGTGGTTTTGTTGTTCAGTCGCACAGACAATTCCGACCCTTTGCAACCCTATGGACCATTGCCTGCCAGTTACCTCTATCCTCCACCATCCTCCTCAGCCCATCTAACCATCTAACCATCTCATTCTTGGCTGCCCCCTCCTTTTTTGCCCTCTACCTTTCCCAGCATCTAGGCTTTCTCAAGTGAATCTTCTCTTCTCATTTGATGTCCAAAGTACTTTAGCTTCATCTTTACTATACCTTCTAATGAGCAGTCAGGGTTGATTTCTTCTAAGATCGACCTATTTGTTCTCCTCGCTGTCCAGGGGACTCTCAAAACTCTCCTCTAACACCACATTTCAAAGGCATCTATTCTTCTGTGCTCAGATTTCCTAATGGTCCAGCTCTCACAACCATACATTACCACCAGGAATACCATTGCTTTGACTATGTGAATTTTTGTTTGCAAAGTGATGTCTCTACTTTTAACTATGTTCCCCAGGTTTCTCATAGCTTGTCTCCCAAGCATCAGTCACCTTTGTATTTCATGGCTGCAATCCCCATCTTCAGTGATCTTGGATCCTAAGAAAGTAAAATCTGTCACTGCTTCTACTTCTTCCCCATCTAATTTCCAGGGACTGATAGGGCCTGTTGCCATTATCTTGGTTTTCTTGATCTTGAATCTCAAGCCAGCTTTTGCACTCTCCTCCTTCAATCCAATCAAGAGGTTCTTTAGGTCTTCCTCACTTTCTGCCATTAGGGTGGTATTATCTGTATATCTCAAGTTGTTGATGTTTCTCCCAGCAATTTTGATCCCAACTTGTGATTCGTCCAACCCTGCATTGCACATTATGTGCTCTGTGTATAAGTTGAATAAGCAGGGTGACAAAATGCAGCCTTGTCTTACTCTTTTTCCTATTTCAAACCACTGTGTCATTCCGTATTCTGTCCTAACTGTTTCTTCTTGACTCATGTACAGATTTCTCATGAGGCATATGAGGTGTTCTGGTAATCCCATCTCTTTAATTACTTGCCACAATTTGTTGTGGTCCACACAGTCAAAGGCCTTGTTGTAGTCAATGAAACAGAAGTAGACTTGTTTCTGATATTCCTTTGTTTTCTCCATGATCCGACGTAAGTTGGCAATGTGATCTCTAGTCCCCCTGCCTCTTCGGAACCCAACCTGCACTTCTGGTAATTCTCTCTCCACGTGCTGCTGAAGTCTATCCTGTATTATCTTGAGCATAACCTTGCTAGCGTGTGGGATGAGCACAATTGTTTGATGGTATAGTGGTTACTACTAGACAAATGAGATTCAAAACCCTTTTTCATCATTGAAGTCACAGGGTGACTTGGCACCTTCTTTAAGCCTAATCCACTTCTTAGTTTTGTTGAAAAGACAAAATGGTAAAGAAGCACGTATGGCTTCTTGGGATCCTAGAAGGAAAGATAGGATTCAAACTGAATACATAAAATAAATATTATGCATTCTAAGAAGCCAAAGGGGGGGATGCGGAAGATCCTGTGGGATTCTGACAGCTAGAGTGATTTTTCTTTGCAATGCTGCAGAAACCCTGAGCAGGTGGCCATGGCGGGAAGGTGAATCTATCTATAAGGCACTCACTGAGTGTGGAACAGAATTAAAACTGTCTCTCCATCTTGGCTAAATGGTGTACACAGCCCATGATAATAGGCACAAATGTCACATGTGTATTATGGCAATGCCAAATCTTACCAAAAGGATCCCACCCATAAGTACATCTGGACAAAGCAACAGTTCTCTTGTGAGGAAGATAAAGTCACCATCACTGGATCTCTAACTGAAGAAAGTTTAACTAGCATCTGAGAAGGGAATATTTTGGTAGTGCAAGTCACTAAAGGCAAACTGTACTACACTCCATTCTGAATACTTGACACCAGGAATCCTGAATGGGATAATTTAAAAAGGCTACAACGTTGGTAAACGGGGTAGTGAGAGGACAAGGTGGGACTGAAACAGAGCTGGTTTTCTTCAGCAGTTGCTGCTTCATTAACTTTGCCTCTCGTTCTGTCACAAAAAGGTGAAGTACAGGATTAACAGAAGCTGGTTCCCCAGATGTCTTAGACTTCATCTCCTGCATTCCTTTGCCACAGGCCATGCTAGGTGGTGCTGGTGGGAGAAAGATGGTAACTAGTCTGTTTTACATTTGCTTACATTCATTGTGGGTAATTCAACATGAAACTGTTGCTTTGCTATGAGTGAAAAAATATATTCTGGCATTTCTTGGTTTGCAATCACCGTCAGGACTGTAACATTATTTCCAAGTTAATGGATAAAAGTCAGAGCATTGATGAAGCTTTCTCTCTCCCTTGCAGATGTAATATTTGGTGTGGAAATTGGTTCATCAGCCATTATTGATATATTGAAAAAAGAGAAAATCATGCAGCAAACTTGAGATATTACCTTGTGTTTATTGAGTTGATGAAGGAAATTCATTCAAATTCTATGAGAATGGTCAGGCTAGCTTGTGCTTCCTCATTCAGGGGAAAATGTTTGAAACAGGGGAAATAACCGTCTTGCTCATCTAGTAGTAGAACTGACAAATTACCTCAGTAGAAAAGGGCTTAAGAATTCCCTCTCTCCTGATATGATATCTTTAATATAAACATAAAATAATAAAATACGGATGTTAGGAATTATCCTCCCAGTTTTGTTCACATCAATTTAGGCTGCCTCAATGTGATAAGACACCTCAACAGGAAATCTCTGTGCCCTACAAGGAGCACAAGACACAGAAAATGCATAAGCCAAGAATTTACACATACAAAAACTGGCACAACAGCAGCAGAAAATCTCACAGAGTAGAGAGAAACATTTTACAGTTCCTGGACTTGGAGGATGAGACAAGCCAGGATATCAAGCTACAGGCAAGTTTTACCCCTGTCCAGTCCTTCTACTGAGACAGTTTGGAGAAAATAGGCCAGCCAGTAGTGTATCCTACAGCAAGTAGTTGACAAGCCAGGAAATGCACTGAGCAAAGTCACTTTGGGACTACAATTCTCAGAAACACATGATCACATAGTTAGGCTTAGGCCAGAAGCAAATAGCCACTTGAAAGTCAAGCATAAAAAATTCCTAAGGACATCAGAGGGAAGGGGTGACTTGTTCTGGTGTGCAATAAATCTTATCTGAACTCTCACAGTCTCTCAGGCTCCCTATAGCTTCTGGGAAAGGGGCAGCTCTTTGGCTTTGAGCCAAAGCTTCATGGAATTTCTAAGCCCAGGCCTATGGCAGTGACTGCATTCAGAGGCTCACAAGGCAATTGGGAAAATTATGCTGGTCAATCAATGAGGTCCAGCTTGGAGGCCTTGGATTCAGAGGTCTCATGTTGAGAAAGTCTGTTGTTTTTGGATATAGGCTGAGTGTTAGGACCAGACCTAGCACCCTTTCTGAGCAGTGCTGCTAGATTTCATGACTCTGTGGAAACAGGCTAGAGTTATTGCTTTATTGAAACCCGGCAAAGAACCAGATGACCTGAAAAACTACCAACCAGTGTCACTCCTTTGCCATCTTTATAAGGCACTGCAATGGATGATCTTCAATCGTATTTCTGAATTTATTGATGGAAAGATCATGAAGGAGCTCGTAGGCTTCATGCCAGGTAGATCATGTTGTGGTCACATTCTTAACCTTACACCATTGAGGATGGCCATTTCCTGGTGTTTTGAATAGTGAAGCACCAACATTCTGATGAATTGATTTCTGGCTTTTTAAAATGGAAGTTTCAATATACAGTATGTACACTACACAGATATTCTAATAGCAACTTCACTCATGTAGAATTGCCTATTGCTAGAAGATCCCAGAAAATGATCACATGATCTGTACTATGGTTTTTGGAAGTCTGGCAGTGTCAAGAACAGCTGGGATATGGCTGCAGGGTCCACTGAGCAGGAAGAAAACCTGAGCTGGGAACAGGGCTTCAAAGTTTTCTGCAGTTTCTCAGATTAGATACATTTCTAAAGAACACATTTATCTGTATATTTCAGGAAATACAAAATGTAATACATGGTCTGGATCATTCTCAACTATTTCTTAATATTTTTTATTTTATTGTGAAATAGAAGGTTTTCTATACCTCAGCTGTGGTCAAAGCGTATTGGGATGTGCACAGGAAGGGTGTGGAATGCTTTCTCCTTATTTTATTTTATTTCATTCTTATCACTCCCACCAAATACTGTACTCCCCTTTACTCCTTGTTTATGCTCATTTCCTGCCAGAAGGGAATATTCGGACCAAAAATATTTAAATAATGCATGAAGGCTGTGTTTACTTGAAAGAAATCCGTTATTGACATGCCAAATAAATTAGCATTAACTTTGCTTAAGGACAGATGGATTTTTCATCTGAGTTTCATAAGACAACTTATGATTAACTGAAGCTCAAGCTGCAGATCCCTTCCCCCACAACCTATGCTTAGTGCCACTAAACATCTCTTTAGTGTCTTTGCCATATTTGATCAGAAACATTCCAGAAGTCATTTAATTTCATAGCTCAAGCTGGAAGGCTTTGCTTTGGCTGACCCTTCTCTATGTGCTATTTTGGGGGAAGGGGAGGGGAGAATCCACTCACATTAGAGGAAGTCTGCCCAGAAATATGGAATCATTAATTCTAACATAGACAAACAAAGCAGATTTGCCGTGTGATCCATAATCAAATTGTGGATCAAATTGTGGACCAAATTGAGACCATTGCTCCCTAGTGGAGGAACATCAATCAATCAGTTTAATTTATATCCCGTCTTTCTCAGCCAAAGGCCAACTCAAGGCGGCTAACAGCATATACAAATAGCAACAAAAAAATAATACAGAGATACAATAAATTTACAATAGCGAGCAATACAAGTAAGCATGGTATCAAAATACAAAAACTACATAATTACATTATAAACTACAGTAAAAAAACAGTATAATACAACAACAAACCCAGCGTGGAAAAACCCCATGTCCGCTGGAGAAAGTCACAGGAGCTACCACTCCCCCCGGCAGCAAAGGCAGCCACGGCAGTTCAGATTGTCCCAAGGGCTGCAACAGCTGCAAAGACACAGGCAAGAGCCTTAAGGACAGCATCAGCTCCAGCTGAGACAAAAAGGGGGGTTAACTCATTCATTGCCGGCCGGCCAATGGTCGAGAGCCCTGCCAGGGTCGGTGGTGGCTGGAGCGGGTTTTGAGGGTGGTGACGAGCCCTCCAGGTGCCGCTCGTTCGTTGCCAGCCACTCGCCGGTCGAGAGCCCTGCCTCTGGCCCGACTGGCCAAAGGAGGGGGAAGCGGGAGTCCCAGAGCCGTGGCGGTGCAGTCTTTTGAAGGCGCCCGTCGCCCTCCTGCAGGTGGAATCACTCCCCTCTGGCCCGACTGGCCAAAGGAGGGGGAAGCGGGAGTCCCAGAGCCGTGGCGGCGCAGTCTTTTGAAGGCACCCACGGTCCTCCTGCAGGTGGAATCACTCCCCTCTAGCCCAACTGGACAAAGGAGGGGGAAGCGGGAGTCCCAGAGCCATGGCGGTGCAGTCTTTTGAAGGTGCCCACTGCCCTCCCGCAGGTGGAATCACTCCCCTCTGGCCTGACTGGCTAAAGGAGGGGGAAGCGGGAGTCCCAGAGCCATGGCGGCGCAGTCTTTCGAAGGCGCCCACCGCCCTCCTGCAGGTGGAATCACTCCCCTCTGGCCCGACTGGCCAAAGGAGGGGGAAGCGGGAGTCCCAGAGCTGTGGTGGCGCAGTCTTTTGAAGGCGCCCGCCACCCTCCCGCAGGTGGAATCACTCCCCTCTGGCCCGACTGGTGTTTTGTGTTCCCTGCATCTGGCCACAAAAAAGCTGATGTTTCAAGGAGAGCCATGTGGGGAGAACAAATGCCAGGTTTCCTGGGGTGGAGGGTGGGGTGATGAACCAAAAAGCCTTTTTCTGTTGTTCTTCATGCATTTCTAAGACTTGTACCTGGCAAGGAGATGCCATGCCATGTCCGAAGAAGAGATTTTGGATCTCAAAAGCTTGCATCATTTTAATTTTCAGTAAAATGATCCTATAAAGGCATTGCATTTCTTCTGCATTTCTTTTAAAAATTCTAATATGTTCATATCAATACCACTGAGAATCACACAACCTATATTGGGGGTGAGGGTGATATGAAAAGAAAAGTGTGGAGATAAATTTTTAGAAATGAAAATCCAGGAGGAAAATATAGTCTTCCTGCTGGGTAAAGAAATAGCTTCATTGGCTGAATTTCTGCCTCTTCTAAGTGAGCAGAAATGAGTCTTTGGAGACTGCTATACAGTGCCCAGCCCTTTAAGATCAAAAAGTCCATGAGTTCTCAGGGAACTTAAAGATGAAATTGCTGATCTCCTAGTCAAAATATATAATATTTCCCTCAAATCAGGCTTTGTGCCTGATGACTGGAAGGTAGTGAATGTAACACCAATTTTCAAAAAAGGATCCAGGGATGATCCAGGAAATTACCGACCGGTCAGTTTGACATGTGTCCCAGGTAAAGTGATGGAAACCATCCTAAAAGATAGAATTAATAGGCACATAGAAGAGAAGGCACTGCTAAAGGAGAGCCAACATGGCTTTTGCAAGGGCAAATCATGCCTCACTAATCTGTTGGAATTTTTTGAGAGTGTCAACAAGCATGTGGATAAGGGGGATCCAGTTGACATTGTTTATCTGGACTTTCAGAAGGCTTTTGACAAGGTCCCACACCAAAGGCTCTTGAATAAACTTACCAGTCATGGGATAAAGGGACAGGTCTTGTCCTGGATCAGCAACTGGCTAAGGGACAGGAAACAGAGGGTAGCACTAAATGGACACTTCTCCAAGTGGAGGGAAGTAAAGAGTGGGGTCCCCCAAGGTTCAGTACTAGGACCCCTGCTTTTCAACCTCTTCATAAATTATCTAGAGGTAGGAGTAAAAAGCAAGGTAGCCAAATTATACAGGGTAGTGAAAACTGTGAGAGATTGTTAGGAGCTCCAGAGGGATCTCTTGACACTGGGGGAGTGGGCAAAGCAGTGGCAAATGAGCTTCAACATTAGTAAGTGCAGAGTGATGCATGTTGGGGCAAAAAAAAACCAATCATATTTATAAACTGATGGGTTCTGAACTCTCTGCGACAAACCAGGAAAGGGACCTTGGTGTCCTGGTGGACAGCTCAATAAAGGTGTCAACCCATTGTGCCTTAGCAGTGAAAAAAGCAAACTCAATGCTAGGGATCATTAGGAAGGGTATAGATAATAAGTCAGCAAGTGTCATTTTGCCTCTTTATAAATCTATGGTGAGGCCCCATCTGGTATACTGTGTACAGTTCTGGTCGCCATACCTCCAGAAGGATATTATGGAGTTGGAAAAAGTGCAGAGGAGGGCAACCAAAATGATTAGGGGACTGGAACACCTTCCTTACCATCTGAGGCTGCAATGGTTGGGCCTTTTCACTCTTGAACCACGGCATCTAAGAGGTGACCTGATTGAAGTACTTTTTCACCCAGAGGATTACTGGTCTATGGAACTCCCTGCCAGAAGAAGTGGTGACAGCTGTCAGTCTTGACAGCTTTAAGAAAGGATTAGACAAGTTCATGGAGGACAAGGGTATCAATGGCTATAATTATGGATACTTAAGAACAACCTCCGGGTTAGAGAGATAGGCAGGATATCTCTCAATGCCATTTCTAGGGAATCCTAAGCAGGTGAAGGCATCTGCTTGAGAATGACCTGAAGGAAATGGTGAGCCACTATGTGAGACAGAATGCTGGACCGGATGGGCTGTGGCCTGTTCCAGCAAGGCTGTTCTTATGTAAGTCACCAAAGTCCAAGTTTCTATTGGTCTCCTCATTCAGTTGGTTAGGGACCATACAGAAATTAAGGGCAAGCAAACGCTTGTGAACCGTTGTTCTTTTACGCAAGGTTCTACTGAGTATGCTCTAGAGCAGGAGTTCCCAACCTTTTCAAGCTGGGGGCCAGGTCATGCTCTCTGTTAGCTTTGAGGGTCAGGTGGCCATTTTGCCCTGCCTGCATGATGCACAACAGCTTCAAAGGGTGTCAGAGAAAAAACTCTTGTCTGTGTTTTTTCTCTGTTCTCCTAGTCTCGGGTTGCAGGGAAATCTATATGAAGGTTTGATTGCAAGATTTATGGCTATGCCTTTGATGGTCCTGCATTGAGTATGTGAGTTGCTGCATGGAAGCAGGGGGCTCATAAAATTGTCATCTGACCCCTTTGAGCCAATCAGGGGCACCTGGACCTTTTGGTTACATCATTGTTACATCAGCTATAAACCTGGGTGCTCTGAAGATGCTCTTTCTCTTTGTCATGGACTGATCCTGAGCTGAGCCCCACGAGAGGTGGGTAAGGAACTAGATAAGGCCAGAGGCCTAGGGAATTAGTTAAGTTTCTTGTTTTGGTATTTTCTTTTGAATGACTGCATTGCAAGTTTGATTTCTCATGCTATACCCATTTTCGTAACTTACTTTAATAAATATAATTATCATGAGACCCTTTGTGTCTATTGATTTGGGAATTGAGAGTGACTGGACCACGCATATAAAAGGGCCACATCGTGCTACCCAACCTCCGATTCCCTGTATGCTAGTCAGTAGGAGCCTGGAAAAGGGAACTGGCTAAGCAAGGCAGGAAGGGTGGGCAAATAAAACCCCAGTGAGGGGGCAAAGACCCATCATAAAGGGGGAGCCATTTTGTTTCTCAAATGCCCTTGGAAGGGTGGGAGCACATTAACATAATAACATAAGAACAGCCCTGCTGGAACAGGCCACAGCCCGTCCAGTCCAGCATTCTGTCTCACATTGTGGCTCATCATTTGTTTCAGGGTATACCCAAGCAGATGCCTTCACCTGCTTAGGATTCCCTGGAAATGGCATTGAGAGATATCCTGCCTATCTCTCCAACCTGGAGGTTGTCCTTAGGTATCCATAATTATAGCCATTGATACCCTTGTCCTCCACGAACTTGTCTAATCTTTTCTTAAAGCTGTCAAGACTGACAGCTGTCACCACTTCTTCTGGCAGGGAGTTCCATAGAGGAGGTTGCCCTCCTCTGCACTTTTTCCAGATCCAGTAATCCTCTGGGTGAAAAAGTACTTTCTCTTATTTGTTTGAGAACTAGTACCCAAAAGTTTCATGGAGTGCCCCCTAGTTCTAGTGTTGTGCGATAGGGAAAACAGTTTTTCCTTATCTACTTTGTCTACACCGTGCATGATTTTATAAACTTCAATCAGGTCACCTCTTAGACGCCGTTGCTCAAGAGTGAAGAGGCCCAACCGTTGCAGCCTCAGATGGTAAGGAAGGTGTTCCAGTCCCCTAATCATTCTGGTTGCCCTCCTCTGCACTTTTTCCAGATCCATAATATCCTTCTAGAGGTATGGCAACCAGAACTGTATGCAGTATTTCAGATTGGGACTCACCATAGATTTATAAAGAGGCAAAATGACACTTGCTGATTTATTTTCTATACCCTTCCTAATGATCCCTAGCATTGAGTTTGCTTTTTTCACTGCTGAGGTACACTGGGTTGACACCTTCATTGAGCTGTCCACCAGGACACCAAGGTCCCTTTCCTGGTTTGTCCCAGAGAGTTCAGAACCCATCAGTTTACAAGTGTAATTTGATTTTTTTGCCCCAATGTGCATCACTCTGCACTTACTAATGTTGAAGCTCATTTGCCACTGTTTTGCCCACTCCCCCAGTGTCAAGAGATCCCTCTGGAGCTCCTCACAATCTCTCACAGTTTTCACTACCCTGTATAATTTAGTGTCATCAGCAAATGTGGCTATCTTGCTATTTACTCCTACTTCTAGATCATTTATGAAGAGGTTGAAAAGCAGGGGTCCCAGTACTGAACCTTGGGGGACCCCACTCTTTACTTCCCTCCACTTGGAGAAGTGTCCATTTAGTGCTACCTACTGTTTCCTGTCTCTTAGCCAGTTGCTGATCCAGGACAAGACCTGTCCCTTTATTCCATGACTGGTAAGTTAATTCAAGAGCCTTTGGTATGGGACCTTGTCAAAAGCCTTCTGAAAGTCCAGATAAACAATGTCAACTGGATCCCCCTTATCCACATGCTTGTTGACACTCTCAAAAAATTCCAACAGATTAGTGAGGCATGATTTGCCCTTGCAAAAGCCATGTTGGCTCTCCTTTAGCAGCACCTTCTCTTCTATGTGCCTATTAATTCTATCATTTAGGATGGTTTCTATCACTTTACCTGGGACACATGTCAAACTAAACGGTCGGTAATTTCCTGGATCACCCCTGGATCCTTTTTTGAAAATTGGTGTTACATTCGCTACCTTCCAGTCATCAGGCACAAAGCCTGATTTGAGGGAAAGATTATATATTTTGGCTAGGAGATCAACAATTTCATCTTTAAGTTCCCTGAGAACTCGTGGATAGATGCCATCTGGTCCTGGTGATTTGTTAGCATTTAGTTTAACAAGACATGCAAAGACCTCCTCCCTGGTTATTTCTATCTGGCTTAATTCTTTGGTTTCCATCCCTACGAAGATAGGCTCTGTTTTGTGCATGTGGTCTCTGTCTTCTTCAGTGAAATGGTGCCATGGGCCAGATCCAGCCCACAGGCCTTAGGTTGGGAACCCCTGTTCTAGAGTTAGAAAATGGCTGATTTTTATTTTTGTTTAAAAGGAGTGGCTTAACATTTGAATATTTCCACAACTACAGGTTGCATTTACTGCAACTGAAAAAGCAAGCTAATGTAATTAATATCCTTTTAAGATAAAAAATTGGGTAGTTGAAATATATTTCAGCAATTTCTGAATGTGCTACACAAGAAGATTGCTTGTGTCTGTGGCAGCCACACTCTCCCTTCCCCCTGCACCGGTGGAGGAGATAAAGGGAGCCTCCCCCAGCCCGGGAGGCTCCAAAGGATGATGATGCAGCCACGCTCTCCCTGCACCCTCCACTGGCGGGGAGATAAAGGGAGCCTCGCCCGGCCCGAGGCTCCGAAAGACGCAGCTGCTGCCGCAGCCGTTCACTCCCCACACCCTCCATCGGCGGGGAGATAAAGGGAGCCTCTGTCGGCCCGGGAGGCTCCGAAGGACGCTGCTGCTGCGAGCCGCCATGCCCTGCTGGCCCTTTTATCGGCCTGGAGGATAACAAGGGTGGGTGACTTTGATTATTTTTGTGGTGGTCCTGCTCTACCTGGATGTGTGGGGCTTCTGAAAAGAGGTTTTTCCCTTTTGTCTTGATGCTTTGTTAATGTGTATTTGATACTGTACCATTGTGGAATATTGTTTTCTTTGTAACGGTATTGATTATTTATTGTGTATTTGTATCATTATATTGTAATAGTATGTACATTAATATGTTGTTTAGCCGCTCTGAGTCGGCCGTGGGTCTGAGTAGAGCAGGATATAAATTCAATAAATAATAATAATGTGTCATCACCTTTACATTAAAATAATAACTTTAAAATTATTTGACCACTCATCAGCAAATTTGACTCCGAGCAAGAGCAGATTATCTGCTCCTCATACCAAATTTGGGTTTGATCAGTTTAAAAGTTACAACCTTTTGTTTGTAGTGTCCCAGTTTTTAGAATTGTCTTGTAGAATTTTGCTTTGGTCTGTCACACAAAATCACTTTCTGCACTCTCAAGCATCAGTAATCTGTTGAAATCAGATTGTAACACAGGTCACAGTAATTTCAATGAGTCAGTGCCAAATATGACTAGTACAGGATCCAAAACTGGAACAGGCAGGGGGAAAAGTTGCAGATGACCGCACAAGGCTTCTTCTTGTATCTTTCTGCTGTGCTGCTGTTAAGTGTTGGCAAGGGTCTTTCCAATAACTTTCATGAAAGGACACAGAAAGACGAGAAAACAAAGCTGCTTGTTGTGTTGAGAAAATGGTAACAAGGGAGATTTCAGAGCAAATAAAAGTTATTTGTTCTTTTCACACCTAGGACAGTGTATTTGAAATCAGTGCTTCCTTCTATGGGATGTTCACAGCTCATGTAAGGCAGTACATACTCTAATTCCCAAGCCTTATGCTAACTAGTATAAGCAAAGTGACAAGCCAATCCTATGCACTTTTGTATTTGGAAATAAGACCCAAAGAGTTCACCAGAGTTGTCTCCGAGGTATGTGCATGTAAGACTAAAGCTGGAATAAATTATAACACAGAAGAAGCCCCATATAATGCTGAGTAGTCAATGTTAGAAAAGGTTTTTTTCACTTCTTCTTCACTTCCTCTTTTACGCCTTTGGGTTTTGAGGGACCTCTATCACTTCCAGTTGGAAAGATCTGACAAAAAAGACCTACACTAGCTATGTAGTATAGAGTAATTGTCTGAAAAATGAGATGATTGTTTTATCTCTGAATTACTCTCTGTTTTGTTTACATCCTGCTGTTCCAGGTACAATTAGATTTAGACACCTTTTTTTGATTACACTGTTAAAACCTGTCACAGCTCCTCTTTTGAAATAGTGATATCCTGGATTCTTAAAGTATTTATTTTAAAAACACAGCAATGGATATCAGAAAGAACAGTTAAGTTCAAGCAGCCAAACTGATTTGATTTAATTATTTATGCTAATAAAATACTGTACTCACAATGTTCATCAGGGTCAGAAGATACTTCTGAACATGTTCTTTCCCATGGAACTGTACAACTGAGTCATCAACACCTAGAAGTACTTCAATGTTGTAATCATCATCAGAGGCATGCCTTGGATATCTTCTTTTCCTTCGTGTGGTATCAACCTCATCCTTCAACAGGTTCAACATGCTGTCTAAATTGCTTAAATCAGCCTCTGGAAGAAATAAACAAACCAAAACGTGTGTAACAGTCAGCATTTCACATTACAGAAGGAATTATTTATTTTTAAAAAAACATAAACACCTCTAGAAAGTTTAATGGTAGATAAAACATACTTTAGAAATGTCCCAAAGATGCTGGATTTCCCCCCCAAAGTGTGTCTTTTAAGTTTTAAAAGTTCCTCAGCAATTCTTTTCTCATTGACACAAAGAAGAGAAGTCAATATAGAGGAGCTAATGTTGAGATTCCTGAAACATCTGGCCATGGATATGCATATGTATACCCAGAAATCTCAACAGGTACTGTACAAGGTATTGCAGAGCTTTTCTGCATGGCCACTCTGGACATTACCAAAGAAAGTCATGTTCCTGAGCTCAGAGTTATAGCTAATGTGAATATGGTCTTTGTAGGCCAACTCCTGCAACAGATATTTCAACTTCAGGTTATATCTTAAAATAATGTCTAGTGTCTTTTTGTGCCAACCCATTGCAAACAATAACATTCCAAAGACAAAACTCTTGGTCTTAAACCTTTTTTGCATTTTCTTCTTTTGACCAGGTATGTCTGTGTGGCTTTATTATAATTAATTGCAATTCTCTTTATCAAAACACTTTTATGCTCTTGACACTAATTAAAGAGTTCCAATTTTTGATTTGGGTGTTTGTGTCAGTTGTGCACAATAAGATGAAGTCATATTCACTGAGAAATTGAAAAAAGAGAATCCTTTAATTTGGGGCAATCTGGATTTATCCAACCATATGATGCCTAAACAAATTTGGATACATAGACTGTAATGTAGGAAGTTATTTCAAGTATGCAAAAGTTCTGGAGCATGAGCACTGAGATGTGTGAGTCGTTCTGTGTGGGGATGGGGGTGGGGTTTGGACAGTCATCCCCTGCTAAATTACCCCCCAAACAACAACAACAACAACAACAACAACAACAACAACAACAAACCCCAACATTTGCCATGGGCTTGTATCTAAAAATACTCATCTCTAGGATAGGCCCAGTATCCATTGATATTTATGACTCCTTCCAGTTATGGTGAAAATGAGCAGACAACATTCTTCTACTACAACATTAGTGCAAATCTATACCATTGTCATAAAAATAATAGTTCAGGCAGAGAGAATATATGATTCATGCTAATGTATTGAAGAGAATGGCAAAATATTGCAAACTGTTCAAAATGTACATCTATATGCTAATAAATATGATTTCTTGAAGCATCCTTGTTTTATTCTCAAATAATTTTACAGACAGATTTAAAGAATGGAGTGGAGGGATACCTTAGTACACTCAGCGATACAATGAGCATTTACAGAAATACATATTATAATTCACATGACTACAGTATCAATATGGAAGAAAGCAAAAGGGATTATACATTTTTGCTTGAATCTTATCTTCTCATAATGATAAGTGATGTCAATGAAAGTATCTACAAACATTAAAGTATATTCTCTCACCTCCATCAAGAAGCAGAAAAAGGGAAGCACTAAGATTCAAATACTGTACATAAAGTACCACATTGTTTAAAAATGCAAATACATAATACAAAAAACCATTTAAATCTGGCAAACATAATAGATGGGCTTCAATTCTAGACATATTAGAAATTAGATTTTATATTGGTCTTTATAAGAAGAAAATAACTTTAGACAGATATCTTGGCAAATTGCTGTTACAAGCAGTTTTAAATTCAATTTGCATTGAATCTAGTTATGTAATGTTTCATTAAAATTGCACTTCACAATAACTAAATAAATGAAAGGAATAAAAATAAAATTAACTGTACAATGAATAGTACTACATATATTAATAAATTAGTCTAACAGCAAAGACTGCAGAAAAAAAAGAGAGAGATTTTAATAAAAAATAATAACTACTGGCCAGAATCTAAGAATGACTTTAGGCAAATCTGACAGATTGCTTTTCTTCTAGGGAAGTTTTCTTTGACTAATAATCTTCATGTAGTAACACTCTTTTCAGTCAAAACATATGAAAAGAGGGGTAGTCACCTTAATGAGATGAAGAAGCCATTATAGGCCATACATCTGTAGGCCAGGCAAATCCACAAACCTTCTGCCGAATGTAATCCATACCCTAAATGTTGGACCTCATTAACATACCAAAACATTGTACTGTAACAGCACAGCTTCAGGGCAAAGTCAAGGAAACTGACAGAACTTTAAGAAATCATTGTCTAAAGGATAAATACATTACAAAAATATGTCAAACAACCCTGATTGTCCAAGAACCTGAAGAATGCTGCAAAAATCCCAGGAATGCTTCTAAAAATTCTGATGAAAAAATCCAAAAAATCCAAAATCACACTCAAAACCACTCCTAAACACTCTTCACCTTGTGCAAAACCCACAAGAGCAGTGCATGCATGTGTCCTGCTTGTTATACTGCCCAGGCACAATGCAACCTGGGGAAAACCCCAATGCCTCATACAAAGTCGCAGCGACTTTGTATGAGGCAACTTTTTTCAAGGAATTAGGTAATGTTGTATAAATTCAATGTTGTACGAAGCAGACTTTGTATGAGGTATTACTGTATCTCTAAAATCCTAATGCTCCCCACACATGACTTATAATTCTTAATATTTAAAAAGTAAACTCCTATTCATGTGGAAGGAGTCTAAAAGACCATTACCTTGGTTTAAACAAGCTTCCAAATTGCTCCCCTTAAAAATCAAATTGCCCCCCTGTGGGGCATGTGCCCTGAATACTCTCTATCTAGAAACCCTTGAATAGAGTCACCATTCGTCAGAATTGACTTGATGGCACGCTGTGCACACACACATGCAAATGGCAATGGGCAGGGTAAGGTCACCATCTATCTGATCAAAACAATTAGTGATGATTCGTGGGCAGAAAATCAATAATAAAAGGAAGAGAAAATGTTTAGACTTTGGAGGATAAGATGCATTTCGTTTTTCAATGGTATTTTCCTCTAAGCTAAAGTAAAGGCAATAACATAAGCGTTGCACAGGAATTTGCCTTATTGGAGTTTCACAATTCATACAATCATACTTAAAGAGCCCTTTTCAATCCTTAGCACTCAGTGCATAAAAGCCCAAAGGATAGCTACTGTGGGAGGTTGCAGACAGAACTATGTGTGCACTTGTCCAAGGTTGCCATGTTTTAGGTTTTGTCCCACATTCCCAAGGTTTGGTGGTCCATTTACTGGGTCTCAGGTTTTAGACATGAAGTCTTGAAGAATGGGAGGTTCCCACCTTGGCAACACCTCTGTTTCTGATTCACTCTCACAGCTTCTGGATAGGCCATTTGTACATGCACACAATTATCCTGGTCTTCATCACCTTGTGTACACCAGAGCTACCACTGTCAAAATTCACATGTTAGCCTTTGACTTCATTATATGGACTCAACACTGTCTAGCTCAATGTTTGTGGACCTATGGCATGCATGCCAGAGGTAGCAAGCAGAGCCCTTTCTGTGGTCACACGTGCCATCACAGGCAAGCCCCGCCCTGTTGGCACCAATGGCAGCGCCGCTTTCCCCCCCCCCACCCTGTCTCCTTGGGCACTTGGTCTCTAAAAAGTTCACAATCACTGATCTAGCCCTTCAACTTATTATATGGATTTGGTACTGTCTACTGCTTGCATGCACAAAATTTTACAATTATCTCTGAAGGATCTAACCTTGAGCCATCAACAAGGGCCTGGTTTTATGTCTTCGACTTTGACCATGAAACCTCAGAGAATGGAATGCTGCTGACTGCTGTTCAGTTTCTCCCTATGTTCATGTACTTCTGGGATAGACCTATAGACCCTCTATATTTTAACACTGTGCATGTGCACAGGTAGACTTATACAGACTTTCATAATTAAAGAATTTGAAACCCAGAAATTTGTTTTGAAAATAAAAATGCAATGCAGCTTATAGTTCTTTCCTATTAAAATTGGGAGGTAGAAAAGTTCCTTTTGGAAGCTGTTAACACCAAGAACAACCGACCCAGCCAGCGTGTCCATTGATGAATTATGGGAACTGTTGTCCAAAAAAGTAACTATGTGACGTTCTGTAAGGACACATTTCAGCAGTATATATCAGGAAATTATTTTGTTGCTGTTTATAGACAATAACATCCTTCCCAAACTAGAGCAAATTATTCAGGGAGGCACCATTAGACCCAGATCTATCTTCCAGCCATACCTTCCTTTCTATTACCCAATTACATTTTTTAAAAAGTTGGCCCATTGCCGCCATAGAAATGATAAGGCGCCTGCTAGTCACCATCTGTGCATGTCTAATTTCCACTCTCTCCCTGCTCTGATTATAAATTTGCAATATCATTTGTCTATTTCACCCTTTTCTTATTTTGTATCCAAATGTCCTCTACTTGTCTTTTATCTTGCCCATTGCATTTTCCTCTAAGCCACGTAAGCCTCTTCATAATTCATAAATCCTCTTTTCACAGTACAGGTTGCATTTGGAACCTTACACTACAGATCATGCATAAGGAAACTGGACAAATACAGGCAGCTGAATTAAATTGCAAGCAGGTACTGTGAGGTGAAACTAAATTGCAGTTCATACTAAATATTGCATACCCTGTACTGACAAAATGCTGCACAATTTTAAAATGCTACGCTATTTGGCTCCCTTTGAGGAAAGAAAGAGTACAATGTAACAATAACTGGAAGCACGTACTTTGGCATTCTTAAAGGGAAAGGAACTTTATGCTTATAAACCAGGAGATATACTAAAGAGAGACAACATGATTCACAGAGCCTATTTTCCACTTGTGAACAGTGCCTATGAAAGGAAGGGAACACAGAGAAAGGAAGCAGAACATTTCACTAGGCCAATGGTTATGGGGGCTAGTTGTGTAGACCAAACATGCAGTAGGTTATAGCTTCAATAATTGGCATCACCAATTTATAGGAACAGCAGGATCAGGTAATGAAAGACCACCACCTGAGAGCCTGAAAAACAACTGTTGGCTGAGATGGCAATACAGGATCAGACTGATACCTCATATGACCAGGTATAAGCTTGCCATGTTCCTTCCCATCCCCAGGTCAACTTAGATTGAATGGTCAACTGCCTTGTAACCAGCATTTAGCTCATGCTCCATTGTCTATTCTGGGGTTGGGGTATTTCCACTTTTCTGCAGCTTTAATGCTTTAAGGTTTTTTGGGGGTTTTTTGGTGTGTGTGTGCGTGGGTATTTTCATATTAAGCTTTTTCCAATTTGGTTACATTTCATACAACATGTACTATCATTCATTCTGAGTTATAGATTAAATCATCACCAACAACAAGGTTATATGTTTGTTGCATTGAGCATGACCAGACTCTCCTTTGGCAAAAAACAGAATTTTCACTATTGGACATTTTGTTCTTCTTGTTATATCCTGCCTGTTTAAGACAAGTGTTTCGCCAAAATGGCTTCCCAATGTCATTTCTTCAGCTGCAGACTTCAAACTTGGTGAGGACACATCTTGGTTATATGTGAGAACAGGGAGAAAGGCACTATAAGATGGCAGCAATTTCATTTGCAACTGGTGATATGTGCCTTTGTTCTTCAGAGCAAGGTCTTTCCACTGAGGGTCAAGCTACATTATACATTTAGCATGTGTTTAGAACTTCATCTGGATCTCACATGACTTTAAAATGACAAGCTGTTGTGCATAGTTTTGTATACCTCTAGATATTTACTAAAACAGAAATATAGATTGACAAGGAAAGTGTTGGAATGTGAAAAAGAGTTCTCTCATCTCATGTCAGGTTCCATCAACCACCTGTGGACTGAGCCAGGGGAATAGCTTACTCCCTCATGGCTGGACGAGGCACACTCCTCTTCAAAACATGGACTACCAGTTTTTTAGATTCTGTACTAATCCTTAACTCCCCCTTTTTATCAGGATGGGGTGAAAACTATTTTTAAAAACCATTTTCATAGGGCAAACATGTCCAAAACTATTTAAATTAACCTTTGCCAATGAGACACTCAAATGTTCGTTCCATTCTCCAACAAAATGTTATTAAATTACAGAGAAACAGCACCTTTAATGATTGCAATGAGTGAGCTTTTGGCATGGAGACTGACAGGTCTAACCATCTCATTTGCAGTCTGAGATAGGATGAAATATCAAAGCACAGGACGAGACTGGAATTACAACAGGGTAATGCAAATATATCAATTCTTTTATCTATAAACCAATTGTTTTTCAGGAAAAGGAAAGGAAGTTATTAAACAAATAACTGATGAATGAAAATGTGTTAAGGCTGCTGTTCCAAGGCAGGGTGGAGGAGGGAGTGTACTGACTTTGGAGTAGGATTGCCATAATTCTTTCCCAACAAACCGGGACAGCCACGTGATGTCATTGCATTCTTCAAAATGTGCATGTGTCAGTTGGGGCTGTCGAGGAGACCATGGCTATAAGACCCCACAGAATCCCCATCCGGGGTGGGAAGCCTCCATATTTTCCCCCCTTTTCCATTGGCTCCACGAGGTGGAGCTCTTTGGGCTTGTGCTCCAGCATGCCTCTTGCCTGTACCATTGCTCTAGGTGAGCCAAGGGATTTTTGCAAACAGTTAATTCAATGCCTCCCTGCCTTTCTTTCAGTTATCTCACTTGCAAGCATCTCCCCCTCCTTGGCGGGATTCTCTGGGTGCTGTTTTGCCTTTGTCGCTTGCAAGCAGGATAATTGAAAGAATGGCAGGGAATTAACTCTTTGCAAAAATCCCTTGGTGGGATTTCTGGGCTCTCTCCTCTCCTTTGCTAAATGAGCTCTTCAGCTTGCTTACTCAGACACACATACTCTTTCGTTTGCCTCTCTTCTCCTGTCTCCTACTGGAGCGCCTTTGTCCTCCTCCCCCCCCATCCACCCCTCCTTTTCTTCATTCTCCTTTCAGAGACGTTCAATTTATCCCATCGCCAAGCTGCCTGTCAGCTGAGAGGTGGGTTCAGTGAAGCCCCACACACTGCTACTGGGGACCTCCGCTTACCAATGATCAGGCCACGCTGATTAACCCAATCTCCTTCTTCAGCCACCAAGCTGCTGTGGCTGCTGCTACAGATGCTGGCTGGTGTTTAAGTAGAGGCACCGCTCTAAGGTGGCAAGAAAAAGGTGAGAATTTTGTTTCTATCAAAGAGCATGTCCTTTGGTTTGAAACCTTACAAATCTGAGACTTTTCAATGATTTTTACAGAACCGGCCGGGACAACTAAAATCCGGGAAATTCCTGGTTTTCTGGGACATATGGCAACCCTACTTTGGAGCTTCTAGCAGAAATTTTGGCAGAGCTCATTTTTGGGGACTTTCCGTCTCCTCCATGGAGCTTGTTTTTTTAATCCTACCACACAATTAGTTATTTTTTTAAAAAAATCCTTCCATTGTAAGCATTGGGACATAATTGTGTTAAATGGATTTTGAAGCACTTCTAAATTTCTCTTCATGGTAGTTCTGGATGCTGTGGCCCCTCTTTCACTTGACCCACTGCCACCATCCCATACCCATTTTGTCCAGCTACACTTCAGCTCAAAAGTCTGGCCTGATTATCCTGCTATGGTAATAGAGTAGACCCGTGATGGCGATCCTTGGCACTCCAGATGTTCTTGGACTTCTATTCCTAGAAGCCCAAGCCCCCATGAATCCACACAAATGGGTTTACTGCTATTACTGCTATTCATCCGGCCCACGCTGCACTCGTCGCTCCTGGAAGCAGAAGTAAAAAACTGCCCATATGGAGCGACAAGGGCGGCATGGCCCAGATGAATTGCAGTAAACCCATTCGTGTAGATTCATGGGGGCTTGGGCTTCTGGGAATTGAAGTCCCAGAACATCTGGAATGCCAAGGTTCGCCATCACTGGAGTAGACCATACTGCCAGCAACTCAATGCTGAGCATCAGGTGGCGGTTAACTAACCTGACCACACTGCGGACTAACAGTCTTGGGTGGCAAAGTCCACAGGGAAGGGTGATGGTCTCCAAGTGGATTAAACCCCACTTGAATCCATCTTAATGGAGGGCAGCAGCTTCATCAATACTGGCCTGGGGCCGAAGAGGACTTTGCATGCCAAAAGGGCTCATGACCAGAAAGCGACTCACAGAACTGGATCAGTGGTGCGGGGGTCATGCTGCGATGTGGAAGGCAGATGAAAGGCCACTGCATTACATTCACAGGACATTCTTCATGGCTGATTGCCATGAGGATTGCCAATATTCAAATTCAGATATGGCAGAACAACAAGAAGACACTTCAGCTCATGACATATCAAGAACATTTTGAGGACTTTTTCCAAGGTGATGGAATCTGCATAGCAGTGTGGCAGCATAACTGCACATATGGTATATGTGCTACCACAGTATGTTTGTGAAATATCTCCAGTTGTTTAGCAATCTTGTTATCTGCAGGACCATCTCTCCCAAAGATCATATGTCCACATCAGTTGCCCTTTGCAGTCAGTGCCGACACTGAGAGAGGCAAAGAAGAATTCAGCAAGGAAACAAGCCTTCTCAGTGGTGGCACCAACAGCGTGGAACAGCATTCCTGCAGAACTACACCAGTCCCCGTCCAGTGTCCCTGCATCTACTTAAGAAAAATCTAACAAATTTCCTGTTCAAGGTGACTTTCAAAGAGCTTCTTCCAATAGCCAATTAACTTAGTTTATTTTTATTTCTTGGTCCCCCCCCCCCCGATTATCATTTAGTTCTGTTGTTTATTTATATTGGTTTGTCTATGCATGAGATTTGGGATTAATTTTGTACTTATTAATGATTTTTAAAAAGAATTTGCTATATCTGTACAGTAGAACCCTGTATAACAAAAAACTCTGTTCCACGGAGCTTTTCGCTATACGGTTTTTTCATTATACGGATCCCTATGGGTGATTTTTTTCGTTGTACAGGGTATCACCAATAGTGGTTCGTATAACAAACATTTTCTTTTCGTTATATGGTGCATCGGCAATAGTGCAAAAACACTTCATTGTACGGATTTTTCGTTATATGAAGCATTTGTTATAGGGGTTCCACTGTATTTTCCATTTTAAACTGTTTATTTGTTTGTATTTTCTTTTATGTTTTGTAAAGTGTCCAAAGTGGGAATACTTCCTGGATGGATGGATGATGATGATGATGATGATGATGATGATGATGATGATGATGATGTGTGTGTAAGTAAGCAAACAAACAAACACATAAATAAACACAAACAAACAAAGCATCTCCATGCCATAATTTACCATGTAGCTTCAAGGGATGGGACAAAAGACATCTTTGCCCAACCATCTCATTAGACACCCATGCCTCATATCTATTGATCCTATGGCACTACCTCTAATAATGTGTGAACAGGAGATGCATATTTTCTAAATAAGTAAAGTTACATGGTAGACACATGTCTGGCAACTACCATGGGCTTGTGAGTCCTAGCTGTATATTCATTATGTGCCCTTAATTGGAGATAGAATTACAGCCCCAGGTTTCAGGAGACATAAAAATAAAGTGCACTGCATTTAAATAAATGAATTTAAACAAAGAGTTACAAGATAAATTATTTTGAACTCAAGTATTACCAAAATATTTCATCCAAACTATTAAAGATACCATATTCAAAATCAGAGCCACCCTAGCCAAATGAAAATAGAGTAAAACCCATACTTATGTAAAAAGTCTGTTCCGTAGGCTTTTATGTAAATCGGTTTTTTATTTAACTCGAAACAAACCTATAGTAAAAAAATTTTTTTAACGTAACTCGAAGCAAACCCATAGGAAATTACTACTACTACTTACTTTATTATGTAAATTGTGTTACCGTATTTTTTGCCATATAAGACGCACTTTTTCTTCCCCAAAACTGGGGGGAAAAAGTTGGTGCGCCTTATACGGCAAATACACATTTTACATGCATTAAAACTGCCCCCAACTTTGTGTGGCGCTTGCTCGCAGTCCTCTCCTTATGCAGTGTGTGCTGCGGGCTGGATTTGGGGCACGTACTGCGGGCTGTGGTGACTTCTGTGACCCTCCCTGCACGGCCAGGCTGTGTGTGTTCGGGCTTCCCTCTCCCTCCTATAGCGCGCCATGCCCCCCTCCCGACAGTCTAACCATGTGCTGCACGGGCATCATGCTGAGCTTACTGCCGGTACCTCCATCCATCAGCGCAGGCTGCGTCTCCTCATGTCTCCCCGAGCAGTCTCACTCCTTGCTGGGCAGTGTGGGCACAATTTCGCCGCTTCTCTGCATATCTCCCGGGCACCTGATCAATCCATGCTGCCCTGAAATCTCCGCATGTCTGCCTCCTCATTCCGCCTCCTCCAGCCAATGCTTACTGCTGTCCGTACTCTGCCCCGCCCCGCTCCTAGTTGATTGGATGCCCGTGATTGATGGGCAGAAGGATTGATCCGCCAAAGCTCCGCCCCCGAATCCCGGGGAGAAGATACCGTCCTCCCTACCTCATACTGCCGGTCTTGCTCCTCCCCCACTAGTCTATTGGATGCCCATGATTGATGGGCAGAAGAATGGCTCCACAAGCTCCGCCCCCGAATCACGGGGAGAAGACACACCGCCCTCCCTAGTCATAATGTGCCTTCTGGGTAGATCACAGACAACGTGTATGGTGTATGTGAGAAAGTGATCAGGCGGACCAACTACAGGGTAAATGAAATGTAAAATGTGCATACACATGCACACACACACACCTAGGGTCTAGGAGAGCTTAGAGCATAATGAACATTTAAAGCCAAGCATTGGCTGATTTTACTGATGATTTAAAGTTGCAGTATGGCTGTTCCTGTGCCCCCATATGATTATAAATTTGCCATTGGCCTTCTCCCCATATAGCTGTTCTCATGACACATGTATGTTACCCTTTGTGGTCAGTGTAACAGTCTGTAAACCAAGGCTGCAGTCTATCCCACAACATTCTCTCCAGCAGCATTCACTCAAACCAGATGGCATATGAGGGGGTTATGAGACCACCAGATTAAATATGGGGATTAGAGAGCACCAGATGAAATATGAGTGGGTATGAAAGTAAAGGTAAAGGTTTCCCTTGCTCGAAAGCCAGTCGTATCCGACTCTAGGGTGCAGTGCTCATCTCTGTTTCTAAGCCGAAGAGCCAGCGCTGTCTGCTTCTGCAGACATTTCCGTGGTCATGTGGCAGGCATGATTAGACACCGGAGCGCACGGAATCCTGTTACCTTCCCACCGAAGTGGTCCCTATTTATCTACTTGCAATTTCTTGCTTTCGA
Source organism: Bradypodion pumilum (assembly GCA_035047305.1). Lineage (NCBI taxonomy): Eukaryota > Metazoa > Chordata > Lepidosauria > Squamata > Chamaeleonidae > Bradypodion > Bradypodion pumilum. Next base: position 347,071,182 of record JAWDJD010000002.1, read on the forward strand.
ACTGCTAGGTTGGCATAAAACCACCAGATGAAATATGGGGGGGTAAGAGACCACCAGATGAAATATGAGTGGGTATGAAAGTAAAGGTAAAGGTTTCCCTTGCTCGAAAGCCAGTCGTATCCGACTCTAGGGTGCAGTGCTCATCTCTGTTTCTAAGCCGAAGAGCCAGCGCTGTCTGCTTCTGCAGACATTTCCGTGGTCATGTGGCAGGCATGACTAGACACCGGAGCGCACGGAACGCTGTTACCTTCCCACCGAAGTGGTCCCTATTTATCTACTTGCAATTTCTTGCTTTTGAACTGCTAGGTTGGCATGAAACCACCAGATGAAATATGGGGGGTTAGAGAGCACCAGATTAAATATGAGGGGGTTACATTTCTTGCAGAAAAATTATAGTACCATCTCCTCAAGATGTCTAAGCAGAAGAGAATGGCATATAAAGTTGCTTTCAAGCTGGAAGTAATTAAATTTGCTAAGGAGCATGGGAATAGAGCAGCGGAGAGACACTTCGGGCCACCTCCAACTGAGAAAATGATAAGAGAGTGGAGGAAACAGGAGGATCAGCTCCAAAAGTTGGATAAAGGCAAGCACACCTTACGTGGACCAACTGCAAAGTGGCCAGAGTTAGAGGTGGAAGTGAAGGAGTGGATCGCACATCACAGGCAAAATGGACTTTCTGTCTCAACAAAAATAATAATCTATGAGGCCAGACGTATTGCTGTGGAGAAAGGCATTCGGGATTTCACCGGATCACCATCGTGGTGCTATAGATTTATGAAGAGATCTGGCCTTTCTATGCGCACCAAAACCAGAATTGCACAAAAAATGCCTAAGGAATACGAATCAAAGATTCTTTCTTTTCACAAGTTTGTTATTGATGCGAGGAAGAAGAATAACTTTGAAATTAGCCAGATCGGGAACATGGATGAAGTCCCGCTAACGTTTGATGTGCCATCTAACAGAACCATAGATAACAAAGGAGCAAAAACCATAACCGTAAAAACCTCAGGGCATGAGAAAACCCACTACACGGTTGTGCTGTCCTGCTGTGCCGATGGTACCAAACTTCCTCCGATGTTGATTTTTAAAAGGAAAACGTTCCCAAAAGAAACAATCCCACGGGGAGTCGTCGTGCATGTTCACGATAAAGGGTGGATGGACGAAAATGGCATGAGGCTGTGGATTGACAAAGTGTGGTCCAAACGTCCTGGCGGTCTTCTGAAGAAATCTTCCTTGTTGGTGCTTGACCAGTTTAGAGCGCACATTACGGAAAATACTAAAAAGAACTTTAAGGAAGTTAAAACCCAAATAGCTGTGATTCCTGGTGGCCTCACTAGCCAGCTGCAAACTCTGGACATTTCCATTAACAAGCCATTCAAAGTTCTGATGCGTGAGGAGTGGAACACCTGGATGGCAGCTGGGAACCATGATCTGACGCCTACTGGGCGGATGAAGAGTTCCACTATCACACAAGTGTGTGAATGGGTTAAAAGGTCATGGGACTCCGTGAAGGAGGACATTGTTGTAAAATCCTTCAAGAAGTGTGGCATTAGTAATGCCTTGGACGGAACAGAAGACGACGTCTTATTTGACACCAGTGAGGAAGAAAGTGATGACAATGACTGCGAGGATCTGTCCTTCCTCATTTCTGATAGCAGCAAAGAAGAGGAATTCTTGGGGTTCGAATAAAAACATTACAGACTGATTTTTGTTACTTTCACTGTTTACTGACTTTACTGACTGTTAATGAGAGTAAAGATTGTTCTTAATATGTTACATGGTTGACATAAAATTGTTCTTAAACTGCTGTTTACTTTATACAGTTGATATAAAATATTTTAGTACAGTATTTGGTTCAGAATCTTTTTTTTCTAGATTTTCCTCCTTTAAAATTGGGTGCGTCTTATATGCCGGAGCGTCTTATATGGCGAAAAATACGGTATGTAAATTGGAACATTTATGTAAATCGGGTCATGGTTTTAGTGCAAAAATCATTAAGTAAGTTGAATTTTATGTAACTCAAGGCATATGTAAGTCGGGGCTTTACTGTATAAACATGGTTTTTTTCTTGTAGAGTGTGGAGGTGGGACCTCAGGGCAAGAGCAGAGAAGACATGATTTCATAACATATTATGTAAACGTGCCATGGAAGGAAGGAAGTGGTGAGCACTGTTTTCTTGATACTTGAAGAGTATATGGAGCAGCACTAAAACAGACATGAAAAACAAAGAGGGAAAATAATATGGAAAGAAGCAGGATTTCAACATCCTACATTAGCCCAGCTAGATAAATAATGGGAAGTTCAAGCCAGCCCTGGACAGGCTTAACAGGCAACATAAATTTCACATGCATTTCTCTTATTTTAGTCAACAGATAAGGAGGACATCTGGGTAATACCATTATAGTCTCAGAGCTTGGGAAAGTTACTTTTTTGGACAAAATCCCTCAGAATCCCATGTTAATGGGAGAGGGGAAAGAGATTTTCACAAACTTTGTTCAGGCTGTAGATGAAGGCCCACCTGACTGGACAATTCTTTGTATTAATACAAATAAAACAAATTTTAAAAAGAGAAGGGTGACCAAATTTTCTGTTGCGTGCTTGCTTTTTTTGTTCTGAGCCTGGCCTCATTGTTTCCCTACTTCTCTAGATGGCATACAGCTGTCAGATAAACTACCTTATTTTGTTGGAATTCAAAGATAACACATCATCATCTTCTTCCTATAACTCCCTTCAGGTATCTCAGGTACAGATAAACATGCTTTATATACCTGTCCTCGGATATAAAACTTCTTTCTGTTTGAAAGAAGTAGAGTGTGCTATTAAAAGTATGACCCTAATATTATTTGGAATTTGGACAACACTAATTTCTTTGTCTTCCCCAGAGATTTTCAGAATCAAACTGGATGCTACAGAAATTTCATTTTTAGAAATGTTTAAAGCAGTCTGATTGTTATTGCCGAAGCCCTTCTAATTTCGTCTTCCTGTAGCTCACCACACAAGCCCTTCCCACCTCTGCCAGCTTGCGAAGTGGCATACTTGCTGTGTGATTGGTCACCAGGAGGTAAACAAACACTTCATTTGCATTCCAGATGTTCAGTCACAAATCATGGAGGAGACTGTTGCTGCTGCACTACTAAATGGGTTTTCTTCTTCTGATGTTGTGCTGATTACAAAATCTCAGCAATTCCCATTTTCCTCCTGCATCTATTTCATTTCATAGCAAGCCCTGGAACATTTGGATGTTATTAGCCAGCTCTGACATAAATGGAGAAGATGGATTTTTGAGACACATGCAAATAATTTTGTTTCCGTTCTCCTGTAACCAATATCAGAACTTGGAACCTTCCTCTCCTTACTGCTTCTGGAACTCTCCTGCCCAGGGGAATCTGGATGAGGGAAAAAACTATTTCCAATGTTGGCAAATTGCATTTGGTTTCTGCAATCTCCAATCTAACACACAAATGCTCACAGCTGCTGACAGGAAAGGCAAATTATTTCCTTAAAAAAATTCTCTTAAAAATAAAAAAAACTATTTCCATTTGTGTTTACCCATTGTTAGTCAGCCCAATCTGGAAGTATTTATTTTATTTTATTTTTGCTACATGCAAGTTTGTATGTAATTTCAGCCATATGTATTACTTTTAAGACAGTGATGGGCAATCTTGGCCCTCCAGCTGTTCTTGAACTTCAATTCCCAGAAACCCTGACCAGCCGGTGTGTTGACTTGGGCTTCTGGGAATTGAAGTTCAAGAACAGCTGGAGGGCCAAGACTGCCCATCACTGTTCTAAGAGGTGTTTTTGTACACAATTTTGGCTGCCACATTCATTTTTGCAAGAAGTGTGTACGGATGGAATATTTGTGTGGAAAACCATGGAAAACACTTTTTAAAAATTAAAATACAAAATAAAATAAAATCAAAAGAACAAAATCATTTGGAATATCTTTAGTTGTATAAAACCCTTGATAAAAATCCTGTCTTGCCTTTATTTTGTCCTTCTTCAAATTATTTATTTATTTATTTATTTTACTTATTAAACGTACATCCCACCCCTCTAGAAATATCTTTCCTACTCCAGGCGGCTAACAGCATAAAATTCAACAATACAAACAGACACAAATATTAAAATTATCATATAAATACATCAAAACCCAAGAAACCCTAAAGAAAACCTATTTGTGATGTAGAGAGACAGAATAAAATGCCTAATGGTTGGCCGTTGGTGAGATATTCCCAAAGGCCTCTTTAAAAAGAGATGTTTTCAACTGTTTTTAAACATCTGAAGAGATGGTACCAGGTGCAGCATCTATTCCTGTTTCCATCATTAATTATACCCATTTCACTTTTAACTTTTTTTCCTTTGGTGGCTCTAGCCAGCATCTTTGAATTTTTATTATTGTACTCAAAGTATTCCCTTTTTAGATAAAGTAAATTTCTCTGAACTTTTCAATTTCTATTTTTTGTAATTCTTTCTTTAAAGCTAATATCTCATTTAAATTTTTTTATGCCTTTAACAAATATAATTCTTCTCTAAATCCTTTACCAACTCATCTATTTTTTCTATTTTTTAATATGGTTGCTTCTTTTACACTCAGTCCCCTTAACTACAACTTCATCAAATCCCACAATATTCACTGACTTATCGCTCCATTATTTACCTGTCATTGTTCTTTCCATTCCTTTTCTAATTTTTGTACAATCTGTTTATTTCTAAGAACTCTCAAATACATTCTCCATGTTTTTGCTTCTCTATAATCTCTATGCCTCATTTAGCCTTACTTTAACAAGTATAAAACAAGTGGCAGAGTTCAAATACTGAGGAACAACATTTACTGAAGATGGCAAAATGGACGAACAGATTAACATACGGAGAGTAAGGTTAACCAAATATTGGGACAGTTATCTCTGCTCTTACAACACAAGGCCATATCTGTCAAGTATCCCGGATTGGCCAGGATTTCCCATATTTCCGCGCCACGTCCTCAACTTTCCTGCCGCCTTGCTGTAATTTGACCAGTAGGGAAAGTAGTTACTGAGCATGTGCATATGTGCAGAACCCTTCTGTGCATGCGCAGAAGGGTTCTGCATAGAAGGGTTCTGCACAGGTCCCGTATTTTCTGGAGCCACGCTTGTCGGGTATGCACAAGGCAATACTGCCCAGCACAATGAAGCTCCATATACAAGGCATATTAATTCCAACCTTATGTTGCCAGTGCCAAACTTGGACACTTACAACAAAACATAAATGAAAGATGGTCACCACAGAAATGAGATGTCTTAAGATGTCTGAGGAAGGCTGCTGGAGTGACTAGAAGGAATAACATTAGGAAAGTATTGGAACAGAACCAATCTTAAGCTAGGTACAGAGACAAAAAATAAAGTAGTTATTGTGGTGGAAGGGTAACCTCCATTGGGTGGTTGGTGTAGAAGAACTCTTCCCCATGATGCCTTTGGATCCTGCAGCCCTTGTTTTTAGGGGGTGGGTAGTTTTAACTGTTTTTAACATGTGTTTTTTAATTTTTATTGTGAACCGCCCTGAGTTGGCTTTGGCCGAGTGAGCGGTATATAAATGTGACAATTAAATTAAATTAAATTAAATTAGTTTGGCCATTTGAAGAGTATATCTTGGAATTCCATACCGTACAAGGCACATGTGGAAAGCAGAGAAGGAAAAAAACTACAAGGCAGATCCAGAGGAAGGTGGAGAGATAGCAACAGAGAAATATTACAAAACAACAAATAATGCCAGTGAAGGCTGCTTGAAGTGCCAGAACAAGAACCTTGTATCATTCCCAAAACCCAAAGGGGTGAAAGAAGAAGTAAAGAAGAAGAAGCTGGTTTGTACCATGATATAACATAATAATTCACAATTGCGTGCTGTCGAATCAATTCTGACTGATGGCAGCCCTTTATTCAGTTTTCTAAGTAGAGAATACTAAAAAGTGGTTTTATCATCCCTTACTTCTGGGGACATCCTGGGACTGTGCAGTGAACCCAAGGTCACATAGGCTGGCTTTTTTCTTTGGAGCTCAGTGGGAAACTGAACTCCCAACCTCTAGCTCATCAGCCAAGACACCTAACACACTGAAATACCCAGCCAGCTTTGGTATAACATAGTTCCCTATTTCCCTGCAAAAGTAAAAACAGGATTCCTGTTCCTTCTTGCCAATATTAGGAGCTGGCTGGCAGCAAAACATACATCATTTAAAGATGATTTACTAACCATTACTGGACACTGACAAAAATACTAAAATTAAATAGCCCGTTAAACTCAAAAACACACTTGTCCCAATACTGTGTGCAAATTACTTTTGAATGCTGAATCAGTGCTGGGGCACATTGCCCTTAAGCAAGTTGTACCAAGCAGCATCTGCTGGAGTGGCCAATATCTTTTTTATTATATTCTGCAACCAGAGAAGAGATGAAAGGAATATAATCAATAAAGTCTTTCTGGTGCTCTACTTGAGAACGTGGTATATGCTCCAGAAAATTTATTGCTATTGCCCTGCACCAACAGAGCAAGGACTTAGGCAAGACAGAAAGAAGATGAAGGGTGTATTTATTTTTTTGCAGAACCTGTCAATCAGCCTACTTTCTTCCTCTTAATATTTAACCAGACAAACACTGGTTATGGTTGAATTAGACTAATTCATCTGGCATCTGGGACAATTCTTGATTTTAGAGTGAGCTGTACAAGTTGCAACAAAAGCAGCAAAGGTTCTTGGGTTTTTTAAGGACAAATAGATTTTCAGCCCATTATTATGAACATACTTTGTAAGTCAGTTATGCTACATTGAATCTGGCTTTCTCCTGAATAAATTTGTGTAGGATTACACTGTATTGTAGTTTGAGTTGGGCTAGTTGCCTCTAAGGTTGTTGGAAGAGGGTTGTTACACAGAAGAAGAAGAAGAAGACTGATTTCCTCAATTTTTTACTGACTATAAGGGTCACTCCATTTCTTCTGACGGATTCTTACCCACAGCAGTAGATATAATGGTCCCTTGAGTAAAATTTGCCCTTTCCTGTACACTTTAGTTAATTGATTCCCAGGATGTTGATGTTAAGTCTTGCCATCTCGTGTTTGGCCACATCCAGCGTACATTGATCCATAGATCTTACATTACAGATTCTTATGCATTGGACTTTCCTTCCACCATAAGACACTTCCACAGCTAAGTATCTTTTCAGCTTTGACCCAGCCACTTTACTCTTTCTGGGGCTATTTGTACTTATCCTCTACTCTTCCGCAGTAGCACAGTGGACACCTTACAATCTGGGAAACTCATCTTCCAGTCATATCTTTTAGCCTGTTGATACTGTCCAGGCTACTGGAGTGGGTTGCCGTTTCCTTCTCCCATGGATCACATTTAGTCTGCGTTCTCCACTATGGCTTGTCCATTTGGGTGGCCCTAAATGGTATAGTATATAGCCTCATGAACTACATAAGTCCCCTCACAATGACAAGGCAATGATCCTTGAGGAGGTGGACAGAAATAGGAATTATAAAGTTTTGCTTCTGTAATTTCTGGATGTTTAAGTTACACAACAGGATTTCAGCCTCAATTTTTAAAAAATATATCTAATCTCACACTTTTGTGACTCTCCTCCACCTTTTGGTTGCCAAATCCTATCTAGATCATCCAAAAGGGCACTTCATTCTGTAACAAATGGGGAATCACTGTCACTATGGGCATGCTACCCACAAACAAGGAGATGCCTATGCCAACTTTCACGTTACAATGGAAATGGTGGACTATACAATGCAATGAAAATGGTGGACTATACAATATTGTTTACTTCATTAATTCCTGCCTTTTTATGTTAGACATGCATTAGAAGGAGTAATGTGATTGTTTGTTTATGTCTAACCAGCCAATTAGAAAAGTTCCTGTCTTCTTGCTACAGAGGTTACCTGATCCTATTTGAATGTCTCGTGACCTTTCTTTGTTTGGTTGACTAGCTATTGTTTGTTTGCTTCTTGGTGTCTCCATTTTTTTAGTAACCTGGCTGAAAAGGAAAGGTCATTTTATCTACCTTTTAACTACCTCACATGGTTTTCCTTACATGCATCTTATCAAGACTTCAGAATACATGTACTGTATCTTTTTTGTGAGTAAATGCTATTTTTCTTTTTTTACCATACATTTTGTCTGTTTAATCATTGTAGCTTGGCTATTGATTGGAAGGAGTTATTTTTTTTAAAAAAAACACACTGAGAATTTGCTTTAATACAAGGCCTAACTTTGCCTTGCTTTTTGCTGCACAACTACCAAATATTCATAAATACTCTATACCCAATACAACTGTAACAACACTGGGAAAAATTCTGCCAGATGGTAACAGAACTGCCAATAATATAGCAAGTCAGTATACAGCCACAGAAGTGTCCAGAGCAAAATTTTAAATTAACAAAGTTGTAATATGTGACCTAAATTCAAGAAAAGGAACAAATGAAATGATTGCTCCAAAGTATAAAATTGGCACAACACCACTGTACATCCCATCCGTCTTCTCTCTGCCATATCACAGGGGATGTGCCTGTTGGAGCTTTGAGATGAATATATATGGGTTGCATATATATAATCACATCACCCAGTGTCAAAACTCATCTTCCTGAGCCTGAGGTGCTGAACTTTTCAAGCTCTTTATTGGCAAGTGGTTCTTATGGTATTATGTAAAAGAAAGGATTGAGAGGGAGGAAGGGAGGAAATGAGATAAGAGCAAACACAGTCCTGCTGAAAAGATCTGAGTTCCAGTAATAATGTTTTAAATTCAAATAAGTTCTATCCCTACCTTTCAATTTTATTTCCTAACTCGAGTTTAATGCTAGCTTCCTGAGAATTAAGTCTTCCTTCCTATACACCAGTGATTTTTATTCTAACTAGTGTTATTAAGATAACACAAGTCAGAAATGTGTTGCAGGTTTCAAAGTCCTTATCTGTCCAAAGATGTCGCCTGGTGCCGCTGGTACTGAACCAAAAAGAAAACAAGCCCCAAATCCAGTCAACTGTTTGAGAATGAGCAGGAATGAGAGAACATCTGGACTTAGGTCACTGAAAATTAAAAGTTGGGGAAAGAAACATGATTTTGAAAGTTCACAAGTGCCAGGGAATAAAATGGTCTGTAACTTGATTTGAAATCCCAAACCATCACAGAACAAAAGAGGATTGCCTGAGTTTGCCAGATTAAACGAACCAAAACTCTATACCCTGCCAGGAAAGGCAACAGACTTGACAGGGTTTTACTGGATTCTTCATGCAAGATGAAAACATGATGTTTGAATCAGCCCTATTGAATCAGTGAGTCTACTCTACTTGAAACCAATAATGAATCAATTTAGGTTAAAAAAATCATCATAAGACACACCAGCTGAGGTAACCACTCCTGTAACCAAGTAGGAGTATCTCATAAACTGAGCAAGAGGGCACCTCACAAACAAAACATTGCAAGTAGATAAATAGGTACCGCTTTGGTGTGAAGGTAACAGCCTTCTGGTGTCTAGTCCTGCCTGCCAGATAACCAAGGAAATGTCTGCAGAGACAGAAAGCGCTGGCTCTTTGGCTATAAACAGAGATGAGCACTGCCCCTAGAGTTGGACATTACTGGCTTTCAAGCAAAGGAGACCTTTACGTTTATCTCCAAAATTAACTTTCCCAAGCTCTGTGAGGCAAGTCTGTGATGCTACAAATATTTGTTGTTCAGTCACACAGTTGAGTCTGATGCTTTTGTGACCCCATGGACCACTGTATGCCAGGCTCCTCTGTCATCTGCCATCCTTCCAGGTCAACAATGCCATCTATCCACCTCATCCTCTGCCACCCATTTCTCCTTTTGCCTTCGATCTTTCCAAGCATCAAGGCCTTCTCAAGTGAGTCCTCTCTTCTCATTTGGTGGCCAAAGTACTTCAGCTTCAGCTTCAGTATTTATCCTTCCAATGAGCAGTCAGTGTTGATTTCCTTCAGGGTTTACTGATTTGATCCCCAAGTCTCCTCCAGCTCCACAGTTCAAATGGGTCTATTCTTCTGCGTTCAGCCTTCCTTATGGTCCAGCTCTCACAGCCATACATTAATACTGGGAAGACCATTGCTTTAACTATGCGGACTTTTGTTGGCAGGGTGATGTCTCTGCTTTTTATTATGCTGCCTAGGTCTCTCATAGCTTGCCTTCCAAGAAGTAATCATCTTTTTATTTCATGGCTACAGTCACCATCTGCAGTGATCTTAGATCCCAAGAAGGTGGAGTCTGCCACTGCTTCCATTTCTTCCCCTTCTATTTGCCAGGGAGTGATGGGGCCAGATGCCATGATCTTGGGTTTTTTAATGTTGATTTTCAGGCCAGCTTTTGCACTCTCCTCTTTCACCCTCATCAAGAGGTTCTTTAGGTCTTCTTCACTTTCTGCCATTGGGGTAGTGTCATCTGCATATAGGGTTGCCATAATTCTCTCCTGCCAAACCAGGACAGCCACATGACGTCATTGAATTCTTCAAACTGTGCATGCATTGGATGGGGCTGTCAGGGAGACTGCGGCTCTAAGACCCCATGGAATCCCCATACAGGGTGGACAGCCTTCATCAGTTTAAAATAAACTGTAGTCAAGAGGTTTTTCCTGTGTGATTCTTCTTGCAAAAGACTATTGCAGGCGCACCCCCCAATAAAGGACTCAGACACTGGTAAAAGTGGATAACGGCATTGGGCCACATTTATTGATTCATGCCCTAGTCCGAATTATAAATTTCTATTGGTAATTGACCAATCATAATTCTTTAAGGCAAGCAGGCCGAAGTAACACTGGTAAGGTACCACCCAAAATTGCCAACGGCAATTGTTACAATGTATCTATTTGTATCAATTTGTTTGTTGACAACAAACAAATTGTTGACCGTAGTCAATATCTAACTAATGACCCCACCCTCTGACGCGTATCCGTGAAATCACGGGGTGATGCATGCTGTCTAGCTGTAGCCATCACCCCGTCGCCTGGTTCGTCGTTGACCGGACAACGTTTAACCAACTTATGCCTGTCTAGTGTTGTCCAGTCAATTGCGAACCTGCCGGATACCTGTGGGTCATAAATGTTTACCTTACCAGTGATACCCGCCACACGGGGAGGCTTCCCAAAAGGCTCACCGCCCCCCCCAAGACCGTCAGCTCGGTCGACAGGCCTGCTCGCCATTCCGCTAACCAGAGGTCCATACCTCCCTGCGACAGATGGGCCCCATCCCCTGAGTAAAGCTCGTAATTTTGTAGACTGACGCCGGGGAGGCTAATGACGCGTCCCCCCTTGTCGAAAAGGAACCGGGCAATAGCCCCGTTCACGGAGCGTCGGCTCAGTCAAGAGCCTCGAGGCCGAACGCCCCCCTGTAAGCGTACCGCGGTATCGTGTCCGACCAATTGAGGGATGTGGCAGGCCACACATGATGTGAATAGGGCAGGTCACTGCAAACCGCAAGCTTCTGTGATAGGCCAGTGACCTGCCCCAAGCCATCGCCCCCAAGGTACATAACCAGGACATCGGGCGAGTCAGCATCCCTGATGTAGAAAAGGAATGGCAACAGTTCCCGCCATAACATGCCGCGCTTACCATACTACCTGAGACGTGCGGCTGCACCCAGTCCCAGTCGGGGTCCCCACTCTGTCGCCGCAGCGTAACGCGCTGCCCTGTGCAGCGTAACGCGCTGCCCTGTGCACGTGGCTACGGCCCACCAGCCATACTGTCACCGGTGTAAAACGACACCCAGGGTCTGTCAAGGAAAAAAGGAGGGTGAGAAACAGTGCAGTGACTAAACCGGTACTCACGGTTGAAGAGGGCGAACACAAAACTGAAAACATTGTGATCCCCACCCTCCCGCGCGGCGTATTTCAGCCCCGGAGTACCCAAAAACAACTGCAGTAGAAGCCGCCCCTATCCTGAACGAATGGGTGCCGCAACGAGCCCCAGAGGGGCCAACACTGTCTAGTGCCTTCCCGGCACCCTCCAAATTGAAATTTAGTAAGAGAAGACCCACCTTGGTGACAGAAAAATGAGCCATGGTGCATGCCACACAGTGCAAGGAAATCCTGTAGGGCACCAACCGGACAGATGTCTGCCGAGGAACATCGTAGCAGTCTACTCCACTGCCTACGCCGTGCTGATACGTTTTAGAGGAGCGTATCCCCCAACTGAGCCCAATATTGTCCACACAGACATCTCCGCGTTGCAGTGCCCTACGACTTGCATCCGCCTTATACAGCATCTCAAGCTCGCCGATGCGGAGCACTCCAAAAAAGGCCACCGTTGTAGCCGCATGAAATGGGCTGCCTCATCTTATCAAAACAGAGGCCAGGCCAGCCCCGGGCCAATTGGGTAAAAACCCCTGGGGAAATCGGGTAGCGGTCGTCCAGGCAACGCCCACGCGCGCGCACCCACCCCTCAAAACATGTCTCACACAGAAGTGAGTGGTGCTGTCCATGACTTGCATCCGCCTTATACAGCATCTCAAGCTCGCCGATGTGGAGCACTCCAAAAAAGGCCACCGTTGTAGCCGCATGAAATGGGCTGCCTCATCTTATCAAAACAGAGGCCAGGCCAGCCCCGGGCCAATTGGGTAAAAAACCCCTGGGGAAATCGGGTGGCGGTCGTCCGGGCAACGCCCACGCGCGCGCACCCACCCCTCCAAAACATGTCTCACAGGGAAGTCAGCGGTGCTGTCCACGTGACCTCCCACTTTGGCCATAAAAACCAACGCTGACAGCTTAGATGCTATGGTGCGAGGTGCAAGGCCCTGGGCATGCAGGTAAACCATGAACCGCAGAACATGGGTTACCGGGATCGGCCAGGTTCCTGGCATTTGAAATTGGGTACAGAATGCTCTGAAAGAATTAAATGCGTGGTGATACGCCTTACGCGTGCGTGGCGCTAGTGACAGGCCAATCGCCCGGTTCACCTCTCCTTGCCAATGTTCCATATCTCGTCCGGGAGTGGCGAGGGAAATTCCTCCGCATCCGGGGCCAAGGCACGGAACCGGGAGATCTGCAGGCGGGACAAAGCGTCAGCAATATCATTAGTAACCCCTGGGACAAGCCTGGCCCTGAAAAGAACGTTGAGGCGCAGGCTGCGCAACGCAAACTGGCGCACTAGGTCCATAAACCTGGGCGATTTAGAGGTCTGTGCATTGACAATGTGGACAACAGCCGCATTGTAACACCAAAATGGACAACCGGGTTGGCCCACTCCTCGCCCCATAGCATCAAAGCACCCAGGATAGGGAAAATTCCAGATACGTGAGACCACGCAGGCGACCCGTGCCTGCCCAGGATGGTGGCCACCCACCATAGGCCCACTTCCAATTGAGGTACATCCCATAACTCAGGGATCCCGAGGCATCGGACTGTATCTTAAAGCGAGGGGAAGCCAGGAGCTCAGACCTCCAAAATGACACCCCATTGAAATCCCTCAGGATCTGTAGCCAGATAAGCATGTCTGCCCTGATACCCCGGGTAAGTCTAACCTTATGGTGGGGCCTGGATAATCCTGCCATGGCGTCGCGCAAGTGCCGAGCAAATGCCCTGCCCGGTGCGACGACCCTGCCAGCAAAATTGAGGTGACCATGTAGCACCAGCAGTTCCCTCAGTGATGCCATGCGCTTGGCCAGCAAGTCCGAGATAAGGGCCACTAGCTTTGACACCTTATCCCGCTGCAACCTAGAAGCCTGCGCTACCGTGTCAATCTCCACCCCCAGGAATACTAGCTGTGTAGGTGGGCCCTCGGTCTTTTCGGGCGCTAAAGGGACACCAAGTTCCTCCATTAGCGTCTGAAATGTGTTGAGGAGACGTGTGGACGTGTCCCAACCCCGTTCAGCCCCAAATAAAATCATCCAGGGAATGGGCTACAGACCGGGACCCTGATCTGCGAACAAAAGCCCACTCTATGAAGGTGGAGAAACGCTCGAATGCCGAGCCCGAATTGGAACAGCCAAAAGGCATGTCATCATTGAAATAATATGCTCCCCGGAACGGGGGCGCATGGACAGGGCCAACAACCCTGCCCGCATAGACCTCCTTATCATTGCTGGCAGCAGCCACCTCCTCCCTCCCCCTAAGGGATAAAGATTGGGGGCATCCTGAGGTGACCTATCACCCATGAAAGGGATACGTAACCCCTGCCTAAAACCCTGAAGGAGATATCCGCATCCTCTCCCTTCGGGTACCATGTGAGCCAGCGCTCCAACATGTCCACATTAATTGGGGAGGGAGCCCTTCGGTGAACTAGATCCATCTGCGGCAGTCTTGCCAGCCCCCTGTCCACCCCTCCCTCTGCCCCGCATCCCTCCAGGCCTGGGACATGCAGAGGCCGCATGGGGGCCAGCACAGGGGGGACACTAATGTCTGTATTTGCCATTCTTCCTATTGCAGGAACCATTGGACGAGAAAGTCCAGCACAGCAGGCGGGCTGGAACCCCCTGCCCCGCCCCCTGGCAGTGGACCTGTGCTGGGGCCGCCCGCTGGACCGCATGTCCACAATGGTATCTCTCCCCGGGCGCGGGGCACGTGGGCGTCATGTACAAAAGCCACAGCCTCTGGCATGGCTCAACCCACCTAATCTCGGAGTGCCGGGGAATCCGCATATGGAATTACACGTCATAAGCCAACCACGATGGGCCCAGAAAGTCAACCATCGCCCGGTAGATGTTGTCCAAATACTGGACCATCGGAATTGCCAAATCCGGCCGGGCCCTAAGGTACACCGCCATGTATATGAGGTAGGCCGGCAACCAGTCGGCCCACGTACGTGGTGGCTTGCGACGACGTGCCTGCTCCTTATCCTTCTCATCCTGCCCCCCCTACTCCTTGGTGGGCCCTCTGTTGAGGAGTGAGAAGATATCCACGTACTCCCCCCGCCAGATCTTCTCTTTGGTGGTCTGTGCCAAATGGTCACCCAGCGGTAAGGAATACCCCGCCGTCAGCAAGGCCGACACAGGCACAGCAGGAACTGCTGGCATCTGAAAGGGGGCCTGTACTAAACCAGCCACCCCCAAAACCTCCCCCACAGGGTAGAAAACACCCCCCACCACGGGGCCCTGGGTGGTAGTTGTCGTCACCAGGTGGGGCGCCAGCGGCTGGGCCGCCGCCCCACCCACGCGAGGCCAAGGCCATTGAACCCCCCCCAACGTGGCCACGTGTGTAGGTGCACTAGCTTGGACCGCATACTCGCATGCTGCACCCCCGTAGGCCGCCCCCACCGGGGGTTCCGGCCCACTGGGGGCGTCGGAGCTCACAACCGCCGTCGAGCTCGTCGATGGGGCCTGACCCGCACTGGTCTGTTGAATGGGGAGCTGGGAGGCAGTGGCCTAGGTCGTGCCACGCGCCTCAAGCAGCTCGACCCGTCCCGTCGCCTGCCGCTGCCCAGCAGACGACGCGTCGAAACGAACCCCAAAGGGAGCCCAAGAGTGGCTAGCCCGGGCCAGGGATGCCTCGAGGGCCGCAACGCGGGCCAATAAGGCTTACACACTGACATGGGGCAAAGGGCCAGCCGGCCCGCCTACTACAGGCATGGGTACAGGTCCCTGCACCCCAGGGCCCAAATAGGGCCACAACCCCACACCCGGGCCCGTTAGGGCCGATGTAGCAACCTGCCAGGGAAGTGGACCGGACCACCCCCCAAGGCTGGAAGGCCTCGGAGCGAGCTGCGCTCCTATAAAGGAAGGGGCAACACCAGGAGAGGTGTCCACCGCTTGCGGGCCGAGGGCCGCAGCCCCTACTGGCCCCGTGCGTGGGCCCCCATCCTCTGGCCAGGGAATAGACCCCACTCCACCGGTCCCGGTGGGTGCAGGCAAAGGCTGGGGAGGCGCAGCCGCGGTCCTTCGACCCTGATTGCGCCTCCGAACCGCACGGGCCGCGCTCGCAGCCGCCTTCTTCTTCGCGGGCCTCTCAGCCAATCGATGGGAAGCCGAAAACGAGAGAATTCAGCGGCCAAAAGGCTTCCCGGTAAAAGTAAAAGCGACGGAGGTAAGAGGGGAAAAACTTCTCCGCTCCGTCGCTTCGCAAAATGGCAGCTCGGCTGCCTCATGGCCACCCCTTTTATAAGGGAGCTGGCCACGCCCCCTAACTACCCAGATGCCTTCGTCCGATGGGGGGGGGCAAAGAGCGCGGCTGCCATTTTGGCGCCGCGCTTGCATTCTTGATGGTTCTATTTTTATTTTTTTGAATAAAATTTCGGGGGCCACTCTTGAAACCACCCTTCCTCCCCTTAGGTAACCCCACCCTCCCCTTCACACACACACCACTGAAATAGACTCGCTCCCAAACCCCACATGAGGATACCTTGGAAGACAGTTCTAAAGAGGCCTGGAATGGTAATGCAGTCCATGGTGCCTCCGTTTCCCTCCAGAAGGAGAAAAGCAGGAGACAGGAAGGGACTTATTTTGGAGGAGGACCTTTGTGATGGAGGACTCTTCACTTTCTGTCCACCCTGTTCCCTTCCTCTCTAGGAATACTGACTCTATGCAATTAACCCTTTGCAGTCATGTGAAGAAGGGATCCTCCATCCCAGTGTATGATGGAGGTTTAGCTTCTTAGATATGGGTATTTCTTGTTTCCTCCCAGCTTTCGAGGAAAAGGGCTGAGGATGACTCCTTGTCCCCCAAACTTCAAGGTGAACCAATGGATTTTTGCAAAGAGTTATTTCACTGCCTCCATGACTTTCTTTTAATTATCTCACTTGCAAGTGTCTCCCATCCCTGGCGGGCTTCTCAGGGTGCTATTTTGCCTTTGCCGCTTTCAAGCAGGATAATTGAAAGAAAGGCAGAGAGGCAATGAATTATCTCTGCAAAAATCCCTTGGTGAGGGGTGATCTTGCTTCCTTTGTTCAAATTTAAAAATCCAGGACTTTTACATATTTTTTCTTGAACCGGCCAGGACAGCTTAAATCCGGGAAAATCCTGGAAAACTGGGACATATGGCAACCCTATCTGCATATCTCAAGTTGTTGATGCTTCCCCCAGCAATCTTAATTCCAGCTTGTGTTGGAATTTACTTAGATATAAATTAACTCACTGTGCCTCAAAACAGCTGATTTCCAAAACAGAGAAAAGTGTGCAGGACTGGTATGTTAATTCCATCCATTTGACTGGAATGTTTCATCTATACAATTTCATGGAAAAGTTCCATTAAGGCTTGTGTTAAGGTTTCCAGATATTTTGTTCCATATATTTTGCTTTCATGAAATAATCTCTGCAGACAAATCCCTTTAGGTGTATATATTAGTGTAAGAGAAAAGCCTGCAGCAATGAGTATGGATTTTTCATTGCATTGATTGTCCCACTTTCAACATGAAACAGAAGACTTTGGATCTCTTATGCAACATTTTAATTAAGTGTGAAATATTCAGTCATTATATATCCTCTTCTAATCTTTTTTTAATACTGCAGGGAGCTTCCACCAAGAAACAGGTTCTTTTAGCTAATGTTCAACTTTTCAATTCACTTCCTTGACCTTTTGTTTTGACATTTTCACCTCATATATTAATTTCTCTCTGCACAGAATACCGAGACACTGTAATTACTTGCTCTTGAGCCATTTGTTTAAACTTTCTCTTGATTTGTTTTTTTAATAAACCCTCACCTTGTATCAAACATGAATATATTTGATCTCGATCATACAGCCTTCAAACAAACTCTTCCTTGAAAGAAAAGTAGAAGTGCCAATTTTTAATCACAGACTCAAAAATGCCAAAACTTGGAAAAGTTACTTGCCAGAATTCCTCAGCCAGTATGGATGGCATGGACCACTTACAGTCTGAATGTTTGGGCCAAAAAACAATTCACACAGTCACACAGTCCCAGCTGAGGAAAGGGTAAGCTATGCAGGCAGACGGGGAAAAGACCAGCGGCCATGGCAGCCAACTCAGGTAGCAAGAAGTGGTGTCAGGGTGCAGCTCTATTGCACACCTGGGTCATGCACCTCATTGCACAACCTAGATAGGCCCCAGCATTTCATCAGCTAGCCTCAATTAACCATGGCAAATTATATCAAGTGGCTGAGAATAGTTAAAACATGGAGAAACTGTTTTAACAGTTTTAAAATGCAATACAAATATTACATTAAAAACAAGGAAATACATAGCTAGATTTTTAAAAATTAAACTAAAAAAAAATTTTAAAATCTGTCAGATTAATAAGGGAAGCATTCATGCCTGAAGAGGAAGGTTTGAACTTGATGACAGAA
The DNA here is from genome assembly GCA_035047305.1 of Bradypodion pumilum. Classification (NCBI taxonomy): domain Eukaryota; kingdom Metazoa; phylum Chordata; class Lepidosauria; order Squamata; family Chamaeleonidae; genus Bradypodion; species Bradypodion pumilum. The sequence goes on from JAWDJD010000002.1 coordinate 347,089,382, forward strand.
GGGCAGCAGAGAGGGAGCCAATTTGGCTTCCTTGAATTTGGCTCGGAAACGGACTGGCTGCCAGTGCAGCTGTTGTAAAAAGGGAGTTACATGTTCCCTACCACCAGCACCAGTCAGCAGTCTGACTGTAGCATTTTGAGCCAGCTGATGTTTCTGAACACTCTTCAAAGGAAGTCCCACACAGAGAGCATTGCAATAATCCAAACAGGATATAAAGAACGCATGCGTCAGTGTGGCCAAATCAGACATCTCAAGGAATGGGCACAACTGCTTCAGTTTGCAGTGCCCCATGTTTATATTAGGAGACTCACAGGAACCACCAGTACAAATATTCCACCGGAAGGATACATTATTTTTGCTGGGCTCATTATTTGTAATGGGAGACTGGATATTCTGAATAGCTTCTCAGTATCACCAAATGTCATGATAAACATCACAAAGTCCTTACATCAGACTCTGATTTACTGAACTTTTCTTGATATATACCTGTGATATGATTCAAATCATTTAAGAGAATGATACATCTGTTTCTAATGCCATAAAATGATATGACCTTATCCCAGAAATTATTTTTCTGGATAATAGCTGTCAAAATCCCCCAGCCAACATGGCTATAGAGCAGTGATGGCAAACCTTGGCACTTCAGGTGTTCTGGAACTTCAATTACCAGATACCCTGATTAGCAGGAGTGCTGACTTGGGCTTCTGATAATAGCAGTCCAAGAACATCTGGAGTGCCAAGGTTCACCATCACTGCTATAGAGTCATTTCAGACACTTACTGAACTTTGCTGTACATTTCTGATTTGATCTACTTCCATGTTGTTCATTCTGCTGGTTTATGGTTTGAACAATATCTAATTATTGATTCATTTTCATTACTGCCTTGGTTGTATTAAAGCAACTGCAGAATCCTGGAACTTGTCACAAAGTACTTTTAATATATTGAGACAAAAGAGATTTTTCAGATAATGTGTGCAAAACCACAGATGTTCCATCATTATTGTTCCAGCTTCTACTTCCCTAGTTTCAAAGCTCTTGGCTTTGCCATGGAGACCAGAAGAAAACTAATCAAATTATAGGAGTGAGTTGTCATTGCCTTGTCAATCATACTGAAATAGAGATGTGACCAACAGTCCAAGAGAGCTAGAAACTCAGCATGAAAAAGTCATTTTCAATGGGATTAAGAAATGACAGGTTAGTTTAACATTTCAGTTGAGAACATCTCCTGTATGCTGCCTTTTTTCCATTTCCTCTAAAAGTCAAAATATATTAACCTGTATATCCAGTTACAGCATTTTTCACTTACTGTTATCCATAAACACAAAAATATTAAAGAACAACTTTTAAAAAAATCTAAGAACAATAGGATAATCAGGGTAAAGTAGTGGTTTGAGTCACTATGAGAAATAAGATAGTTTTGTGGAATTCTAGTCACCACTAAACCATGAAACATTTCAGATAATCTTAGACTAGTATGGTTTCCCCATGCCCGCCTGGCATGGAAACGGCCCTTGCAGAGGCCACTTAGGTGAGAAGGCTCCCGGCGGTGGTTTCTGCGGGCAGAGAAATTAAGGGGGGTGGATTAATGATAGGGTTTGATTCACCCAATTCCTTGACCTGACCGGCGGATCTGCTGAGAGAGCGAATATCTAACTCTGTTACCCATTAGAGTAATTCCTCATCTCCGAGTCTCCGTCTCATCCCAGATGCAAACAGAGGCCATGTTTACCCCAGCCTTATCCCTAAACAATGGTGTTTCCCCATGTCAGTGTTTGCCCAAGTTAATTAACTTCCCCAAGAGAGATTCCCAATTAACCCAAGTAAACAGGTGATGTGATTTCTGTCAGATGACGGTTTTGCCACCGTTGCGCTTTTTCTCCTATATATGTTGAAGCTTTCTCTCAATAAACTACTGATCTGATCACGCTCCATATTGCCTCGTATCGTTTCTTGATCAGTCTCCTCCGGGACCTCCGGCCCTCTGCGGCCCCGATTCCTACACCTGGTGACCCCGACGTGATCTACTAGTGAGTAAGCGACCCCCGAGCGGTCTACCTCAGAGTAAGCGATCACACGGTCCGGTTCTGCGCTTGAACCGCGTCCGCTCATCCCGGAGGACAGCGCGGCAGCCCGGCTGGTAAACCAGCCGGTCGGGAAGACGGCCTAAGCGGCGAGGCATTACCGAGAGGTTTCCTACAGTTTGCTCCCGACTTTCGCGGCGGCTTGCAGGTTACGGAGAAAACGCGTTCCGCAGGGTCAGCTGTGAACCCCTGCCAGCGCAGAGGCCACCGAGGGCCCGTGGTAGGGGACCACGCTCTGAGCTCTACCCAAAGAATCGTCGCCAGAACCTATTACTTGCCCAAGACGCGTCGACCCGTCCTGAGGAGGAAACTTCGGAGGACCCTTCGCAGGTAATATGGGGACCTGTCCTCAGCGACAGCGTCCGTCCGCTAGCCAAAAAACTCATGAGGAAGAGTTTAAGATCCTGGCCAGGATATTTCAGTTAAGATTTCACAGCCGAGAGCTATCGAGACTTTTGGTGTACCTAAGGGAACACTGCCTGCTTTACCCAGAAGTCGGTACGTTAACCCTTGAGCTTTGGGATCAGATAGGAGACTGCATTCAGCAACCCCCGAAAGCTCCAGGAGGCGTAATTCGCACATGGGACAAATGCAGGAAACTCTTAGCGGAGATAGAACCAGTCCGGATAGAGGCCAAAGAACCCCCACATCTGCCAGCCACGCCAGCCGAGCCAACGGCGCCCACGGCGCTCTATCCGTCATTGCAATTTAGGCAGAATAGCGTAGGGAACTTTCCCTCGGTGACAGCTGCAGACGTCACCGACGGAATGCAAGGAATGAGGAGCGCAGGCGCTTCTCTGACAGCCCCAGGTTCCCAAGTTACCAAGAGTGCCCTTCAGCGCACAGTGGAAGAAGAAATCAGGAAGGGGGAGTTGCCAGCGGAAGAACTAGCTGAGCCTAGTCAGATTTGTCCAATTCGCTTAGAAATGGATGCCCTCACAGGGGCCCAGAAGATAGTTCACTCACCAGTCCCGTATAAGCTTCTCATGGCTATACGGAAGGCCATTTCAGAGACAGGGCTTCAGAGCCGATTTACTAGGGGCACACTTCAGCAAGTGTGCGAGAACACCATGTTCATCCCGCATGACTGGAAAGCCGTCATGCGGATGATGCTCAACCCTAGCCAGTATCTGATTTGGGACAGCGAGTTTCGCCTTGAAGCTCAAACTAGGGCTGCCAGGATGGGAGGCGCAGTAATTCCTGACCAGTTGTATGGTTCAGGTGCCTTCGAATCCGTCGATGCGCAGATCAACTTGCCACCCGCCACTCTCCAGATGTCGGCAGAGGCTGCCTTTAGGGCTTTTTTCAAGGTCCCTGCGACCGGCAAGGCGGCTAAAAATTATACCGCAGTCAAGCAGGGAGCCCAGGAGCCCTACATGGACTTCATCAATCGCCTGGAGGAGGCAATTAGCAGGCAGATCGATAATGTGGAAGCCCAGCAAGAGCTCATGATCAAGTTAGCCAAGGACAATGCCAATTTAGACTGCCGTAAAATCCTGCAGTCACTGGGCAATCGTCCCGACTTGACTCTCACGGACATGATTAGAGCTTGCGCCGACGTTGGCACAGAATCCTATAAGATGGGTTTGCTAGCAGCAGCGGTGCAAGGGGGTAGAAGACCTAAGGGAAAGAACCAAGGAGCATGTCACAATTGTGGCAAGGTCGGTCACTTCGCTAGGGAGTGCCGATCCAAGGGAGGCGGACAAAATTCCGGCCGTTCCAAGGCTCCAAACACCCTGTGTCCGAAATGCAAGAAAGGCTACCATTGGGCCAGAAACTGTCCGAGTTCGGGAAACCGGCACGCGGGCACGTCTCTGGCCCCGGTCCAAACAGAGTCTTCCCAGATTCAAGGCTCGCCAGAGCTAGACTAGATTCAGGTCACATTCCAGGCACTGCGAGGGCGCAGGCCAGCCCCAAGGGTAGTACAGGGTTAGACTTGACTTGCCAGGCAGACGTCACATGCGACTTGCCGGGCACGGTCTATCTGGTGGATTCCCAGTACATGGGTCCACTGCCCAAGGGCTTTATAGGTTTAGTTTTGCCCCACAGCATAGCAGGAGCACGCGGAATTCTTATAATTCCAGGAGTCGTTGACTCCAATTTTTCAGGCGTTCTCCAAGTCCAGCTTTGGACGCACCTGCCCCAGACAATTCACAAGGGAGACACCTTAGCGCAACTGATCATGGTTCCTTGTCACTCGCCAGCAGACAGCCAGGGAAGGCTCAGGGACAGCTCAGAGTCCCGGTCAGAGGACCGCTCGAGCGCCAGTGCGGCAGTACAAGGATACCAGGTCTTAGCGACAGTGGAGACCAACATTGAGTGGAAACAGCGTCCGGTTATTGAGGTATTTCTGAATAATAGATCATTCTCAGGCCTGTTAGATACTGGAGCTGATGTATCCGTGATAAGCAGAAGCCAGTGGCCAAGGGAGTGGGCCATTGAGCCGGTCTCCGATGTGTGGGGGGTAGGCGGCATTCAGGAAGCGCTTAGGAGCCGGGAGTGGGTGACAGTCACGATTCCAAAGGCTGACGGCACAGCGGTAATTCGGCCGCACATTCTTGACGTGCACATCAACCTTTGGGGGCGAGACATTTTACAGCAGTACGGTGCTATGCTTACCTTCGGGTAATGGCGTTGCCACTTAAGTGGCTCACCGACACGCCGGTCTGGGTAGAACAATGGCCAGTAGTGGGAGAGAAATTAGTCACCCTTAAACAACTGGTTAAAGAACAGCTAGACGCAGGACATATAGAGCAGTCCACTAGTCCTTGGAATTCGCCAATTTTTGTCATAAAGAAGAAATCGGGGAAGTGGCGACTCCTCCACGATCTCAGAGAGATCAACAAATGTATACAGCCAATGGGCCCGCTTCAATGCGGCATCCCAAATCCTAATATGATTCCCGAGGGGTGGGAGATCCTAGTTGTAGATCTCAAGGATTGTTTTTACACGATTCCCTTAGACCCCAGGGACCGGGAAAGGTTTGCCTTTACGGTGCCGGTTGTGAACCACAGTGAGCCTACGCAGCGTTACGCGTGGAGATTTTTGCCACAGGGCATGCTCAATTCGCCTACCCTGTGCCAAATTTATGTTCACAACGCACTGGCAAAGTTTCGAAACCTTTACCCAAAAGCGTTAGTTTGTCACTTCATGGACGACATCTTGGTCGCGGTGCCGCAACTCGGCAGCGAAATGTTTTCAGACCTCCAGGCCAGCCTGGGGGAGAAAGGTTTACTCATTGCCCCAGAGAAAGTGCAGAGAACCGAGCCCTTCTCATACTTGGGTCATCGGCTTCTCCGCTCTTTCGCAGCACCAGTTTTGCCCCAAATCAATCTACAGGATTCAGTCACCTTAGTAGAATTGCAGCAGGTTTTAGGGAACATTAATTGGGCCAGACCGTATTTTAGATTGGATACGGATCTTTTGAAACCGCTCTTCTCACTGCTAACCTTGGGTAAGCAGCCAGCAGACCGGATACAAATTTCTCAAGAAGCGCGCTTGGCTCTCGAGAAAGTCAACCAGGTTCTCAGCCAGAGGTGGGTAGATAGGATCACCCCAGGGCCATATGCTCCGATCCTGAACTTGTACATAGTTCGAGCAGGATCCATGTTCACCGGAGCTCTAGGAGTAGACTCCGAGAAAGGGGCGAACATCGTGGAATGGGTGTACTTGCCGAACACCTCCACACGGAACATCGTTCCTCCCCAAGAGTTGGTCTCCGCGGTAGTTTACCGCGGAAGGCTGAGAGCTAGGGACATTTCAGGGCACGACTTAGTCAAAATTGTAGTTCCGTTCACCAAAGAACAGATCCAGCAACTGATGCAGCTCGGTGACTCGCTTCCAATAGCTTTGGAGGGATTCACTGGAAGCTTGGCATACCACTTGCCCAAGGACCCCAGACTTGTCTCGCTTCAAACGCAGACAGTCAGCCTGTTCGAATTGCTCTCGCTGGTTCCGCTTCAGGGAGCCAGGACAGTTTTTACTGATGGTGGTCGAACATATGGTGTCTTAACTTGGCAGGAGGGCCAGGCTTGGCGCACGCTGTTAACTCTTCCACAGAAGTCCGCACAGCGGGCGGAGTTGGCAGCGGTGAACCTCGCCTTGCGCACCTTCGCCAAAGAGCGCCTAAACATCATTACCGATAGCCAGTACGTTAGGAATTTGCTTCACAGTCTACCGGGAGCATACATCACTCCCGCAATAGACAAGAATTTGCTTAGTCTGTTTTTAACTGCTCAATTTCATTTGCGAAACCGCACGGAGCCGCTCTATATTGCCCACATCTGAAGTCATCAAGACCTACCGGGTCCGATTTCCGCGGGCAATAGCAGAGCGGATGCGGTGGCAAAGGAAATTCAGCAACGTTCAGTGTTGGGTGTCTTTACTACGCCAATCCAGAGTCATGCATTTTTTCACCAAAATGCCAAAGCGCTTGCCAGACAGTACAATCTGCCACTTTCTCAAGCCCAAGGCATAGTTCACTCTTGCCAGCATTGCGCAGGGGCACCGGGGGGCCCTCGTGGGGGGTCAACCCACGAGGGACAGAGGCTAACCAAGTGTGGCAGATGGATGTCACGCATGTTCCGCAGTTTGGCAGATGGCAGTACATGCACGTTTGCATAGATACTTTCTCACAATTCGTTTGGGCAACGGCGCAGAAAGGGGAGACTGCTTCCCACGTGGAGCAGCACCTCCTTTCCTGCATCGCGGCAATGGGCAAACCGCGGCAAATTAAAACCGATAACGCCCCGTCCTACAGCTCCAGGCAGCTGGCGGCCTTCATGGCCACCTGGGACATTAAGCATACTTTTGGCGTTCCTTACAATCCGCAGGGGCAAGCGATTGTGGAACGGGTCAATCGGACGCTCAAGTCCTATATTGACAAACAAACAGAAAGGGGGGAGCCACCAGCCCTCCCCAAGTCACAGGCTCAGGCACAGCATTGTCTGAATAAGGTATTGTTCACTTACAATCACCTTAATGTTTTTTTGGATTGCACGCCGCAGGAGAAGCACTTCCGCCGTTCGGAGGCTCTCCCACGACCGATGGTCCGATACCGGGTGCCACCGGACCCTTCCTGGAGGGGCCCGGCGCTGCTCATAACCTGGGGGAGAGGGTATGCTGCAGTTATGTCTCCTACAGGTGTCGTTTGGATTCCAGCTCGGTGTGTCAAGCCTCACTTGGAACCACATGGCGTGGACCCAGGCCGGCCCGAGTCCGATCCCGGAGATGGAGGACCTCACCCTAACTGAGAGGACCCGTCGGGAGAGACAACGGTCACAGATGCCAGCACCGAGGATCACCTGGGGGATGGTCAAGGCCCTTTGCCATGAGGCCCAGGACGCCATCCAGCGCGAGGAGAGGGAGCCGACACCGGAGAACCTCGTGGCTGCAGTCCTTGCCCAGATTCATGCCAACTCCATGGCAGTCACCATCGTCCTGATCCTCTCCCTATTTGCCGGGGGAGGCGTTCAGGCTACCTTGTTAAAGGCCAACGATTTGGTGCCCGGCAGAGACCTCTCTGCCAGAATGCAGTACAACATTTGGGAAAGGTTGGCGGGCCTCGTCAACCAGTCCGATTTTTGCCTGAGACAGGACATTGGTTCTGCCTCAATCCTGAGCACCTGCCTCATCCCAGTGTGCCATTCTCCAGGCGCATACCCAAGGGATGGGGACTGGCTTGTGAAACGGATTTTCAGCCCATACAACCCAGCGGCTTCCACAGAATACGCCCGTTGGGAGATGCGGCTCACCATGACTTTGCCGGCTGATGCGGCCAATCTCCACACTCCTCGAGTGGCGGTCAGCCCGAACTCTACTTGTGGTCAAATGACCGGCTGCTCCACAGTCGGCCGGACCCGGCGCCGCTGCCTCTACGTCAGCTGTGGCAATTGGACTTGCAATAACCCAGTGAAGCTTGGTTCAATGTATGCCCATGTTACGTTACCATCTGGTTGGTTCTTTACATGTAATCAGTATACCTTCAACTACATTCCCGCAAATGTATCAGATTCTACATGTTGCACTAGTCGCTTGACACTGTTACGCCCCACTAAGGATATAGTCACCCCAAGCACAAATGTTACAAATGTTTCAGCACCCATACGGCACGCTTGCACTACCCAGTTAGACAGCTCATGTGAGAGCAGCTTTAGAGTTATGAGTCCAGCCGAATACGTCTCGTTGGCGGTCAGCATAATTGGCGTGCCAGGCTTAGCCATCGGCAACGCTCGGAGGATCAGCCGACTGGCTTGCGGGTTGGCTAAAGCCATCAACCACACCTCCTCGGCGATAGCGCTGCTCAACCAGGAGCAGGCGGAGCTTCGCCATGCCATACTTGACAATAGAGCGGCTATAGACTACCTCTTATTGCTTCATCATTTGGGTTGCGAATCTTTCCACGGTATGTGTTGCTTCAATCTTACGGATAACTCCCGCAAGGTACAGAGTCAGCTCACGGCCCTCCATACAATAGTCGAGGGCATAAGGGAAGGTTCTGCATGGGGAATTTGGTGGAGTTCATTGTGGAATTGGATGTGGTCGTGGATTCCATGGGGATGGCTCCAAATGGTACTCAAGGTGGTTGTGGGGGTGGTCATACTAGGCATAGCTATCTGCTGCTTTGCGCAATGTATCCCCTCACTGATCTCGAAGTGCCGCCCCAAGAAGAAACCCCGAAGCACCATTCCTGCTCAGCAGCTAATGCCTCTCTTGCGCAGAGTTGCCGGTCAGGCTCTTAAGTAAAACAGAAAGGGGAGATATGGTTTCCCCATGCCCGCCTGGCATGGAAACGGCCCTTGCAGAGGCCACTTAGGTGAGAAGGCTCCCGGCGGTGGTTTCTGCGGGCAGAGAAATTAAGGGGGGTGGATTAATGATAGGGTTTGATTCACCCAATTCCTTGACCTGACCGGCGGATCTGCTGAGAGAGCGAACATCTAACTCTGTTACCCATTAGAGTAATCCCTCATCTCCGAGTCTCCGTCTCATCCCAGATGCAAACAGAGGCCATGTTTACCCCAGCCTTATCCCTATGTCAGTGTTTGCCCAAGTTAATTAACTTCCCCAAGAGAGATTCCCAATTAACCCAAGTAAACAGGTGATGTGATTTCTGTCAGATGACGGTTTTGCCACCGTTGCGCTTTTTCTCCTATATATGTTGAAGCTTTCCCTCAATAAACTACTGATCTGATCACGCTCCATATTGCCTCGTATCGTTTCTTGATCAGTCTCCTCCGGGACCTCCGGCCCTCTGCGGCCCCGATTCCTACAGACTAGTCACTCTCTTTGAATATAGCCTGTTACAGGGTTGTTGCTAGAAGGAGAAAGGTTGCATATTCTGCCTTTAATGCATTGAAGGAAAGGTAGGATATATGTGTAACCAATAAATTAAAATGGATGGATGGATTTATCTGATGTGATCAGGGCACAGCAAGACGGAGAGTGGTTACAGGAACACATCATAGCACATCATAGCATTATATGTTTTGTCTGTTCAAAGCATGAGGATATTCAAGTCATCCATTGGATTGAGGGAAGCAGGATATAAATAAAATTATTATTATTATTATTATTATTATTATTATTATTATTATTATTATTATTATTATTATTATTATTATTATTATTATTATTATTATTATTATTATTATTATTATTATTATTATTATTATTATTATTATTATTATATCAAGTTAGAAGTTCCCAGCAATGTACCCAAACATAAACTCAGGATCACACAGGTGAATTATCCAAAAGCTTTCAACTGCAAAATAAGCATACAGGTAGTGCAAAAAATGTAGCTAGAGACACTGATCATACTTACAGTATAAGCCTTTGACTGACATTCTGCATAACACTGGGCTCAACTGCAGGATATAGTCAGGGGCTGACTAGTCTTTGCATCAGTCTATGAATCCAAGGCAGAGGAATCTAGATTTTGCCTGACCATCAGGGATAGTTTCTTGTTAGAATAATGTTTACGATTACTTCAGGAGATGATGAGTACTCCAACACTAAAGGCATTCAAAAGAAAGCTAGGCAGCCATCTGCTAGATATACTTTAACTTGGATTCCCACACTGAACATGGAGTTGGACTCAATGGCTTTATAAGTCTTTCCCAACCATTATTGCATGAGTCTATGATTCTGATCACAGTTGAATGAAGGGAGCCAGAGAAAATATATGGTTGGTTGTGTATCCCCATCCCCACCCCGAGGGTTATTTAGTGGTTAACCTATTTCTTGCCAGCTCAACATTTTTTTTAGAAATCTGCCCACGCTTTTTAGATGTGTTGCCTTCTATTAGTCAGAAAATCAAGCCTTTATCAGCAGGGAGTATAAAGCTGTTTTAATATCTACCATAGTTACAATTACCCTGTTAAAACAGTGATTGAATGTATCAGGTATACTAGAGATTTGACTTAATAGCTGCTTTGGAAACCCTTTTTGGGATACAGATATTTGCACATAAAATAAACTAATAATCAACAGTCATTTTAGAGATGAAGTAAAAATATACCCATCTGATCACAACAACAATAGCAACACAATAGGATCAGCAAATGAGTTTTCTTCCTTCCTCCTCCCCATGCTTCTCTGGGAATAGGCAGAAGGGGATTTAGGAAAGCTAGCCTTGCTTTTCCTCCCAGCTTATTAACAGCTGTTGATGAATTGTGGAAAAAATTAAAGTTAATCCCTGTGGATTTCAGCACAGACTATCATACTCTACGTTTAATAAACTTTTACACCACAGTCTAGTATTAGGCATGAAGTGGCTCCTACAAAGGCCAGAGAATGGCTGTGAGGCAAGGACTGAACAACTCTGTGTATCAATGCTGGATGAAGCACTTTCTTTCTGCAAAGGTGTGGATGAAAGCTAAAATCTGCTGCCAGATATGACATAAGTACCCTGAACCATGACATCCATGCATTTCTCAAACACTTTTACGGTTGCACATACCCTAGTCACCTCCAGACTAGACTATTGTAATGCGCTCTACATAGGGCTGCCCTTGATGACCGTTCGGAGGCTGCAACTGGTCCAGAATGTGGCAGCCCGGGTAGTGATGGAATGTAGGCGTTATGCCCATGCCTCGCCCCTGCTCCGGGAGCTGCACTGGTTACCAGTTTGCCTCCAAGTGCAATTCAAGGGGCTGGTTATGACCTTTAAAGCCCTCTATGGTAGTGGGCCAGGATACCTAAGAGACTGCATCGCCCTAAGAACATCTGTCTGTCCAACCAGAGCGGACTGGAGGGGCTCTTTAATTGTTCCATCAGCTGGGGGGGCACCTCTCTGGCACAAGGGAAAGGGCCTTTTCCATGTTCGCTCCGGCCCTTTGGAATCTCCTGCCAGTAGAGCTACTGTTGCATGCAGAGTTGCTGCCCTTCAGGAAAGGACTTAGGACCTGGCTGGCTGGGCAGGTGTGGAGCCCTGAGGCCAATGTGGCTCCTGCCCACTGGCTTTTACCTTGAGATGTACCCTCTCTCTGCTTCTCGAGGCGGGTGGGATTTTTAATGTGGGTGGGGTTTTTAAAATTGCTTTTACTGTATGGGGTTTTAGATGATGTAAGACGCCCTGAGTCAGGCTTGCCTGAGTGGGCGGCGAACAAGTCAAAATATTAAATTAAATTAAACAGTGGTGAGGAGATGTCAGTGTCACTATCCCACTTACAGGTGGTCAGCTGAATCACTGTTCTATAAGGTTCTTAGCAATAAAGCCATTCACCTGTTCAATGCCCATATTTTCCTAGCTCCTTCTTTTAAACCTCCTGTACATTACTTTCCTTCATCTTTTTTTACTTCTTGTGAAGCCCAGCCTGCCTTCACACTAAAAAAAAACAGCTCAGAAACATTGGTTCATATGTCTGTGGTGCTATTCAAGCAGGACTCTGGGTATCCAGAGCCAGAATGAGCAGAATGAAGGGATGGGCCTTCCAACACAGCAGGACTGCTTCCTCATGTTGGAGGTAAGCGCAGTAGTCTGCACCACCACAGAAAGGGGTAAAGTCATAGCACATTCTTGTCTAAAGAGCTTTGTCTTAAGACTTTTGTGATGAAGACCAGTTATAACCACTGTGTCCAAAGACTGGCATTTTCTAATTGTGCCACTGTATGTTCCCAAAGAAGAATTTTCTCCAGTTATTACAGTTGTTGCATTTGTTCTTGTACTTCACCATGTAATTATTTTCTAACAACTTGCATGTGATGTACAGTGGTACCTCCTATAACGAAAATAATTCGTTCTGCAAGGCTTTTCACCATACGATTTTTCATTATTCAAAGTATGATTCATATAATGAAATTTCCTATGGGATGCTTCGTATAATGAACATTCCCATAGGGATGTATTGAAAACCACCCTGGGAGATACGTTGCTTCGTATAACAAAATTTTCACTATATGAGGCAACATTTTTCTTCAAATTCCTTTCTTTATATGAGGTTTTCATTATAAGAGCCCTTCATTATATGGAGTTTTACTGTAGTTGTAATATCGCACACATGTTCCATAACCCATAACTACTTTACAAAATAATACAAATGCATTGCAGAACCTACCGCTTGTCAAACTGGCCTACCAAGCTACGTGCCAACAGCTAAGCTTACTAACAAGAAGTACGCCAGCAATTTTCCTGGGAACTTTCTCTAGATATAATGATATTTTGAGACACACATGTGCTTTGCTCTCCTAAACTTAATGTCAGGCAGCTGCTAGATCAGGTTTGCTGGCAAAAGACATGGATTTGCAATAATGACATCTTCAGCATCTCAAGTGCCAAGATTGAGGGTAACCTTTGCCTGAGATACCAGTGAGGTTCTACCTCTCAAAATAGAGAAGATGATAACTAGCCTGGTTCAATACATCTTAATAGATCACATCCAATGGGGACAACTCTTTGGTGCAAATCCAGAGTTTAATTTAGTTAGGGAGATGAGACTGGTACCCTCCCACTCCCCAAATGATCAAAAAATAGAAAAATCTGGGTACTGTCTTAAAGCCTTCTTGAAACCTACATTTTTGCATCATTTCAGTGTCTGATGCCCCTGAGTAAGTACATACAAAATTCTTATTATATTCCATCTGTTGACCAAGCTAAGTGAATTCTCCTATTTCTTCATGTAGCTTGTGAAACTACACAAGTGAGAAAAGAAGGAAGAAGTATTCTGATATCCTGAGAAAGGACTGAGAAGGTAAAAAATGTCTCCAAGACCCTGCATATTCCTTGAGTCCATTGCTCCCTGGGCCAATTTCACCTCCAGTAATTGTGTTACTCCCTTCCTCTCGGAAAAAACTTTGCAACAGAGAACTGAGGAGGAGCTGGTGGACAAATGAACAATGTGTGGATCTCTTCGTGTCACAGGATCACAATTGCCACCAGCCATAAGCACCATAGCTAACCATGAAGAAGATAAGGGGGAGTTGTTACCCCGACAAATTCCACAGGACTACATTTTGCTTACCCCACTGCTTAACACACTAATTTTTCTGCATTTAGTTGGAAATAGAACTGATCCCATGGTACCACAAATTATTTTATTAGAATGTAATATTATCCAGTAGTGTCTGTCCCCCGTCCCCCCAAAATCAAACTCCTGTACTATTAACTAACAAGTTAGTTCTTTTCTGGAAAGTTGCTTTCCATCATTAGTTATTTTTCCAATAAAAAAACTGAAGTGAAAAGGGTGCAGAGCATATTGACAATTATAAATACCTTGGAATCTGAGTAAGGAAGGCAGAATGGAGATGGCCTGAGCAGTTCTGTTACAACAAACAATACAATATGCAACAAAAACTTCACATAGGCTTTATGTATGTGCTCAATATGATAATGTCTAGACTGCAGTGGCTCAAGTAGGTAAGACGCTGACTGGGAAGCGGAAGGTCAGCAGTTCGATTCCCGAGTACTGCAGGACGGAATGAGCTCCCGTCTTCATCCCAGCTCCTGCCAACCTAGCAGTTCGAAAGCAAGAAATTGCAAGTAGATAAATAGGGACCACTTCGGTGGGAAGGTAACAGCGTTCCATGCGCTCCGGTGTCTAGTCATGCCTGCCACATGACCACGGAAACGTCTGCAGGAGCAGACAGCGCTGGGCTCTTCGGCTTGGAAATAGAGATGAGCACTGCACCCTGGAGTCGGATACGACTGGCTTTCGAGCAAGGGAAACCTTTACCTTAACCTATACTCAATTCCACTGTATGGTATGGAATTGTGAGCTTTCACAGAGGTTATTATAAAATAGATAGAAGCATTGTAATGCTTCATAGGTTGCTAAAAAATATCTCGGTCAGGATCAAAGAATAGTTAAGTAAACAAGGCTACTTAGATACACTGCAATTATCTAGTGACACGTGCTTGAATCCAGAGAAACTGTAAGGATAACATCATCTCTCACCAGTATTACTATAACTAGTTAATGGATTTTCTGAGAATTTATAATCTGGTTATTTAATTTCTGGATCCTGCCTTTTTCTAAATTAATCTAGTTAGAAAATGAGCACTACATGTCACATTTTTGCTAATGGTAAGAATGGAAAAAATTGTATTTCTAACTCCAGATATGTGTGCTTGTGTGAGTGCGCGTGCATGCATGTGTGAGGGGAGAAGTGAGGGAGGGGGAGAAAGCATGCTTTAAAGCTATCATAAATGTTATGACCTTTTCTTAAATCTTCTAGCAATTTTGCATCTTTTCTGCAATCTTAAAGGGTAAATACTGACATTGTAAGCCCCAGTATTCTGCTGCTGCTTAATTCCCATTCATTTAGCAGAAGCAACAATGGGGCAATGTTTGCTATATTGTGTCACTAAGAATTAGAGGAGGGAGAAAGCGAGAGAAGGAAAGAGAGCAAAAGGTTATTGTTCACCTGCCATCAAGCTATCTTCTATAATATATGTTTACATTTTTCCCTGCAGGAAAAAAATAAGGAAGCCTTATTGGCCTCAGTGAGACTTTCTTCAAAAAAACTATATTGCGAACCAGGCTGGAAACACTGTTTTATAACAATTTCTGTCTATAACATTGTTTCTAGCAGAGCGGCCATTTAACATGTACCCAAATGTCATAGAAGAATGCTATATCTAGGGTTCTGTGAAACCCGCCTCCTTTGTATTGTGAATCTATGGTTGATGCCGACGGTGGGCCACATCCAGAGCAGTTAGCCTTGGTAATTCACTATGGATATCAGGTTATATACGCCAAGTGGCAAAGATAATGTATATTTTTGTCTGTTGAACAAAAACAATTCATGATAGATTATGCCTTTACATTTTATAAATAATTGTATTTAATATGTCCATCAAGTCAATTTGGAGTTGTCATGACCTTTCTTTTTCTAAGCATAGAACACTCAGGAGTGGTTTGCCACTGTCTCTTCTGGGGACACCCTGGGACCATTTAGCTTGCGCAAGGCGACACAGGCTGGATCTTATCCTCGAATACACAGTGAATAATATTCAGTAATTCCCAACCTCTGGTGTTCAGCCTCCTGTAAGGGCCCTCACATCCTCACATGTTCTTTAAAGAGGAAAGTCCAGCCCAGTGGCAGGTGCCAGTTTTCCTTGTCAGTCTGTCAGTGCCCTGTCTTTCTTGCCTCTTCTTCTGCTCTTTCCCCTTTAATCTCTCCCTCTGCTAACCTCTTACCTCTCCTCTGGCCAACCCCAGCTGTCCCTTCTTGAACTTCTTTCAACCCTTTCATCTCCATCTCCACAACCATTACTCTTACTCCTGGTTCCCCTTCCCACTCTTCCTCTACCAACACAAACCCCCTCTGAATCTTCTTGACCCCAGTCCACAGAGGGAGCTAAAGGTCTCAAAGTCTGGACCCTCAGCTGTTGGGGGTGATGGGCAGCTGCCACCTCTGGGGTTGCCTCCCCACAGAGGGAAAACCAATTAATTTTCCAAAGCACTTCCTAAATGAAGTTCTCAAAATCCATTTGTTTCTGTAAATACAAAGATCCCTCTAAACCAATTTCCCATGAAAATAATTCCCATTCAATTAACTCTCAATCATCTTGTTTCTTCTCAGTTAACCTCTCCACCTGCATCCTTCCTTGACTGTCTTTTTCTCTTGTCAGCCCACCCACACAGAGGCAGCCAAAAAAACATTTTCTGCCTAACATTTTCTGTCTGTCTCTGCCCAGAGCAAAACCCAGTCTTATACATACGTCCTTTCTCTTTCTAGATTGTCACATGACCACAAATGAGCCATCTTTCTCCCTTTCCGCCTAGCCTCACATTTCCCCTTGGGATCATACAGCGGTAACTGTTGCCTACTGGGACTGGAAAAGCAGAGGGTATTTTACTAAGGTTGCCACATTCTAATTCTCCAAATCTGGCCAGCCTAATTTGCATATTATACTACACTGTTGTAGGGAACAAGATTTACAGATCTTGAAAATTTACACTTCTGGATGATAAACAACACCACTACAATAGTCACTGATTATATTTGCTGGGGATACTGTTACCTATATAGTCCAAGTAATTAACTTTGCACATTTATGCTTTCTGATAAGGATATCAATTTGCTTTGCACATTTACTGAAATGCAAGAACTATTTAATTATGGATAATACATGATAGAATATGCCATTCAAAAAGCCATATCCTATTCCAAGACCAAAAATTGTAGCATTAAATTTAATATTTGCAACAACCAGAACCTCCGCCTCAACAACAGCAAGAAGAAACAGCCAATAATGTGCATTTGTTTTTTAGAGCTCTTCTTTTTCTCAGGTCAAGAATTTGCTAAGCTCCCAGAACCTATTTAAGATAAAATGCAATTGATGTTTCTGCAAACTCCATCACCATCACCTTTTTCTTCTTTTCTTTTTCTTCTTCTCCTTCTTCTTCTGTGTCTAGGCCAGATGTGAAACTGCCAAAATGATATCACCTTTGGGGAGTTCATTCTGTAGTTCTTTTCGCCTGGCCAAGTGTGAGAAAGATTAGCAGGCACAAGGTGGCCACTGCTAGGGTATGTCATGGTTAGAACGGGGCTTGTGTGTTCTTCGAGTCTGTAATGGAGATTTCAGTGTGAGTGTGTACTGAAGGGAAGGAGTTATGGTGCATCATGGGTATCACTGGGCAGAAGCTGCTTGCCAGACTAAACATGTCAACCCTTGTGGTTTGGAAGAAATGAAACTTAAATTGGACAGACATGTGATACTGTATAGTCATTGGCTGAATTCCTTTAGGGGAATGGCAAGAGGGTGGAACTTGTTTGAGGAGATAAAAACCAGAGGGAATGGGCAGGACTTTCTCTTGGTCCAGTGCTCAACTCTGTGTAAGTCATCTAAGGGCTTTTAAGATAAGAGGGGACCCCAGGGATTCCCCCATTAGATAGGCTTTCATTATTTTAATGTACTTTCTGAACTAAGATTGTTTCATTTGCTTAATTAACCTGTAACCTGCTTTTGCTACAATATATATACAAGACAAGAAGATGACTGGAATGGTTTAATCTCCTATGTGTTTACCTTACTTACAGACTAGATTTAGATCAGGACGCGTGAGATGGCAAGCTTAAAATCCTGGATTCAGGTGCAGTCCCACCTAAGTGTAGACGAAGGTTATACTTGTGAGTAACAGGATCGTTACAGGATATGGCTGATGTGGTTAAAAAATACCACAATCTTCAAGAAGGCTTTTTCTGGGTACCCCAAAACTCATATAATTATTGGCTTATAGAATGAGAGAGCCCCAAGGGCATTAGAGTCCAGAACCCTTCCAAAGCAGAAAAGGCAGAAAAAAGCATATGAGGCTTTGGAAAAGTTGCTTTTTGGGTCTATATTCCCAGCGGTAATGTATGGGTGTGAGAGCTGGATCATTAGGAAGGCTGAGTGCAGAAGAATAGATTCCTTTGAGATGTGGTGCTGGAGGAGAGTTTTGAGAGTCTCCTGGACAGCAAAGAGAACAAATAGGTCAATCTTAGAAGAAATCAATCCTGACTGCTCATTGGAAGGTCAAATAGTGAAGATGAAGCTTAAGTACTTTGGACATCAAATGAGAAGGGAAGATTCGCTTGAGAAGGCCTTGATGCTGGGAAAGGTGGAGGGCAAAAGAAGAAGGGGCGGCCAAAGATGAAATGGCTAGATGGTATTGTGGACACAATGGGCAAAGAGCTGGGTGGACTAAGGAGGATGGTGGAGGACAGAGGTGCCTGGAGGTTGATGGTCCATAGGGTTGCAAAGGGTCGGAATCGACTGTGCGACTGAACAACAAGTACTCATTATTGTCTAGTCAGTGTTCACTATCTAGGATTATCTGCTTTCTTTGGACTGCACATTTACCCAGACATCTCAGGTTCACATAGCTTTGTGTTCCTGTTAAACTATGGATGGGTTCTCTGATTGCAGAAGAAGATTTGTTCCTTCTTGCAAAACAAGTGGCCCAAACAGTGACTACAATTTTTGCCATTGCTTCAATAAGGGCTAGAGATTTGCTTTTTTCCTTTTTTTAAAATGAAAGGCTAGAATTTCGGAAAGGTACCCACCATGTGACACCTCTAAAATCTGAGCAAAACCTGGCCAACTGGGTGCTCTGGCATCCTCACACTCTAGGCAGAGCTAAAGGAGTGCCTTAGCTTTCCTAACCAAACTCTCCTTAGGGAAAAGGGGAACAAAGTGCATCTTGCCAGCCATAATGGCTTGTTGTATTTATTTGACTAGCAGTGAGACAATGTGAAGCTTCATAATAATCAGAGGAAGGTAGAGCAGCTAGCTGTTAACAAGCAGCCAATAGAAACCTGACCTTTAAAACCCTAATCAGATATATATTTACAGAGCATCTGCTGCTTGTTTATTCTGAAATCCCACTCAAGCCAGTGACAACCAATTCCCAAGCTAGCATGCATTATTAACACTCTTAAGATCACCATACTGCAATACCTGCAATTACACCTACTTCTGAGTAAGTGGCTTAGCTTTCCTTTTCTAATAGCAATATCTTGGGGCAGAATTTCAAATGGTATATCTAAACTAAAGAAAGGTGGTGGTGGTGGTGGTGGTGAAGTTATCACTTGATACAAAGAGGAATGGAATGCACAATTGATTATGTTGTTATTGAGTCACATGTTATCCTGCCCTTTACCAAATCTAGCAGTGATATCAGGAAATCCCGAACTCCCTTCTCAGATTCCTTCCTCCTGTTTCTTAACAGTTTGTTCTTGTTTCTTTTCCCCATAGGAGCTGAATTTAAAATCATTTTGTTTATCAGTGTAAGCTTTGCTTCGTATGCCATGTGTTTCTGTGCTTATCCCTAGCCCATCAAACCGTAGCTAATAAGTAAAACAACAACCTCATATTATGAAACCCTGAACAGCTTCCTTCCACTGGAAGAAAAGCCAAGAGCCAGAACTAGCACAATATATTTTTCTATGTCTACTCAGAATCTTTGAGTTCAGCGGAATTTACTCAGGACACCAGCTGATGTCTCAGGGAATTGTTAGGCTTCCCAAGGTCTCAAAGGAGGCAATTGATTCACAAGGTCAACAACTGGCACTGGAAGAGGAGAAACCTTGATCTCCTCCCATTCCCAGGTGGCACTGCTCCTGGGTTCCATTTTACCCTGCAGCTCATTCCCAGCCAGACCGGAGGGCTGGGACTGAGGTGCGGGGTGAATTGGAGCCCAGTCCTAGGCTCCAATTCACCCTGCAGCTCATTGCCAGCTAGACCAGGGCTGTCCTTCCTCTCCCCATGACAGAAAGGGCTTTCCCTTGCTCCATTTGAAAGATTCCTTCAGTCCACCACTTTCTGCTAGCCCAGAGCCTTCGCTGTGACCAAAAAAGTGTGTGTGTGTGTGTGTGTGTGTGTGTGTGTGTGTGTGTGTGTGTGACTTTTCCAGTTGCAGCGAAGGCTCTGGACTTCAGACAATGGCAGGGACTGAAGTAATCTTTCCCGCGACCCTTGCGGAACCTGCAGGGCCAGCGGATGGGACAGGGACAGCGGCAGAAACAGCCACTGGAACATCATAAAAAATGTCCCCGTGGCTGTTCCTGCTGCTGTTCCTGGCCTGTCCGCTGGCCCAGTAGGTTCCACAATGGTCAGTGGGAAATATTCCTTTGGTCCCCACCATTCTCCGAAGCCCAGAGCCTTCGCTGCAACCATAAAAGTCCCCCCCCCCCAATAATTTTTCAGTCGCAGCGAAGGCCTCCACTGCCGGTAAGTGATTTGTTTACACTTCCGGCAGTGGGAGTGGGTGGAGCGGGGATGGATTTTTAGTGTGCAAAATGGTGGTGCCACCATTTTGAGCGCTCAAAATCTGAATTAAATACAGTAAAAACCATTTCATAAGTCAGGGTTTTTTTCATAAATCGGGACACCGAGTTACCCAAAAAAACTTTTGGAACTCAAATTTTTTGTAACTTGAAAGTTTGTAAATTGGGGTTTTACTGTACTATTTCTACAAGATGGCCATATATTATAGAAACAATGTATTTGGCAATCTATGTAACAGCAGGAAACAAATAATTATATTCACTGCAAAGTCTTTGGCAGCAACCTACACAATTATTTGTTTCTTTCCCTAATGCATCCATATATATCCCATAGCATCTGACCTACAACGTCTCTTTGCAATAGGTTTTTAAACAGGGCAAAATGCCCAAATTTGACTTAGCTTTTAAACAGAGTTCCAACACACAGCTAGGCCTCTTTCCATGTTACCTTGGCTGACCTTTGTTATAGCAGCAGATTTTTTCACTTCCTCTCATATACACCAAAATAAAGGGTTTTTTTAAAAGAAGAAATTCCCTCAAATATGCTTCCTATCCGGCTGCCAACAGTTTCCCAGCTTTAAGCAGGAGGTGTCTGGCTGCATTAGGATTCAACAGCTTGTTTCTGACCTTGGATCTGCTGTGAAAACACTCTTTTTTCTCCCTACATATTAATACTTTATCCTTTTAAAATGATAATTAATTAATTTTTGGTATTCAGAAAACAATAATGATTTTAATAAGCATCATCAGAGATGCCTCCAAATGAATTAAGATTCAACTGAAGCCATACTTGTGTTAGATCACTAAAACATTTCAGATATAAGCTAGGTTTCAGACCCACCTATACACCATAGAGCTGAGTATGCTGTCAAAGAAACACAAAAGTTCCAAAAATCAAGACTACACATGTGGACTCGGCTTCTCTGCTTAAAGCAAGTTTCAGAATAGGGGCTGAAGATTCAGGTCAGAAGTGCAAGATTCAGATTTCACCTCTCTTTGTACTGGAACATCTCCAATCTTGTTAGACAAAGAATTGCCAGTCACTTAACACTCCCCCTTCCTCAATGGTGCTATATCAAAGCACTTGGTTCCTTTTTGGCCAAAAAGAGAGGCACATTGGGAATGGTAGACCCCATTTTAGAGAAGTTGGCATCAAATTTAGGTTAGACACCAGGCAAGCCAACTATAGCTAATTTAAAAATGTTACCTAATGGCTGGAAAAAAATGTTGTCCTTAGTTCACAGTCCTGATTGAGCAATATAAAATGACCTTGTTTGTTGATACTGCCTTGCTTGCCTATTCAGGGTATCTTCAACAGCATATGAAAACAATTAAAAAGCCACGTGGTCCTTGAATATTATCTGAAGGCAAGAGCTGCTGAAGCTTCTATTGGACCACTAAAATCACTGGTATAAGTTAGCATTTTGACCCTGTGTGGTGGGTCTTCATCACTACAATTCAGCCTTTAGATTTGTAATTGTTTGTCAGATCTATAATTTAGGGCAGGTATTCAGAGGATTATTCCCATTCCCATTCATACATAACATTATTGAGATTAAAGAGAAAATATTTAAGAAACTAATGTTTTCCTTATCAAGTATTAGCGGGGTCTGCCCACCTTCGGCAGGGCCGTGTTGGGTTGGGTGGGTGTAGTGCCGCGAGTGGCTCTGACCTCTGGCGGTGTTGCTTCTCCAGTGCGGGCATGTAGGCTGTTTTGTTGCCAGCCGCATGGAGGCGACGCTTGTGTGCTGGCGCGCGCAAGCGCACCTGCCTATTGTGGCCAGCAGCGGTCGCTGTGTGGGCGCCAGTCGTGGGCGACCGCTCATGACATGGTAGCGAGCGTTGGGCAACCAGTTGTGTTGGTCGTGCGCACCTGCACCAGCAGCACGAGCCTTGTTGGCATGGGCACCATCGTTGGGTGCCCAGTTGTGATGCCTGTGCACTGGCGCACATGTGCATTTGTACCAGTGATGTGATCCTTGTCACGGGTGCCATCGTCGGGTGCCCAGTTGTGATGCCTGCATGCTGGCACATGCATGCTCACTTGCACGTGCATGTGCACTTGTGCCAGTGACATGATCCTTGTCGGTGGGGTTACTGCCCCACCCGTGGCCTCCGGATCTCCCGCTTTGACCTCTAGAATGCGGAAGGTAGGTCCGGGGAAAATTTCGAGGGGATGGGTCATGGAGGAGGGGGCATGCATCCAGGACATACGAACGTACATCCTTGCTTTATATTTATAGATTATCTTGTCATCTGGGTTATTTATTTTTTATTTTATTTATTTTAATCATTTATACCCTGCTTTCCTCTCCTGAGGGATACCCAAAGTGGCAAGGAGACCTTCTATTGAATCAGGAGAATCACAATTCTTAACTCCTCATTGGATGATGATAAAACTGTAAGAGCTTGTAACCTGAAGCCCACACCTCTCTGATTTCTATTATGAAATCTAAAAATTGCAGTTTGTCATGTGGAGCAGAAACCTTTTTCAGCAAAAAGTCAAAGGATCTATCAAGTGATATATGTCAGTCTGAACAACATTTATGACAAAGCAAAGGCTATTTTTACAGATGATGTTGTAAACTACTGTCTGTAAAAGTGAACAACCCCCACTGTACTTTTGAGTAAGTGTTCAATTACTATCAGTATCTTCACTTTACATGGTACCATTTTAAAGTTGTTACAAAAAACAACAGGCTTGGCCTTCTATGTTTTTTGTTTTTGTTTTGTTTAATAAACAAAAAGATTCAAAGAGAACATAGGAAATTAAGATTATTTTTCAGCAGTGTGGTTCTTCTAGTCTCTAGATGAAAGAATTTGCCTTCCATTGAAAGCTGGATATTCGTTCTTTCTTTGTGTCTCTTAGCAATAATGCTTATCATCCATATGGACAAAATAGACTGGTTGGAGGCTTAAGCTGCCTATCCAAATATTGTAATTGCTTTATTGGTCTCACCATTGAATCAAAACATTGCAACTTGTATGTAAGCTGTCAAAGGAAAGAACCTTTCAATACATGTGAACACTTGTTCACCTTCCGTTTTTGCTATTAAAAAAAAAATCTTACTTGTGAATCCAGGAGGTACTCCCCAGAAAGAACAGCTGTCACCTTTGGCCAAAGGAAGACATCAGATGCTCACTTTGTTGGGGAAAGTGAATAATAAATGGCCACAAGTTTATTGTTTTCAGTGGGCAACAATACTGGTGCACCATAAGATACCAGATACAAGCAATGGATGACCCATCTCTAATACAATGTGCCTAGTCAGCTACCTGCTGGATCCCTATGGAATTGCTTTGAAGAAGACACTCTTCTGGGTTCAAGATCACTAGGCAGGACCTACTGCCACTTGCTGTTGAAATCCAAAGTCAACCCACAAGCTGAAGCAATCTCCGATCTTGTTGTTCTGTGCAGGACAATGACAATAAAGATTTATCTATCTATCTAAGCACTTCTGCTAGTGTTTATCCACCTCATACCTATAAGGGTCCTTCATCTGAGATAGTAGCTCAGTTGCTCCCATCTCCAAGACTGGATCTGATCCTAAATGCATAAACATTCCTAGCAAAATTCAAGCTTAGACTAAAGAAAATAGGGAAAACAATTAGGCCAGACAGGTATGACCTAGACAACATCCCTAAGGAATACACGGTGGAGGTATGGAGCAGATTTAATGACTTAGACTTGATAGACAGTGTGCCAGAAGAATTATGAACAGAGGTGCAGGACATCATACAGGAGGCAGCAAGGAAAACCATAAAGAAAAGAAGCATAAGAAAGCAAAGTGGTTGTCTGATGTGGCTCTTAAAATAGCAAAAGAAAGAAGGAATGCAAAAAGCAAAGGAGAAAATCAATTGAATACAAAATTTCAAAGAAAAGCAAGGATAGATAAGGAAACCTACCTAAATGAACAGTGCAAAGAAATAGAAGAAAACAACATTAGGGGTAGGACTAGAGATCTTTTCAAAAAAATTGGGGAAATCAAGGGAATGTTTAAAGCAAAAATGACCATGATAAGGGACAAAAATGGCAAGGAGTTAGCTGATGCAGAAGAGATTAAGAAAAGATGCCAAGAGTACACAGAGGAACTCTACAAAAAGGACGTCAACACCCAGGATAATCACAATGATGAGAACATTGAACTTGAGCCAGACAAGTTGAACTTGAGCCAGACATCAGTGATGATCTGCAGGAATAGAAAAATATTACTTGTCCTGACTGTTCACACCCTCTGAAAAATTGTGATCCGGCCCCCTGGCCGAAAAGTTTGGGCACCCCTGGCCTAGACCTCCTGGTAATTTCTTCAGTTGGAAATCTGGGTATAGTACATGTTGGTAAACTCTAGTTTTAAAAAGTTGGAAAATTCAAAACACTTCTGGTTTATGAATGTGGAATCTTGCTTCTTGTGTCTAAGACTAAAAATGCCAGGAAATGGCCCAACACTGCTTTGCAGTATTGTGCCCACACTACCAGTAGGAAAGATGGTGCTTTACATAACAAAGACCAGCTTGAATGTTAGCAGCGCAAATGTCAGCAGTCACAATGATCTACAACATCTCCTCGTGTGTTCATTACCATTCTGGAAGAGACACCAAGCAAAGAAAAATCCCAGAATGTGACTTTTTAAAACCACATTTCATTCTAAGACAAAGTAGCTTGAAATCAAGGTTCAACATTTCACTGAGCCATAACATTTAACTAATTGACCTCAGACTAGTTACTCTCTCTCAGTCTGAACTATTGTAGAGGATTGCTAGAAAAATAAAAGTGAGGAGGAGGAGAACCATGTACATTGGTTTGAAGTCAGTGCAGAAAAAGTAGGGTAAAGATGAAGCAGAGATAAATTGAAAAAACCACAAATAAATAAGGGTTTCTGTCTTGCAGCTTCAATAAATGTTTTTTCCTGGGGTCAACGATGCCCAGTTGTCTAAAATTGATGTTCTCTTTGGAGGTAGACATGTTTCTGTCTGTGCACCCAGTATAGAACATAGCATAAGGAAATCAGAGAGTAAACAAAATAAATCAAAAAGACACTTTAAAAACTAACTGCTGCATTTTAATGTAGCTTTCGTGGCTCAAGTCCACTTTGTCAGACAGTGGAAAGGTGTTATTTTTGCCACGTTGTCTAATATTTTTGGACCGAAACATTCATTTGCATGATAGTTTCTCAGGTCAGACCTCTGTTAGTTTCCAGATGAGCTCATAAGGAGGAGCCTTCCGTTGCTGACAGAAAACAGACCGGCAGAAGCATTGCTTTGGAATGAGAAAACTTCTCATTTGGTTCCCCTGTATCTCCCTGCCTGCTACTAATGTTGTTCTTCTGAGCGCTAAGAGATGGGGAAATGCCTAAGTGCCATTCACTCTTCAATTTTTCATTATACGATACCTTTGAATTCTATTTTCTGTTAATTTATGTTCCCATCAATTCCTGCTGACACTTCTGGTTTAACTGGGTAGGAATTGCACTCAACTGCTGAGCCATCCATTTAAAGCAACAGACTAAATGTGTTAGCCTGGCATAATTTACTATACTATAGTTAGCATATACTATAGTACAATGATTTATATCTGGCTTTTAAAGGGAACATTCTCACCATTCTTTCCTCCTTGGCCAGAAAGAACAGAAAAAATAGAGACAGATTTATGTTCACAATTTTTCACTCAGCAAAACATGGTGTCCTTCCTATGAAGCAGATTACTGTATTGTATTTTCAAACTATCAATTGAGATATTCCGGTCTTACCAGCAATAATACTTTTTTTTTTCATAAGACCATTAATTAAGACTGATTAGTGGATTTTCAGCTCTTAATGACTGCTGAAATGTCAGCTCCTACATATTATATTATTTATCCAGTTTAAAACTAGAAAAATGTGGACACATGACACATTACAAAAAAGAAAACCCAAACTCATAATGCAAAACAAGCATTTTAAGAAGTGTCTGAACAAATTCCAGGACCTTGGCAAAATTACTTAAATTTATATGTTTCATTATCCTATTCCTTTAAGTATCACATACACCATAATTTAACAGGGGCGTTTTAACCATAGATGCTTAGCTCAGAATATAACTGTCATAATAAAAATTAATCTAGCAAAGCATGTTTTGAAAACACCAGAAACATATTGTTGCCTGGACTCTGCTCTGAGATACATATTTTAAGCAGTGGAAGTGAGCTGTCAAAACAGTCTGCCCTTTTTTGAAAAACAAGAGTCCAAAAATATAATATAATGACACAGAGGTTACACCATTGTCCTAAATTACTGGTTTTTGGATTCTTTAAGCAAAGATAAAATAATGAACGCAAGAAAAATTAGAGATAATGAATGCAGGAAAAGTAGAAGTGTTATTTAATCTGAAAGCACCTTTAATAGAAAAGGATAGTTAGAATAGTCATATTTTCAATAGTTGACCAGCAAGATAACTAAAATGCTAAAGAAAAATCCACTATTCCATTATATCATTAAAATATGATTCAAACATGTAATTTCAGTCACAAACAAGTGGAAGGAAAGAAAGAAGGAAGGGTTGGACATGAAATCACATTTACTTCAACGTGGGACAGAATAAAATCAGTTCTCCCCACCCCACCCTTTGGCAAGTCCCAGAATCTAATTTGTGATGTTGCACTGGTTCTTTATCAGTGCATGAGAAACCTCATAAAAGCTATGTGAAATATGGGGCCAGAATATTATATTCAAATCTAACTGTGAACTTTGAGTTTAAGGAGACTCTGAAATAATGGAAAATTGGCTAGCTTCCTAGAAGAAATGCTGGAGAATCTTCAGTTAAACATGTTTGTTGTTAGAACTTACTGACTGGGGCGTGGCTAAGATGGCCGCTGTGTAACATCTAGTTTCAGACGCTCGCGCTCAACAAAGTGGTGAACAATGTGAAGGAGCGGAATAGAAAAACTTTAAAGTGGTAAAGCTTAAAGATAAGATCCTTGCCTGTCTCCCTGGAAAGTTTGCTGAGCTTATGAAGCTGGATGATCGAAGTTCGGGAGGTTTTCTGGGCGGTTGAGCTGTGACAGTAGTCGCGGCTTTTCCGCTGGAGAGCCGAGGAACGGGATCAGCGAGATCGTGGAGAAGGCTTTGGAACTGGTTTTGGAAGTGGCAAGAAGCGGCTGTGAGTGAAGGCAATTTGTGTATAAGTGCCTGAAGGGAGCTACATTCCTACATTCCTAGCTACAAGCCATAAAACCGGCTGAGTTTCTTAAAAGAAAAAAAAGGGGGGGGGAAGAGGTGGAGGCACTGTAATGGCGACGGTCAGGGAAAACGAAAGTGATCGTGTATAGACTGTGGGTTTTTTTCTACATACCAGAGGACCGCGCCACATTCTGAGATCAATAAGGTGGATTAATCTTCCTTTTTCTTTTTTCTCTCTCCTCTCTGGGCTGGAAAAGTGGAGAAGCTGCGGGAGTTTTTTTTTCTCTCTTCTGCTTAAGTTGCCTGCTCATTCAGGGAGGAGGGGGAAGAGGGGGGCTTCTTCTCACTCCAAAGTTAAGGCACTCGCTGGAAAATGGTGCTTTGATTATCCACTTCAAAGGAAGGATTATGTGGCTTTGATTGTATGGCTCCTTCACCGTGTGGATTACAAATAGCTGCTCAACTTCCCACCTTAACCCCTTGGTGGCTGGATTTTTCCTTCCTTCTGAGCTCCCCCCCCCCTTCAGCAACTTGATTAATTGTTTCTTTGAAGCCTTTTTGCTGTGGTTGGAAGACGTCATTTGACTGCTGGCTTTGTGGGAAAGGATTATTTGTGGTTAACAATTTTTACTTTTAAACTGCCTGTTTGGAGAGCTGTTTTTTTTTTTTTTTGTTTCATCGTTGTGGATTACAGTAAATTTTGGATCTTCTGCTGACATAAGAACTTTCCGGTTGTATCGGTGGAACCTATGGCTGCAGTGTAGTAAGCCTTACTGTATTGGCAATTTGCTACAGCGATCTGCAACATTGGGTGTGAAATATATTACATCACTATGGATAAAGGTACGAGAGCGAAAGCAAAAGAAGAAGAACAAGTTGTAAAGCCTAAGAAGATTGAAAAAGCACCAATGGATGAATCTGCTCAGTCAACATCCGAGCCCACAGTGCCATTGGATCAGACTCAAATTATGGTGGAAATTGGCAAGTTGTTGCAAAAAATGGAGAAAAATGAGGTTTCAAGGGTGAAAGATAAAAATGAAATGTTTAAAAGGCAAGAAAAGATGATGTCAACACTGACAGATTATACCAAAAAGGTGGACTTAAGTTTGAATAAATTTGAGGGAATGCTGAAAGTGGTTCAAATCGAGGTGGAAGCTGTAAAGAAGGAAGTAAAAGGGACTCAGGAGGTGGTGCGGGACAGC
Source organism: Bradypodion pumilum (assembly GCA_035047305.1). Lineage (NCBI taxonomy): Eukaryota > Metazoa > Chordata > Lepidosauria > Squamata > Chamaeleonidae > Bradypodion > Bradypodion pumilum. The sequence goes on from JAWDJD010000002.1 coordinate 347,118,031, forward strand.
AAGTTAAAATTGGAGGAACAAGAAATGAGGATAGATGCTGTTGAAGATATGATGAGAAAGCAGAACATTCTGATCCGTCAGGTGCCGGAACGCACTCCGGATTTGTTAAGAGAGAGGGTGGTTCAGTGGTTAAATTGTTTAAAAATGGGGAAGGAATTTGTTCAGGAGGATTTAGGAAGTGTATTCCGGGTGGGTCCAAGAAGAGGGAGAGTGGTTCAAAGAAATGTGTTGGTTAAATTTGCAAATTGGGCAGATAAATTAAAAGTAATGGCTCATTTGAAAAGAGTTGGTTCAGACGCGTTGAAATTTGATGGTTCAGATGTAGAAGTCTACAATGATATTTCATTAAAAGAAAGAACATGGAGGTATAAGATGAGGCCTGTTACTAAATTATTGATGAGTAAAAACATAAGGTATAATTGGAGATTCCCACAACAATTGCGCTTTTTCTATGATAAAAGAATGCAAGTTATTGATGAAGGCACTAATCCATTGGAATATTTGAGTTTGTTGGGATTGGTACAAGTAGATTCGGAAGAATGGAAAAATCTTAAGAAGGAAATGACGGATTCTGGAGCTTTGGGGAGGGAATATGGGAGGTAGGAGCCCGGTGGGGCAACAGGTGGAACGCCACAGCGAGGGGAGGAGGAGGAGGACCCGTCCTTGATTATGGTGGAGGAGGAGACAGGTAAGGAATAATGAGCATTAGATAGTAGTAATCTTAATTACCTAATAGAGGTAGAATGGGTAAATAGCGCATAGCGCTGGCAGTAGGGCGCATCTTGCAGGTCCCCCCTCTCCCCTCTTTGGTTGACAGAGGCGACTTTTCGTTGGAAGGTGGGGAGAGTGAAAATGTGTGTTTTATGTAGTGGGTATGGTGAAGGGTTTTTGGTGGCACGCCCGATGGAGAGTTTAAAGTTGGGAGAAGAATTTGGTTATGGGTAGTATTAAAATAATATCGTGGAATGTGAAAGGTACAGGTTCTGTTCTTAAGAGACGGAGGCTGGAATCGGCGTTGAAAAAAGATAGACCAGATATTTTATTTTTACAGGAAACACATCAGACATCAAAAGATATGAATAAACTTTATCTGGGTTGGATGCAACACTATGAGATGGCGTTTGGAACATCTAAAGCAAGAGGGGTGGCAACTATGATTTCTAGAAAGTTAGGATTTGAAATCACAAAAAAGATTGCTGATCAAGAGGGTAGGTATCTGCTGTTAAGAGGAAAATTGGAGGATGAGGAAATATTGTTGGTAAATATTTATGCTCCGAATGACCACCAAGTAGTGTTTCTCGAAAAAATTCGGAAAATAGTGGAGTTGGAAAACGTTGCAAAAACTATTGTGGCTGGTGATTTTAATTTGATCAGGTCAGGAATAGATTGCACAAACATAGCTAGAAGTGGAATGGGTGTGAAAGGGAAGGCGATGGACAAATGGATGAAAGTTATGGGTTTGAAGGATTCGTGGAGAGAGTTTAAAGGCTTGGAGAGGGCATATTCCTTTTTTTTCGCATGTACATGGGACCTACTCGAGAATAGATTATGTTTTTCTGTCGGAAAGCTTAATTGGGGATATAGAAGGCACGGAAATTGGGATTATTAAGGAATCGGATCATGCTAAAGTATATTTGGAATTGAAAGCACCAAAAAATATTCAAAGAGTTAGAAATTGGAGGTACGATCCTAATTTGTTCAAAGATCAGAAAAGCAAAGAGGCAATTATGGAAAGCTGGAAAGAAAGTTGGCAATGGAACGATAATAATGAGGTTAATTTTAACATTGTATGGGATACCATGAAGTCAGTTTTTAGGGGGGAAAGCATAAAATTGGCAAGCCTCAAATATAAAAAGTATAAAGCAGAACACATAGAAAAAGAAAGGGAAATAAAACAATTACGGGAAGAACACGCAAAAAGTAAAGATAAAAAAATTTTCTTGAAACTACAAGGACTCAAGGCAGAAGTAATGGGTAAAGATATTGATAAAGTTAAACGAGATTTGATTTATTTAAACAGAGAATATTTTGAATTTAGTAATAAGAACTCAAAACTATTAGCAAGAGCAGCTAAGGTTAAAAGGGAAAAAAGAAAAATTGGGGTGTTAGTCAACAGGCAAGGTTCAAGGTGTAATAAGAATAGCGATAAATGTAAAATAGTTAGGGAATTCTACCAGGTGTTATATGCAAAAAAAGAAATAGATATGGAAAAGCTTAAAAGGATATTGGAGAGGCAGTTAGGGAATGGGATAAAACAAGAGCATAGGGAGAAAATGGAGGAAAAGATCACTGATAAAGAGGTTAAGGGGGTAATAAGCGGATTGAAGATAGGGAAAGCCCCGGGGGATGATGGTTTATCAACAGAGTTTTACAAAGAATTTAAAGAGGTGGTGGTCCCGAAATTGGTGAAGTTATATAATTATATACTAGATGGAGGATCAATCCCGACTTCATGGTATAACACTACAATTGTTCTTTTGCCAAAACTTGGTAAGAATTTGGAAAGAGTGGATTCGTACAGACCAATTTCGCTTATAAATCAAGATGCGAAGATCTTCACGGCAATATTGGCTAGCCGTTTAAATAGTTTTATGGGGGAATATATAAATGTTGATCAAGTTGGGTTTCTAAAAGGACGACACATGGCGGATTTGACTAGAAGGGTATTAGATTTAATAGACAATGTTAATCAAACAAAGGAAAAAGTGGGATTACTATCATTGGATATTTTTAAGGCATTTGATTCATTGCAGTGGTCTTCAATTAAGGAAATAGTTAGAAAATATGGGTTTGGAGATAAATTTAATAGGGTTATAGATTTACTATATCAAAAAGGAAATGCCAGGGTTAGAGTAAACGAGGAGCTCACGGATGTGATAAAGTTAGAGGCAGGCACTAGGCAGGGTTGCCCATTATCTCCTATCTTGTTTATAATGGCAATGGAGATTTCAGCTAAAAGTATAAGGGAGGATTCAAATATAGAAGGGATCATGGGTAATAAAGTGAGCATGTACGCTGATGATACATTGCTTATGGTGAAGCACCCGGAACAGGTAATGGACAGGATTAAAGATCATCTACAAGTATTTCAAGCTATAACTGGATTAAAGATAAATTGGGATAAATCTGAATTGATGTTGTGTAATTTGAAATTGAGCGAGATGGGTAGGACGGTGTCGACACTTAATATACAAATCAAAGATAAGTTGAAGTATTTAGGGATAATTATTTCAAACAAATTAGAAGAACTTAAACGATTGAATTATGACAGCTTGAGAATTGAATTTAGGAATAAAATACGAGAACTTCAGAAGTTAAAGCTGTCATGGTTCGGAAGGATCGCCATGTGTAAAATGATACTGTTACCAAAGATTAACTTTTTATTTGATACGCTCGCGATTCACTTAAAAGAGAAAGAAATTAATGAGTTTCAAAAAATGTTTAATGATTTTTGTAATGGAGGAAAAAAACCTAGGCTTCCAAAGAAACTATGGTATTTGTCTCAGAAAAAAGGGGGGTTGGGTATGCCAAATCTGTTAGTATATTACCGAGCATTTCAAGTCAAGAATGTTGTGAAGATCTTGGCAAGAGAAAAGGTAATTTGGGAACAATTGGAAATGAAAGAATACAGAAATATTGGAAACTTGAATTTTCTGGGAATGAAGGATAAGGTGAAAAGGTCAAATAATACTATGATGAAAGGTCTCATGGAGGTGTGGAAGAAGGTAAAAAAAGATATGGTTCCGAATCTCTCCCCAATCTTGGAATTGACTGATATGTTGTGTTTCCCAATAAAATTAGACAAAGAAAAAATAGAAATATTGGATAAAAATGGGACGTTGTTACTGAAAGACTGGTTAAAAGCATGTGATGTTGATGCCGAGCGGGAAAAAATGTTTGAGTTACTAAATTTGAATTGGTTTCAGAAGTTAAAGGTGGACAATTGGAATAAAAAATATAAAAGAGAACTAGGGTCAGATAGAGTACTTACGGAATTTGAGGAATTGGTAAGGAAGATTAGAAAAGGGGAAAGTAGTATTAAGGGTCTTGTAAGTAAGCTTTATAATATATTGAATGGAGGTGCAGATCCACAGGAGGATTTGAAACGGAAGTGGGAACAAAATTTGAATATAAAAATTGGGGAGATTGAATGGAAAAATAAATGGAAAAAGAGAATTATGAGAACAATGTCTGTAAGGATTAAAGAACATAATTTCAAGATGTTGTGGCAATGGTACCTGACACCATTAAGACTTTACCAGATGGATAATAAAAGAGATAAGTTATGTTGGAGATGTAAAGAATTTGATGGAACATATGAACATATGTGGTGGAGTTGTAAAAAAATAAGGGATTTTTGGGGAAGAATAGAAAATGAATTTGGTGAAATATTGGGTAAAAGTGTTAAGTTGGTGTCGGGTACTATTCTTTTAACGAATGTGGAAGATCTGGGTTTAAACAAGGAGGAAAAAGAATTACTGGAAATTGTACTGACAACGGGTAGACAATGTATAGCCAGAAATTGGAAAAACGATGTAGATATTCAGGTTGGAGAATGGTATAAAGAAATGTGGAGTTTAGCATTGAACGATAAATTGACATGGGAGATTAAAGTTAAAAGAGATAATTTAAAAGAGAATAGATTTTGGAATATATGGAAACCGTTCGTGGATCACTCTATTATGGCAAGTGATAGTTAAGGACCAGTACCATCTCAAAGAAGCTTCTGGAGCTGAGTAGAAAATAAACTCTCCGGGCATTGTATATATTCACAGGGTGATTTTTATTGGTTAAAAAGATTAGTGGTAGTACAGAAAGTTTCTTTCTATTATTTTGGACTTTGAAATAATGGTTCTTAATATTTGGTGGCTAAATAGTAGTTAATGAATATAGATATTGTTATGTGCTAGCATATAGTAATGTTTGTTAGTATGATATTATGGACTTGTTAGTGTAATGTATTGTTAATGTACTGTTAATGTTTTCTTTTCTTTTTCTGTATGTCTATTAAAACTCAAAAAAATAAATAAAAAAAAAATAAAAAATAAAAAAAAATAAACCACTAACCAAACACTTAAAAAAAAAAGAACTTACTGACTATCCCTTTTACTTTAAAAGGTATCTGAAGATTTCTAAAACCAATTGACTGAGAGAAATCTCTGGCTGCAAACTGGGTGCTCTGCCTTGCTCTGTCCCAAACTAGTTTCAGAAAAAGAGAGAGCCAATCTAGTGGTTCCAGTACATCATGTGGTCACAGTCCTATTCAGGAAGTACAAATATCTGAGTTCATCAAAACACTTAGGGGATTATGCCTAGCCTCACCCCTCTGTTTCCACTTTGCTCACAAGATCAACAATGGGTCTAAAGGGGAGATGTTTCTGCTCATGTAAAAGTGGTTCAGTGGCTAACACACTGACTGGGAGGCGGAAGGTCAGCAACTTGATTCCCGAGTACTGCAGGATGGAATGAGCTCCCGTCTTTGTCCCAGCTCCTGGCAACCTAGCAGTTTGAAAGCAAGAAATTGCAAGTAGATAAATAGGGACCACTTCGGTAGGAAGGTAACAGCATTGTGTGTGCTCTGCCTGCCACATGACCACGGGAACGTCTGAAGCAGCAGCAGACAGTGCTGGCTCTTCGGCTTTGAAACAGAGATGAGCACTGCACCCTAGAGTCGGATATGACTGGCTTTTGAGCAAGGGAGACCTTTACCTTAAAAGTTTTAGGATTCTTGGAAAATCCAGTTTCTTACTTGTCTGTACAGCCTACACATGAGCTTCTCTTCAAATTCATCGTATGAGTAAAGAGACTATGAGAGAAGGTGGAGCAAAATGCCCCCCTCTAAGCATATTAATGATCCCAGATGCTATAACACTTGAATAGCATGTATATCAAAGGGAATGCCAGAATAGCACTATCATGATCCAGAACATTCCCATGTGAAAAATCCACAGTATAAAACCACCAAAAATAGCAGCCTATCAATATGTTTATCATCTATTCTACAATGACAGTATTGCTTCCCAAAAATAGCTCACCACGAATTATATGAATTAAAGTCATGCATATAATCTATGTATTGTATTGGGGTAACGCCATGGTGATGTTGCTCTGCCTAATCTATAGTTTACAAGGCACTCAAATAGATGTAGAATGAATTCTGGATTCAAAACAAGTGCCCTCTGCAGTAAAGCATTCAGTGGTTTGGACATATAATGAAGAAACTGGATACTTCCCCCATATCCTTGGATGATACTTTGGATTCTACTAAGGGACTAAAGATTCTACACGCTGATAACACTAATAAAACCTCTCAGAACAGACTAGTGTTGTATCTTAGTGGGGGGATACAAGGACTAGGACTTCCAAGTTAGAGGGGAGACAGCCAAGTAACTAGAAAGAAAAGCAAGTTGGAAAAACAAGCTCTCAAGAGACAGCTTCTCTAGCAGCAGTGGTGTCGTGATATATCTTGAACTGCAAGCACATGTCATGACATCTGGCATAAGGAGGATAAAAGACAACATAGACTGCTATGTTGGCCAACATGAACAAACAAATTCCTCCAGTTCTCAACTCCACTGAAACTGGTCTTTAATGAAGCTAATAGTTCTCTTTTTCCACTGCCTCTGCCCAGACTCATCTAGCAGAGTTGTCTTGAATTGTCAAGTGTCCATTAAGACTTTGGCCCCCAAGAAGGGAAATGAAGACCACTCAACATCCTACCATTTCAAAATTGTATGACATTTGCAGGCAAAAATGCTCAGATCCATTCCAGCTAAGATACTCTGGCTGGCATAGGTCCTACAGATGTAACTTTGGCCCTATGTATGTCTGGTGATAATGGAGGAATTTTATTTCGGCATTCGAATCAGAAATTCCCAGTGCTTTTTTAAATGATCACTTCCAGTTCCCTTATATCACTACAGAGTTGTCTAATACTTCTGTGTAAAAAGCTAATGGAATGGGAATCAAAGGGTGGGAAAGTTGGGGGAAATCAAGGACTGTTGTTTGGGCCGTCCCATGCCTTCAAATAGGAGTGTTTTCACCATTGCTTGGAAAAGTAATTATTTTGGCCTATAACTCCCAATGACTACACAGGCTGGAGGAAATTGTAGCCCAAAAAGTTACTTTTCCATGCTGTTTGTTGTTATGCTTATACAGCATGTTGCAGGCCAAACATCCAGGCAGAACTTGTGAAATTCACAATTTCTAATGATGACTAATAGAATCTCCCAACCAGAATAGTTACTGGTTGTTTTGGTTGGAAGGTTTTGGGATTTTAGCTGGAAATTTAGCTTTACCAACTTCTGTATTTAAGATGTGACCTTCAAGTAGAGCATAAGATTCAGATCAAATTCTCCTCCTTTCTTATCATGCAAGTAAACTCCAGACATTTTCCAATGTAATTTATGGGTAATACAATTACAGTATCTGGCAAAGCTAAGGTTGCAATCCTATACCGACTTACCCAGGAGTAAGTCTCACTGGCCAAAATCCTATGAAAGGAAGGCCATGCCCATAAAGGCAACTGCATAAGCAATTTTCCTCATTGGCTTTCTTTCCATTATGCAACCAGCTATATAACTGCTTATTCAGTGAATGAATTCAGGAGACCATAATGGCTGGCTAATGAGGTAAAATTAATTCTGTGATCAGCCTTACCCAACTGCACAAAGCAATAGAATATTAGCCATTGAATCACCTAGACATGTGTACTGTTACATTGTCAGGCTACGTTTGTATGCTAAAAAATTATGAAAAGATTTATTTTTAAAGTCACTGAGAAGTTGCATGTTTAGATGTGTCAGCATCAACTTTCAAAATTTGAAAAAGACCTCCACCCCAGTGTGCAGTTGGGGGCGGGGGGAGAATATACGTAAATAGAATAATGAATAACCGAACAGGAACATTAACCTCCTGTGCAATGATATAGAAAGTGAAGGCTTTATAATAGCCTCCCTGAGAATACAGAGGTTTTAGAGCAGGGGAGGCCAACCTATGGCCCATGGGCTGGCTACAGCCCATGAGCTGGCCCTGGCCCACAACACCATTTCATGTGGCCCATGCCGCCACCGCACCAGAAGTGGACGTGTTTACAACAGCCATAGATATGGATGCATTTCATGGTGGGGGAACCATGTGACCGGCCCACTCAGCTGTCTAGGAGCATGATCAGACCCATGGTGTAAAAAGGCTTGGAACCCCTGTTTTAGAGCCTGAAAACACAATGCAAATCAGAGACTGCAAATATCTCCAGTGCAGGATTAGAGTTCCAGCTGGAAAAAGTTTCTTGAAAAGAAAGAAAAAGAAACCCATCATCTGCTCAATGCCATTTGTACCCAGTGTTCTGTGCACTGTGGCCACAAGGATCGATATCTGTGCTAAAGAATTTTTGATGTCTATAGGAATACATGAAGATACGTGATTTTAAAATTAGCAAGGGTAAACATTAGGAGAAGAAACATAGTTTGCAATATACAGATGACACCACATGGCTGGCGACAAATAGGAATTGTTTTAAATGACTATTGATGAAAAAAGAAAAATTACATAGGTCTTATGTTGATAACGAAGAAATTGAAAATTTTAAAGATTTCCCATATCTTGAGTCAACTGTCAATCAAAGTGCAGATTGTAGACAAGAAAACAAAAGGATATGAGTCTTGAAATGGCAGCTATGAAGGAACTATAGAAGATGCTTAATCGTAAGGATACATCACTGGAGAACTAGACCTATGATATTTCTGATTTTTATGTAAGGATGTGGAAGCTGACCAAAGGCAAAAGCTGACTAGGTTAAAAAATCATTCAAAATGTAGTGTCCCAAGAGAGCTTCATGGGATATTATGGACTGCTAGAAAGATGCATGAATGGATCTTAGTTCAAATGAAGCATAAACTCTCCCTGGAAGCTAAAATCACTATGCTGAAGCTATGAGTACTTTGAAAATATCGTAAGAAAACAAGAATTGGCAGGAAATATAATAATGCCTGGAAGAATGAAAGACTGCAGAAAAAGAGGAGAACACAACATGAAATTAAAGTCTGTGGCAGTTTCAAGATATGAGCAGGACTGTTAATGATAGGCTCTTTTGGAGTCATTAATTCATAGGATTGTCATGTCAGAAGCAACCTGATGGTACATAACAATGGTGAGGCCCCATCTGGAATACTGTGTATAGTTCTGGTCACTTCACCATACCTCCAGAAGGATATTATGGAGCTGGAAAAAGTGCAGAGGAGGGCAACAAGAATGATTAGGGGACTGGAACACCTTCCTTACCATCTGAGGCTGCAACAGTTGGGCCTCTTCACTCTTAAACGACGGCGTCTAAGAGGTGACCTGATTGAAATTTATAAAATCATGCATGGTGTGGACAAAGTAGATAATGAAAAACTGTTTTCCCTATCGCATAGCACTAGAACTAGGGGGCACTCAATGAAACTTTTGGGTACTAGTTCTCAAACAAATAAGAAAAAAAAGTACTTTTTCACCCAGAGGATCACTGGTCTATGGAACTCCCTGCCAGAAGAAGTGGTGACAGCTGTCAGTCTTGACAGCTTTAAGAAAGGATTAGACAAGTTCATGGAGGACAAGGGTATCAATGGCTATAATTATGAATACCTAAGGACAACCTCTCAATGCCATTTCCTGGAAATCCTAAGCAGGTGAAGGCATCACTTGGGAATACCCTGAAGCAAATTGTGATCCACTGTGTGAGACAGAATGCTGGACTGGGTGGGCTGTAGCCTGTTCCAGCAAGGCTGTTCTTATGTTCTTAACAAAGGCTGCAATCCTAAACAGGCTCATCAGGGAGTAAGCTCCACTGTCCTCCATTAGACTTACTTCTCAACAGACATTTATACGATTATGTTGTTAGTCATAAGTAAGCATGATTATTCAGAACTGAGTCTGATTCTACTCAGTGATGCTGAGTCTCAGGAGTAGACAAAGAACGTATATTTCATCTGGTTGGATTTGAAAATACTACCTCATCTGCTTATAGGGTGGTGTATAAATATGACAGCCATAGACTCTTACTCTAATGTCTGACTAAGAGGACTTCATCCATGAAAGCTTCACATCAAAATATAAAAGTAAATCTTTCGGGTGCCACAACATTTTGGCTCTCTCTCTCTCTCTTTGGTGCGTTATGAAATTTATCAGGAACTGCTGGAGTAACAGGGGCACAGAAAATGGATTCATAAGATGTCTGGGGAGAACAGATGCAGACTGCAGCATGAGGGATATAGAAGGCATCTGTTTGAAAGGCTGTCACCACAACCGACACATTTCAATTTGTCACCCAGAACAGCAATATGCCCTTTATAATAATGAAATCCAAAAGTGTTGGCAATGGGATTCTGAAAAAGCCAGTCCCTGTTAGCTAAGAGTCCATATGCTGTGATCGGTGATTTGATTTCCCAAGCATGAAGCCCTGGATGTGCTTCAGTTGGGTGATGCCAATGTCTTTTTCAATGGCATTTTTGTTCTTTAACATGATTCAATGGAAAAGGCTGACAACTGCTAGTCTACATAAATAAAATCAGCCACCACCTTTCTGTGAAAATAGCTGGCAATGACATTATTGTTCTGGTTAACTTCCTCCTCTTAGATTTAATTTTGCTATATGAAATATTCCATTTCAACTTTTTCCCTTGAAAGATAGGCTTGCAATGTTATTTTCATGCAGCTATGCTCTGCTCTGTGAAGATGTATCATTCCGTGACACAAGTTCAGGCAATGTGCTGCCCAGAATCTACCAGATCAGAGCTACCAAACACAGCGGTCAGACTCAGGTATTTTATATACAGTAGAACCTCATACAACAATCTCCCCGTATAGCAACAGAATCGCATAACAATTAGGTTTTTTTTGGGAAATGGCATCCTGCATAACAATTTTCCCTATGGAAAAAATCGTACAACAATTTTTCAATGGGAAAAACCACTTAGCAAAAAATAATAATCGTTGCACGATGCATCCCATATGGAAAATTACTATATGATGCATGTATCATATAGCAATTGCTTCGTACAACAACTAGCCTCATTGACCAGATTAAAATAGTTGTATGAGGTACCACTGTATATAAAATTGACTACTGTCAATGTCTTTTATATCTATCTATCTATCTATCTATCTATCTATCTATCTATCTATCTATCTATCTATCTATCTATCTATCTATACCTATAAGAATGGGTTGGGCTGTGTGTGTCCGGAATGCGTGTCCGCACACATCCAGCCTAACCCGTAATGAACTGGCCACACTTACCTTAAGTCCCAAAAATCAACCCTGCAAGGGTCTGGAAGCCGAGAGTGGCGGCCAACGCCCCACAAACCTGAACAAAAAACCCCCCTATGCTTCCCAGCATCCTCCGTGCTGTGCCACCCCTCAGCCAGTCAGGCAGGAGGACATGAGCACGGAGGAGGCAGGATAGCCAACACTCATGTAAAAAAAACCCACAGATGACATGCACCCAAAACAGCTCAACCCAGGGCCCTGCCTTACCGAGGCAGACAGAGCCTGGGCTGAGGGAATGGTATGCCTGCCACCCCTTTCACACCACCTGAGGGGGAAATGCAAAGGCGGCAGCCAGCGATTCGTCAGGGGAGGCGCTCTCCCTGCTGGATCACTGGCTGCCTCCTTTGTATTACCCCTTCCACTGTTTCGTGTCAGCTCTCAAAACAGCAGAGGGAGTAATACAAAGATGGCAGCCAGTGATCCGTCAGGGGTGGCACTCTCCCTGATGAATTGCTGGCTGGCGCCTTTGCATTGCCCCTCAGCTGTTTCGTGTCAACCTTCGAAAGAGTTGAGGGGGAAATGCAAAGGCAGCAGCCAGCGATCCATCAGGGAGAGCGCCACCTCTGATGGATCGCTGGCTGCCATCTTTCCATTACCCCTACAGCTGTTTCAAAGGGCTGGCAGTCACCCCACCACCAACACAGAATCCATACCAAAATTGACACAGACATTCCTTGCACTTGCAAGACAGTCACGGGGGGGGGGTGTTCCCCGAAACTCCATGTCATGGCTGGTGCCCCTAAAATGTGAAAAAACAAATAAACTACATCCCCCAGCACCCACTGTGGCATGACTCAGCCAATCGGGGAGGCCAGCCCATGCGCAGGAGAGGCAGGGCAAAAACCGTGTGGGTGCCAGACAAACAGCCACCGGGAGACTCCTGCAGCCGAACCAACAGCCGCAAAGCCCACCTGCACACTGGCGCCCTGGGCCCCACCCCTGACCGGGATCCAAAGGGCTGCGGAGGCGGCAGGATGTCACTGCCGCCACCCTCGCACTCATGCAGCCGGCAAAGGAAAACAACTACCTGTCCCATCTATCACTGCGGCATGATTCTGCACATCAGGGAGGCTAGGCTGAGTGCGGGAGAGGTGGGGCACAGACCGCGTAGCTGATGCCCCAACAGTCACCATGTATGCAGAATGCCACTGCTGAGGGACTCCTGCGGCTGGGGCAACAGCTGCCCAGCCCACACACACACCGGCACCCATGGATGCTGCGGGCCCACCACACCAGAGCATGGGCGATGCCTGGAACACCTCGGCGAACGTATGGGAGGAAGGGACAGTGAGGGGGCCAGACCCCACCTGGCCAGGTAGGCACAAGTATATACCCCCAGGCGAAGCCGGGTACCAAGCTAGTATATATATTTGAAATTTGAAATTTAATTTATATATCGCTTACTCACCCAATGAGTAACTCAAAGCGGTTCACAAAACAAGCAGTACAAGCGTATAAGTGCAACATAATCAATACAAAAGCGAACACAGGTGATGCAGAATAGCACCAAACATAATTATACAATAATCATTACAACAGTTACAGTAATTAAATATATCACATATCATAAAAACAATTACATCAAACGAATAGGCAATACAACATCATCAATCCTCATAAACACTACAACAATAGAGCATCCCGGCTTTTGCGGCCCCACTGGTGTGGGGGCGCAGGCCCGGGGGTGTGGTGGCTCACCCGCAGCTGGGGCTAGAGCCGGCAAAGTTCCTCACTGCAGTGCCATCCCTCCCAGCTTTTGAGGCCCCAATGGCGTGGGGGCGGAGGCCCGGGGTGTGTGGTGGCTCACCCGCATCTGGGGCTAGAGCCGGCAAAGTTCCTCGCCGCCGCGCCGTCCCTCCCGGCTTTTGAAGCCCCGATGGCATGGGGGAGGAGGCCCGGGGGTGTGGTGGCTCACCCGCAACTGGGGCTAGAGCCGGCAAAGTTCCGGAGTAAGACATTGATAGTAGTGAATAGCTGTTGCACATAAATTATGAATGCAGGTGTGGTCCAAGATAGCTAGATTCCAATCCCATGTGCATTTATCTGGAAGTCAGCTAACTCAATGAACTGGAGCTCAATCCTTCAATTAAGCTTTGCCAGCTGAAGAACCAACATGTGCAACCATGAGAAAGACTGTACACCTCCCCTCCAGAAGAAGAGATAGGTAAACCACTTCTGAGTACAGCACTTTATACTTTAGAAATCCTGAAAAGGACGCACAATTAAGTCTGCTTTAATATAGTGGGCGTAGATCAGGGTGGGCTACCGAGGATGGCCGTGGCGTGCAGTGGTCCATGGGGTTGCAAAGGGTCAGACTCAACTGTGGACTACCGAACAACAACAACATAGTGGGAACACACTTCTAAGTAACCATAATGGGGTACACAGAAATAACCTCCTTGAAGATTGTAGCATTTTTGAGTCACAATTGGGGGTACCCCAAGCAATGGCAACCTTGTGCTGGCTAATATTTCTCACAGTAGGTCAGGCAAAAGAAAATGTGGAAATCAATTCACCATAAGGTGGCTTCATTTTGGCAGTTTCACACCTGGCCTAGACATGGAAGAAGAAGAAGAAGATAGATAGATAGATAGATAGATAGATAGATAGATAGATAGATAGATAGATAGATAGATAGATAGATAGATAGATAGATAGATAGATAGATAGATAGATAGATAGATAGATAGATAGATCTTTATTGTCATTGTCCTGCACAGAACAACGAGATTGGGGAGGAAGAAAAGAAGTAGTAGTAGTAGTAGTAGTAGTAGTAGTAGTAGTAGTAGTAGCAGCAGCAGCAGCAGCAGCAGCAGCAGCAGCAACAGCAACAGCAGCAGCATGATGCAATCCCTCATTGCCTGATGTAGTGCCTAGCATGTTCACACCAGCATGAACATGATACTGGCTACTACATCAATACAACTCCATGTCAACTTTCAAAGTTAAAAAACTTTGATTGTTTTCTTTGGGTACCACCTCAGTGTCAGATTTAAAAAAATAATTATATGGAATAAAGTCAAAACACATAGTTAAGATGATGGTACTAAATTAATCTATTTTATTTATTTAGAGTACAATTTTGTCTGTCACTCAGAAAGGCATTTCAGAGTTCACTGGTCTTATAATTAAGTAAGCGTAAATAAGACAGTAGTCTTCAGCAACTCTGCAGCTTTATCTAGTTCCTTACATTACCGTCCTCTATACATTTGCTTGGATGAGATGGACATACAAATATGAGGATTCATCGCCTTCATATTTTCATTAACTTCATTAACTTCCACCATCAAATTCAAGGCAATTTGGACTGAATGGAAAAATACAGCTAAAATATAATAGCAACATGTTACAAAATGATGTGACAATGGACAGCAGAACAACAGATTAGGAAAAATATTCTCAGGAGTAAAAAATATCAAAAGGAACATTTCTGCAAGTGGTGGAAAAGAATAAAAATTGATCACCCTTGAAAAGGAACTCCACAGGCAGAATTAGGCATCCTTATTGATTCTGTTGTGTAAATTTTGCCAACTTTATATATCAGACAAGAAAATAATCAAAAGGCTGTTCTTGCTTACCAACTTTTTCTTTTCAGGTACAAATGAATCACACACTGTAAACTACAACCACAATGGGATTAGGCTGCTGGAAACCATGTGAAATGGCTCCTTCAACATTTCTTCTAGATCATGCTATCTCCAGTTCTATTTCAGTGTTCAACAAAAGAGTTGCTTTGAAAGTGTGAGCAAGGAGAGAGTTTCTCCCCTGACTCTAGGGGAAATGGTTTTTCAGGATTCCCAGTATTGTGGAGTGTTGTGTAATAGTAGGTTTCTTTTTCAGACTGCCCGCCCCTCTATGTGGAGAGTGCATGCGGCACGATTACACTTTCAAATTAATACTTTTTGAAAGCCTGGCCAAGACTCTTATGAAAGCCAAAGACCTTCAGTGGTACAATGGACATAATGGAGTATATGTAACATAAACATTATAATTACTTGGAAACAGAACAGTCAAGCTGTGACCCATCCTAATGATGTTGTTTGGGTCGTCTGTCTATTGAACATATTGTTGCTTTGTTCAAGTGAAAGCAGGAGATCTGAAGAACGGAGATTCAGCTACCTCTTCAAATGCACCAGAGTTTTTTATTTCTCCATGTTCTGGCTTCATGAAGGGCTTTCATAAGTGGCAGAAACTCTTCGTTCAGACCAAGGGAACCTCAAAATTGTGTGTCTTAAGCTACACTTTGTTCTTTCTGATCAATTTCAAATTCTCTCTTGGACACTGATTCAAAACTACAATCTGCTGGAACGAGATGGAAAGGAGAATTGTTTCATAGCATCCACAACTCGTGGCAACGAACCTCAATATCCCAACACACATTGTGGTCAACTATCCATTGCAAGCAGCCATTCATTAAAATCTTTAGAAAAATGAACTCCCTAAGTGTTGAAAGTATCAAATTGTCACAGCAAGAAATGTTGATGGCTGCTGTAATGTTGCAAATGTGTCTTGATTTGTTTTGTAATGTCTTTTCTTTTCTTTCTTTTTTTTTGTGTATGTTGACCTAGGTTTATTTGTGATTTACTGTCAGAAAGATTTGTCTAAGTCATGTCTCTGGATTATTACAGTGATTTCACCTGCTAACATTATATTAGTTCAAAAAGGGTGAAATACATTCAAGTAGAAATCGAAGTAGCAACATTCCAGAAAGAGAGTGATAACATTCAAAAGAAATCAAACCAATTGTTACATACAGGAATTTCCCAAGCAAAGCAGACTACGATTCCATTCTTAGCTAGAGCTGTCTAAATAGATAAAATGCTGAACAAACTAAATACACACTTTATACAGAATATCTGTGTGTTGTATTGACATACATCTTCTTGCTCCTTTTTCTAGTTTGAACCCCCACCCCTTTGGAGCTCTCTGTTTCTGCCATCCAGGTGTCTTTAGACTAGTACCTGAGCAAAGTAAGTCAGCACTGGTTCATTAAACAATTGTTAATATGAATGTCAGTAAGTGCTTAAACACAGTCAAAATTTCCAAATCACCCTTTTCATACTTGTCAACCTTCCTGATTTGGCTGGGATTACCCCGTAATCCTGCGCCGATTGACGTCATTTCCCGACCCGCGCTGCCAAAACCCCGTAATTTGGCAGCGGGGGGGAAGGAAGTACTGCGCAGCCCTTCTGCACAAGTCGCCTCCTACGCATGCGTAGAAGGGTTTTACACTCATGTAGAACCCTTCCACGCATGCGTGGAAGCCTACGCCACTTGCATAGGGGGCTGCGCAAGTGGCGTAGCCTTCCACGCATGTGTGGAAGGCAACCTGTGTGGAACCGCTCTGTGCAGGTCCCATTTTTTCCGGAGCCGCGGGTTGACAGGTATGACCCTTTTTAAAATTAGGCATTTATTTTTCATCCTTTTCATGACAAACTGATAGATTTTTACCTTGTCTTGATAGCCATCTTGTGCTAATTGTCAGCTTTTAAAATGTCACCAAGTGTTGCCATGGAAATATCAATACAAGCTGGCTCCCGGAACATATGAGACTGTTAAAAATCATCTGGAGTTTACAAGTAATAATAATCTAAATGTAATAGCTTCACAACAATAACTATTCATGAATACTATAGATTCTGAAATCAGTTTTGTGCCTCTAAATATTGTGCAGCTCATTCAAATTACAGTACATTTTGTTTACAAAATTACCTTGCATGTATGAGACATCTCATTGCTTCAAGCCTCCGGGAAAGCTGAGACCCTTTTTTGTTGTTTTTAAAAATGAGTTACAATAAGATGCTTCTAACAAACCAAAGCATTAAAACAATTATATGAAAGAAAGATGGTCTGTGTTTCTTGAAAATTCAGAGACCTCCCTGAAGAGATAATGAAAGCGCAGCGCCAAAATGGCCGCCGCGCTCTTTGCGCCCCCCCACCCGGACTCAGACATCCGGGTGAGTTAGGGGACGTGGCCACCCCTCTATAAAAGGGGTGGCCACGAGGCAGATGAGCTGCCATTTTAGAAATAGCGACGGAGAGGATAACTTTTTTCCGTCGCTGTTTTTTCCTCTTAGTCTTCGGCTATTGAGCCCTTGCAGTTCTTTCCCGGCTGGGAAAGAAGGATTATCGCACGTGGAGCCTTGTTTGCTTGGCTACCGCGTTGCTTAGGCGCTAGGCGTTCGATCCCTGGATAGGGATCCTGCCTTTCTTCTGAGACATGGCTCCCAAGCGGAAGGCCCCGGCGATGAAGCCGTGGCCAAGGGGGAGAACTTTTACCGGCCCTGCACCGGACGGGGGCCAGCCATCGGGTCGGAGGACCAGGGCTGCGCCCCCGCCTTGCCCACTGATACCAGTGGGGCTACTCAGGCTGGCACTTGGCAGCCGGGCTTCCAGCTTGGTGGCTGGCCAGCTACAGGCCGGCCCCTCAGGGGCTTCGGCCCTTGGCCCGCCATTACCGGCCATGGGTCAGGGCAGCATGGGGGGGCCTGGTGCGGGTATACAACCCACTCCTCCTCCGGCCCCTCATGGGCCGGAGTTTTGGGCATGGCCCTATTCTGGCCCTGGCTCGCCTTTTGGGTTACCTTTCCAACTGCCTAGTGGGCCGTCTGGCCCACCCGGCCCGCCTTATGCTGGGGGCTCTGTGGCAGTGGATGCGCTGTTAGTACGTTTAATAGTGCTGGAAGCATCCTTGGGCATTGCACAGTCTCCTGTGGAGGGGGGCGCTACTCTTTCCACTAGGGCCCCTTCGTTGGCACCGGCTACCTTGACAGCTGCAACGCTTCAATGGGCGGCCAGCCGGTGTTGAGCTGCTTGAGACGCTCCGGCCGGCGCCAGCTGGTGTCTCACAGCTCCCCGTTCATCCAGATTTGCAGACTGGGAGTAGTCAGGTGTGGTCTCAGAGCTCGATTCCGGTCGCGAGCTCCGACACCTGCCGTGGGCCGGAACCCCCGGTGGGGGCGGCTCATGGGGGTGCACCTAGTGAGTATCAGGTTCAATCTAGTGCACCTACATCACAGCCCACTTACAGTGGTGGGGTTCAGTGGCCCTGGCCTCGTCAAGTTGAGGCGAGTGGGCATCAGTTACCAGCCTATCCCAGTGCCCCATGGTTTCAAAATGTCATCTCGTTAAGGGCGGGGGTTTCCGCCCCTGGGGCAGTGCCGAGCATCACAGGGGCTGTCCAGGTCCCGCTGTGCATGCCCTCTATACAGAATGTGCCGATGACGGCTTTGCCAACGGCTGGTTATTCCTTGCCCCTTGGTGATCATTTGTCACAGGTCACGAGGGAGAAGATTTGGCGAGGGGAGTACATGGATATATTCTCCCTATTGAACCATGAGCCCACTAAGGAAGAGAGAGAGGGACAGGATGACAGAGACAAGGAGCTGTCCCGTCGTCGTAAGCCACCGCGCACCTGGGCTAACTGGTTGCCGGCATATCTTATTTATATGGTGGTATACCTTAGGGCCCGGCCTAATCTGGCCATTCCTATGGTCCAATACTTGGACAATATTTACAGGGCAATGGTTGATTTCCCTGGCCCATCGTGGTTGGCTTACGATGAGGAATTTAGAATGAGGGTGGCCCTACACCCGGAGATGAGATGGGATGAGCCCTGCCAAAAATTGTGGCTCTTGTACATGACCCCCACGCGTCCGGCGCCTGGGGATAGGTACCATTGTGGCCATGCTGTGCAGTGAGCTGCTCCAACACAGGCTCCCCGCCAGCCGGCGGGGCAGGGGGTTCCAGCCTGCTTGCTGTGTTGGAGCTTCTCAGCTAATGGTGTGTGCAATAAGCGACAGTGTCGATACAAACATGAGTGTCCCTCTTGCGCTGGCCCCCACGCCGCCTCCGCGTGCCCGTGGGCTGGTGGGTCATGGGGCAGAGGTAGAGGTGGACAGGGAGCGGGCAGGGCTTCCGCTGATGGAGCTAGCCAGTCAAAAGGCCCCCTCCCCAGTTAATGTGTATATGTTGGAGCGATGGCTCTCAACTTATCCAAGGAGGGAGGACGCAAGGTACCTCCTGGAGGGTTTCCAGTGGGGCTTTCGTATCCCATTCAAATGGGTGCGGGGACCCCAAGATGCCCCCAATTTGGTTTCCCTGAAGGGTAAGGAAGGGGTGGCTGCCCTGAGTATTGCCAAAGAGGTAGAGGCCAGGAGGGTAGCGGGCCCCTTTTCCGAACCACCTTTTCCTAACCTGAAGGTCTCCCCTCTGGGGCTAGTACCTAAAAAGACCCCGGGTGAATTCTGTTTAATCCACCACTTATCGTACCCGGCGGGTTCTTCTGTCAATGATGCTATTCCTGATGACCTTTGTTCGGTCAGATATACGTCATTTGACCAAGCCCTACGGATGGTGCGCTCTTGTGGTCCCGGTGCCCTCCTGGCAAAATGTGACATTAAATCGGCATTCCGATTGCTGCCAGTGCACCCTGGGGACTTTGAGCTATTGAGTTTTAGATTCCAAGGGAAGTTCTATGTAGATAAGGCCATGCCTTTTGGCTGCTCTATTTCATGTTCGGCATTCGAACGTTTTAGCACTTTTCTTCAGTGGGCCTTTGTTCGCAGGTCCGGGTCTCGGTCTGTAGCCCATTACCTCGATGACTTTTTGGTCGGGGGTGAACGGGGCTCAGACACGTGCACGCGTCTCCTCACTACATTTCAGACGCTAATGCTGGAACTGGGTGTCCCTTTAGCACCCGAAAAGACCGAGGGCCCATCTACTATGCTCACATTTCTGGGTATTGAAATTGACACGGTCGCACAGGCATCCCGGTTACCCATTGAGAAGGTCACCCGGATCTCCGCGATGATTTTGGCGTTGCTAGCCAAACGT
Source organism: Bradypodion pumilum (assembly GCA_035047305.1). Taxonomy (NCBI): domain Eukaryota; kingdom Metazoa; phylum Chordata; class Lepidosauria; order Squamata; family Chamaeleonidae; genus Bradypodion; species Bradypodion pumilum. Next base: position 347,138,171 of record JAWDJD010000002.1, read on the forward strand.
AAAGTGTCACTTCGTGAGCTTCAGGTACTTCATGGCCATCTTAACTTTGCCTGCCGGGTGGTGACACCCGCCAGAGCATTTGCTCGGTGCCTATGTGACGCCATGTCTGGCCTGTTAAAGTGCCACCACAGGGGCCGACTGACCAGGGGCATGCAGGCTGACCTTTTGGTTTGGCTCACATTTCTACGGGAATTTAACGGGGTTTCTATCTGGAGATCGGACCTTTTGGTTTCCCCTAGATTCCAAGTACAGTCAGATGCCTCCGGCTCCCTGGGATATGGGATTTATTTTGAGGGGAGGTAGGCTTATGGCCAATGGCCTCCAGCCTGGCGGGGCACGGATCGCCTCCGCGATCTTACCTTTCTTGAGTTCCTTCCAATCCTGGGAGCTTTGATGCTATGGGGCGAGGAGTGGGCCGACTCAGTGGTCCAATTTTGGTGTGACAATGCGGCAGTGGTGCACATTGTCAACTCTCAGACGTCTAAATCACCCAGGGTGATGGCATTGGTTCGCCAGTTTGTGTTACGAAGCCTACGCCTAAATGTGCTGTTTAAGGCCAGACATGTCCCAGGCATTAATAATGATATTGCTAATGCTTTATCCCGCCTGCAGATCCCCCGGTTCCGTGCCTTGGCTCCGGAAGCAGAGGAATTCCCCTCACCACTCCCGGACGAGATTTGGACATTTGGCGAGGAGAGGTGAACCGGGCGATCGGCATGTCTTTGGCACCTCTCACGCGTAAGGCGTATTTGATTTGATTTGATTTATTTGATTTATATGCCGCCCTTCTCAGCACATGCCGACTCAGGGCGGCTCACAACACATCAAACAAAATACAATACAAATACAATATAGCAAAAATACAATAGCAAATAATAACTCAATAATACAATACAAAAGAAATACAAAAGAAAGAAGAAATGGCAGCAGAGTCTCGCTGCCTTCCAAGTCCTGGCCGGAGGCAGCTGGAGGCGTGGCAACATGCTTTCCTACAATTTAGAACCTTTTGTGTGCAACTTCAGTTGCCCGAAGTGTGGCCCATTCCAGTGGAACAGGTTTTACAATTTATCTACACAGTCAGGGTTTGACTCCTCGTACTATAGCATCCAGGCTGTCGGCACTGGCATTTATGGCCAAAGTGAGGGGTTTTGCTGACTGAGTGAATGATTTCCGCATACGTCATGTTTTGGAGGGGTGGACACGGGAACGTGGCCGCCGCCCGGATACTCGCCACCCAATTTCACCAGAGGTACTGACCCACCTTGCACGAGGCTGGCATAACTTGTGTTATGATATGTATGAGGTGGCTCTTTTTCACGCGGCTACCACGGTGGCCTTCTTTGGAGCGCTCCGCATCAGTGAGTTGGTACTACTGTCTAAGGCGGATGCAACTCGTAGGGCACTGGAACTCGACGATGTCTATGTTACTAATGAGTGGGCTCAGTTGAGGATACGGTCCTCAAAAGTTGATCAGCACGGCATAGGCAGTGGAGTTAGACTGCTACGATTGCAGACATCTGTCCGGTTGGTGCCCTACATGAGTTCTTGGCAGTGCGTGCCGTGCACCCTGGCCCGTTTTTCTGCCACCAGGATGGGTCTCCCCTTACTAAATTTCAATTTTGGAAGGTGACCGGTATGGCACTATCCAGTGTTGGCCTCCCCGGGGCTCGTTACGGCACCATTCATTTAGGATAGGTGCTGCATCCACTGCGGCTGCATTTGGGTACTCTGAGGCTGATATACACCGAATGGGGAGATGGGGATCCATGCATTTTGCATTGTATGTTCGCCCACTTCAGGCATGAGTACCAGTTAAGTCATTATTCTCTTTTCTTCTTTTACAGACCCTGTGTGTCCCCGCACACCGGTGGCAGTATGGCTGGTGGGCCACAGTTACGTGCACTGGGCAGCGCAGTACGCTGCGGCGACAGAGTGGGGACCCCAGCTTGGACTACGTGCAACCGCACGTATACGTTGGTACGGTAAGCATGGAATGAGATGGTGGGAACTGTTGCCATTCCTGTTTTCCATCAGGGATGCTGAACTGCCTGATGTCCTTGTACTGCACCTCAGGGGCAATGACCTTGCCCAGGTCACTGGCCTTTCCTTAAAATTCACGATTTGCAGTGACCTAGCTTATTTGCATTATGTGTGGCCGTACACAAGGCTGCTATGGTCGGACATTGTACCGCGTCATTCATACAGGGGAGGTATTGACCTCCGTGCCCTTGACCGCGCTCGCCGCTCGGTGAACAGGGCTGTTGCCTGGTTCTTGGCAAACAAGGGTTTGGGGATGGTCATCCGGCACCCCACGATTAGTTTGCAAAATTATGATCTCTATGCAGGGGATGGGGTCCACCTGTCGGCTAGAGGTATGAACCTCTTTCTTGAAGATTTGCAAGCAGGCCTGGTGACAGAGCTGACGGTCTGGGGGGGGGCGGTGAGTCTTCATAGACGCCTCCCCGTGTGGCGGGTAGCACTGGTAAGGTAAAGATTGATGACCCATAGGTATCCGGCAGGTTCGCAATTGACTGGCCAACACTTAGACAGGTACAGGTGTAATAGCTTTGGCCGGTCAATGACGAACCAGGCAAGGGGTGATGGCAGGAGCTTTACAGCATGCATCACCTCGTGATTTGATGGATACACGTCATAGGGTGGGGTCAGTAGATAGTTTATTGACTCCAGTCAACAATTTGTTTGTGTCAACAAACAAATTGATACAAATGGTTACATTGTAGCCAATTATCATTGGCATTTTTGGGAGGAACCTTACCAGTGTTACTGCGGCCTGCTTGCCTTAAGAATTACAATTGGATGAATACACCAATTGAAAGTTATAATTCGGACTAGGGCATTATTCAATAAAAGTGGCCCAATGCCTTTATCCATATACCGGTGTCTGAGTCTTTCTTTGGGGGGTGTGCCTGCAATGAAAGCGCGGCGCCAAAATGGCCACCGCGCTCTTTGCGGCCCCCCCACCCGGACTCAGACATCCTGGTGAGTTAGGGGGCATGGCCACCCCTCTATAAAAGGGGTGGCCATGAGGCAGACGAGCTGCCATGTTAGAATAGCGACGGAGAGGAGAAGTTTTCCCCTCCACCCCCTCCCTAGTGAACAGTGTGATATTTTGGTCGCTTCGGGGCCGGGTGGGAATTTTTGGCCTGAACCCACAATTGGCCCTTGGTTTCTGGCTTTTTTGCCCATCCCACACTGTTGCTAGTGTTTGAGCAAAGGGGTTCTTTGACTTTGGTCACTTTAGGCGGGTAGCACTGGTAAGGTAAAGATTGATGACCCATAGGTATCCGGCAGGTTCGCAATTGACTGGCCAACACTTAGACAGGTACAGGTGTAATAGCTTTGGCCGGTCAACGACGAACCAGCCAAGGGGTGATGGCAGGAGCTTTACAGCATGCATCACCTTGTGATTTGACGGATACACGTCATAGGGTGGGGTCAGTAGAAAGTTTATTGACTCCGGTCAACAATTTGTTTGTGTCAACAAACAAATTGATACAAATGGATACATTGTAGCCAATTGCCATTGGCAATTTTGGGAGGAACCTTACCAGTGTTACTGCGGCCTGCTTGCCTTAAGAATTACAATTGGATGAATACACCAATTGAAAGTTATAATTCGGACTAGGGCATTATTCAATAAAAGTGGCCCAATGCCTTTATCCATATACCGGTGTCTGAGTCTTTCTTTGGGGGATGCGCCTGCAAAGGTTGGCAAGAGAGCATGCAAGAGAAATAATATAGTATCACTCTTATTTTCTTCGTTGTGATGTTAAGTGTAGAGGATGATTTCTGAGAAGCTGTTAAAATGAAGCCACTTCAGGCTGAAATAATCTTTTAGTGTTTCTGGACATTCAGAGGCAACAGGTATATTCTGCAAAGTTCTTAGACAACAGTGATATGCTTCCACACTTGCAATGAGGGCAAACACCTCTTCAGAAGCACACAGATACAGGTACAGATAAAACTAAGCAATACTTGTCATGATAAGAGCTGTAAGAATGCAATATGATTCCTGCTTGGATTAGAGAAAGTATACAATCAAGCCCTTATCCCGTGAGAGCTGGACCATAAGGAAAGCTGAGTGCAGAAGAAAACAGGTAGACGCCTTCGAAATGTGGTGTTGGAGGAGAATTTTGAGAATATCCTGGACAGCAAAGAGAACAAATAGGTCGATCTTAAAAGAAATCAACCCTGACTGCTCCTTTGAAGGTCAAATATTGAAGATGAAGCTAAAGTACTTTGGACATCAAATGAGAAGAGAGGATTCACTTGAGAAAGCCTTGATGCTGGGAAAGGTTGAGGGCAAAAGAAGAAGGGGACATCAAAGAATGATATGGCTAGATGGTATTGTTGACGCAATGGGCCCAGAGCTAGGCGGGTTGAGGAGGATGGTGAAGGATAGGAGTGCCTGGCGTACAGTGGTCCATGGGGTCGCAAAAGGTCAGACTCGACTGTGCGACTGAACAACTACTCATTACATGGCTAAAAAGATAGCTCACTGCATCACCTTATGATGCTTATTTGTTTCTTACTTTATAGTTACTTTTTATTACCACAGTTTAAGAATCTAGTAGGAGCATCTATGGTCCCCGTTGGTTTTGTTTTTTAGAAGCCATGATATTTCTTGGCCTCTTCAGTTGTTTTTCCTTAATTTATTTAAGTCAGACACCATTCTGTGTTCCTGGAGATTTAGCTAAATATTTGTTAGCCAAAGGTATGTGTAGGTAGGTCTCCTTAGCACAGAAGTTCCCAACCTAAGGCCATATGAAACATATGAAATGGTGCTATTTCATATGTTCCCCCACCCCTCCAAGGGCATTCAAGAAACAAAATGGCCATCCATTTGAACTGTTGGGACAAAATTGTTGCCCCCATCATGCAGGCAGGACAAAAAGGCTGTCCAGCCCTCGAAGCCATCTGAGAGCGTGACCCGTCCCCCAGCTTGAAAAGGTTGGGAACCCTGCCTTAGCACCTGAGCGAGGAACAGTCAGATTTAGAGGTCCCTCTTTACTATCCTCTAAGGAGCAGCAATTAGTGTGAGGACACTATTGATAAAGCATGGCATAAGGAACTGGCTGCTGCTTGCTCAAAAAAAAAAAAGCTCACATTATATGAGTGGCAAGCACTCACCCACATGGCTTTTAGAGAAAGATAAGGATAAATGCTGAAATGAACATTTGTGAAGAGGCAAAGTTGCTACTAAACAGAAGCAAAAATTCGATGCCTCACAAGCTTGAGCCCCAGGTGGCCCTAGTGCCCTTCCCCCAGGGTTTGATGATGTACATCTTGTACTATTTTGACTCATCAATGAATCCCTGCTTCAAGACACTGTGGCCCCACTGGTATTCAGTGGCATGAAGTCTCCAAATGGATAGCTCTTGTGTAGAAATCACTGCTATTTGACAGACATTTCCTACATATAGCTGCCGAATCCCATTTTACTACTACCTGAACTAGTGGCCACTATCCTGTTTTGTAGAAGGAAACTCTATACATTTATTCACCACTGGAAGACAAAGTATTTTCATTTATTCCATACCATGGTAGGGCTATATTTCTAGAACAGCCCTACCCAACCTGGTGTTCTCCCAGATGGTTTACTATTCTCTGCATTTCTGACTACTGGCTATTTTATTTGGGGGCAGAAGTCCAGAACAGATGCAAGATATTAGCTAGGATGAAGAAGTCTGTTCTATTAGCAGCAACCAAAAGATCACAAAAGAATCAGCAGCAGGCTGCTTCAAGACCATCCTAACTGGGGAGGCAGGGCAAGCCAAGCCAGCTTGGTGCTTAAACCCTAATGTTTGTCCTGCTCACACTCTTAAAATGAAATTAGGTAAAGGTCGCCCTTGCTCAAAAGCCAGCTGTATCAGACTCTAGGTTTCAGTGCTCATCTCTGTTTATAGCCAAAGAGCCAGCATTGTCTCCATCTGCAGATGTTTCCGTGGACATGTGGCAGACATGCCTAGACACCAGAGTGCACGGATAGTGTTGAGCTGCTCCAGGTGCCCACAGGTGCCCAGGCACCATTAGTTGGGATTCCCCCAGGCCATGCTCACTTGGCCAGCCACGCCCACCTCCCTAACCCCAGCCATGGCGTAGGAAGGCCAAGTGGGTGTGGCCCACAGAGTTAGCCACACCCATGGTGGGGGTAGTAAATATTTTGCAGCACACATCACTGTGCACGGAACGCTGTTTACCTTTCCACTTGCAATTTCTTGCTTTCAAACTGCTAGGTTGGCAGGAGAAAATGAAATTAGTCACATACTTAAAGTGCAATCCTAATCCCAAATTACATTGAAGGCAGGAAAAGACAGGAGCCTTCGCTGTCTTCAGAAATCTCCTTAACTAGTAGAGTCACCTTCTGCTATCTTCTGTTAGGGACCTGCAACAGGAGGTTCTGCCATCCAAACTACTCTGCTGGTTGAAATCTACTGGCAGAAAAAACAACAAAGTGGTTGACAAGGGACAAGGCAAAGGTTTGCCAGACCCAACCCTCCTCCAAACCAGAGACCCAGCCCCTGTGTCAGCACAGGTTTGGCCAGGGAATGGCAAATCTTAAGCAGTCACCAACATCTCTAGGCTGGGAGAGGTTTCGATCCACCAGTTTGAGGCTTCTTGAAGTATCAGACAGCTTTCACATTATGTCCAAGGATGCCAGGACACACACACACACACACACACACACACACACACACACACACACACACACACACACACACACACACACACACACACACACACACACACACACACACACACACACACACACACACACACACACACACACACACACACAATGTCTGATGATCCATTTTTTTAAAAAAATGCAAAATACTTAGCAATTAGCAATTACAGCTATATACTATATGCTAATATATACTTTTGTATTCTAATGTATAAAAGTATAGAATACTCCAACTCACTCTGCATGGAAAGATGCCTGGCCTGGAAAGAGAGGCCCTGGACATAGATGGACTTCATGGCTGAAGAGCCTGAGAGACTGGTGTGGCATGTCCTCAGAAGAACATTTCTGAGAAGTTAAGGACAGGAAGACTATCGCCATGATGATAGCCAATATCCGGAATGGATACGGCACCTGAAGCAGCAGCAGCAGCAACAGCAGCAGCATACCACCCTATAGTACTTGGTGCATTCTCTGGGCGGTTCATGAGGTAATTAGTATTTTGTCCCCAACATGCTGGGTACTCATTTTACCAACCATGGAAGGATGGAAGCCTGAGTAAGCCTTGATCCATGTCAGGATCAACCCCACAATGTCAGCAGTTTGGTCTGCAGTATAACAGTTTTACCGCTGTATTATGAGGACTCGATACTGCAAGAAAATCTGCCTGTGGACATTGATATCCTAATTCTCATTGAATTAGGATATCTTGATATTATGACACCTTAAAAAATAATTTTACAAGACCATGAGATTCCTTGATCCCAACAAAAAAGAAAAGCTCTTTCCTACTCTTTCCCCACAGTCTTTGCAATTTATGTATCACACCTGTTGTGTCCTTTCCCTTTGGCAAACAAAGCACACACACTGCAAGCATAGAAGTACTTTCTGTCTGTCTGTCTCTTGCTTAGTTTAATTTATAAGCCATTTCCTCCCTGTTGAGTCCGAGTATTAATTGCAACATGACAGCAGTTCAGGGGTTAACCAACAAGTCATTTATTACAGCTCAGTTCAAACTGGGGAAAACAGGGATGAGGTAAGCAACTTATATACAGACAGAATGGCAGTTACAGTGATACATTTGCTCGGGCTTTGTTAACGTGGGAAACCTGTGCTAGAACCAAACAGATTACATTGATAACACATGAATATGGTGCCTTACAAAAAGGCCGCGCTTTTACAGCATAATTAAAGCAGTAGCAGAATAACAGTTGGGCACAACATCTCCTCCCCCCCCCTTAGTGGGGAACCCATTCTCCATACCTTAGAGGAGGACCACAGGTCCGTTTAGGGCGCCCAGCATCGGTGGGACTTAGGACAAGGGGTACGGGAGAACCAGGGTCTATGGAAGTGCCAGTGGACTCACTGGTTGACCTAGGCAAGCTAGGAGTTTTGGAAGGCTTACATGAAGCAGGGATTGTGGGGGACATACTAATAGCAAGAAGTGGGGGCAATAGTCGAGGTGTAGACCCAAGACTCAGACCTGCCAGGGATTCTGCCAACTCCGAAGGAGTTCTTGGGGAGAGTTGTTCTGTGGCGTTACCTTGTGATGGTGATGAAACTGTTCACATAGAGCAAGGGACATTCTCGACTACCGCAGACTCGGCAGTGTTTCCTTCCTGGAAACCAGGTAACAGAACTTTCTGGGAAACAAGGTCACATGAATATGGTGCCTTACAGAAAGGGCACACTTTTACAGCAAAGACTTAATGGTGCAATAGCAGAATAACAGTTGGACACAACACCCACCCACCCCCTCCATGAGAGGACTCAAGGCAGCTAAGAGAGATACCAACACCCACTCAAGTGTTTCAAATTGTTAAACAAAGCAGTCAACATTCTTGTTCAGGGCAAGTAGCTCATTCCATATATTGCACAATTTGCAACAAAATAAGCAGTTCTCTCCAAGACCTTTGAACAAGACCTTGTTCTTGCTAATGCAAAAACTCTATCAAGATTACCAGGAAATTCTTCATCATCTTCACTGTTCAGAACAAGGCTGTAGTTTTCTACAACATCTGTCTCTGCCATTATCAATATGCTTAGGAAAACAAATCCTCAAACACTTTTAATTATATCTGATCCAGTGCCACAAGGCCTTCCCATCTCCAGATCCAGCTTGGAGTCAGAAGTACTTAAATCCGGGACAAGTATGGAACTTCAAATCCATTTTACTAGCAAAGAGTTTATTAGCAGCAAAACAATTTTTTTGTGCTTTATTTCCTCTCCCTAAGTCAATGGGATCAGCTGAATGTGTAGTCACGTTCTTCAGCTTTCTTCTGCATGTGGTTCTGTCAACAGCACTGACCCTTCTGCCGTCACTACCATCAATGCTTTCCAGCTGGGCAGAGACACTGACAGCACATCAAAAAGATATTTTTCTAGGCTGAACTCCAAGCAGCATATCCCCTACAAAAAAGGACACAGCTGCAATCACTCAAAAACAGCTGAAATATTTTATTAATTTTTCTATCACTTAAGACCTAGCATGTGTTTTTTACACTGTAGGCAGCAGAAGAAAGCCGAAAAGAGCATTTAAGGATTCCTTCAAGAATTTGAAGCCCTGCACCAATCTATTTTTGCTTAACAATTCATTGTTTACTAGATTATGATGCTAATGGCAGCAATGGCAAAATTGGAAAACACCTAGGTGTCAACAAAACTCTGTAGGAATGTAAAATACAAACAGCAAATGTTACATGTTGGCATTATGTGCACCCAAAAGAATACCCATAAAATTGTTAGATTGTTGCTGAAAAAGTCATAAATTCTTGTTAGACCCATGAACTCAAAGCTTTTGAAAAATATTTCAACTGAAAAATACTTTGATTTTGGAGAGTCCTTTCTTCCCTTTGTAATATTGGGTGAAAATCTGTCTATACAGTGGTACCTCATACAATTTTAATCTGTTCCATGGGGCTCATTGTTGTACGAAACAATTGCTATACGATGCATTCATTGTATAGTGATTTTCCCTATGGGATGCATCGTAGAATGTTTTTTTTCCGCTAAGTTGTATTTCCCATTGAAAATTTGTTGTACGATTTTTTTTCCATAGGGAAAATTGTATGCGGGACACCATTTCCCCCAAAAACCTAATTGTTATATGATTTCATTGCTATACAGGTTGATTGTTGTATGAGGTTCCACTGTATCAGTGTTTCCCAACCTTTGGTTTTTGGATTTCAATTCTCTGAAGCCAAAGTACCCCAAAGCACTGATCAGCCAATGTACTGATGTAGGCTTCTGGGAATTCAAGTTCCCCTGTGGGGCGTGTGCACCATGTTGGGAACCACTGGTCTAGACTCTCCACCCCAAATCATTTCAAATGATATGCTAAATTGTGTTCCATTCCAGAAATACTGAAGGTCTGCCAAAATGGTTAAAATTGTTCATAATAATAGTGTTCCACAATTAATTAGTACAAGACTCAAGTGATGTGGTAAGATATTGTCAAACAAAGTATGAAAGCACACATTTCCTAGTAATGTATATCACAAAAGCTCTAATTCTAGTAGAAGACTGTAAGGTGAAAGCCCCATTGGAAACTATGGTGTTTTCTTCTATTATTCCTTTTTTACCTTCAGAAAGAGATTGAGCCGAAAGATGAATACAGCAAAACAATTAAATGCAAAAATACAGTTTCTTTTCACAACTTTGTATTGGGTAAGATTTCTGATTCATTTAGCCCTAGGACTTCTAGATTCATTTAGCCCTAGGACTTCTAGATGCATACCATGCACACTGCTGCAAAGTCATAACCTCTTACACTTCCATTTGTGTAATATACCGTATTTTTCGCCCTATAAGACGCTCCGGCATATAAGACGCACCCAATTTTAAAGGAGGGAAATCTAGAAAAAAAGATTCTGAACCAAATACTGTACTAAAAGTGAAGAAAAAAACCCCCTCTTTTCAGAAACCCCACATGTCCAGGTACAATAAAGCCACCACAAAAATACTCAAAGTCAAAATCTACCTGCCTTAGTCAACCTCCAAGAGGAACAAAGGGCCGGGAGGGCACGGTGCTTCGCAGCAGCGGCGTCTTCGGAGCCACGGAAGGCTCCCTTTATCTCCCCGCCGATGGTGGGGGCGGGGAGAGCGCGGCAGCGGCGGCGTCTTCGGAGCCTCCCGGGCCACGGAAGGCTCCCTTTATCTCCCCGCCGATGGTGGGGGCGGGGAGAGCGCGGCAGCGGCGGCGTCTTCGGCTCCCTCGGCCAGGGAGCCCTTTTAACCTCCCCGCCCGGTGGCAGGGAGGGACGGCTTCGCGCGGCGCGGCTCGGCTCCCTTTATCTCCCCGCCGATAAAGGGAGCCACTCCGTGCCACGCCGCGCCACGCCGCGCCGCGCCGCGCGAAGCCGTCCCTCCCCGCCCCCTGCCACCGGGCGGGGAGGTTAAAAGGGCTCCCTGGCCGAGGGAGCCCTTTTAACCTCCCCGCCCGGTGGCAGGGGGCGGGGAGGGACGGCTTCGTGCGGCGCGGCTTGGCTCGGTGCGGCTCGGCTCCCTTTATCTCCCCACCGATAAAGGGAGCCACGCCGCACCGCGCGAAGCCGTCCCTCCCCGCCCCCTGCCACCGGGCGGGGAGGTTAAAAGGGCTCCCTGGCCGAGGGAGCCCTTTTAACCTCCCCGCCCGGTGGCAGGGGGCGGGGAGGGACGGCTTCGCGCGGCGCGGCTTGGCTCGGCGCGGCGCGGCTCCCTTTATCTCCCCACTGATAAAGGGAGCCACGCCGCGCCGCGCCGCGCGAAGCCGTCCCTCCCCGCCCCCTGCCACCGGGCGGGGAGGTTAAAAGGGCTCCCTGGCCGAGGGAGCCCTTTTAACCTCCCCGCCCGGTGGCAGGGGGCGGGGAGGGACGGCTTCGCGTGGCGCGGCTTGGCTCGGCGCGGCTCGGCTCCCTTTATCTCCCCACCGATAAAGGGAGCCACGCCGCGCCGCGCGAAGCCGTCCCTCCCCGCCCCCTGCCACCGGGCGGGGAGGTTAAAAGGGCTCCCTGGCCGAGGGAGCCCTTTTAACCTCCCCGCCCGGTGGCAGGGGGCGGGGAGGGACGGCTTCGCGCGGCGCGGCTTGGCTCGGCGCGGCTCGGCTCCCTTTATCTCCCCACCGATAAAGGGAGCCACGCCGCGCCGCGCCGCGCGAAGCCGTCCCTCCCCGCCCCCTGCCATCGGGCGGGGAGGTTAAAAGGGCTCCCTGGCCGAGGGAGCCCTTTTAACCTCCCCGCCCGGTGGCAGGGGGCGGGGAGGGACGGCTTCGCGCGGCGCGGCTTGGCTCGGCGCGGCTCGGCTCCCTTTATCTCCCCACCGATAAAGGGAGCCACGCCGCGCCGCGCCGCGCGAAGCCGTCCCTCCCCGCCCCCTGCCACCGGGCGGGGAGGTTAAAAGGGCTCCCTGGCCGAGGGAGCCCTTTTAACCTCCCCGCCCGGTGGCAGGGGGCGGGGAGGGACGGCTTCGCGCGGCGCGGCTTCGCGCGGCGCGGCTCGGCTCCCTTTATCTCCCTGCCGATAAAGGGAGCCACGCCGCGCCGCGCCGCGCGAAGCCGTCCCTCCCTGCCACCGGGCGGGGAGGTTAAAAGGGCTCCCTCGGCCAGGGAGCCCTTTTAACCTCCCCGCCCGGTGGCAGGGAGGGACGGCTTCGCGCGGCGCGGCTCGGCTCCCTTTATCTCCCCGCCGATAAAGGGAGCCACGCCGCGCCGCGCCGCGCCGCGCCGCGCGAAGCCATCCCTCCCCGCCCCCTGCCACCGGGCGGGGAGGTTAAAAGGGCTCCCTGGCCGAGGGAGCCCTTTTAACCTCCCCGCCCGATGGCAGGGGGCGGGGAGGGATGGCTTCGCGTGGCGCGGCGCGGCGCGGCGTGGCTCCTTTTATCGGCGGGGAGATAAAGGGAGCCGAGCCGCGCCGAGCCAAGCCGCGCGGCGCGGCGCGGCGCGGCTCCCTTTATCTCCACGCCGATGGTGGGGGCGCGGAGAGCGCGGCTGCCGTATATTTGCCTTATAAGACGCACCAACTTTTCCCCCCCAGTTTTGGGGAAGAAAAAGTGCGTCTTATAAGGCAAAAAATACGGTAAAGTATATTTCAGTTAGATATCTTATCCATATTTGTAGTTATATTCAGTTAGCAAAAGCAGCAACAAATAGTCATGTAGTGTGTTGTAGTAAGGGCTTTGCAAGCTTTCAAACAGTGGTGGGCTTCAAAAAATTTTTACTACCTACTCTGTGGGCGTGGTATGGTGGGAGTGGCCAGGGGAAAGCTCTGTGATAGTTCAAAACATGGATGGACGGGGCCAGCCAGAATTTTTGCTACCGGTTCTGGCAAACTGGGGCAAACCTGCTGAATCCCACCACTGCATAAAATGCAGCCCAACATGTCTCTAGTGGACATATTATATCTAGGCAATATGGTACCCTATCCTGCACTATGTCTACTTAGTTGCAGCCCCATCATTACCTTGGAACTGAATTACTGTCATTGGCAAACTGGTTGAACTAAGTACTGTACCTGATGTATCTGCTCATTGGAATAGACTGAAAGACCAGAGTTATGGACTGTAATGCAGGAACTGCACAAGTGGAGCTCATGATCTTGCTGGTTGTCCACTCCATGTTCAGACATGCCCTGACTGCAAAATAGACTAACCAACCAACTACCATTGCCATTATGCACACAACATTCCAGTATAGGATTCTGACTGTGAAGTCTCTTTATACAAAGCTATAATCCCATAGTGCAAATACCCGACTGGCAAACAGCACTATCCATATAGATTGGTTGGTTGGTTAGTTGCTTGCTTGGTTGGTAACACTGTAAAATCTTCCCTTTTAGGAAGGATTACTGGAATATTTTGTCATCATTTTTTTCATGTGTTTTCTGATCAGCATTATAATGTCTTCTGCTTTTACCCTTTGAAAAGATTACTCAATGAAGTCAATGAACTAAGTAATGAACACTGCTTTAAAAAAGAATATTAAGAAAACCAAGTTAATAGTGATATATAAACAGTAAGCACCTGAAGAAATGCAGCTGAAGTTCCAAACTGAAAGTGTGGAGCAGGGGTTTCCAACATTTTAATGCCGTGGGCCTGACCACGCCCCCGGACAGGAGAGTGGGCAAGACCATGCCTCCTGGAAGTGGAAGTAAATGCACCTCCCTCTGTGTTTACGACAGCCATGGGCACATTTACAGCTGACATAACCATGTTTACGCATACGCATGCGTGTTTTATGGCTGTCATAAGCATGGCCACTACCAATTCCAGGTGCAGCAGTGGCAGCGGGCCACATGGAATGGTGCCTCAGGCTGGGTCCAGCCCATGAGCCGTAGGTTGGGAACCCCTGGTGTGGAGCGTGTCAACAAACAGAAGTACCATTGTTGAACGAACAATAGGATCACAGCTTTGCTGATCAGAATAGAGGTGAACTGGAACAACTTTCATAATATGAAGTATGTAGTATGCTATAAAAACTTAAAAACTTTCTTTGAGAATACACTTTGCTTAGTGCCGTGTTTACTCAGTACAGTACTACTATATAGCAGGAAACTATACAAATATTACAAGCATTTAAAATCTGGATTTATAGCAAGATGCTAAGAATTCCTTGGATTTAGAGTATCATTAATGAAGAAGCACTAAGATGAATGAATAAATACCAAGTAGTTGTAAAGTCTGCCAATGCAAAAAAGCTAGAATATGTCCATCACATAATGAGAAAGAAGATATATAGATTGTTACAGCTCCTGTTCAAGGTAAAATAAATTGAGAAATAACTGCAAGAAGGAGAAGAACTCTTGGCTGACAAATGTTGTGGACTGCTTTGAATGTTGAACAAAGTCCCTATTTAGAACTGCCACATCCAAAGTCAGTACGTAACAAAGCCAGTGTCCAACATGCAATTGAAGAGTTATGGAAAGAAGAAGAGAAATAAAGAAAGAAAAAGAAAAGAAAAGGTCTATTGTTTTAATTGCTTGTCATTAACAGGCTTGAAGTATTGTTGAGGACAGGAAGAATGCAAATGCTTTAAATCATTAATTAATAAGAATAACTACTAGTAAAGATGCCTCCAAATATATTCATCTAATCTCTTGCCCCTCAGATTGTTTGATTAAATTGTCTGATCCAAAGCAAAAATGGAAATGACACAAGTTAATTCAGTAAATGCAGTTTCTTTTACACTGCATCATAGAACCAGAAATACTGCTCCTTGAACCTGTAATAAAAGTAAAATATTATAAATATATAATCAATTAGATGACTTTGTATCTTTATTTAATGTAACGATTTGTGCATCTGGCCTCACTTTTTCAAAAGGAATAGGCTCGAAAGGGAGGGAAAGAAGAGAAAGAGGATTTTTTTAATTCAGCTTTGCATCTGTTTAAATCCACTTTAATACATGGCTTTGAAGTTCTAAGGGCATGGCTCAGTTCCATGTCTGACAATTCCTCTGGCATCCCCACTTAGAAATCCTTAGAAAGCAAGCAGAAACCAATGGACTATGTCAATGCAACAAATATGTTCTAGCCATTAAAAAAAATAAAGATTTAATGCATTCTATTTTAATTTGCCTTTTTTAATATCCCACAGGGGTATTTTTTGAGTTAGGTGAGAGTATGTGTTCTGGACAATGTCTGTTTTCTCTTGAGTAATACTCATGCCTATGTAACACAAAACAAGGCTCTATTTTCCTTGATATCAAGAATGCAATGAATAATTGAGCAATATAAATTGTTGTAGGGACTATGGTGGTTTAGTGGTTGAGATGCTGAGCTTGACGACCAGAAGGTCTGCAGTTCAAGACCCAAGTGCTGTGTGATAGACTGAGCTCCTGTCGTCTAACCCAACTCCTGCCAACCTAGCAGTTCGAAAGCAAGTAATTGCAAGTGGATAAATAGGTGACACTTTAGCAGAGAAGGTAACAATGTTCCATGCACTCCTGCAATCTGAGATATGCAGACGACACCACCCTAATGGCAGAAAGTGAGGAAGACCTAAAGAATCTCTTGATCGGTTTGAAGGAAGAGAGTGCAAAAGCTGGCCTGAGACTCAATATCAAGAAAACCAAGATAATGGCAACAGGCCCGATCAGTTCCTGGAAAATAGACGGGGAAGAAGTAGAAGCAGTGACAGATTTTACTTTCTTAGGATCTAAGATCACTGCAGATGGAGATTGCAGCCATGAAATAAAGAGGCGGCTGATTCTAGGGAGACAAGCCATGAGAAACCTGGGGAACATAGTGAAAAGCAGAGACATCACCTTGAAAACAAAAATTAGAATAGTCAAAGCAATGGTATTCCCAGTGGTAATGTACGGATGTGAAAGCTGGACAATTAGGAAAGCTGAACGCAGAAGAATAGATGCCTTTGAAATGTGGTGTTGGAGGAGAGTTTTGAGGGTACCTTGGACAGCGAGGAGAACAAATAGGTCAATCTTAGAAGAAATCAACACTGACTGCTCATTGGAAGGTCAAATAGTAAAGATGAGGCTAAAGTACTTTGGGCATCAAATGAGAAGGGAGGATTCACTTGAGAAGGCCGTGATGTTGGGAAAGGTGGAGGGCAAAAGAAGAAGGGGGAGGCCAAGGATGAGATGGATAGATGGTATTGTAGACACAATGGGCACAGAACTGGGAGGACTGAGGGGGATGGTGGAGGACAGAGGCGCCTGGAGAACGATGGTCCATAGGGTCGCAAAGGGTCGGAATCGACTGTGCGACTGAACAACAACAACAACAGGATTTCTTTGCCTTACAATGGCCAGTAGCCAAGCTCTTACCAAAATATGATTTTACCAACCTCACAAAATTCCATACACATTAGTTCCTAAAAAGTAGGATAGATATTTTAGAGAACCCTACCATACTTGTCAGGTCAGTAGACGATAATGAAAGAGTTCTTTCCCCTAACACATAACTGAGATCCACAACATTCTGTTTTGTCACAATTTTGTCATCACATGCTTTCCTTCAATAGAAAGTTGGATTTCATACATCTAACACCAGGTTTGCAAGCAATTGCTTAATTTTTAATCGTCTAATAAAGGTTATCACCTGCTCTTGCACTTATTTTAAGAACCACATAGCCTATCCCTATTTTTCTTCCTGAACTATGAAAGATACCACCAATGGCTACCTATGGAACAAACTATAGGTCATCATGGACTCTTGATATCAGCCAAGCAGGACTGCAAACTGAAGAAAATATCTACTTACATGCACCAGGTACCATTATTTAGGTGGCTTTAATTTGACTGAGGTGGCTCAAGTGGTTAAGATGCAGAACTCGCTGACTGGAAGGTTGTAGTTCTATTCCTGGGTACTGCATGATGGTTTGAGCTCCCGTCTCTGTCCCAGCCCCTGCCAACCTAGCAGTCTGAAAGCAAGAAATTGTAAATAGATAAATAGGGACCACTTCAGTGGGAAGGTAAACAGTGCTTCGTGCACTCCGGTGTTGAGGCATGCCTGCCACATGTCCACGGAAACGTGTGCAGACACAAAACATGCTGGCAATTTGGCTATAAACAGAGATGAGCACTGAATCCCAGAGTCAAATATGACTGGGTTTTGTGCAAGGGTTACCTTTACCTTTACCTAATTTGGCTGTAATTGGCTTCTTCTAGTGACTGAACCAAATTATAACTCCAGCCTTCTAATGGAGGCTGCTGTCTTTCTGTGTCACTTTTTCTCTAGCTCCACAACAAAAAAGGAACCCTTGCATTTCAAAAGAAGGCACATGGGTTGGAGAGGAAGCACAAACAGTTTATTTGGCCATTCTTTGTTTGAAGGGCTGGGAGGAAAATTTCAGCCACATGCTACCAGTGGTGAAGCTTGAAATCACCACTACCTCCGAAGGCCATCTGTAACCAATATCTTAACTCACTTTAAGAGACCTGGCACAGACATGCACCATGAATTTCCGGGACTCTCATATATATATTTCCTGAACTAGCCACAAAATCTGGTACTCGGCCTGAAGAAAGTGAATGGTCATCAAAAGCTAGCTGATTTTTCTATTCTTAGTGGTCTAAAAATGGTAGCAATAGCAGTTACTGTATACAGTACTTGCATACTGCTCCGTAGCACTTAGAGTACATTATGGCCAGTAAGAAGGTAATTGACATTCCCACACACACATTTGACCAACCTTTGAAGGATGGAGGGCTGGGTTAACCTTGAGCTCAGGTTATGAGCAGAGTTTTGGCTGCAATATTGCAACTTAGCCACACCTGTTATTGCATTCAGCTTAATTCTGCTTTCTTTTCATATGCAGTATCAGCCCTTAATACACAAATGCTCACATACTTTATTACCACTAGGCATTATGGAGGACTACCATCTATGTTAACCAACGGAACAGTAGCAGAGCAGCTGATCCTTTGACTGAAGAAGGAAAAACCAATGACTTCAAAATATGACTGATTAGAAAGTTAATGTTCCTTTCTCCAATTTGTTTCAATGACAACTATAGAATGAAACAAAATCACACAGCCTTATGAAACATACCGTCAATGGCCATCCAATACCATTTTAGTAGCCACTGACAGTACTGTACCATCATATTAGCTACTGTTTTAGGATTTCTTTCCTATACCACCACCCAGCCTCATATTGGGTTTCTCCTTCCAGCCAAAGCAATTCATCAATTAACTTTAATTTCACCCCCACCTTGCAGTTAAAAATGCTGAAATAATGAGTAATTACTTTTCTGCAGATAAAAAAAGTTGTTAATGTATGTGCATACAACTTAGTAAAAAGTAGTCTGAGTGATTTATCATCAACAATAGAATCCTATGAATGGCTGCTCAGAAACAAATTGCAAGCAGTTTAGGGGAATCTCTTGCCATGATAGGCTAGACAGGGCAATGTTTTGCGCTAAAGGGCAATAAGAAAAAATAAAATAAAAGGATTAGCAATTATTCTGGGTCAAAGAAGGGGAAATAATTAGAATGCTCTCCACTTTGTGCAGCTTCGTATTAATGCAGCTGATAATTTCTCCCTTTATTTTTATACACAAGATTACACCTCATAACAATGATCAGTGTTATACTTGAACATTTAATACGGGTGCTTACATAAGAACATAAGAACAGCTGGAACAGGCCACAGCCCATCCAGTCGAGCATTCTGTCTCACACAGTGGCTCACCACTTCCTTCAGGGTATTCCCAAGCAGATGCCTTCACCTGCTTAGGATTCCCTGGAAATGGCATTGAGAGATATCCTGCCTATCTCTCCAACCCCGAGGTTGTCCTTAAGTATCCATAATTATAGCCATTGACCCCCTTGTCCTCCATGAACTTGTCTAATCCTTTCTTGAAGCTGTCAAAACTGACAGCTGTCACCACTTCTTCTGACAGGCAGTTCCATAGACCAGTGATCCTCTGGGTGAAAAAGTACTTTCTCTTATTTGTTTGAGAATTAGTAACCAAAAGTTTCATGGAGTGCCCCCTAGTTCTAGTGTTGTGCGATAGGGAAAACAGTTTTCCTTATCTACGTTGCCCACACCGTGCATGATTTTATAAACTTCAATCAGGTCACCTCTTAGACGTCATTCAAGAGTGAAAAGGCCCAACTGTTTCAGCCTCAGATGGTAAGGAAGGTGTTCCAGTCCCCTAATCATTCTGGTTGCCCTCCTCTGCACTTTTTCCAGCTCCATAATATCCTTCTGGAGGTATGGCGGCCAGAACTGTACACAGTATTCCAGATGAGGCCTCACCATAGATTTATAAAGAGGCAAAATGACACTTGCTGACTTATTTTCTATACCCTTCCTAATGATCCCTAGCATTGAGTTTGCTTTTTTCACTGCTGAGGCACACTGGGTTGACACCTTCATTGAGTTGTCCACCAGGACACCAAGGTCCCTTTCCTGGTTTGTCGCAGGAGTTCAGACCCCATCAGTTTATAAATGTAATTGGGTTTTTTGCCCCAACATGCATCACTCTGCACTTACTAATGTTGAAGCTCATTTGCCACTGTTTTGCCCAATCCCCCAGTGTCAAGAGATCCCTCTGGAGCTCCTCACAATCTCTCACAGTTTTCACTACCCTGCATAATTTAGTGTTGTCAGCAAATGTGGCTACCTTGCTATTTACTCCTACTTCTAGATCGTTTATGAAGAGGTTGAAAAGCAGGGGTCCCAGTACTGAACCTTGGGGGACCCCACTCTTTACTTCCCTCCACTTGGAGAAGTGTCCATTTAGTGCTACCCTCTGTTTCCTGTCCCTTAGCCAGTTGCTGATCCAGGACAAGACCTGTCCCTTTATTCCATGACTGGTAAGTTTATTCAATAGTCTTTGGTGTGGGACCTTGTCAAAAGCCTTCTGAAAGTCCAGATAAACAATGTCAACTGGATCCCCCTTATCCACATGCTTGTTGACACTCTCAAAAAATTCCAACAGATTAGTGAGGCATGATTTGCCCTTGTAAAAGCCATGTTGGCTCTCCTTTAGCAACGCCTTCTCTTCTATGTGCCTATTAATTCTATCTTTTAGGATGGTTTCCATCATTTTATCTGGGACACATGTCAAACTGACCGGTTGGTAATTTCCTGGATCACTCCTGGATCCTTTTTTGAAAATTGGTGTTACATTCACTACCTTCCAGTCATCAGGCACAAAGCCTGATGTGAGGGAAAGATTATATATTTTGGCTAGGAGATAAGCACTTTCATCTTTAAGTTCCCTGAGAACTCGTGGATGGATGCCATCTGGTCCTGGTGATTTGTTAGCATTTAGTTTAACAAGACATGCAAGGACCTCCTCCCTGGTTATTTCTATCTGGCTCAATTCTTCACTTTCCCTCCCTACGAAGATAGGCTCTGTTTTGGGCATGTGGTCTCTGTCTTTTTCAGTGAATACTGAAGCAAATAATTCATTGAGTCTCTCTGCAATCTCTGTTTCCTCTTTAATAACGCCTTGCCTTTCATTGTCGTCTAATGGTCCAATGGCCTTCCTAGTTGGGTTCTTACTTCTAATGTACTTAAAGAAGTTTTTGTTGTTTCTCTGAGTGTTTTTAGCTATAAGCTCCTCAAAGTCTTGCTTTGCTTTCTTGATTGTTGCCTTGCATTTGCTCTGGCAGAATTTATGTTTCTGCCTGCTGTCCTCATTGGGACAAGCCTTCCATCTTCTAAATGAGCTTTTCTTGCTTTTGATCACTTTACAGAACAGCTCCTGTAAGCCACATTGGAGTCCTCTTGGACCTGGCAGTGCCCTTTTTCCTTTTGGGTATGCATTCCAATTGGGCCTCTGTTATTGTTTTTTTAAACAGCCTCCATGCCTCTTGGAGTGCTTGGACTCTCTCAATTTCCCCTTTCAGCTTCTTTTTTTACTAGTTTCCTCATCTTTGGGAAATTCCCTTTTTGAAAATTTAAGGTCTTTGTGTTAGATTTTATCAGTGACTTGCGGTCTATGATCAAGTTAAACATAATTGAGTTGTGGTCACTGTTCCTTATTGGATCAGTCACATTAACATCTTGCACCAGATCTTGAGTATTACTCAGGATCAAGTCAAGGATTCTTGTACCTCTAGTTGGGTCTTCAACCATCTGTCCCAGGGAACAATCATTTAGCATATCTAGGAATTTTATCTCTTTATCATGTGCTGAACAACAGTTCACCCAGTCTATGTGAGGGTAATTGAAGTCCCCCATTATAACCAGGCTTCCCTTCTTGGATGCCTCCTTTACAACATTCTCCAACTGCAAGTCTCCCTCAGGAGTTTGGGTTGGAGGCCGATAGTATATGCCTACTGTTAGACCATCCTTGTAGTCTGGTACTCTTACCCACAGAGCTTCTAATGGTGATTCCAGATCACCTAGATACTCCAATTTGTACGATTTTATCACTTCTTTGACATACAAGGCTACACCACCTCTGGTTTGCTCCTTCCTATCCTTCCTGTACAGTTTGTAGTCTGTGATAACTGTATCCCATTGGTTATCATCCATCCACCAGGTTTCAGTGATGCCAGTAATATCAATATTTTTATCTATTGCTAAGTATTCCAGCTCCCTTATTTTGTTCCAGAGGCTTCTAGCATTTGCATACAAACATTTATATATGCTTTCCTGATACAGTCTTTTGAGTCCAGTTGCATTATTAGACTGCCTCTTGCATCCTTCTGCTAGAGTGCTGGTGACTAGCTCCTCGCTCTGCTCAGTAATTTTTGCATCCTCCTCATTACTCAAGTACACACTTTCCCGAACCGGATGCTGCCCAGCTCCTGTCGGCTTGTTTAGGACACTCTGATTCTTCCAGTCCGTAAAAATGTAACATGTGAGAGACACTGGACACTGGACAATTTATCTCCTCTGGCCTCTTATTCCCATTAGATCGCATGTAGATGGCGCTGCCAAAAAGCATTTCTTCTCCTCTTTAAACTCATAAAACATTTTGATTTGTGCTGAAATTATCTCCAGCTTGACACAATCTTGTACTATTTTATTTGCATATGTTTTGTTCATGCACATTCCATTTCTTTAAAAGGCAATAGGCTTGAATTACAACACTGGTGTGAAAGGTTCCCTAGCTATGCCTCATGTTTTGAGGGAGTCTAAAGTTTGTGGGACAAACGCAACCCAGTTTTGTACTTTGTAAATGCCTTCTGAGAACGCAAGGAATGTCCTAATAGAAAACTGGAGTTATGAAGAAATCAGCAAAAAGATGTTTTAAAGCCCATCTGTATAACAGACAGGAAACTTTGAAGAGTCTGGAGATTAATTTTCCACCCTTATAATCCACTGTAGGCTACCTTCACCGGTGACCATACGCAAAATTTAGCAAAATATGCAAAAATCCCAAAAGAGCTTTGTAGTTTGTTTCCAGTTTTATTAATGGACAGTGGCATGCTCCAGCCCATTTTACCTCAAAATTGCTGTTCCTACATTTTTCTAGGAATAGATAATGCCTTACTATGGTGAGAGGCGTTGGGGGAAAGAGGGTTATATTTTAACTACCCCATAAGAATTAGGTCTCCTGCGGCTGAGTTTTTCTTTTCTAAATATTCTTCCATTCCAGTAATCAGATAAAGCTTTTCCTGCTTTTTTAAAGCCTGGAACCTCAAAACTATCTCCATCCTTGCAAAAGGATGCAAATATAAACCAACTTCTGCCAACTTCTTCTGCCTTGCCTGTGATGATATCTGTTGTTAATAGCAGCTGGTTTTTATTATTCCATTAAGAGGGGGGAACCAAGTCCTTCATTTCCTGCTCCCAGTAGTCCCAGTTTTGGCTCTGAAACTTGATGTTATTGTACCACCTGTCAAAAGCCTAATTTACATGTCTATAGGCTTCCATTTATACAGATTTTGAATTTATTTTAAAGACTTCTTTAATACCTCATGACCACGGAAATGTCTGCAGAAGCTGACTCTTCGGCTATGAAACAGAGATGAGCACTGAACCCTAGAGTTGGATATGACTGGCTTTCAAGCAAGGGTGACATTTAATACCTTTAACCACATGCTTCCTTTCAGCCAGGGGCACCTTGTGGTCCAAATAGTGGGGCACCTCACCTCAAAGGGGCAGAGCGAGACATACTCCCAAACTTAGATCGCAGATTGCTGGTACCATTTCCCTTACATTCTTTCCCTGGGTGGAAGATTGATCAAAATATACTAATGGAATATTGAAAGGTGATTTGTGTGTCCCTGAAGCTTGGGGGGGGGTGTGTGTACAATACTGCACAAAGAAATGGGGGGTAGGTAGCTTTATTCTCCCTTATAGCAAAAAACAGGATTTTTCAATGGGTCTCTGAGATTCTTCTCAACCTGGAATGTTCACTTTATGTGGCTTTAATTGTATTCTTTTCTCTCTTTTAAAATATATTTTATTAATTTACTTATAAGAACATATAACATACAATATAACAAAAATAACATAAATATACCAAACAACAACAAAAAGTTCAAATCTTTCAATTTAAAACATTGTATTTCCTCCTTTTCCTTTAAAGTGACTATACTGTCTCCTTTGAGCTCTTCCTAGACCCTCTCACCACCTCCCCTGTGCTATACATATTGAAATAAACATTATTCCTTCCCTGTGTTAATTCATCTTTTAATTTTCCCAAAATTTACATGTTTCTGGGCATGGCTTAACCCCATCTTCACTTGTCAATGCATAAATTGCAAAGGGCTTCCAAATTTCCCAAAACTTGTTGTGTGCTGTCATTCCTTTCTTTACCTTTAATTCCATTGTTAATTTATCATTTAAAGCTAACTGCCAAACCTTATACCGTCTGTCCTTGCTTATCACAAATATATTTTTCCATTCACCTGCAATTAGCTGTCTTGCCACCAACAACAATATAATCAGCAATTTTTTTCTTGTTCTTATCCATGTTAATATCATCTGCTTACCCTAACAATGCTATTTTTGGGATTAAATTAACCAATACAGAGTAATACAAAAAGTTCATTTTAAAGAGTAATACTCCAAACTCTGGTTTTCTATAGACATCTGTTTCAGCAATGGAGGAAACAAGAGTCCTACTCAGAGGTTACACCTGAAACTGTGACATGCAAGTGGGGTGGATGTAAGCCACCTCTCTCTTCCTAGAAATCACTATAACTATTTTGTGAGTGATGTTAAGATCTGAAGCAGAGACTGTAAGAAGGTTTAGCTGAAAATGCTCACAATGCTTCTGCCTTATTAGAGCTCTTGATCACACCAGCACTGTAAGCAAGCTGAAGCAAACACGTTTACAATGGATGATTCAGAGTTTTGTGTTTCTCACAAGAAGGTTGACCCCTGGGCCCCTCCCTTTGGGGCCGGGGAGAAGAAAAGCCATGGCGCCTGCAGGTGGCTAGACACCGCTGCCCAACTCACTCCTGAGCCCCTCCCTTCTGGGTCGGGGAGAAAAGGAGCCACGTGTTTGTGGGTGGCCGGACACCACTGCCCAGATGACCCCTGGGCCCCTCCCTTCAGGGCTGGGGAGAAAAGCCGCAGTGCTTGTGGGCGGCTGGACACCACCACCCAGCTGACCCCTGGGGCCCTCCCTTCTGGGCCATGGAGAAGAAGAGCCACGGTGCTTGCGGGCGGGCAGACACCACCCCCCAGCTGACCCTAGGCCCCTGCCTTTGGGGCCAGGGAGAAGAAAAGCTGCAGTGCTTGTGGGCGGGCAGATTCCACCCCCCAGCTGACCCCTGGGCCCCTCCCTTCTGGGCCAGGGAGAAGAGGAGCCACACATTTGTGGGTGGCCGGACACCACTGCCCAGATGATCCCTGGGCCCCTCCCTTCAGGGCCAGGGAGAAGAAAAGCTGCAGTGCTTGTGGGCGGGCAGATTCCACCCCCAGCTGACCCCTGGGCCCCTCCCTTCTGGGCCGGGGAGAAGAGGAGTCAAGCATTTGTGGGTGGCCAGACACCACTGCCCAGATGACCCCTGGGCCCCTCCCTTCAGGGCCGGGGAGAAAAGCCGCAGTGCTTGTGGGCGGCCGGACACCACCACCCAGCTGACCCCTGGGGCCCTCCCTTCTGGGCCATGGAGAAGAAGAGCCACGGTGCTTGCGGGCGGGCAGACACCCACCCCCCCCAGCTGATCCCTAGGCCCCTCCCTTCGGGGCCAGGGAGAAGAAAAGCTGCAGTGCTTGTGGGCGGGCAGATTCCACCCCCAGCTGACCCCTGGGCCCCTCCCTTCAGGGCCAGGGAGGAGAGGAGCCATGGTGCTTGTGGGCAGGCAGGCACTGCCACCCAGCTGACCCCTGGGACCCTCCACGCCTCTGCCGCCACTGGACCAGCATCCTCAGGTTGGGAGGAGAAATGGACTGCAGCTGCAGAGGGTGGCAGCTGATAAAATCTGGGCCCCTCCACGCCACTGCCACCACTGGACTCCCACCAGCCTCCTCCTGCCAGGAGGAGGAATGGACTACAGCTACGGGTGGTTGTTTTTGCAATGTAATGTTTCCATTATGTGTATTGATCTATTGTATGGTATTTATTGTATTTTATTTTCTTGCCATGTTGTATCCCATTGTATTTTTGTTGCACTGTAATATTTGATATTTGTGGGTTCTGTGAGCTGCCCTGAGTTGGTTTCTCCGAGTAGGGAGGCATACAAGTCTAATAAATGAAATGAAATGAATTCCCAAGTGTGTGGGAGGGAGGGGATTCACACAGAGTGAGGCTTTAGTGTATGAGAAACAAGACACAGGAACAGCCGTAGTACTGGCTTAACACAACTTTATTGCATGGTGGTCTAGGGGAACATGAGGTAATGGCGGACGAACAGCTCAATATATACGGTGGTTATACATTTGAATGTGGCTCCACGATAGCCCATTGGTTACCGCTGGCGTGACGTCATTCCAGGTCACGCCCTTCTTGTCCAGGTGAGGTAGTGGCGGGAATCTTCCCGCGCTGTAGTTCTTTGGGGATTGGAACCTTGTGAGCTTGGGCGCTCGCTATTGCCACCAGGTGGACATTAGCTCGCGACCTAATTACACGGAATACATTGATACAGTTGGTGGTTGTTTTAATGCATAGAACTCAGAACACAACAGAGGCTCATTTGCACACCTTTATCGTCACCTCCTTTTTTGCCTGCATATGGTTTCAGATATAACAGTTGGACTGGATCAGATGCTAGAATGGGTAGGCCCCTTGGCAGGGATGTGCTGGCCCACTGAGATACCGGGATGTGTTGCAACATGCCCCTACTTATAACTTAAAGGGCCACACCACCTTGGTATTTTCCACTTCTGCTTTGGCTCCTCTCGCAGGCTCCCCTCTGCCCAGTGGGAGAATGTCCAAAGAACTTCAGCAGCAGCGTTGAGATAGTGATAATAATTCCATATTGTTGTTGTTTCAATCCAATCCTTATTATTATTATTTCTGCACCGCTGCCAAATCACTTTGGACTTTTTCCCGCAGGGCGGAGGGGAGCCCGGCAAGAGGAGCCAAAGCAGAAACGGAAAATGCTGAGGTGGTGTGGCCTTTTAAATTATAAGTATGGGCGCGCAGCGACTTATCCTGGTATCCCACCAGGCCAGCACGGGCCTGCCCCTTGCTCTAATCCACCAGGAACATTCTTGCTTTCCTTGTTGAGTTTTCATTGTTATTTGATAAAAACAGGTTGTGATTATTTAGTACCATAGTTGACTTCAGAGCTGCCAGAGGAGAAATTTTCAGACCCATACATTTGATCATCACTAGGTTTATAAATGATACTTTATGTGGTGTAGTGGATAGAATGACAGACTACAACTGAGGAGGCCTGAGTTTGAATCCTTGCTCAGCCATGGAAGCTTACTAGAGGAGTGGAACTGGTAAAACCACTTCTTAAATGTCTCAGTTATCTTGAAAGCCCTGTTAGTGTCACTCTAAATCAGTTGCAACTTGACAGGACATAGCAACAACTTGTTTGTAATTGGGGGTTCATTTGTAATATCTCCAGAACAGGTTAAGCTGCATTCTACACCTTGTGTATAATTTCTGATGCACAGCTGCTAAAGAGTACTCCTACTGAATGAGTACACTGAACCAATGTCTGAACAGTTTGTTGCTTTTGTCCACATTCTATGAATATTCTAAATACAATAGAATGTCGGATAAAGTCCAAACTCTTTTCTACAAGTTTGGACTTTATCCAATTTTGGACTTTATCCAAATCAAATGGGCAATGCATCGGATAACGTCCAAAAATGTACTTTATCCAAGCTTCCTATACCAAATACTTCGGATAACGCCCATTTTTTTTAGCGAATTTGGACTTTATGCAATGCACCACGTGTGCATGAAAACTGCAACTTTATCCGAATTGGACTTTATCCGAATCGGACTTTATCCAAGGCACCACTGTACTTAAGATTTTAGAAAAGTACAGTAAAACCCCAACTTACATATGCCTCAAGTTACATAAAATTCGACTTACATAATGATTTCGTGCTGAAACCATGTCCTTTACATGATTTCCTATGGGTTTGCTTCGTTACATAAAGATTATTTTTCCTATGGGTTTACTTCGAGTTACGTAAAAATTCATTTCCCTATGGGTTTGCTTCAATTTACATAAAAATTTCCTTTTTTCTATGGTTTGCTTTGAGTTACATTTTTTAAAAAATTTTCCCTATGGGTTTGCTTCGAGTTACATTAAAAAAAAGATTTAAGCAAAAGCCTACGGAACTGACTTTTTTTTCGTAAGTAGGGATTTTACTGTAGTACCAAAAGGTGTGATTTGCTTTCTAGACCTTTTGTTTCAGAAAGAAAAAAGTATACAGTGATACTGCTCTTAAAGAGCATAATGCATTCCACGCCCTCTGAAGGTTCGGATCCTTGAGCATCGCTCTCGGATCCAGAGCCACTTACTCTCTGCGCCTCTAGTGTCCCATTATCTGGATAATAACCATAATGATGATGACTTAAAATTCATTGCATTAGAAAAGGTACTTCCCAATATGTATGATAAGATGGATATGAACAACAGACTATTACAGAGGGAAGCTCATTTCATACATTTATTCAAATCATTAGCACCATTAAGATTAAATTCGGATCAGGATCTTAATTGCTTCTTGTAATTTGGTGTGCTATCGCTTTGGCATTATTATATTGTGACTCACTACACTGTTGCTTTAAGAATGTTCAGTGTCTCTAGCATGATTACACCTGGCTATGGTAGAGTGAGAATATAAGCAGTCTTTCTGACTGCCTTAATAACGTCTAAGGCTATTAGAACTCTACCATAAAGCCTGACGCGAATAAAATAAAGAATAAAGAATATTACTTTTTCATTGATGTTATACTTTGAGGTAAGCTACATTTATTCGATGGTAACATGCTTGTACTAGTGTAAATTGTATAAAATGTTGTATAAAATGTGTGTATAACATTTTTCAACTGTGATCTATAACTGTGTCTCTAGACTATTGTAAATACTGTTATGTTGTATTATTGTAGAAAAACAGTGGAAGATTTTCGAAAAGTTGTAAACCGGAGAGCTTCGTTTTCTCTCAGCCAGTGAGGCATTTATTTTTCTGCAGTAAATAATTTTTGTTGGATGGAATTTCGTTCTCGTCTTTGATTCTCTGCTCCGTCCTGCCTTTGTCTTCTTATTATATCAATAAAACTGGCCAGAATCTACATTATCATGGCACAACTCCATAATGATTGGTCGCAACAGTATTGTAACAACTATTCTATGACATAATTGCTGCCCTTTCCCCCATACTTAAACACTGCTCCCTATAAACACTTTGCCATTCTTTCTTCCTATGGATACTTGCTGATCTGGGTGCTCAAAAAGCTGGCTGAA
Source organism: Bradypodion pumilum (assembly GCA_035047305.1). NCBI lineage: Eukaryota > Metazoa > Chordata > Lepidosauria > Squamata > Chamaeleonidae > Bradypodion > Bradypodion pumilum. The sequence goes on from JAWDJD010000002.1 coordinate 347,167,102, forward strand.
CAGTGTTACCATTGGCTCAACCCATTGGCTCATCCCATCATAGCCTAGATCAGGGGTCAGCAAACTTGGCTCTCCAGGTGTTCTTGGACTTCAATTACCAAAAGCCTAAGTCAGTAACCTACTGATTAGGGCTTCTGGGAATTGAAGTCCAATAACATCTGGAGAGCCAAGTTTGCTGACCCCCAGCCTAGATGAATTCAGTAAAAATCTGAGAGTTCATAAGTGAAGAATGTTTAATAAAGTATATCCATAGTTTAAAGCCTCAGCTGCTGATATTCATCACTTGATTTGTTGTTACTTTTTACTTTTAATAACTGACAGCTGGATGTGTGACATCCACTGAGAGATGCTCTTTTAAGGTGATACAGAAACACATTGGTTGATCCTTGGAGGCTCCTTCATGTTTGACAGCCATGCAGGCATTCATCATTATCAAGTGAAGGCACCAGTCATGTAAGCAGCTGGTGACATATAAGTCACTAGCAGAGGTTGCTCGGCGTTGCCGGGCTGTTTTAAATGGTGTTGGAAAGTTTTTGTTGTTGTTGTTAATGTTTGTAAAGAAGAGGTTAGTCTATAATTAAATTTTTTAGTTATACACATTTTTTTTGGCAGCCTGTTATAAACTGTGATGAGTTTTGTTTGGTGTTTTGGTTTTGTGGATGAAAAAAAGAGCAAAGGATGATATACTTTTTCCAAAAAATGTATTTAACCCAATAATTTGTTAGTATGTATTTTTTTAAATAGTTGTGCCGTAGGTAATAATTTAAAAAATGTGAAAATACATGTTTTTCACAATAAATGTTTTTAAACTGTGTATTGATGTTTTTGTTTTTTATTTAAGTAAAAATTCAGCACAGGATTTTTGAATAGTTTTTATTTTATTTTATTGACATCTGTTTTTGATCTGTGTAAAATTATGATTTTGTGTTATTTGTTTTTACTTGTTTTTACTCTTGGGGCCTTTTGTGTGGGGCTGTTGTGACTTTTTGAATTTTTTTTTATTATTGTGGGCAGAAAGTGCTGCTGGTAGGGGTTATCTTGTATTTTGACTGTTTTTTCTCTCGTGGCCTCTGGGTGGAGCTTCTTCCAGTAAGTAGTCTCTTTCTTTATTCATTTCTTTTCCAGTCATTGTGGACTGAGGTCGTGTGGTGGTGAGTTGGCTGTTTTTCTTTATTTGGGGTGGTGGTGGTGGTTGGATTTTGTGGTGTTTGGCTGGGTGCTGGGTGTGTTTTGAAATTTTGGTTTTTGTTTACTTTGTCTTGTTTGTTGGTGTTATTTTTGTTTTGGTTTTTGTATTTTTGGATGTTTTTGATTGTTTGTTTTTGTGTTTTTTTGGTGTCGTACGGGGGGATCCCATCTCTGCCATCTCCCCTGGCTCTGGAAGGATTGGGGGGACAGACCCCTTTTGTCTCCCCAAACCTTCCAGACTCATGGGACCCAGGAGAGGGGATCGAATCCAGGCCGCCCTCTGATATTAAAAGGGGAATCTCAATTGTGGTTTCCCCTTTAATATCAGGGGGGGTTGTGATCCCCCTCTCCGCTGGCTTCCTTGGGTTTGGGAGGGTTGGGTGGAGAAAAGGGGTCTGTCTCCCCAACCCTTCTGGACCCAGGAGAGCCATCAGAGAGGGGGTTCCCCCCCACTCCATTTTTAAAGAGAAGCAACCGCTTGGTTTCTTCTCTTTAATATGGGGCATGTGTGTGTGTGTGTGTGTGGGGAAATCCCCTCTCTGCCAGGTCCCCTGGGGTCAGGAGGGTTGGGGAGACAGACCCCTTTTGTCCCCCCAAACCTTCCAGACTCATGGGACCCAGGAGAGGGGATCGAATCCAGGCCGCCCTCTGATATTAAAAGGGAAATCTCAATTGTGGTTTCCCCTTTAATATCAGGGGGGATTGTGATCCCCCTCTCCGCTGGCTTCCTTGGGTTTGGGAGGGTTGGGTGGAGAAAAGGGGTCTGTCTCCCCAACCCTTCTGGACCCAGGAGAGCCATCGGAGAGGGGGATTCCCCCCAAAAAACTCCATTTTTAAATAGAAGTAACCGCTTGGTTTCTTCTCTTTAATATGGGGCATGTGTGTGTTTGTGGAGGGGAATCCCCTCTCTGCCAGGTCCCCTGGGGTTAGGAGGGTTGGGGAGACAGACTCCTTTTGTTCCCCCAACCCTCCCAACCCCAGGGGAGCCAGTAGAGAGGGGGAGCACAACCCCCCCCCAGTGATATTAAAGGGGAAACTCCGATCGGGAGCTTTAGGTGCCGTTGGGGAGGGGGGCTTTGGTTCCTGCGGCTTGGCAGACTTGTTCTCCCGGTGTTTTTGTTTTATTTTTTGGGCACCGGCTTCCTCAGCGTTCTGCGCACTCATGGCGCGCAGGACGCTGGGGCTTGTAGTTATGGGTTTGTGCTTTGTGTTTGTGCTGTTTTTTTTAATGGTTTTCTTTTGATTGGCCGTGGCGTGTTTCCGAACGCCACGCCATGCGAGAGCCTCTCGGCCTGATTGGCTCTGGCGCGGCGCAAGGAATGTTGGGAAGTGAAGTTGTTTCCCTTTTTTCACATTTGTGGGGCTGTTGCCCCACTGCCAGTTTTCTCAATACTTTGTTGACCTGCGGACCCAGATCGACCGTGTGCACGAAGGGTGAGTGCAGGCAAGTAGGGCGAGGCATAGCAACCTATAGCCAGTTCCAACGGTTAACCCTTGGTTTTATAGGTTAAGATTTATTTATATGTTGTCAAGGCCCCCATGGACACTATTCAATCCCTTCCTGATCTTTGCATGCTCAGTGTATAAGTCTAATGGAAGATTCTAAGAGAATTCAGCTTAGCCAAACAAAAACAAATACACATACCGAAGATCTGCGGTTCTCAACCTTTTAAAGCCGTGGGCCAGACCACACACCCTCAGACTGTTGGCGGGCTGGAGCCCCTGCCATGCTGGTAGCAGTGGGTTAATTGGGGCGCTCGGGGTGGTCCTGCCATCCTCAGCTCCCTACTCCCCCTGCCACAGGCAAGACCAATGTGAGCCCCCCATGCCCCAACACAATGTTTCCCTGCTTACCAGCCTAGAGGAGCTGCATGGAGGAGTTCAGGCTGTCCTTCTCACCCACACTCGGCCAGAGCGGGCCCTGGGAAAGATGCAAGCAGTTGCATGTGTCTGTCGCTTCCGCTGCCACCTCAATCCTTTCCCCCTCTGCTTGGCTTGGTATGTCCTAACGGCGATCCATTGCAGTGCATATGTTGTGAGGCGTACAACATCCACCCTGCTATGGAGTGCTGTTAGGGACACGCCAAGCCAAAAGGAAGGTGAAAGGATTAAGGTGGTGATAGCAGCGACTGCAGCAAGGACGTGGGACACATGAAATGGGCCAGATCCCTGCCTAAGATATTTCCAATGGGAGTTAGAAGGGCAATATGCTACGTTAGCTTATATACTGTGGGTCTGTATGCTCATTTAGTTTTGCATATATTCATTCATCTGTTACAATGCTACAGGGCCATAGCCAAGATTCTAGATGTGGGTGGGTGAATATTTTATCAGGATGGGCAACAATGTCATATATATAGACAGCCAGGAGTTTGAGGGTGGGCAAACTGCTAACTAAGGTGGACAACATCCACCCTGGCCTCCCCCTGGCTACGGCCCTGCATTGCTAGCCTACCTTTTATCTGATTGACTCATGGCAATGCCCCTACTCTCCTCTCCACATTATTTTACAACAAGAAGCCAGTTTATCCATGGGAGAATAAGTTACCCAAAGCCACCCTTAGAATCATGACTAAGGTAAGACTAGAAATTCGATTGCCCAAATCACAAATTAATGTAATAATCGTGATAATATAAATGTCAACAATTATTCTTCCTCTTCATCTCAACACTAGGAAAGTCAAAAGACTCTTTAAGAAGATGCCAGTTGCTTCCCTAATTGTTTAGCAGAGAGACAACTTTTCAACAATTCATCTACCTTGTGAAAGCAGAAGCCTGGTATGAATGAGGAATGTCTCTCATCAAGGACACAACAGCGGTGGTAGCTTAACAATTCTACATGATCTGGGACACATACTTGTAGCTGAACTTTAAACATCATTTGTGATTAACATCCCAGTCTTACCTCGATGCGGGATATCTGGATGCTCACTAGGAAGTGTTTTCTTGGCAGCTGCTGCTCTGCGATACACAATGTGGGTCCTACCTTCCTCCTCCTTCTCATTCCCCTTCTGCAGAGGTTCAATGAAAAACTCGTCCTTGTCGGTGCGAATCATGCCAGCCTAAAGTGACAGGGAAAAGATTAAACATTTCAAGTTATTGCCCATGCCAGGGACACTTTGGATAAGCCTCTACAGTATGCTTAAGCACACTTTAGCTCTCTCCAGAGAGTCGTTAGGATACAGAGAGTAAGCAAGGTGCATACTTTACTAGAGCAAGAAAATACAACATCAGTGTCTCTGCTTGACAAGGAAGGACAACAGTAAAGCATTAGACCAAAGGGATTTCTTCTAGAATATAATTAGCAAGGGATGTGGCTATATGCAGTGAGAAGGTCATGATCAGGGCACTTTTAGAATGGAAGGGGCAGTAATAATGTGCATAGTCATTAGCTGCACATTTCATAAGAATGGATGGATCGGTAAGCTTTATTTTCTCTTATATTCATCTTTTGTTATCCCAAGTTACTCCTATTTAATTGGGGAATTTTGAAAAGCTATTAACCAAAATTCAGTTGAAAAAATCTAATTCATCCAAAATAAAATTCTCAACTATCTCCACAAAGTAAACTCAGTAGAATCTGCTGTTCCCAGCATGAAGAGTCCAACGATGCACCTGTCTGCTATATAACTGTTAAAGACACTGAACTTCTCTGGGAGAAGAGGTGGCAATTGAGGTGTGCAGATGTGTAATTTTGGACTATGAAGAAGGTACAGAAACTGCAGCAGGTGGGGAATGCAGCTGCAAAACTAGTGTCGGGGTTGTGGAGATGTGATCATTTCCCACAACTCTAGTCTGTCTGCATTGCCTATCTGCAGGTTTTTGTGCCCAATTTAAGGTCTTGGTGTTGGCATATAAAGTCCTAAACAGTTTAAGACCTTGCAGCACCTCTCCTTGACAAACCATGCCCAGACATCAAGCTTCTCCACAGAAGGTGGACTGAGAGCACCCATCCCAAGAGAAGCCCAAAAATACTTCACAAAAGACATTCAGTTAAGATGCTGAGCTTGGAGACTGGAAGGTCAGGATTGGATACCCGAGGATTCTGTCCTCCATTAGAATTATTTCTGGTTTATAGCTGCCATCAATTCAGTTGTTTTAGGGGCTGTTTAGAATTATAGTGTTTTTTTAAAAAATTGTTATATGTTTGTTGTCTGTCCTGGTTATCCTGTTATGTCTGGCCAAGTTATCCTGCTATGGTAATAGAGCAAACGATACTGCCAGCAACTCAACGCTGAGTGTCAGGTGGTAGTTAACTAACCTGACAACCCTGAGGACTAACAGCCTTGGATGGCAAAGTCCACAGGGAAGGGTGATGGTCCCCAAGTGGATTAAATCCAATTTGAATCCATCTTGATGGAGGACAGCAGCTTCATCAATACTGTCCTGGGGCTGATGAGTACTTAGCATGCCAAAAGGGCTCAGGACCAGAAAGTGACTTGCGGAGATGGATCAGTGGCATGGGTGTCACGCTGCGATGCAGAAGGCAAGATGAAAGGCCACTGCATTATATTCTCAGGACAGTCTTCATGGCTGATAACCATGATGATCGCCAATATTCGGAATTAGACACAGCACAACAAGAAGAAGAAGGTTAGGTGTATGTCTATGTTTCATTGGTCTTCTATCATCGTTCCAATACCAAAAAAATCTAATCCGGAAAATCTGAATGACTTTCGTCCAGTAGCTCTCACCTGTAATCATGAAGCGCTTTGAAAAGCTGGTATGAAATCATGTCATTGCTTGTCTACCAGAGGGATTGGTACATTCCAATTTGCTTATAAAACAAAAAGATCAAAGGAGGATGCTGTGGTGATTGCTCTCCAATGCTGTCCTTGCACATTTGGAGCAATGGGGGGGGGAGGGGGTTATGTCAGATTGCTCTTTGTGGATTTTAGTTCGGCATTTAATACCATTCTACTATGATGTCTAATACCTAAACTGGAAGATCTGGGGCTTCCGCCATCACTTTGTGGGTGGATGTTGGATTTTCTGTCGGCTCCCAGAGGGTCCAGTTGGGCCCTTACACCTCCAATATGCTTAGTACTGATACAGGAACACCACAGGGATGTGTGCTCAGCCCGCTCCTTTATATTCTCTATACGTTTGATTGTGTCTCTGCCCACCCTAGTAATAGGATTGTCAAATTTGCAGATGACACAACGGTGATCAGCCTGATCTCTAATAAGGAGGGTGAGATGGCTTATAGAGATGAGGTGGAGTGGTTGATAAAGAAAGAAAGAACCAATAACCTGCTCCTTAATATAAAGAAAACGAAGGAGCTTGTGGTGGACTTTAGGAAGCAGAAAAGTGATGTCCAGCCACTTTTGATTGATGGAATCCATGTGGAGTGGGGAACAACATTTAGATTTCTGGGCAATGAGTTACAGGAGGATCTGTCCTGGAGTGTCAACACAAGGGGGCTTGTGAAGAAGGCGCAGCAAAGATTGTATTTTTTTGAGAACTTTAAGGAAAAACCATCTGCGAAAGCTGCTGCTTGCTTTCTATCATTGCGCCATTGAGAGTGTGCTTACTTATGGTCTATGCGTGTGGTACGGAAGTTGTACCTATCGGGATAGGACAGTGTTGCATAGAATTATTAAAACAGCTGAGAGTATCATTGGTTGTTCACTCTCTACCTTAGAACAAATGTACACCATTAGGTGCCATAGAAAAGCATTAGATATTTCAGGAGACCCATCGCATCCTGGTCATCGCTTCTTTGAGCTTCTGCCATTGGGACGGAGATATAGAACAATGAAGGTGGGAACGAGCCATTTCAAGAACAGTTTCTTCTCTAGAGCAATCTTGGCCTTAAATGGAAACTCTGGACTCTGAAGTCATCTTATTTTATTTGTTATATTGTAGTATATTGTACTCTTTTAGTGTTTTGCAGCTGTTTTAAATTATGTGGAGTGCGAAATCTGAGTTGACATAGTAACCAAGAAATTTCATTGCTCCTGCAAGGGGACAGTGACAATAAAGATTTATTCTATTATATTCTATTCTAGTTAGGTGGTGTAAAAATAATCGAAGGAAGGAATGAAAGAAGGAAGGGATTTCTCTGTCTCCATAAAGAAAGGACTACCTTTCAGTAGATCTTTAACAGCTCTGACAAAGACATATGGAGAAAGAAAGTTTTTGAAACATCTCTATAGCCAAGTATAGCCAATGGCTAACTTTAGCACAGTGAATTTGAAGGTTCTAGCCAGGGCTTTCCAGCAGTGTAAATCTTCTTGAGTACAATAAAGTGGTGGATCTAGAAGTGGAAAAAAGAACTAGAAATGTAAGACATGACTTTACATTATTGGTTCCCACACTGAGGGGCATGGTCCCAAGAAAGGGGTGAAGAACTTCTAACAGGGTCACAAGCTTTCACATTACATTTGTTTCATTTCTACTGCTTCCCTAAGGTAAATTCCATTTTCCTGTGTCACAAAAAATCTATTTGAACTTATTTTCAATATAAAGTGATTTTACCATGTATCAGGGTTTATTTTAAATTTTATATTTCAATTTGATTTCTTTGTTAAAAAGAGGCTGGTTGGTGTCACAGAGGTAGGACAGGGAAGGGTTGCAAGGGAAATTAGAAGAACACAAGGGTTCCATAAGAAATACATTTGCACTAAGCCCGCAGGGAATGCATGGAGATAAGAACCCAGTTTTCCTGGGGAATTCACTCATAAAAACTAGACTTCCTCCTCTTGCAGTAGCACTTGTCCTGAGAGTTCTCTTCCCATCTGCAGACCTCAAAGAGTATAGCAATTCCCTAAGACTTTAATCACCATCAGGATACCTGGCAATCCTATCTGCAGATGATTAGAGATGCTTGTGCTATTACTCTATCCCATCATTAGATTACAGTATTTGTTTTGGACATGTAACATGGATGGTAATTTATATAGCATGCTGTGGGAGAAGAACATTCAAGGATTATGTAAACAAACTACTTTAATCTATGACAGCTAGGGGATGAAGTTCAACCTATTAAATCCCTGGCTGCCTTAGATTGAGTAGCCAGGGAAAGGAAAACCAAACTACTGTTTTCAGTGATGCAAAAGGAAGTTCAGGGAATAGTTACAAACTGAGCATCCTTGGCATTTTAGTGAACATGTCAATCTCCTAAACCAGTGGGGCGAACCTATTGTACGCGTGCCAGAGGTGGCACTCAGAGCCCTCTCTGTGGGCACCTGTGCAGCCATTCCAGCACAGAGTTTGCCCCGCCCCTCTCCCCAGCAGCCCAATGGCAGTGTTTCCTTCCTTTCCTGTTGCTGTGTTGGCACTTTGTGATAAATAAGTGGTTTTGGGGTTGAAGTTTGGGCACTCGGTCTCTAAATGGTCCACCATCACTGTCCTAAACCCTCTCACTAGGAAATGTCAGCACAGATGGTTTAGTTCTAATGTCATGTGTTATAGGCACCAAGATAACTCAGTTTTTAAAATCTGCCATGTAATTCTTAAACTGATTTGAGATAGATTCCACATATGACAATTAAAAAAAACTGAAGAACTGATTTTTCAAATGGTAACAGGCAGGAAAACATTGGCCTTAAATGCTATTTTGCTTCCTACGTCCACACTTGAAATATCCAAATTTTCTATTAAAGCAGTATGCAAAGGACTGATACCGCTGCCCTGGCTGTGCGGGCGGCCAAGGATGCCTCCCCCTGGACTCTATCCACCTAGCTGGGGGATACGTCACCGCCTACCCGAACTTCCAAACTCTCGCTATTTTTGTTATCTTCTTGTATTAATTTTGTAAGCTGCCCTGAGTCGCCACAACGTGGTGAGTGGGTGGCTATATAAATTTGGAATAATAATAATAATAATAATAATAATAATAATAATAATAATAATAATAATAATAATAATAATAATAATAATAATAATAATAATAATAATAATAATAATAATAATAATAATACCAGAATAGACCCATTGAACAGATAGGAGATTGTTAAATCAACATGTATGTAAGCTGCCCTGAGTTGCCACGACATGGTGAGTGGGCGGCTATATAAATTTGAAATAATAATAAAAAGACTAAACCAGAATAGACCCATTGAACAGATAGGAGATTGTTAAATCAACATGTATGGAAATTCCACTGACATAAGGGTCTAGTCCAGTTAGGACTAAAAATGGATTTAGTCTCAAGTGGCTAAAAATAATAAGAAACAATTTAAAGAATAAATACAATTAAAACAATCACAGTAAGTTTTTTTATTAAAAACCCCATATTATAAAGTTCTGTTTTTCCATCATTCCAAAAATCAACAACTCAGAGAACTATTAGCAGTTCCAAAGGGAATGCAGTCTACAGTCTGGGAGTAACACCCAAGTATGCCCTGTTGAGTGTTACCTATTCAGCAGGCCTCTGCAGGAGACAGAATCATAGAATCACAGAATAATTGAGTTAGAAGGGGCCTGTGACACCATTAAGTCCATCCCCCTGCTCAATTCAGTAATCAATCAAAGCAGATCTAACAAATGATTGTCTAATTCTCTCTTGAATGTTTCCAGCACCGGAGAACTCACCACTTCCCAAGATAATTGGTTTAATTGTTGTACTGCTCTGATAGTTAAGAAGGTTTTCTTGATATTTAGCCTGTATCTGGTTTCCTGTAATTTGAGTTTATTATTACATGCCCTGCACTCTAGGATGATTGAGAACAGACCCTGCCCTTCCTCTTTACAACTATCAAGTATTTAAAAAGTGCTATCATATCCCCACTCAGTCTCCTTTTCTCATAGCTAAACACGTCCAGTTCTTTTGGTCTTTCCTCATATGGCTTGGTTCCCAGTCCTCTGATCATCCTTGTTGCCCTCATCTGAACTTGTTCCAGTGTTTTGCAACCTTCTTTAAAATGTGGTGTTAAGAACTGGACACAGTATTCTACATGAAGCCCAACTAGTGCCAAATAGAGGGAGAAATGATCTCATTGGTTTTGGGGACTAATTTTCAGTACTGTCTCCAAATCCTAAAAAAGCATGGTAATCTAATTATTTTAGTTGCTGAATAGGTTTATAACAATACTAGTGGTCCTTCATAGAGTTGCAAAAATATATGAATACCCAACTATAAACCAGAAAAGACATTACACGTTCATTCAAAAGAAATGAAACTGTTACCAGGACCCAGCTAAATCTTAATAATAAATCAGGCAATTGAGAATGGAGACCACACCACATATATCTACTTGTTCTTCTAACCATTTTTGCTACATTAGAAGAACTATACTGAGAAACAGCCCAAATTTTCTTATGGAAATAAGTTGCAGATAAAAGTCAAGCTGATCATGCATGACAGAAATTTTTAAAGAGTCTTGCATGAAATATAAATGCATCTTGAAAGGCAGAGTTTGATGCTGCCACAGCTTATGGAATAGCAAAATAAGGGCGGGGTGGGGGGACATTACAAAATAAATTTAGTCCTATACTTATATAAAGGAAAATAGAAAGTTCTAGCAATTTTAAGTTGAACAAGGATCCCAAAATACAGATATGACAGACAGACTATTATTTGCTTCCAGGGCACATACCTGTCAAGTTTTGGATTTGGAAATAAGGGAAATTTCCCAGAAAATACAGGCTACTTGACAGCTATGCTTATCCTTTGCTGCCCTCCAATGGCGGCAATAGGGCATTGCAGTCTAATTAATACGGGATGATGGCAAGGAAGAGGGTAAAGTAAGGGGTTTTCCCGGCCAATACGGGATACTTGACAGCTATGCCAGGGCATGCGAGCTACATTTGAAATATAAAATATTTGTTCAGCTGCAGGAAGCTAATAGTTACTGGTGAATAGGACTAAGGAATGGAAATTATGAAGCATATGCTGGCTGAAGAGGCTGCATATATATATATGTGCATATGGGTTGAAATAACTATATATATATATGCAAAAAAGGAAGTAGACCTGGAGAAGCTTAAAAAGATATTGGAGAGACAGGGAATGGAATAAAACAAGAACATAGGGAGAAAATGGAGGAAAGGATTAATGATAAAGAGGTTAAGGAGGTGATTAGTGGGTTGAAGACGGGGAAAGCTCCGGGGGATGATGGATTATCGACAGAGTTTTACAAAGAATTTAAGGAGGTAGTGGTTCCAAAATTGGTGAAGTTATATAATTATATTTTAGATGGAGGATCAATTCCGACTTCATGGTATAATACCACAATCGTTCTACTGCCAAAGCCTGGCAAGAATCTGGAAAGAGTGGAATCGTACAGACCAATTTCACTTATAAATCAGGATGCTAAGATCTTCACAGCAATATTGGCTAACCGATTAAACAGTTTTATGGGGGCATACATAAATGTAGATCAAGTTGGGTTTCTAAAAGGTCGGCATATGGCGGATTTGACTAGAAGGGTATTAGATTTAATTGATAACGTTAACCAAACTAAGGAAAAGGTGGGCTTATTATCATTAGACATTTTTAAGGCATTCGACTCATTACAGCGGTCTTCAATTAAAGAAATCGTTAAAAAATATGGGTTTGGGGATAGATTCAATAGGGTAATAGACTTATTATATCAAAAAGGGAATGCTAGGGTTAGAGTAAATGAGGAGTTTACTGATGTGGTAAATTTAGAGGCTGGTACTAGGCAGGGCTGTCCATTATCTCCTATTTTGTTTATTATGGCAATGGAGATTCTAGCCAAAAATATAAGGGATGATTTAAATATAGAAGGGATTATGGGTAACAAAGTGAGCATGTATGCGGATGATACATTGCTTATGGTGAAACACCCGGAGCTGGTAATGGACAGGATCAAAGATCATATACAGGTATTTGAAGCTACAACTGGATTAATGATAAATTGGGATAAATCAGAATTGATGTTGTGTAATGTGGGAGTAAGTGAGATGGGTAGGATAGTGGAGACACTTAATATACAAATTAAAGATAAGCTGAAGTATTTGGGGATAATTATTTCAAATAAATTAGAAGAACTTAAACGATTGAACTATGACAGCTTGAGAGCGGAATTTAAGAATAAAATACAAGAATTTCAGAAGTTGAAGCTGTCATGGTTCGGAAGGATTGCTATGTGCAAAATGATATTGTTGCCAAAGATTAATTTTTTATTTGATGCACTAGCGATCCATCTGAAGGAGAAGGAAATTAATGAGTTTCAAAAGATGTTTAATGGTTTCTGTAATGGGGGTAAAAAATCTAGACTTCCAAAGAAACTATGGTACTTGTCTCAGAAAAAAGGGGGTTTGGGTATGCCAAATTTGTTAGTATACTATCAAGCATTTCAAATTAAGAATGTTGTGAAGATCTTGGCAAGAGAAAAGACAATTTGGGAGCAACTGGAGATGAAAGAATATAGAGACATTGGTAGTATGATTTTTTGGGGAACAAAGGACAAGGTGAAAAGGTCAAATAATATTATGGTGAGAGGCCTCATGGAAGTGTGGAAGAAAGTAAAGAAAGATATAGTCCCAAATCTCTCTCAAATTTTGGAATTGACGGATATGGGGTGTTTCCCAATAAAAATAGATAAGGAAAAAATGGAAATATTGGATAAAAATGGGGTGCTTTTATTGAAGGATTGGTTAAAAGTGTGTGATGATGATACTAAGAGGAAAAAAATATTTGAGAAGTTAAATTTGGATTGGTTTCAGAAATTGAAGGCGGATAATTGGAATAAAAAATATAAAAGAGAAGTAGGGTTAGATAGAAATAAGACGGAATTTGAGGATTTGGTAATAAAGATCAGAAAAGGGGAAAGAGGCATTAAGGGTCTTGTAAGCAAACTTTATATTATATTGAACAAGGGTAATGATCCACAGGAAGACTTGAAACGGAAGTGGGAACAAAATTTGAATATAAAAATTGGGGAGGTTGAATGGAGAAATAAATGGAAAAAGAGGATTATGAGAACAATGTCTGTAAGAATCAAAGAACATAATTTTAAAATGTTGTGGCAATGGTACTTGACACCACTAAGGCTTTATCAGATGGATAATAAAAGAGATAAGTTATGTTGGAGATGTAAAGAAACAGATGGAACATATGAACACATGTGGTGGAGTTGTAAAAAAATAAGGGATTTTTGGGGAAGAATAGAAGGGGAGTTTGGTGAAATATTGGGTAAAAAGGTCAAGTTGGTGTCAGGTACCATTTTTTTAACAAATGTGGAAGGTTTGGGTTTGAATAAGGAGGAAAAAGAATTATTGGAAATTGTATTGACCACAGGTAGACAATGTATAGCTAGAAATTGGAAAAATGATGTAGATATACAGATCGGAGAATGGTACAAGGAAATGTGGAGCCTAGCATTGAATGACAAATTGACATGGGAGATTAAAGTGAAACGAGATAATTTAAAAGAGAATAGGTTTTGGAATATATGGAAACCGTTTGTGGAGCATTCTCTTATGGTAAATGACAGTTCAGGACCTGCACCATCTCAAAGAGGTTTCTGGAGTTGAAATAGCAACTAAGCTCTCCGGGCATTGTATATATTCACAGGGTGATTTGTAATTATTAAAAAAGTATAATAGAGGTAGCTTAGAAAGCTTTTATTGTTTGATTGAGTAATATTTTACATTGTGGTATCTAATATTGTGGTTAAATGGTAAACAATTAGTTTGTTATGTGCTAGCCTCTATGAATGTGAGTTAATATTGCATTGAGGTTATCTTTGAGGTATTATTGTATTGTAATATTATTGTTTTCTTTTTTTCCCTGTATGTCTGTTAAAAAAACTTACTAAAAATCAATTAAAAAAAAGAAATAACTATATAGTAATCCCAAAGTGAGCCACATTTTTTTCACTATCTATGGAGTCTACTACATTAAAAAAATAATTATTTTCTTTCATAACCAAGAGGCCTAATTTTTGGTATATAAAAGCAACTCACATCACTCTGGTTTTATACTATTAGGAGATCAATGTGAGTTGTACTCTTATGTCAAGTGAAACATGACACATTCCCCAACCACAGCATATAAAAAGGTTCAGAGATCAACAATGTGCCCATAAGAATGCATCAGCCATTGTTACCACTGCCGAGTGCCTTGCTGTTTTCACCCTCATGTGTACATCTCTAGAAAAATATGGTATCATGTGCAAAGATATTAGATTAGCTGCTACATCACCACACCAATGGAGGCATTTGGGAGCACCAGATTTTAAGAGAGTACAGTAACAGTGTCACTGGGCAGTTACAGTAATGAGGAGATCAAACCCACAAATCTCCTTAGCACTACCTCTGCTTTGTCATTCAACAAACATGATATTTCCACAAACCCTTCATCCTTCCACAAATCCTACCTCATCAGTCTGGGAACACAGAGATCAACCTTCAAGCATGGCTGGATGTTGTTTTTTAAAAAATTAAACTTGCATTGAAGAAGCTCAAGCCCAGCATTCACTCGTATGCATGAGAGGAGTGCTGTCAATGACATCATGTCAACAACTGGCAGAAAGTCTTAAGATAGCACTTGAACAATGCAACTAAAATGCTTTGGTTTTCTTATTCTTGGAGGCGTATGTTAAAACACCAGATGTAGCTTTCATTCATGTTTTCATTAACATGCTAGAATAATTTAAATTTAATGACTGCTCAAAAATGGCACATGGAATACCCGCCCGCCCCCTCATCATTTTGGCCAAATTCCATAATAGAATTCAAAATACAGTAATAAAATTAGAAGGGGTTTCAAAAACAACACAGTTCTACCCCTTTCTCACTGTAGGATCTACAGCGTCCCTGACAGATGACTGTCTAGTCTCTATTAAAGATGTTTTTTCTGCTAGCAAACAGTTTGTTTTTAGTGCTTTGGGGCAGGATCCATTTCTACACTCCATGCAACCCATGGAAAATCATGGCCACAAGCCCTTTGAGCTTGCCCACCTCTTATCCAAACCTGTCTTCTTCTGATAAAACTGCCCATAATTACCTTAGCTTTTAAATAAAATGGTAGCATGCTGCTGATTTATACTGGAAATAGAAAAAATGAACCGTTTGAGACAAAAATGCATACTGCAAATTAAATAAGATTTAATCAACTTATTTATAGTCCCACTATATAACTCTTGTTAAACTTCACAAGGTTCTGTATTTCTGAAATAAAGTCTTCACAATTCTGTGTTCAATCTTCCAAAACTTATTCAACAGCTCAAGGAATCAGGGTGAGTATGAAATCTTCTAACTCAACCCAACAGAAAATGTGCACTAAATATACAACTCAAACTTATCCATGTAATTGCCCAGAATCTTCTTATAAGGTCAAATATCCACTGAACACAATCTTTAAACGTTCCACTTTCTCGAAGCCAGACTAGTTACAAAGCTTTACATGCAATTTCATCAGGAGAAAGTTGGGCATTTTTCTGTAGAATAAAACAAAACTATCAATGTTGGCTCAATTTAAACATACTGAATTCTACACAGCAATCAATCCATGTTTTAACAAACATTAATAGCTGCAATACCTGGTTGTTGTTTTTTTGAGCATCCCACAAGCCTCTACTGCATACTCTTAGTATGCTCTTGGATGTTAAAGAGCTCCCGTGAAAACCCACTATTTAAAAGGACTGTTCTCCTATTTCCTTAAACATCAATTGACTGCACCTCCAAGTGCCTATCCAAAACACCTGCTGACTGACCAGATGTAGTTTACAAAAAACATAAGTAATCAACCTCTTGATTTAATCCATAGGTCCACAGTGAATTATACTGAACAGGTAAAAAAGTTATTTAGATTTTTTCCCTCACTGTTATACTCAGGCCTGCTATGAAAATTTCTGTGGGTGTGTTGGGGGGGGCAGTTGAAGAGGCAGTATACCTGCACACTCAGCATTCACATCTTGCAGTCTACACTGTTCATTAGCCAGGGTGCTGAAGAAACACCATACACTACTGTGTAGTGCAGTGCTTCTCAACCTTTGGTTTTTGGACTTCAATTCCCAGAAGCCTAAGCCAATTCCCCAAAACACTGATCAGCCTAAGTACTGGCTTAGGCTTCTGGGAATTGGAGTCCAAAAACCAAAGGTCGAGAAGCGCTGGTGTAGTGCAATGCTTCCGCTCTTCACACAGATATATTTGATGAGTGGTGGGGGGAGAGAATCTCATAGTACAACCAAATGTCATTAAAATGGCATAACAGGTGTCAGTAAATACAACACCCAGGAAAGAAGGTATTGGCACACACAGAAATGTTTTGGCCATGACAACTTATTTCCTTAGGAGCTTCCAAACTTGCTTCAGCACTGTTTGTATCAGGAATCATAGTGTCCAGTTTAAATATGAACACTGTCCATTATAAAAATTTCCCTACATTGATTTATAGATGACTAAAACAGAGAGGCCACATTCCACTTTCAGTTCTTGAAAGGTAAAGCTCAGTTCAAGATTTAGCAAAAATCATGGGCTTGTTTCTGGAATAACTCCATGGAACTGAAATCAGCATCAGGCTTCAGATTATTAAAATTCCAGCTGCTGAAACAGAGGAAGAAGATTTGCGGAGGAATATCTGCAAATATCGTACATCTGAGTGGGCTAAGGAGGAGGATGGTCCATCGGGTTGCAAACGGTCGGACTCAACTGTGCAACTGAACAACAAAAAAACATGTTTTTGTGTATTCTGACTCTTTCATCAACATCCAAGGATTGAAAGACATCTTCCAGGTTTCACTTTCCAGTTTTTCTCTGTGTTTGCTACATAAATCTGAACACACAAATGCTTTATTCTCCTTTAAGAAGCACTCATTCACTATTTAGTTTATACCTCCAATTTTAAGTGTACTGTATACATACCTTATGTGTTTTAAAATGTTCACAATATGCTGTTTCTTGTTACGCACTGCCATGTCACTTCTAGAATATGGAGACCCAATGAATCAGTGATCTCCAAAATGTCATTTCATTAACAGCCCCAACACAGGTCTTGCAAATGAAAAGCCCCTGTTTTCCTTCATCTAGTCAATCCATTTCATAGTTCTTCTTCTTTCCCTACTGTCTTCAGCTCTTCCCAACATCATTACCTGTTGGAGAAATTCTGCTTTCTCCTGCTTTGACTCCTCATAGCAAACAAAAAAGTAGGTTAATCTAACTCCCAGGCTCAGTTCCAACTGTTCAGATTGCTTCTAAACATTGAATTAGATATGTATTATAAATGCTTCAATTAAATAAGCCCCCTGGATAGTGTTGTTCAGGAATATGTATAGATTGAAATTCAGCAGTAAGTCACAACTAGAGTAGACTCTTTAAATCAGAGTGGATTTGGTGAGTCAACTCCCCCATAAATTCCACTGGTTCAATGGGCTTATTCTAGTTGTAACTCAATTTCAGCATCAAAACACAGGCTTTATAATTTTGATCCATTATACCACAGATCCCCAAATTGCAGCCCATGGACTGCATGCAGCCCTCCTGAACGCATTCTATGTGCCCTTACAACAGACTTGTTTACTCTGATCACTCTCAAGGTATTTCGCCTCAGACCCACACTGTTCTTCCTGCCTCAGTCAGCACCATTTACCACTGCTTTTCCTGTCCCTTTCTTAGAAAAAACACAATAGCAGCACTGTTTCTTCTAGTCTCCATGTTTTTTGTATTTTTTTTTTGGTCAACTCCCTCTTGGTCTTATCCTCCAGACTAGCCTTTTGGGCACTTTGCTAGCTAAGCCAACAGAGCTCAGGTACCCCATAACATTAAATTTTCTTCATTTGCATCTGAATGTTTATTTTTGATCTAAATTGGTAGGTTTGTGATTTTGTTACATTTTGATTTAAGAAATGGCCCTCTTTTGGCAATGGGCACTCTAATGGGGGGCCCATGTCCCAGAAGGTTGGAGACCACCGTCTTGCAGTATTCATCAAACTCAATGAAAATCTGCAAATATATTTTCTTATCCTTCTGGTGCTACATCAAGAGAAGTGTTTTCCCCATTTTCTGCCACACCAAATTCCTCATCTAGACTTAAGCATATTTTCCCATCACCATGTTCCCTCAAAACAATTCGCACTGCAACTTGCCACATGAACAAGCTCAGTGAAAGAACTTGTCGTTCTCTCAATCCTTCCTAATGCAACCAGTGTATCTAGAATTTGCTCGGCTTTCTTTAAAAGTTTAATTTGCCAGCATATGTGGAATCGACAGCAATCTGCAGGTTTTACAGCTTGAGGTCCTGCCTCTAATTAAATCTCTCCTCTGGCTGAAACTCAGCGATTGCTTTAATTGTCTCCTCATTCACATTCACATCACAGTTTCATGTTCTAATGAAGTAAGCCAGCATAGCTTCTACACTGCTTCTCAAAAGCGCTGGAGTTCAGAGCCATCCTGAAGCCCAGCTTTAATTAATGTTCATTTCCTCCTCATTAGTATAGACATATGTATGTTTCTTTCTCACCACATAAGCAGAAATTTATTTCTCTTTTCTAAACCATGGAGCCAAGCAAGGAATTGTGCATGATTTGACTTGAATTTAATTTTTGGATTCAGGAAGAAGCAATTCTAAAAGTATTATTCCAACAATATGGACAAATGATAGAATAATACAAAATAATGCAATTTGTGTACATTTCTCCAAACATTTACCAATGTATCAGAATAAAGCTAGCCTTTCACCTCTGTTGGCACAACTGTAGCCCAGACATCTTTGAGCTGGTGCCCTTCAGATATGTTTCACCTTTCACTACAATTCATGTCATCCCCAGATAGCTATTCAAGCCCAATGTCATGTTACCACTGTTTGTGGCTACCAGGACATCTGGAGATGCCAACTCTGAGGCATTTCAACTGGCACTTTAATCTGAAGACAGCCATCATTCTGATTTTCTATAATGCTCTCGCATAGCATCATCCTGAGACATTGTGAGAAATTAAAATGGCGGCCCTACTTAACATCAACTGCTACTGCTCACAAAGTGTCCCTCTGATGCAAAGTGAACCCAAAACAAGCAACAATTGAGGCTGCTCATGGGGGCCTCTTTACTGTGGAACAAAGACAGATGGCATAAGCTGAAAGCACTAAAAAAATCCTTGAACTGGCTGGGCCTAGCACACAGAAAAGGTCTACCTTGCTCAAAAGCCAGTCGTATCTGACTCTAGGGTTCAGTGCTCATCTCTGTTTCAAAGCCCAAGAGCCAGTGCTGTCCACTTCTGCAGACGTTTCCGTGGTCATGTGGCAGGCATGACTAGACACCAAAGCACACGGAACACTGTTACCTTCCCACCGAAGTGGTCCCTATTTATCTACTTTCAATTTCTTGCTTTCGAACTGCTAGGTTGGCAAGAGCTGGGACAAAGATCGGAGCTCATTCTGTCCTGCAGTACTCGGGAATCAAACTGCTGACCTTCCGCCTCCCAGTCAGCATCTTAGCCACTTGAGCCACTGCAGTCCCTGTACACAGAAAAGTTATTTTCAAAAATAATTTCTTAAGTGACTTACCTCATGCATCCCCCCAACCAAGAACTCATTATCAATAACATTATCCAAAATAAAAATTTTAAAAAACCAATACTTTGTTGTATTCAATTGATTTCCACCTTACATTCTCATTCCTACTTTTCAGAAGTAAAATTTGGCAATTATGTCGTCCCCTCCATGGAAAGAAGAAACCGACTGAGATGGTCTGCTTCAAAAGGTTCTTGGACCCAACTGTGCTCCAGAGGACCTGGGGGAGGGGGTCTCCTGGCTCATCTGGTTGGCGTTCCTGTCAAAACCCTGATTGCTGAGTGGAATACCATGGCAATCAGAGCAGCTGACACAATCACACATAAAGGACTTCTCTATTGCAGAGCTTGCCCCTTGTTGTGGTTCACAGGTGAGTTGCAAGAGAGGAAGAAAAAATGGAGATGGCTAGAATGCAAATTTAATTTAATTTAATTTTCATGCTTATATGCCGCTCACTCAGGGAACCCGACTTAGGGTGGCTCACATAGCAGTCAAGCAAAACACAATAAATACACAGTTACAAATATTATATATAAAAACAGGTAAAACCCACCCCTATTAAAACCCACCCACCCCACTCCATTCATAAAAAGAGGGAGGGTCTTGATTTTTGTGCAAGCCAGAAGGCAGGGGCCACGTTTCCATCAGGCCCCCACACCTGCCCCACCAGCCAGGTTTAAAGACCTTTCCCAAAGGGCAGCAATTCTGTCTGCAACCATAGCTCTATTGGCAGGAGTTTCCAAAGGGCCGGTGCAGACACGGAGAAGGCCCTCCTTCTTGTGTTAGAGAGGCAGGCCCCTCTAGCCGAGCAATTAGAGAGCCCCTCCGGTCTGCTCAGGTTGGGCGGACAGACGTTCTTGGGGCGATGCGGTCTCTTAGGTATCCTGGCCCACTACCATGGAGGAAAGCTCCCTTGGACATACCCATCAAGCGCGGCTCTGGAAAATACGGGACCTGCGCAGAAGGGTTCTGCGCATACGTTCATGCACAGTAACTACTTTCCCCGCTGGTCAAATTACGGGATGGCAGCGGGAAAGTGGAGGAAGAGGCGTGGAAATACAGGAAATCCCGGCCAATCCAGGATACTTGACAAGTATGGCCTTGGTTTGGCCACGTATGGAATGCACCGTGAAGAGATGTCTAATGCACCATCTTGTCTGGTTGTATTGGAACATTTTCCATGTGTGATGGCTGATGATATGGACAAGGCACATGCAGAATGTATGGCCATAACTTTTCCATAGTAAAGGTAAAGGTAAAGGTTTCCCTTGCTCGAAAGCCAATCATATCCGACTCTAGGTTCAGTGCTCATCTCTGTTTCAAAGCCGAAGAGCCTGCAGACATTTCCATGGTCAAGTGGCAGGCATGACTAGACACCGGAGCGCACGGAACGGTGTTTCTTTTCCATATGAACCTATTATTGATGGCTCCTGAAAGCAGCCAAGGAGGTGATAGTAGACTAGGCCACTCAAATAATTAATACTTCCCTGTAGGAGGGACATTTGCCCTCCTGCTTGAAGAAAACAATAATTTGGCCCATTATTTAAAAAATATATATGAAGACTGAGTACCTTAACAATGTTACATTGGTTGCTAACATCCCTTTTATGGATGAGTTAGTGGAGAGAGTAGTTTCAGATCACTTGCAGACATTCTTGGAGGATACTGGTGGTCTTGATCCTTTTCAAGGATCCTGCTACGACTTGGGTAGAACACTCAAAGGCTAGATTTGAGTAGATATACTCTTGGTCTTAGCAGAGGTCTGATGAACCTTAGATATACAGTATGCAAGAGGTTTCTTGCAGACTCCAGAAAAATACATCATGCTTGAATCATTTCTGAGTCCATGCAATGTTTCAGCCCCACAGTACATATCCAGGAAACATACACTATCAACATGGGCTGAAGAAAAGAAAATCAACATTGCTACATAAGTACATACATCTAACATGTGGCCTTGGCATTCCCCTTTTTGATTTGTGACTCTCTGTTCAATATATCACAGAATAAACAAGACAAAAATGCTGCAGCACTTTAAAAACTAACTGTTATATTTTAATGTGAGCTGTCGTTGATCACTCTGTGTCTCTGTATCTGATGTATATAAATTGATGCCATGAAGTCTCACTCCCATGTCTGATGAAGTGGACTTGAACCACAAAAGCTCACATTAAAATATAACAGTCTTTAAAGTGCTACAGTGTTTTTGTTTATTCTCTGATATGCCTGAAACACAGACTAACACGGCTACTATTCCAAAAAATTCATCTGTTTAATATGCAATTGTAATATGGTTCCCTTCCCTCAATGTATTTAAGATACTGTATAACTGAAAGTCATGGTTTTATTGCAATTAGACAACAATCCCACACTTGTCCACTTTGAAGAAAGCCCCACGGAGTTCAAAGGGTTTTGTTGTCTGGATAGCTCAGTGCTTTAGTTATCTGCCCAAAGAGCCAGAGGTTGGGAGCTTAGTTCCCCAATATGCATCGCAGAAGAGCCAGCCTGTGTGGCCCTGGGCAAGCTAGACAATCCCAGGGTGTCCCCTAGACTAGAGGAAGAGAAGGGTAAACCACTTCTGAGGATTCTTTATGTAGAAAACCCTGAGCAAGGACACCATACATTAGAATTGGTTTGAGGGCACAAGATTATTATTAACACACCCACAGAAATGAGTATAGGACTTAAAATGTCCCCAAAAACATTTCCCCCCACAAAAGTAATAATAACAACAGTAAATACTGCCCAATATACATGCAAAATAATGTTTAAAATACTTGGTAAATGCGGGTACCTAACCCTATGTTTCTTTAATCGGCAACCCTACATTTACAACTTTCCACTAACTTCAAGAAACTGCTTTACAATAATGACCGTGGTAGCATCATGGTTTTCCTAATGGTAAATCTAATTTAAAAATTCAATAGAAACACACACACACACACACACACACACACACACACACACACACACACACACACACACACACACACACACACACACACACACACACACCTCACTTGAACCTTTTGCCACATTCTTACTGTAAGTTACAACTACCCTAAAGCTATAATAATTTATTCAGTCTCCAGCTGGCAGATTGAGTCGAAAGGAAGCTTTAAACATCAGCCATGTGTTTTCTTTATTTTATTTACAATTTTACTAGCTGACTATTTGAAAAAAACATGCTTGCACTTGTAGAGTCCCATTAGGGCTGGCAAAGAAAATGTTAAAATGTTATAAACATATCTCCCAGGGTACCACTGCATTGATCTATTAGTCTGCTTTCTACATTAAGCACAGGGTAACCTCAA
Source organism: Bradypodion pumilum (assembly GCA_035047305.1). Taxonomy (NCBI): domain Eukaryota; kingdom Metazoa; phylum Chordata; class Lepidosauria; order Squamata; family Chamaeleonidae; genus Bradypodion; species Bradypodion pumilum. The sequence goes on from JAWDJD010000002.1 coordinate 347,190,025, forward strand.
GCAAATGAGGTAGAATGATTTATGTTAGGCTACATCTTTGCTACTTATGAAAATGTAATTCTTCTTTTTCTTTCTTTCTTCTTCTTCTTTTTTTTGCAGCAATGCACTTTCAACAGCATGGCCCAGGAACTTGTAATCTGAACCTCCGAATTTCTATGCTAGCTGTGTGTGTGTGTGTGTGTGTGTGTGTGTGTGTGTGTGTGTGTGTGTGTGTGTGTGTGTGTGTGTGTGTGTGTGTGTGTGTGTGTGTGTGTGTGTGTGTGTGTGTGTGTGTGTGTACCCAGCTTTTTAAAACTGTCTTAACAAAACCGAAATCCTGCAGTTACAATAAATGGCAGGAATGAAGCAGGCTGCCAAATCCACACAGAGCCAAACGGTGCCCATTGAAGAACAACAGAAGACTTTTCTCCTTTGCCCTCATGGCTTTCATTCACCCTCCAGCAAACAAGTGACAGCATTCAATAGAACCAAGAAAGACCCAGCCTGTATTTCTCCCCTCAGAGGGGATTTAATTGGCATATTGCTCACCTCCATTACTCTGATAAATGGACAGGTACGTCCAGAGGCTTAGTGGTTAAAATGCTGAACTTGATGACTAGAATGTCAGCAGGTTGGCAGTTTGAGACCTGAGTGCTGCATGACGGAATGAGCTTCTGTCTCTTTCCCAGCTCCTGACAACCTAGCAGTTTGAAAGCAAAAGACTGCAAATAGACAAACAGGTACCACTTTGGTAGGAAGGTAAACAGCTTTCCAGGCACACTGGTATCTAGTCATGCCTGCCACATGTCCATGTAAACATCTGCAGATGCAGACTGCGCTGGCTCTTTGGCTATAAATGGAGGTGAGCACCAAAACCTAGAGTCAGATATGACTGGCTTTCGAGCAAGAGCAACCTTTACCTTTACTTAAGTATAAAGTACACAGTCCTCTCTTTGCAGGTTGAGGTGGCTGTCAAGGCACCAAATCCATTCTTCCCTTTATTGCACTACATTATTATTATTTTTTACATCAAGATAAATTCTTCCCAGCAGCTGGGATCACTTCAGAGAGAAAAGAGGGCCTCCAGTCACCAGCATCTTCATTTCACATGAATGCCTTGGGGCTGCACATGGACAAAATAGGCATTAAGAAGCAAAGATGGTAGACATCTGGAAACCAGCACTTTGCTTTGAAGTGATCCTGGCTTCTCCTCAAGAACAAAATTAAAATAAAGTGTGTGTGTGTGGGGGGGGAATACTCTCCTGTCAATAAAGCCTGGTGGTCAGAGATTGGAGACATCAGGACCAATGTGAGGCTGGGGAGAAGCTGTCAAGTTGGGGGGAAACAGCTGTGGCCCTCTGGTTTGACCCAATATTGATATGCAGCAGAGTTCTGAGATTGCATGCCAGAGCCTACTACCACTGTCAAGTTAATCATATTTACGTCACCCCAATGCAGGGACAATGGGGTAATAAAGGATTCAATGTAATTATGAAGCCAGTATAATCACCTAACACATGAGCGAGGCCTCAGTTGAGTGTTGCTGCTGCACAGAAAGGACATCTGCCCCATCACTTAGGACAGTGGTTCCCAGATGTTTTTGGACTGCAGTTCTCAGAAATCTTGGCCAGCACGGCCCATGATGAAAGATTTTGGAGCTGTAGCCAAGAACATCTGTGGATCCAAGGTTGGGAACCACTGACTTAGGAAGTCATGGAGACTAGCAGTAGAAGCCAAGGCACGAGGCACAGAAGACACTCGAAGCTGCCTAAGACTCCCTCAAAAACCTGAAGTCAAAGCTTGTGCCATACCATCTATTCTCCAGTATCTATTCACCTGCATTGCCAACAATTAAAGTGAACATAAATTCTAAAATCTAATCCATAAAAACCCAGTTACACATGATTATTAAATCAACATTATCGATCATTTGTACTGGCTTCATCAAATGTAGTATATTACACTGTTATCTTCCTCGGAAGACCACAGCTTTTAGCCACAATCCTGTTTTGGCACCCACAGAGTAGAATGCTCCACTACTGCAATAATATGCAGTGTCCTTAAGTAAACATTGCACTCACATAACTGGAGATCCCCTTTAGGAATACCCACCCAATGTTTGTGTGATGACTTTTTCTATAAGTGTCATTGGGGGAAAATATCAAACTGCTCAAACTGGTGTTGTGCACGTGGCTATAACTTAGATCGACTGCTCCTATGCCCTCCAAGTACTTCACCAGATACCATGCTGCAACTCTAGTGGCTTAGTGGTTAAGACATTGAGCTGGAGACTGGAAGGTCGGGTTTCGATACCCAAGGGCTGAACTTGGGGACATGAACGGAGCCTCATTCGGGTGTCCCCTGAGTGGAGTTTCTCCAGCAAAAATCATTTCAACTCAGAGTAATCTATGATACAAAATTATTATACCAGACACCACGAGCTGATTGCATTCACATTTTAAGTACAGAAAGTGGTCCATTCCTGGTCTTGCATTATCTTAAGTACTTCCATTTGCAATAGATCAAGGATACACATCCTCAAATATTGTGATATTTTTGAACCACAATCGGCTGTACCCTGTTAACAGAAACCTTGTGTTGCTGGCTAATCTTTCTCACACTATATCAGGTGAAAGGAACTATGGAATGAATTCACCAAAAGGTGGCTTCATTTTGGCAGTTTCACATCTAGCCTAGATGCAGCAGCAGAAGGGGGGAAAGGAAGAGGAGGAGGATAACAGAAGTAAACCCTGTCCTCAGTTCTCACACTGAGATTTTGGACAGTTTCTTCCAGAGGTAATTGGCCACAGAGTATGGTTCATCAATAGTTAAAGAAGAAAATTTCCTTTTTACCTCAAAAAGATGTGACAGAAGGAGCTTTGGCAAGATTCTGCTTTGTCAGTCCACATTGAACGAAAATGTTGGGTGGTTGGGAGGATTATTAAATGTTGGGAGGATTATTAAAGAACTGTTGGGAATGAAAATGATAAATATGATAGTTCCTGTGTACCCAAGAGGACCACAGCATGATTACTATTGTTGCAAGCTGGGCATAATAATTGCAGTTCTCCCAAATTGTATTCTCAATCTTAATTTTATCCTGGCACCTGCCTTTTTCATATAAAACCTGAGAAAAAATTAATTGGAAGGACACAAGTGCATTCTTATTAAGATCCAAAAGAGCTGCATTTATCCAATTTCAATGTATAAAAATCACTGCAAAAATGGGAATGGGAAGTGTCTCAAACTTAAATGAGTTCTTGCTAGGGAACTTACACAAAGCAAAACCAAAGGAAAGAAAGAAGGAAGGAAGGAAAATAGTCTCATTCTGATAAGTAAATGTTGCTTTAAGTCTCAGCAATAGTGTTTCTATAATGATTTGATTAGGCAGAATATCAGTTTATTAAGCAATGGCTGCTGAAGTAAAAATTAACAACAGATGCTGGAGAAGACTGATGTGAAGCAATTTAAAAGGGTCTGTTCCATGGGCAGCAATTTGGACTAACTCAATAGTTTTTCACTACAAATCCCAGAAACCATCTCTCTCTCTCTCTCTCTCTCTCTCTCTCTCTCTCTCTCTGATGGTCACACACATATGTACATAAATTTTTTGATGTTATCTGCTCTGTGATCTTAACCATGGGATGGAGAGGCGCTCTGCCATGTTAACTGGATCTACTGCCATCATACTACTGCTGTTTTCCCCCTGCCATTTGGGTGCAAGGGCTGCGGTGACTCAGTGGTTAAGAAGCTCGCCTTGTTAGCTGGAAGGCTGACAAGTTGGCAGTTCAAGACCCAGGTATTGCATGATGGATTGAGTGGCCATCTCTGTCCCAGCTCTTGGAGACATGAAAGGAGCCTCATTTGGACATCTCCTGAGCGGAGTTTCTCCCTCACAAATCATTTCAACCCAGAATAATGAGGTGGCAATGTTTCGTTGCCTCTACTTTCCACCTCTGGCACCCATATTTATTTTTATTTATTGATATATTGTAACTGCCCCCCCTTTTTTTGTAAATGCTGATATTGTTTGCTGTAATAATGTTCTGCTGATTATTTTTGATATGTATTGCTGATATTTTATTATTTATTTATTGTATTACTGTATTGTTATTTGTATTTGTATACTTATTTTATTGATTTTGCTATTGCTTTGCCGCTTCGAGTCACCATTGGGCTGAGGGAAGCGGGGTACAAATAAATCTATGAAAGAATGAATAATTTCTGAAATTAAATCATTACTATTGTTTGGGTGCAGAGAGGTTCTCTGGTGTATTTAAATTCCCAGTGTCCTTAAGTTCTAAATTCTGATAGTGTGTTCTAGTAGTGAGAATGTTGGACTAGGTTTCAGGAGACGGAGGGTTATGTCATGAAAGTCATGGTGTAAACTCCCTCCCAGGGTTGTTGTGAGAATAAAATAGGAGGAAGACAGCCCTTTGTGCCAGCTTGAGCTCACTGGATAAATGTAGCAAATAAATAATTATTTATGAGTCTGCCCTCCCTCTCTGTATGATTTAGCATAACACATGAACAATGAATCTGATGATCTTACAAACAAGCCTTGGCATAAACATATGTAGCTTTTAAATGCTTCTATTACATTTATGTATCTACTGCTATTTGCCATATTCGACACAAGCCGTTACGGTGGATTCACTTGAAAGACATCTCAGATAATTCCAGCACCCAAGGGGCACTTTCAGTTCTGCTGAGATCATTTCTCTGTGTACCCAAAATGGATTTGGCTCCATGAGCACTGGTCCTTATAGGGGCCAAATGACAGCATCATACCTGTCAAGTTTTGGATTTGGAAATAAGGGAAATTTCCTGGCAAATAAGGGATACTTGACAGCTATGCTTATCCTGTGCTGCCCTCCAATGGCGGCAATAGGGCATTGCAGTCTAATTAATAAGGGATGACAGTGGGAAAGAGGGTAAAATAAGGGGTTTTCCCGGCCAATAAGGGATAGTTGACAGCTATGGACAGCATCCATGCACAAGAGGGATGTATCAGCAGACTCAAGTAATATAAGTTTAACTTCAGGTGGGGTGGGGAGAAGCAAGGGGACCCAACGCAACCTAGTGAAGAGTGAGCATGTTTTGTGCATACAAATGGACTGACGGCAGAGGAGCTGAAGACTGACGGAGCGAAAAGATGACATTACCAGGAATCAGGAACACTGTTATATGTGTTGACAAGTTCCTTCTGACTTTTGGCATGCTCAACTATAGCAAACTAAAGGCCACAGCTTCCTCTACTGAGTTAGTCCAAATGAGTTTTATAATATATGCCCAAAGTACAATAGACTCAGTTTAGTCAGTTTTACTTCTAGAAAGAGTTGTGGCTTGTTTTGATTTAGTACACGCTTATTGGACTTTCAGGCCCCTTGGTATCTGTAAAATTCTCCTCCAACATCTCATTTTGAATGAAGCTATATTTTCAGGAGCACACGTACGATAGTATTTTGTGGCAAATCCCACTGAACCCTATAGCTGTACATTGTCTGTTCTTCACAGCAGTGCCATTTCATCTGTTTTACTACAGCAGCTAGTTGTATGAACATTTTTAAGGGCCTTTCATTTAGGAATGAAAGCTTTACATTTCTACAATGTTCCTTCTCTACATACTACCTGTGCCCTAGTGACAGTAATGTGAAGCTTCTGATATTCGTGGCAATGCAAAAGAAACCAAATTACACAGTGACAGGATCGAGCAGACTCTGGACCTCTGGAGACAGTTAACGGGAAAAATAAAGCATGCAGAAGCTGTAATATTGCACTCATTTGGAGCTCAGTGGAGTTTCCATACAGTTAAATAAGGGGCTGAAATTTGACATACAGTACTGTACTTTAGAAAACAGATCGGTGTGTGTATGTTATTTAGGAAAAAGGGGAAATAGTAAGAACAAAAACATAGCATGTAAAGGGAAAATACTAGTACAGTTCCTGTATCAATATCCGCCTGTGGTAGAAGGAGGCAAAATCACTGATGTTCTTGTATGATAGAAGAACTTCCTTGGCTTCCTACATTTTAGTCTGTTCTTCACTTTAGGGCAGTATGCCACAATTTATTTATTTATTTATTTTATAGCTTTCTGTACCACTTTCCTTTTTTAAAACTCAAAAAGGTTTGCAATTAAATAAATATACTACAAGTAGTAATATAATAGAATAAAGAAAACAATTTTTTTATAATCACAACTTGAATGCCAATGGGTATCAGCAGGAATGTGCTTTTCACCCTAATGTATTTGTCTTTTGCAATCACAATTGGTGAAGTTCTCTTCCTGTCTCTGGCATTTGAGGCAAGCCTTGCCCTGTTTTCTTCCTTCCATTTTTTAATTGTGAGGGTTTTTTCTTCCTCTGGCCTGTGATCCAGGAAGAAGCATGGAGGTTTCATTTCCCTTTTTCTTTTTGACTGTACAGTAACTACAAATGGTAATTGAAAGTGAGGATACATTTTTCTATTTTAAATGCCTCTAGAGTGATTTTATCATACAAAATGCTGATTTGTGTGGAGATGCTGTCTCCTTTTAAGGATATATTGCTTCTAGATATGGAATCAACAAGTGAGGTTCTGAGTCTTTGAGAAAAACCATCAAGTACCTTAAAGAGGAGTTATGAAAAGTATCAATGCCAAAATGTGAACTGGATCAACAGGGAGCCAAACAAAAGTGGAGAAAGATAGCTACTGCTCAGCTCACCTTGGAAAGGTTCTCCTTTTAACCTTTCTCATCCTGACATCCAGGACGTTTGATGCAGAATACAAACCAGTGTCCCTCTTAGGAACCTTTACATAAAAAGGTCATGAATCTTGCAGGAGTGCACAAGTACAAACTCATTATGAAATTAATTGCTCAACACATTGCCTGGGCAAGTGGCAAAGAAGAGGAACTTGCCATGAAAACTGCACCTACCTCATGAGGTCTTCAACTTTTTCAGAATCTGTTCACTGTATCAAATAAGCATAGAATATGTCATGCCTGTTCATTGGGGAGGGGGTTCAAAAATTAGGGGAGACCCTGTAAAAAGTATAGAAAAAGAAATCTCCATTCTGGTATTTGCTTCCACTGAAGATGTCCTACATTTTCCCCACTATATGCTTTGTGTGGTTGACCGTCCCTAATTCTGAATCTGGCATAATGACTCCTAAATTTTTAAACATACCTATAACTATCTGAACCAGACTGTTTTCTAGCATATTTGCTCCGGAACATGTTTATCCCAAAGTTGCCTGATATACACTATAGTATTCTCAATAATGTGGTTTTGAGCTCTCAGAGAAAAGTATGTATTTCCACAGGCCATGTAGACATCTGTCCAGCAGCTTGCTGAACTGAACCTCATTAGCCCTGACTTCATTGTGTATGTGTGTGTGTGGGGGGGGGGGGGTAGATTAAAATAAAGAAAACAGCAAAAAGAAAAAATCATGTCACAAATGCAAGTTTGATGGCAAGAAATTTCTGAATGCAACATATTTTTCCTATCAATTAAGACAGAATGTGTAGAGCTGGCATCAGATGGCAGCCCAGAAATAGAGGGACTGCCATCTATAAAAGATTAACTAAGTTTTTTTCTGGAGTTTTAAAACATATTGTTACATGTGTTTCCCAGTCTCCTAGGCATGGAGAATGTCCAGGGTCAGTGCTTATCAGGACTAATTTCCTGCCCCAGAGATTACCTCTGTAGCCTTTATGACATCATAATACAGTGGAACCTTGGTTAATGTAATCAACGCGTTCTCCGACGTTTCTTACAGCAACTTTAACCGAGTTTCCCATTGGAATGCATTGAATGGAATTTCCCATAGGAATGCAATGAAAACCAAAATATAATACATTAACCAAAATGAGGTTTCCCATAGGAATGCATTGAAAACCAATTAATCCGTTCTGGGAAAAAATCCATAAACCATGCCACTATTTTCTATGGATTTCCTTTTGTTATGCGATATTTATGTTAACTGAGATGTTTGTTAACCGAGGTTCCACTGTAGTTAATTTGCTAATATACAAGTACAGGATGAATTGGTACAAGCTGAATACCTATTTCTTGCTATGTAGCAGATTTGCTGTCTCACATCTAATTTCCAGGGGATGTGTGGCCTTACCTTAAATGTCATCTCATTTGTAGTTTTGAGGGAGTCAAACTCAAGGCTCAAAGGGAGGACAATGGCAGTTACTAGTTTTAAATTAAAACATTGGGCCTAAATCCAACTTAACACCTCTGGAGTGAAAATCCCCATATGGCTATAACCATATGGAATAAGAACTGTACTAGGTACCATTTTTGTGGAAACTGAAAATGCAGAATCTCAAGTATAATGAGTCTGGTGCTAGCACAATTAATGTCACTGGGTAGAAGCCAACATCATATTCAAGAATTCTTGAAGCTGCTTAACTAGAGTGTTCACCAATCATGTCCCATTATATCAAATATAATGGTTAGTCCCATCCGCTTTTTAAAATACATTTAGACGGAATCTCAGCTGCAGGGATTGAAATATTGATCTTTTTAAAAGGATTCTCAAAAGAGTAAAGCAGTGACTGTTATAAACTGTGTTGAATAGGCTTATTAGCATAAAATGTTCCAAAGTGTAGATAAATTGTTGCAGGTTGGGTGAGCTCTGCAGCAATCAAAACTTTGACCCTGCTGGCCAGGACCTATTTTGCTGAAAATCGTGAGGAATACTTTTACAATCCTTCTTAGTCAAACAGGCATTAAAAAGGGATTCTGCTTCAGGTTGTAAAAAAACCTTAAAATATATATATATTTTTATAGTATAGAGAGCAAATATTTAGAAGCTCACTTGTTTAAGCAATGAAATTACTATTTTTTACTTTGTGGCTAGGGAGTTTTACTTGATGTTAACGGAGCTTTGTATCTATTCCACCCATCTTGTCAATGTATAGTCATTTGTTAATTAATTTTAAAAATCCAAAGATACTATGTACCATCAAGTCACTTCTCGTGTGTGGTGACTATATGAGTTAATGATCTCTGAAATACCCTAGCATTAACAGCTCCACTCAGATCTTGCAAAGCAACAGCACCTCGTGTTAGAACACAGCTTTGTTTCCTACTTTTTACATTCCAGGTCTTATTTTCATGTGGATGCTTGCAAAAAAGTTTTCAATTTTATCTTCTTCAACATCTCTAGTTGAAGCATAGACTTGAATAATTTTTGTGTTAATAGGTTTTCTCAAATATATGGCTGATAATTTTTGGTCAGATCTTACATTACAGCCCCTAACTGCTTGTGCTCAATCTTGTCACAGCATTAGAGCTATTCCATTTCTTCTGAGTTTGTCATTTCCAGAGGAAAATTCTTTGTCATTCTGTGACTGACATTGCAGGCGCACCCCCCAATAAAGGACTCAGACACTGGTAAAAGTGGATAACGGCATTGGGCCACATTTATTGATTCATGCCCTAGTCCGAATTATAAATTTCTATTGGTATTCAACCAATTATAATTCTTAAGGCAAGCAGGCCGAAGTAACACTGGTAAGGTTCCACCCAAAATTGCCAACGGCAATTGGTTACAATGTATCCATTTGTATCAATTTGTTTGTTGACAACAAACAAATTGTTGACCGTAGTCAATAATCTAACTACTGACCCCACCCTCTGACGCGTATCTGTAAAATAACGGGGTGATGCCTGCTGCCTAGCTCGTGCCATCACCCCATTGCCTGGCTCATCGTTGACCGGACAACGTTAACCAACTTGTGCCTGTCTAGTTTTGTCCAGTCAATTGCGAACCTGCCGGATACCTGTGGGTCATAAATGTTTACCTTACCAGTGCTACCCGCCCATGTGACCAAAGTCAACAGCAGCAGCAAGAAACCCCTATGTCAAACCGTAGCAACAGTGTGGGATGGGCAAAAAAGCCAGGACCCGGAAGCCAATTGTAGGTCCCAGCCAAAAATTCCCACCCGGCCCCGAAGCGACCAAAATATCACACTGTTAACTAGGGAGGGGGTGGAGGGGGAAAACTTCTCCTCTCTGTCGCTTCACAAAATGGCAGCGCGGCTGCCTCGTGGCCACCCCTTTTAAAGGGTGCTGGCCACGCCCACCTAACTACCCGGATGTCCAAGTCCGGTGGGGGGGGGCGCAAAGAGCGCGGCGGCCATTTTGGCGCCGCGCTTGCAATGTCTCATTCCAGTCCACTATAGGTCATTGATACCAAACATGACAATGTTTAAATCAGAGGTGGCCAGCCAACAGCTCATGGGCCAAATCAGGCCCATAGTGCCAATTAATCCTGCCCAAGGTGAGGACCCCGCCACCACCGTGGAAGCACCGAAAATGCACCAGAAGTACCCCAAATGCACCCAAAAGCACCCCAAACACACCGAAAACCACAAAAAAACCAGCAGAAATATGCCGCCCTTGCACCCGCTGCCATGGGAAGTGACAGAAGCGGCAAAAACAGGTGAAAATGGACCATGAATGCACCTGCCGCCACCACCAGATGTGGACGAAGTGGCGGAAGGAACCACACCCGCACATCTATCTGAGGGTCCAGCCCACAGTGCGAAAAGGTTGGCCACCCCTGATTTAAATGGCTTACTCCTTGTTCTACAATTTCCAGATTACCTTGATTCATGCTATTCAAGTTACATGTACCAATTGTGTGTCTTGTGTATCTCTGGACTTTCCTTTCATCTTTGTGCATATCAGCCACTAGACATCCTTTTGGCTTTAATTTAGTTGCATCATTAGTGACACTGCAATTAGCACAGGTCCTTTGCTCTTCCCCTGTATCTAATTGAATGCTTTTCACCTTGGGAGTCTCATCTTCCAGCACTATCTCTTGTTTTATTTTGGACTGTATAATCATAGGGCTTTCAAAATAAGAAAGGTCCAGCTATTGTTTACCATGCCTTCTTCTATGTGGTACTAACAAACATTACTTTGAATATCACTGTTGATGCCTATGAAAGATCCTCTGTCAACTTCCCCTTCCCCTAGCACTGTTGCTCAGTAGCTGCCCTTCAGCTTCTCTAACATACTCAAAACCAATTACAACTAATTAATTCCATTGCTCTACCTTGCAAAGTTACTAGTTCACTACAAGACTATTCATAGGCTTTTCCTGATATACCAAAAGCTCCTCCACATCTGGCCACAGATGCTAACATTTTAGTATGAAGGTGAGCAAGACTTATCATGAGTTGTATCCAAACCACAATGAAAAGGCCACATCTTTGGAAACAGCTTCTTTTGTAGAAATCATGCAAATCCTGATAAAACTTTAGAAGTTCACTTTCATGTACGAGCAGGGTTGTTTTTTTTTTAATCTTCATATTTATGAGCAAATTGAAAGTTCCCCTTGACATGGAAATGAACTTCCCATTGAAAGTACTGGAATGCTAAATTCCATCTCTTAGAACAAATCCAGTAACTAAATGAAATTTGGCTGCAATTGAAACAAACAAAAAATCTCAGAAAGGTGGAGGGAAGGCAATGGTCACAATTAGATTTAGCCTTACACTGTATGAATGGCAAGGGATAGAAAAGCCCCCTGTTTCTTTTAAGCACCTTTCACTCTATATCCCCTTGGGCAGATATATGACATCTCAGTTTCCAGCCTGAACTAAAATTAAACCTAACGGAAGAAATGATATAAATTATGTTTCAGTGTTCTTTTTTGGAAAGGCCAACATGTGTGATATGTTACGATCCCTAACTGTGAACTCGCTCCAGTTTCCGCCCTGAAATAGAACACAACAAACAGCAGGGACACATTTTAAACCAGAACTTTTAGACCACCCAATGGTGTTGCTTCTGCCACACCAAAATTTAGCACATGTTTCCAAGAGCAATCCAAGACAAGCACCTGGTGAAACTGACAGATGTGAACAAATGCTTCCAATTTTAGTAGTGACTCATGGAGGGAAACCATAGAAAAACACATTTGCAATAAAATCCCATATTGCCTTCCAATGTAAACTAGGCCTCTTGTAGCTAATTAAATGTAATGTCATGTTTTTTCTTCTTCTTCCATGAGAATATTATTAAATATGTAAATAATCATAATACATTTATCTTCTCCAGCATCTACTGGAATCTACTGGATTTTCTTACCTTTCCTAGTTATTCTTGCAGAGTAGGTTTAACCTTGCCTTTTCTTGGAAAAGGAGGCTGTGGATGAAGGAGGCAGAGGCGATAGACATCTTTCTTCCAGGGCTGTGCATTCATCACTATGCCATTTGCAATTACTGTATTATTATTTGCATTTTGCATTTGCTACTTTCCCACCTCTCATATTATGCTATTGGGACATTTCTTTGCTCAGTCAATGCTTTCTGTCAAAGTACCATAACTTCCACTTTTTCGGTACAGTACCTGCTTCTTTCAGTGAAGTCTCATACACACACAAACCCAGTCCAGTGCACTTTGATCTTTGCACAGTCTGAACGCTGCAGTTTTAAGGCAACCAGGAGCGAGGGGAGATTTCCACATTCAGAGTAGTGACATGAGGTAAATATGTAATACCTGTATTCACAATGTATGTTAGTACTGTATGTTATAGCAGAGACATGAAAAAGAAATTGAGAAAAGTAATCCTGCCATAACAGCTTCATCTGAGAGTGCCCTAGGTTGTAAAAACTAGTCTTCTGTTAGGGACCTGCAACAGGAGGTTCTGCCATCCAAACTGCTCTGCTGGTTGAAATTACTGGCAGAAAAAAACACAAAGTGGTTGACAAGGGGATAAGGCAAAGGTTTGCCAGACGCAGACCCAACCCTCCTCCAAGCCAGAGACCCAGACCCTGTGTCAGCACAAGTTTGGCCAGAGAATGGCAAATCCTAAGCAATCACCAACATCTCTAGACTGGGAGAGGTTTCAATCCACCACATGTTCAAACCAAGCAGTTTGAGACTTGCTGAAGTATTGGGAAGGATTCACAGTATGTGCAAGGATTACAGGATCCAGAAACACACACACACACACACACACACACACACACACACACACACAATGTATGATATGATGCTCCATTTTTTAAAAAACGCAAAATACTTAGCAATTAGGAATGACAGCTATATACTAATATATACTTTTATATTCTAACATATAAAAGCATAGAATATTCCAACTCACTCTGCAAGGAAAGATGACTGGGAAGAGAGCCCCTGGGCATAGATGGACTTCATGGCTGAAGAACCTGAGAGACTGATGTGACATATCTTCAGAAGAACCGTTCCAAGAAGTTAAGAACAGGAAGACTATCGCCATGATGATAACCAATATCCGAAACGGATATGGCAACAGAAGAAGAAGAAGAAGAAGAAGAAGAAGAAGAAGAAGAAGAAGAAGAAGAAGAAGAAATAATTATCTGATAACATGGGTCTTTTTTTTCCATAGCAGTCCATTTACCAAGCTCTGCCATTGCACAAGACAGAGACACATGCATGTACATCTGTGTGAATAATGTATGTGTACCCTGATACCTATCTCACAGTCCACAAAATGTTATGCCAAATAAAATTTGTTAGCCTTTAAAATACAGTACCTTAAAACTCTAGTGAGGTCCCCTTATAAAATGACAACTGTTTGGAGGATGCAGAGAAAAAAGCCTGGAGCTAGTTTTGCACATTGAACTGAGAGATGAAAAAAGGAAAGGAAGAGAAGGCAATCTCAGGTTCTTCAGCCATGAGAAGGAGTTGAGCTTAGGCTGGACTAAGTTAAAACAAGAACACAGCCTTGAGAAACTCAAACAGGGACTCCCCAAGAACAGATTCTGTTCTATAATTGTGCTGCCTGCTTATTTGCTTTCAATAGACTCTGCTTCTATATTGCTAGGTAAAGCAGGCACCAGAAAAACTGGGATTCAGTGGACCTATGCTTTACTATTTTTCACACAAGAAAACTTGATACAGAGTTGTACAACAGGCTGGATATGTCTAAAAAGTAAAAGAAAGAAAAACTGAGCCTTTATACTTATAAAAAGTTTTATCAAAAACACGTTTATCTTCTGGAAAGTGTAAAACCCAAAGAAATATATGTATTTCTTGATTACAATTCTAAAAGACAAACAATTCTTACTCACCACAATTTCTACAAAATCTCTAAAAACTCAAAGATTGGAATATTGATTGAAAATACTGACTTCTTCATTTGACAATTCCAAATGAAGACATTTCAGAAGTACAGCTCTTGGTTTATGTAATATTTTGACATTTCAGTTTTTCATTTCCACTCAAAGTAGGGGAAATGATTTACAAATGCCAAATTGTGGCAGGAAAAAAAATTGAACTCTCTCTATGTGTGTCTCCTTTTCCCTTCTCTCTTTCTCTCAATCTCTGGATCAAATTCAAAATTAACTAAGAAATGTTTGCATTGAGAATTCATTTTTCTTACACCAGAATATTTTTCCAGTGTTACACATCTTAACCTTACTGTCATTTTAAGACAATTTAAAAAAAATAAGTATCAGAAATGCATAACTTTTGTCCTTTAAAAAGGTCTCTTCCTTAAAATACTTCCATAATATGTACTGCCATCTTATGCATGTCAACTCAGGCATGAGTCCTACCATATCCAATTGGACTTGTTCTTAAGTAACAGACCTACCATATCCAGTGGGGCTTGTTCTTGATTATTCAAACCTTACTTCCCCAAATACACTTGCTGCACCCAGAAGAAAGTTTCTGTCACCATTTTCTCCATTGGGGGGAGTAGCATGTCTGCATATAAGGGATTCCTACTTGCATGTAGGCTCTCCACATAAGCAAGTTCTCTGGAAAATCAGGTTTCTTCCTCATGCGAAGATCCTACAGTGCAGACACATTGTTCTCTACATTGAGAAAACAGTAACAGAGAGGGAAGGGGCTTGATGCGCCCCTCAAAGCATATTAGAGACAAACATGTAAATAGAAGCTAAATAGTTTTCCCTCTTTGATGCTGTATGGAGAGAATTTTGAATGTGATTGAGAATAACAGTCAAGTCAAAACATAAATGCATCTGTCTCTTGCCAGGAATAGCAAAGATTCCAGACAGAGAATGGAAATGCAGAAAGTTTGTTCAGAGCATAAAAGTTATACTGCGAAATAGTATGCCAAGAGATAAATAAAGCTTCCACTAGAAATTTTTCGCTATAGTCCCTGAGACTCTGGAATTATTTACTAGCTGAAATCAGAAACACCATCTCATTTTGTTGGATTTTCGTAAATGTTTGAAAATGTTTTTATTCCATCAAGTGTCTTTTCTGTAAATGAACCTCAGACTTAGCAATTTTATCACAGAGCTATCTAGATTACTGAAGCGGCATCTGTAGTTTGTATAGCTCATTTTTGTTTGCTTATGTGTCATCATTTGTTTCATTTGAAGTTTATGTTATTTTTATGTTCTATAGTGTTTGCTTGCTATATTTTGTATATTGTATCCATGTTGTAAGCTGCCCAGAGTAGTGGTTTTACTAACTGGGTGGGATATAAATCCAATAAACAAACAAACACACTTGTTCTACTTTCACATCAATTCTGTGTTCCAGAGAATGTACAGACACTCCTGAAATAATAACGTCATGCTATCAACTCAGTTTTGACTCTGCAGTTATCCTTTTCCAGGAGTCTCTCTGTAGAAAGTATTTAGAAGTGGTTTTCCATTCTTTTTTTCTGAGACTATTGAAGGTTGCGCCAAACTACGCAGGCTGGCTTTTCTTCTAAAAGACACAGGGGTGGTGATGAATGCTCAACCTCCAGCTCCATGGCCAGATACCTAACTCAGAGTGTGACTACATTGGATTTGATTCATAGATTGTATTATGTTTGAAATCACAGAGTGGATTAATTCAGGAATTCACCATATATTTTGAATGTGATGCAAGTTGCATTCCAGCTCGGTGGCTTGGTTCAGTTGTGGACTGGTTGGTTCACGCCTTTTCCAGGGGCACAAATGCCTCCACAAACCAGCTGGAGTCTGGCTGATGCCTACCCATACCTTTTTCAGCCTCCTATCAGAGGTTAGGCTTTTGGTGCTGGGAAGTGTGTCCCATGTTGGTTCTGTTCTAGGGTATGTTATTATCTTAGATCAAACCAAGTGGCTGTCAGGCAGTTCTTTTGCTTCCTGCTTAATGGTCTTGAGAAATGGAGATGTGTTTTGCTACTCACCTGAGGAAGAAAGAGAAAGTTTTCCATTTCTTTTTAATTGCTTAATGATTGAGAATAGGAAAGCTTCTTTGTTATTCACATAAGGAAGGGGGAAAAGAGAAAGTTTTCCATTTTTTCCAGTTGTTTCTAATTGACACAGTACATCAGTGAGGCTTTGAAAGAGCTTTCAAAGCACTGTTGATGTGTTAGCAGCAGTTAAAAAGAAATGGAAAACTTTCTCTTTCTTTCCTTCTTCAGGTGAGTAACAAAGGCTAGCCTGTTCTCAAGATTGCTAAATAGCATAAGCAAAGAATAGAAGACAAGAGGGGGATTTTTGTTATTGTTTTCTTCCCCTTTTAAGGGAAAGAACATCAGTTGAATGGAGGGGGGAGCTGGCTTCCCTCTTTGGACTGTTCCAAACCTGCACATGTACAGAAAATCATGTACAGGCAAAAGTAGTACAGTTCTGGCGATTCCAGTTGTATTACACTTGCAGCCCCAGTGACCCTAATGACCATTATGTCCAGAGTGAAAATAGTTGGAGTCCAAGGCATCTGGAGGCACCACACTGGAAAAGGCTGCTCTAGCATCCTCTCCCACAGGAGGAAAAATAGCATATTTGGTAAAGGAGTTGTCCCCAACACTATCACTCCCCAAAAGAACAATTTTTCATTAGATGTTTTGCAAGATAAAATTCAGGTATCAGCATGCAGGGAAGTAACTTAAACATCGTAAAGGAAAGCCCCCCAAGCAAAACATGTCATAACAAAGGTGGAAAGTGAGATATTTATTTTTAAAAAAATACATGGCATAACCTATGCAAACTGTTTTTTAAAAAGTGTAATATTACAGTAGGAAAGTTACAAAGAGAGGATTTTCCAAAGAGAGAGAATTATAAAGAGAGGAGGGTCTGAAGGAAATGCAAGCACTTAATCCTATAGTTTGAATACATATTTTCTTCATAAAAGAGGGGGAAAGATGAGCTTCTCTGAGACAAGGCATAAAATGTAAGCTAAAAATATAGTCACATTAGAAATGTACTTAGAGGAATCTCTTCTCTCTTCATGGATCTCAAATCCCAATACTGATATATTAGCAAGATCATAGAGGGTGGCTAATATATAATATGTTGATGTTAATATTATATATTAACTAGCAGGGGTGCCTGTCTTCGCCCGGGTAGTCCCAACCCAGCTAGCTGAGTGCCAGTGTTGCCCAGGAAACCCACTGGCCAGGGGTCGGCCTATGATGTGAGCTCGGATATGACATCACACACATACACACACACACCCGGTTGGCCTAGCACTGGGGCAAACACAAACCACCCTTTGCAGATCAATTTAGGGGGCAACCCCCCCCCCCATGGGCTTAGAGATCCCCTCAGTGACCTGCTCACATGTGCAGGGTACGTGTGTGCCGAATCTCATGGGGTTTGGTCAAGGGGTGCGGCAGCCCATTTCGGACACCGAACCTACACCTTTGCTTTATAGGTATATAATATAATAATAATAAAGATACATAATGTTATATTATATTATATATTATATACTTATATTAATATATGAACTTAATATATAACTTTGCCTCCCCCCACCCCCCGGCATCCACAGGTGCCAATACACCCTTGGAACTTTGCTATGATGTCTAAGTCCCTTTCTGTTTTTATTACTGGCAAATAAACCTCTGTCTACCCCTCAATATCTAGTGCGCTGTGGTGTGACTGAGGCAGTGCTTGGAAATTTTTTACAAAGAGTCATGCTGAAACCATCTATAACTGAGGGTTGCGTTGGCACTGCTCAGCGGTGGAGGCCAGGCATTAGGTTCATCAGCATGTTATCAGATTCCTTATTCTTAAAGTCACCTTCCAAGTTCTAGCAAAACATTTTGGGCAGGGATTTGTTCTTGGGCTGAAGAATGGCTCAAGAAGATGACAAGCCTGGGAATATAAGTGAGGGCTTGGGAAAGCAAAAGGGAGCAAATGTGAGGTTTGGAGCTAAGGGGAGGGGAGAACTGACATAGTATAACAAGGAAGCATGAGGAATGCATAGGTGGGAAGGAGGTGTATATGTGTGCAATCTTTATACTTGTGAGTGTAAGTAGGAGTTACATTCTTCTGAAAATGGATTATATATGTATGTGGAAATATTGAACCAGTCGGTGTGGTTGGAGAGTGAGAGGTGCAGCTCTAGGCCCCTCAAATATGGGGTACCACAGGGCTTGGTGGACTCTCTTATCCTATTTAACATCTATATGAAGCCGCTGGGCGAGATCATCCGTTCCCACGGGGCGTGGTACCATCAGTATGCGGATGACACTCAGGTGTACATCTCGGCCTGTGGTGATCTCAGTGATGCGGTCAAAGTCCTGTCCAGATGTCTGGAGGCCATTGCGGTCTGGATGGGGGACAACAGGCTTCAGGTGAACTCTAGCAAGGCCGAGTATGGGTTGGGGGTCTGGGGTTATCCAGTGAGTTACCATCTTTGGTCTTGGATGGGGCAGTTTTGCACCAGACAGACCCGGTGCGCAACTTGGGGGTCCTCCTGGACTCACAGCTGCTGCTAGAAGAACAGGTGGCGGCCGTGGCCAGAAGGGCTTTTGTTCAACTTCGAGTGATTTGCCAGTTGCGCACGCTCCTGGATCGGGACTCCTTGCTCATAGTCACTCATGCTCTGGTCACCTCCAGGCTAGATTACTGTAATGCGCTTTACATGGGGCTGCCCTTGACGACCATTCGGAGGCTGCAGCTGTGCAGAATGCAGCTGCCCGGGTGGTGATGGGCTGTGGACGTTATGCCCGTGCCTCCCCACTACTCTGGGAGTTGCACTGGTTACCAGTTTGCCTCTGGGTGCAATTCAAGGTGCTGGTTTTGACCTTTAAAGCCCTATATGGCAGTGGGCCAGGATACCTGAGAGACCGCATCATCCCAAAAGTGTCTGCCCATCCAACCAGAGTGGACCGGAGGGGATCCTTGGTGGTACCTTCAGCTAGAGAGGCTCGCCTCTCTGGCACATGGAGGAGGGCCTTCTCCGTGTCTGCACCAACCCTCTGGAACCTCCTTCCAACAGAATTGAGGCTACAGACAGAATTGCTGCCTTTCAGGAAAGGAGTGAAAACCTGGCTGGCAGGGCAGGTGTGGGGCCCTAATGGGAATACGGCCCCAGCCTGTTGGCTTATTTCCAACTAGAGCTCAACTGTCCCTCCTTTTTGTGTTGTGTACTGCAGTATTCCTCCATTCCCTATTCCCCTTTTAGTCTTTTATGTGGTGTGGGAGTGGGAGGGTGGGTTGGTGGGTGGTCGAGTGAGGGTTTTAATCTGTTTTGTTATATTTTACTGTATTTTATCTGTTTTTACCGTTGTGTGCCACCCTGAGGCGGGTTTCCCCGAGTGGGTGGTATAAAAACCTAAGAATAAATAAATAAATAAATGTTGGAATACACAACCACAACAAAATGTGGCAAGTAATTAAAGAGATGGGAATACCAGAACACCTTATATGCCTCATGAGAAATCTGTACAAGAGTCAAGAAGCAACAGTTAGGACAGAATTCGGAATGCCGGAGTGGTTTGGAAAAGGAAAAGGAGTAAGACAAGGCTGCATTTTATCACCCTGCTTATTCAACTTATACACAGAACACATAATGCGCAATGCAGGGATAGAGGAATCACAATATGGGATCAAAATTGCTGGGAGAAACATCAACAATTTGAGATATGCATATGATACTACCCTAATAGCAGAAAGTGAGGAAAACCTAAAAAAGCTCCTGATTATGTTGAAAGAGGAGAGCGCAAGGGCTGGTTTGAGACTCAATATCAAGAAAACCAAGATAATGGCAACAGGCTCTATCAGTCCCTGGAAAATAGATGGGGAAAAGGTAGAAGCAGTGACAGATTTTAGTTCTTAGGAGCTAAGATCACTGAAGAGGTGACTGCAGCCACGAAATAAAAAGGCGACTGATTCTTGGGAGACAAGTTATGAGAAACCTGGGGAACATAGTAAAAAGCAGAGACATCACAAAAATCCGTATAGTCAAGGCAATGGTATTCCCAGTGGTAATGTATGGTTGTAAGAGCTGGACAATTAGGAAGGCTGGATCCAGAAGAATAGACACCTTTGGAATGTGGTGTTGGAGGAGAGTTTTGAGAGTCCCCTGGACAGTAAAGAGAACAAATAGGTCAATTTTAGAAGAAATCAACCCTGACTGCTCCTTGGAAGGTCAAATAGTAAGGATGAGGCTAAAGTACTCTGGACATCAAATGAGAAGAGAAGATTCACTTGAGAAAGCTTTGATGCTGAGAAAGGTAGAGGGCAAAAGAAGAAGTTATAGTGAGTTATAGTGATGAGTTATAGTGATGACTATTAGTCCTTGATTGGTACCATATTCTCCCAACACTCCAATCCACCTTGGATTAGGCAATGTTCCATGGAGTTTGAAATCAACAGAAACTAAGATGCTTAAGCACTGGTAAGCAAAGTGCCTACCTCACAAGGGTAACACTGCCCTCATAACCACTAAAATAAAATATCCAGTAGTTGATGGAGGCAAGACCTGAATTTATGACCAACAACCCTCTGAGGCAATAGTCCAGAGAATTGCTTAAAGGAATATTTGTATGTTATTAAAATAAGAAAGAAAAAAAATGTTAAGAAGCAAATTGTTCCATACAGCTACAAAAAGGTTTTTCAAAATAGTGGAGCAAATTACAGAGGAAGAATTATCAACATTCCATGAGAACACATTGGGAAACAACAAAGTAGCCAGCCTATTTAACACTCACCCCTTGGCGGTGAACTAGGATAGTTTGTGGAAATGCAGAACTAACTACTGTTTCTAGTACAATATCAAAGAACAGCCAATTGATAGCAGATGAGCCAGTGTTCCTCCTAAGAGTCAGGCTTGGCTCATGGACAATGTCCTGCTCCTTCTGAGTGAGATAAATTGCTCATTTGACTTCTTATCTGAGAGAGAAAATATGTTCTCCTATTTGCACGGCAAGGAAACAAAACTGGATTTTGAAGTCAAAGATAAGTATGAGGTTTTAGTCTCCTCTCATACTTTCTTTGAAGTTCCTTTCTTGCTGGATGTCAATTGAAGGTATCAATTGCCTTTTTGATTCTATTACCAACTGGCTTACACCCATCCAGTTAGCTCTCCTAGTCATATGTGCCTCAAAACATCTAGTACAAAATTTCTGTGTTCTGTGATCTCCCTTGGTTTCTCATTTTCTTCACAGATATGCATGCTGGGACAGCTGATAGCTTGGCTAGTGTAATATAGGGGCAAGAAAGAGTTTGGAGAATGAGCTGTCCGGTGAAAAGAGAATGAATGGATTGGGAACAGAAATGTGCCATACAATTGGGGGGAAATGATTTGTGAGTTTTATTTCTATTAATTCATGGGGGATAAAATTAATGTCAAAATAAATTGTTTAGAAGTGATTTGGATAAATTAATCGATTTACCTTTTGTGAAACTGTTGTTTTGGTGTCAAATATAGCATCTAGAAAGAACTTTGCCTTCAGTGTCCTCTGAGCAGGTTACTTGTCTCTGAGCCTCTAGCTCAAGGATTCCCAACATTTTTCCGCCAGGGGCCGGAGGAGTGACAGTGCCCATTACTTACATTTTTGTTGTCATCGTCGTCGTTGGCAGTGGGAATCACACAGTTTTTCTGGGTTGTTGCACAACCTCTGCTGCTTCCCAGTGCGGCAGGAGGCTTTTTGGAGCAATTTCGCTCCAGTTTGGAAATTATCCACCCCTTCCCCACTGTGCTTCAGCAGCTAGAAAGTGACCGTCCATCTACAATGCAGACTTCCTGGTTCTGTGCTGGGATCCCAGGTGCTGATGTAAGCTCCGCCTGGCACTGGAAGTCGCTCACAGTCATGCTCCAGCTGCTGAAGTGCAGTGGGGAAGGGGCGGGAAAAAATCCCAAAGCAGAGCGAGCATGCTCCAAAAACCTTCCGCCACCCTGGGAAGTGGCAGAGCCTGTCCAAAAACCCAGGAAAAAAAGTTGTTAACCCCACCTGACCCGCTGCTGTGATAAGTGACATATTGTGACTTAAGGTGGTGGTGGGCAGATCTAGAGGTGCCCGGGTGGCCACTGTGGGCCAGATTAATGATATGTACAGGCCAGATTAGGCCCACAGGCTGGGGGTTGGAAACCTCTGCTCTAGCTGGTTTTCCCTGTTTCTCTACTACAGCATGAATATTTGGTTGTGCTTATGGGTTCAAAACTGTGGTTTGTTAGTTGAGGTTTAAATCCAGCCTTTGCTTTGTACTCAATTTTTTTGAGTAGGTTACTTGTTCTTTGTGTCTGACCAGAGCGCTACACTACCAGGATACCTGATTTCTCAAGATCTCAAACTGTGAAGAAGTTCCACTTATAGGAGGACCTTTCTTCTCCATAAAGTCCACTCCCCCCTGGAGACAGTCAAAAAGCAAGGTGGTATGACTAGAATTCACTCACTTCTCTCATGTTCACATTAACCCTAACCCTAGACACCTGAATAGGGTTTTAATCACTCAAACATGATATCCATGGGGCTGTTTTGGCACATACATTACTTCGAGCTTCAGCAACCAAACCACAGGTGCCACTGACTGCACTCATGAGATGCTCAAGCAGCCTCCAGTCTCAATTTGTTTCCACCATTTCAATTCATTTAAATAGGCAGGGGAAAGTTGCCTTGCTGAAAAGAAGCTGGAGTGAACAGGAAACCACTCTTCTCTTGTTGTGTGACACCAGGTTCCTTGACAGATCATTGATTTCACTGTCACCCATTTTTCAGCTGGTAAAGGGGGCTTGTTTCTTACCTATTCATGTGGAATGAACCACCACACATTTTGATAGCTCATTCTACTGAAGAGTGGCTGCACAATTGCAGGAGAAAATACTACCCTTGCCAAGCTCTCTTGTGGTGTAGAGGTGTGCACAATATCCCTCAATATTCTATGGAATTGATCTAAGTCCCAGTTTACCTAAATGGAGCAGGAGGCTGTAATGCAGGGGACAAAAAACCAATGGTGAAGAGAGAACAGTAATTTGAAGCATGTGGGCTTATCATCATCATCATCATCATCATCATCATCATCATCATCATCATCATCTTCCTCCATTACCTTTTTGGCATGGTAGCCCATCTTCCTGCCATGTAAACAATGGATAAATTGGCAGTTTGACTTGTTTCATGGAGGAAAGACTGGAAGAGGTACACCAGGGGAGGGGGCTCTAAGTGAGAAAGAGGTCAGAGAAGATATATAGACAGGATGTGATGGCACGAAGTCAGAGACAAATATAGAAAAGGAGACATCCCCAAAACTTTTGTATTTCCCCACCCCTTCCTCCATAGCGGTCAATTTATGGTAGTGTCCTCAAGTGGCTCAAGTGGCTAAGACGCTAACTGGAAGGCAGTTTGATTCCCGAGTATTGCAGGACGAAATGAGCTCCCATCTTTGTCCCAGCTCCTGCCAACCTAGCAGTTCAAAAGCAAGAAATTGCAAGTAGATAAATAGGGACCACTTTGGTGGGAAGGTAAACAGCGTTCCATGCGCTCTGGTGTCTAGTCATGCCCGCCACATGATCACGGGAACGTCTGCAGAAGCAGACAGCGCTGGCTCTTGGGCTTTGAAACAGAGATGAGCACTGAACCCTAGAGTTGGATATGACTGGCTTTCGAGCAAGGGGAACCTTTACCTGAAATCTCATTATAAACCAGTGGTTCCCAAAGTGGGCCCCATGCCCCACAGGGGACTTCAATTCCCAGAAGCCTAAGTCAGTATATTGGCTGATCAGTGCTTTGAGGAATTGACTTAGGCTTCTGGGAAATGGAGTCCAAAAACCAAAGTTTGGGAAACACTGTTATAAACTTCCACAAAAATAGAGGGCTTCTGCTTTAAGAACAGCTATTAATACAGACACACATGCAAGAGGAAAATGGTGTTTTGCTACTCTTACAAACCTGTGGGAATGAATAACATGGAGAAATGAGCTACTCTTGTCCTTTCCTTTTGTTAGATGTGAAATACAGCCATGCCACAATATCCTGCTTAGACAAGAGAAAACCAATTGTGTGCAATGTTTGCTTCAGAATAGAAGAGTGCCTGCTTTCTCCTTCGATAAGCCCACTCAGATGTAGACTCTCTTGCCGCAAAATCACTCTTATCTTTAGGATACAATAGCAAGCCATTAGGAGTTGTTGGGGTTTTTTTTTTTTGCCATGTAAGATTCCACATTACAGTATATTGAAAAGATCTGAAAGAGTTTTGGAAAGAACCAAATATCTGATACCATATTCTTTAAGTGTTCATTATAGACTTTCCCTTTATGAAAGCCAATGCCACATTGTCACTAACTGATAGAGATAGAGAGTCTTTACAAAAATAGTCTTTTTGCCTTTTTAGAATCTGAATGCATGTTATGTCATTTTTCCTCATGACCCATAGGTCATGTTTTGAGAAATATCTGGTATGAGATGCTTTTCTCTGTGCATACTAACTATATTTTATATAATGTTTCCAAATCACCTCAAAGACAAAATAAAAGTTCATATGAAAGCCAGTTTTAATTTGAAAGAACTCAGCCTGCAGCCTGTGAATGCCTATTGAAATACTCATTTATTTGGGGGTGGGGGTGGGGGATCAGTGGTGGGCATCAGCAGGTTCGCACCAGTTCACCAGAACCGGTAGCAGAAATTCTGGCTGGCCCCACCCATCCAAGTTTTGAAATAAAGTAGTCCTAATTTGGGTGCAACGCAGGGCTTCCCCCCTGGCCATGCCCATCATACCACAGCCACAGTGTGGTAGTAAAAATTTTTGGAGCCCACCACTGGGGGGGATCAAGCAGGGGCCCCTAGATTTGCACCTTAAGTGTCTATCATCATCTCCACTGCCTCTTCTTTGCCCTGTCCTCCAAGGAACAATCCAAGTTACCAAGTGAAAGAAAAAAGAAGGGAAGAGAAGAAATGTCTGGGGACGCAGGGCTATTCATATCACTTTCTCATGATAAAGACCTTCTGAAGACACATGAAGGATTCAGCCCCTTCAGAACAATACTAATGAATCCCTACAGATATCACATACTTTTCCATGACACATGCCAAGCTCTCAAGCCTAAGATAACAATATAAATAGTTGTACAAAATTACATGTCTGGAAACATGTCTGCCACTCTTCATAGCAAGTGAGGGCTGCAACAAAATGTTTCAGGGTAGAGTGCTTCTATTCAATGTTACAAACAGCCAGTGTTACAAACAGCTAGGCCATGGATTCTCAACCTGTGGCCCATAGGCTGAATGCAGCCTGTGGCACCATTTCATGTGGCCCACCACCACCTCCACCACACCAGGAAGTGCCATGTGGTGGAGTAAGGGCAAAATGGCCAGCTGCCCCCTGAAACTGTCTGAGGGAGCATGACCTGGCCCCCGGCTTTAGAAGGTTGAGAACTGTTCTAGGTAGAATGAACCCAAGGGCAGTTTCTTAGCTGAGGAAGGTGGAACAACTGTCAGACCCATCCATGAAATCCAGAATCAGACTCAAGAGCCTAATCGGAGGCCTAGCAAACAGAATCCTACCAGACAGTAGGAGACCATGAGAAGTCAGAGAAAACAAAGATGGGAGATCCAAAGCCTAACTCCAACAACAATCAAAATTAGGACAGCCAGGAAACAACAAAGCAAATTCAATTGTAATCAAACATATGGCTTGGCACAGGGTCACTGGGACAGGTCTTTCCTTTGAAGATTCTTACAGGTTCTGTGAGGTCCAGGAGTATCTAACCTATGTTAAATTCAAGTCCATCCAAATAACCCTCAGTTGGAATTGGTCTAGCAGGGACATGGCAGAAGTTTCCAGAGTGTAGCCGTGTTATTGTGTAGTATTTCATGCAGCTCCTGAAGAGTCATGTGGCTCCAGAAGGTTCCATCTGGCATAGGCCTTCATGGAGTACAGGTGACATCTTCAGGTGCAAAAATTGTTGGAGTTTTATTAAAACCTCAAATACTCCCTTTAGCTGGAGCAACTGGGAGGGACTTCTTCTGGCCTGTGGTGACTGTCATTTAATCAATTGTTCTTTCCTATCTCTGATTTGAAAGAGGGACCTCTCTATTTGCAGGAGGGTATTCTGCTAGCATGACTGAAGGAGAAAATCATCAGGCCCATTTTTTTTAAAAAAAAGTTGGTGATCAACGATCTTAGCACCTATTGTCCAGTCACCTACATTCCATTTTTGGGCAAGCTGGTAGAGAGAGTGGTGCAAATTGACTGGAGGCATTTCTGGAGAGTATTGAATGCCTTGATTGATTCTCCTGTGGGTTCAGGCGTCAACATGGAACCAAGACAGTATTGGTCTCCCTGCTGGTCCTCTTCAATCTCTCAGAGTCCTTGATACCATTGACCACAGTATCCTCCTAGACAGGCTTTTGAGACTGGTTATTGGTGGCAAACATTTGGCCTGGTTCCAGTCCTTTCTTGACAAGTGTGTCCTGAGAGTGCAGCTTGGGTTTAGCTGTTGGACCTTTGGGTAACACAATATGAAGTACATCAATCAGTAAATAAACTGACTGATAGACAAAAAAATGGGATTTCTCACAATGTCACTTAGTGACTGTTTTGTTTTGTATTCATTTTGTATAGCAAAAAGAGATTTCCAAGAAGGTTTTGTGGTGTCTGAGTGCATTGATCTCAACTGGAAGAGGCTCCACTTTTCTGTTGAGTGGGAAAGGCAATAGGAACAGCACACTTCACAGCCAATCATGGAGCTGCAAGAGCCATGGGGAAGGACAAGACACATGCGAAAAAATGCCCATTCCACAGAGATTCCTCAACCAATAGGATTTCTATTAGTTTTAAATCAAAACAAAAGGATTGCAAAAAGATGCACAGAACCTGAGTCTCACAGAGAGACAGAAAAGAAAGACTGGAAAGGGGTGTAAACAGAAAGCATGCATGGTTGTGATCAAAAACCAAATTACTGAATCCTTGACCCACTAGTTATTGTACACATAAAAAAATTATTTATACTGTACATTTAAATGAAAGCTCCAGTAGAAATATTCAAATTGCTAATGGTGATTCCTTTAAAATTGAAGAAAATGGGACTGTTGTTGTTGTTCAGTCGCACAGCCGACTCCGACCCTTTGCGACCCCATGGACCATTTTCCTCCAGGCGCCTCTGTCCTCTACCATCCCCCTCAACCCTCCCAGCTCTGTGCTCATTGTGTCTATAATACCATCTAGCCATCTCATCCTTGGCCTCCCCCTTCTTCTTTTGCCCTCCACCTTTCCCAACATCAATGCCTTCTCAAGTGAATCCTCCCTTCTCATTTGATGTCCAAAGTACTTTAGCTTCATCTTTACTATTTGACCTTCCAATGAGCAGTCAGGGTTAATTTCTTCTAAGATTGACCTATTTGTTCTCCTCGCTGTCCAGGGGACTCTCAAAACCCTCCTCCAACACCACATTTCAAAGGCATCTATTCTTCTGCGTTCAGCCTTCCTGATTGTCCAGCTCTCACATCCATACATTACTACTGGGAAAACCATTGCTTTGACTATTCTAATTTTTGTTTGCAATGTAATGTCTCTGCTTTTCACTATGTTGTCATTAAAAGACAAAGGCTTGCCAACAAAGCAAGGTCAGACACTTGGATGGCAATCAAAAGAGGGGCATCTAAGATGGAGCAAAAGAAATAAACAACACCTGTGAATCTTAACAAACAAGACAGTGGTTAGCTTCTAGAACATGTTTCACATTCTAGAGAGGGGGTGAGCACCCAAAACTGTATTTAAGATCCAACATTTCGGATCTCAAAAAAAGGCTTTTTTCGATGCCAGCGAGTGCCTTTCTCATTCGGGACAATGACTTAGCCGAACTCATGTCTTGTATGAGGGCTAACAGGCCCGCCCAAATCTATACTTTGATTAAGTTAGTTATTGAGCTATTTTGATGTTTTATTAAGTTGGCATTTCAGTTTTGCTTAGATGAGATCTATGCACTTTTTTCTTGCATATTCTGGATAATTTTTATGGTACAATAAAACTGCTATATTCTACATTGCTAGCAGCATTGTCTCTCTAAAAAGGGATTTTTCATGGAGAACTGAGAAGAGGTGACAATAAGCCTCTTTCTCATACCATATCCTTCGAAGGGGGAGTCGGAGGACTCCTGAAGGGAGGAATAGTGACTTTTGCTTCCTTTGGCCAGGCAGCTTTATCAACTGGGACAGTTTGCCTTCAAAGGTAAACATTCAAAATCCTACGGAGCTTTGCCTGGGCCAAAATATCTCTGTGACTTTGTGTGGCGAGGTTAGGAAGGTGGCATCTTAATGGGACTTTTAATTTGTCATCACACATTGCTACCAGACACCTGCTATATAATAGCATCGCCATTTTTCTACTTATGAGCCAGTATAACTGGGCGGAGGTCTGCACCACCGGCAAAACGCCCATGAGTGGAAGGAGAACATCTAAACTCAGCCACACACCATAGACGCGCAACAGGGCGAAAGCGGTCAGAGGGCACGCTGGGCCTGCAACAGTCTCTACTTTTACTGCACAGTTAAGGGGAATTCCACCAAAAATTCAAAACACTACAACAAAAATGGTCTACAGACCATTAGCATTTACAGGAAATAAAACTTGTTAGTTCTTAAGGTACCACAAGACTTTGCTTGTTTTTGGTACTTTTCTAAGATACCATTGCTCACGTTCTCCACTGTTTCATCTACCCCCACAATCAATTAATAATACATTCCCATGGAGCATGCTCTGTCTTTATTGACCTTTGGGGAAGGGATTCCTGATAAGCTAATTTATACCTTTCTCTGGTCCATGGATGTTCTTGTTTCGCCTACATAATAATCCACCTATTGACAGTGAGTTTTATATTAGTAAATGGAAAAGGAGGCATAAATCCTTGACAAGTAATTCGTCTTTGTAAGGCCATGATCAAGATACTAATGAATTACAAAAAGATTACTTGAGAAGTGCAAAAAAGATTTCTGTTCTAAGTATTTTTGGGTCTCATCATAGTGTAACCCATACAAAATACTAAAACAGATTTGCATTTTTGAATGGTTCAGTGCATCCTGTGCACTCAACCTAAGAAAATGAAATCAGACCTCTCTCCCTTGTTTGTGAATCAATCTTCCAAAGTCTGCTAGGAGAATGGGGGTGGGAAATAGAAATTAGAATTCAGATGAAGAATAACATGCCGAATGTTATCTTGTCAACCCAAATTGCATGTGAAATGGATCACTGTTCACATTAATAAAAACTGCTGCAAGCACACTGCCTGGGGAAAATATCCTTCACATTCTGATTTTATTCAGAAATCAGCAAAATGCTACCCTGGGCAAATTGGAATCCATTTACTGTTAGCAACATTACTCAACTCACCATTCTATTTTTATATTTCTTATTTTATATTATATTTTTATATTTTAGCAATTTATATATTTTTATATCATTTGTTTTTAACATTGTAAGCCAGGGGTGCCCAAACTTTTTGGGCCGCAGGCTGTTCATGTGGTTCAGGGAGCCGGTCACTATGGCCCGGGGGCTGGATCCGGGGCCCCAATGCCAATTCATCCGGCCCATGAAGCCCTTATCACTCCTGGAAATGGAAGTAAAATGCACCTGTATGTGCCCATACAGGAGCATTTTACTTCCGCTTCCAGGAGCGATGAGGGCTTTGCGGACTGGATGAATTGGCATTGGGGGCCAGATCTGGACCCGGGCCATAGTTTGGGCACCCTGTTGTAAACCATCTGGTCCTCCTGAGGAGAAAGGGGTGGGTGGATAAGATATTGTTGAATGAAATGTCCACTCTGTCTTCGTCCTTGACCTGATTATATGACAAGTTCAGCTTTACTTTTAGCCTCTCACCATGTTGCTTTCTTCCATTTGAAGCATCTTATTGCTATGCACAGCATCTTTCTTCCATTTCACCTTGTGGAGTGCATCGTGTTACACCCTCCTATCCTTAAGAATGAATTATTCTACAGTACCAGGAAACAATTACCAAAATATTTCATGAACACCTTTGTTGATGTTAATAGACCACCTTAAACCATTTTAATGGCAGTTTTTTTCTGACACCTTCTCAAATATAAACAGGGACCACATAATTGTGTGTTTTATTGCATTTTATCATTAGGGAGAGCGTATGTACCAAAGACAAATTCCTGGTGTGTCATAGCACACTTGGCCAATAAAGGATTCTTATCTTCTTATGTTATCTTTATAACACTAGCATATTTTGCCCAGCCTTGCCGAGCAGGTTTTTTTTGTGTGTTTTTGGTTAGGGGTGGTTTGGGTGATGGTCACTTGGGATTTTGTGGTTTTTGAATTTATTTGAATTTTTATAATTTTCATATTTTTATTTTTTTTTATTTTTAAAAAAATTGAATGTTGGATAGTCTTCTGGCCTTTGGTGGGGCTGTGATTAAGAGTGTGATTGTCTTTGTCACTTCAGTTCTGCTGCGGAGACGTAGAGGCAGGACGTGTTTTGTAAGTTCTCTTGATTTATAATTTTATTTTTTATTTTCTTGTGATTTTGGGGTGCTGGGCTGGGGGTTTAAGTAGAGTGTTTGTTTATTTAATTTAGTGTTTTGGCTTGGTTTTTTGTATTGTTTTTGGATTTTTTATGTAATTTTTTTTGTTTTTATTTTTCTGGTTGTTATTTCTTATTTTGAATTTGTTTGTATTTATTTTTGTCCATTGTGTAGTTTTTTTATTTTTAGTAAGGTTTTTTCATCTTGTTGTTTTGTTGTAGATAGGTGGTTATACTGAGTTTTTCATGTTTTTTGTTTGCTTTTTGTATTTTGGATGTGTTTTTTGTTGATTGTTTTGTTGTTTACTTGTTTGTTTTGTTTATTTATTTGTGTTTCTCTTTTTTAGGTTGGGTGTTAGGGCAGATTGGCTGGCACCTGGGGTGGATGCAGGACCAAAGGGCCCGACCACTGTCTCCTCCCCGGGTGAACGGGAAGTTTGCTGCGGGCGCCGAAGGCTGTAGTTTGGGCACCCTTGTTGTAAGCCATCTGGTCCTCCTGAGGAGAAAGGGGTGGGTGGGTGGATAAGATATTTTTGAATGAAATGTCCACTCTGTTTTCATCCTTGACCTGATTATTTGACAAGTTCAGCTTTACTTTCAGCCTCTCACCATGTTGCTTTGTTCCATGTGAAGCATCTTATTGCTATGCACAGCATCTTTCTTCCATTTCACCTTGTGGAGTGTATCGTGTTACACCCTCCTATCATTGGGAATGAATTATTCTACAGTACCAGGAAACAGTTACCAAAATATTTCATGAACACCTTTGTTGATGTTAACAGACCACCTTAAATCATTTTAAAATGGCAGTTTTTTCTGACACCTTCTCAAATATAAACGGGGACCACATGATTTATAACTAGAATATTTTGCCTGTCCGCTTTTTTGTGTGTGTTTTTGGTTAGGGGTGGTTTGGGTGATGGTCACTTGGATTTTGTGTTTTTAGAATTTATTTGAATTTTTATATTTTATTTATTTTTTATTTGGATTTCTAAAATATTTTTTTTAATGTTGGATAGTTTTTCAGCCTCTAGGTGGGGCTATGATTAAGAGTGTGATTGTCTTTGTCTCTTCAGTTCTGCTGCGGAGATGTAGAGATGATGTGTTTCATAAGTTCTCTTGATTTATAATTTTATTTTTTATTTTCTTGTGATTTTGGGGTGCTGGGCTGGGGGGTTTAAGTAGAGTGTTTGTTTATTTAATTTAGTGGTTTGGCTTGGTTTTTTGTATTGTTGGATTTTCTATGTGGTTTTTTTCTGGTTGTTATTTTGAATTTGTTCGTATTTATTTTTGTTCATTGTGCCATTTTTTGATTTTTAGTAAGGTTTTTTCATGTTGTTGTTTTGTTGTAGATAGGTGGTTATACTGAGATTTTCATGTTTTTTCATATGCTTTTTGTATTTTGAATGTGTTTTGTTGTTGATTGTTTTGTTGTTTACTTGTTTGTTTTGTTTATTTATTTGTATTTGTCTTTTTTAGGTTGGGTGTTAGGGCGGTTTGGCTGGCACCCAGGGTGGATGCAGGGCCAAAGGGCCCGATCACTGTCTCCTCCCTCTCCTCCCCAGGTGAACGGGAAGTTTGCTGCGGGCGCCCGCAGGGTTGAAAGAAAAGGCCGGTGTGCCTCCCAATGCAGAAGGCCATGCTGGGAGGGAAAAACTTTCAAAGACCCAGCCGGAGCTGGCAAAAGTTAACTGCAGTCAGTGGTGGTTAGGGAGTTGGGGGAACATGGTGGTGGGGCGCGGGGGTGGTGTGGTTACTGGGGCTGTGGCTCCCCCCCTCCATAACCCCCACCGACCACACCTACCTTTTGCCAGCAGGGTCTTTGTAGGTTTTTTTCCTCTCAGCACGGTGTTTATTTTTAAACCACCACGCCGGCTGCCCCACCTCCTTCGCGCTCGTGCCCTTCAGCCTCATTGGCTGAGGGGTGGCACAGAATGGAGGATGCTGGGCCTGGTAGGTTTTTTTTTGTTGGCTGCGTTCATGGGGCGGTTGCCCCACTGGCGACTGCTGGACCCTTGCGGCGATGATCGGGCGGGGTAAAGGCAAGTGCGGGCGGCTCAGTAGGGGATACTAGAGCCGGGTGTGGGAGTTTTTGCCAGATTCCAATGGTTAACGTCCCTCCTTATAGGTAAAGATAATGCAATGCCAATGATGCATTTCTAATGCCAAGAATCAGTAGAACTTTCATAACACTGTTATCATGTGTGATATTTGACAGCAGGAATAACAGCAAATGTGATTTCTCTCAATGTGGTCTTAAGTAATTGCCAATATGAATAACATTTAAAAGATTTAAACTGAATATTTCAGTTGGATCATTTAACCATTTAGAAAACTTTAAACAATTTGTCATTCATCTCAAAGCAAACTGGATTCCAGAGACAACTGGAGTGGCATAGAGGATATATACCAACTTGCTAGATCTGATATCAACCAATGAGCTCATTATGTTGAACTTTCATTTTTTGCTATTTGTGCTCTTCTCCAAGGTATGCCTTTTCAATCACAGGCCTAGAATTCAACAGTTAACAAATCCTAGAGTCGAAGACCCAAGATCCACACAGTTCGAAATCACTTAGGTATATTGCAGATTCGTTTTTCAGAAATATCTTAGTTGCCACAGCCCCAAAGAAAAACCTACTTTTTTTCTGGAAAACAAATACTGGGTACAAACCTGCTTTTTTAACAACTCAATATGGTAGTTAGGAAAACTAATGGACTTCTGGATTCAGAATTAAGAAATGCTCAAATAATTACCAATCTATACTGGTAACAAAAAGCTGAGGTGAAACTTGATTATCAGAAGAAAGAGGACATAAAGAGGGGTATGACATGGAAATATGGTATTGCCCATGCTTTTCAATTTGTACTCTAAGAACATCTCAGTGAATCAACTACTCATTCAAATGACAATAATATTATTAATTGACAGGTTAACAATCACATTCAATATGTAGACAATATAGTATGACTAATAATTTAAATCATCTCAAAAATTTAATTCAATAAAGTCAATGAAATAAATAATTACTATGGCACAAAACTGATTATTAAGCAAGCCAAGTTTGTGTTAATCAGTAAAGAGGAAGCAGTCCAAGAAATTCAATAAAGGGTTCCAAAAGGGAGTACTGTATAGAACAAGTTGACAAATAGAAATAAAGTAGAACCCCACACAGCGAAAAAGCTCCATTCCACGGAGATCTTCGCTATACGGTTTTTTCACTATGCGGATCCAATGGTAGATCCCCGCATAACGAAAAAAGTGTTCATTATATGGGGTTTCCATTAACCGGGGTATACCCTGCTTAGCGGAAACCCCATATAATGAAAACAAATTCATTATGCAGGGTATCGCCTTTGCATAACGAACGTTTTGTTGTATGGATTTTTCATTAAATGGCGTGTTCGTTATGTGGGGTTCCACTGTACCTTGGAATTTGCTTGAATGTAGGATTATAGTCATGCAATGGAAGTCAGCATAGTGTACTTCCTTAAATGTATTATGCAACCCCCCAAAAAGTTAAAATTAGCTTTCATAGCAGACACTGTATAGTGTTGTGTACAGTATTTCTTCTGTGTGCATGGAATTCTGGAGTTTAAAAGGCAAATATAAAAGGATGAAATATTTGAAATATCTTAATATGTACAAGAAAGCCCTTGTCAAAGTTGCAGGTTAATAGAAAGTTTTTGGATCAAATAAAAAATGTTTAAAAAATTATAATAAAAGACACTACATGAAGAAACCTAGAATAGTTTGGTCCTGAAATTTAAAAAGAGCTTTGTGGCATTTTAGAGTCCACAGCTCAGTCCATCTTTAAAAAGACACAATACATATCATATCCCCCAACCTGGATCCTGTCCTGTGCACATGACTGTCCAAGTCAACAAAGCTGTACAACAAAATATGCCGAGGGGCAAGCAAGCTTTCAAAAGTACACAGATGTCGCCAAACGTTGCCCAATATTATTCTTTTCTCAAACCCACAATTTCAACCCTTGAAAGTGTAGTCTCACTAAAGGGGTGTGTGGGTGTGGATGGTGCTTCTGCATCAATGTCCAAAGGCTGACTGAGGCTGAGCGCACCAGGGAGGTGCTTCATTACTCCGGATGGAACCAAGTGAAGCCTGCTCCACTGGGGAAGGTCCTGTGCCCCTGCCTAGCTTACTCTTCAGTGATTGGCCAGCCACAGTGCAGGAAAAAACAGGTAATACATAAAGCTATGGTCTTTAATAAGATGCCAGCACGGCACAAGAACATTGTGGATTGCCGCAGCCTCCTGTTGCCAGGCAGCTAACTTGGATCTCTGGTTGGTCAAAGAAAGGAAAACAAGCTTCAAAATAAAATGAATGGAAAGAGAATTACAGGAAGGGAAGAGCACCTTGGCTGAAGAACCTCAGAAATTGTCTAGATGCAGTACAACATTATTGTGCAGAACTGTTGCCTCCAGCATCAAAATTATGGCATTCGTCCTTCATCAATAATAATAACAAACAGTGCTATCTAGTGAGATCTGACTTATGGCAACCCCTGCCAGTTTTCTAGGTAGAGGTACTGTACTCAGTAGTGGTTTCCTTCTTCTAGGGGCACTCTGGAACTATGCAACATGCCCAAGGCTGCACAAACGGGCTCTTTTCTATGATTGCACTCCCAACTCTGGTTCAACATCCTGATAGCCCAATTTCATGAGCTAGCAATACCTGCTAGATGAAAAATAGGAACTTCATGTTTTAAGAGGTGAAGTCTGGTTCTGTGCTCAATCATGTTGGACTGGAAAATTCTACCAGTAAGATATCCTTGAAATACTTAACTGAAAATTAAGCCTTCAGCTAAATATAAAGATTCTGAGCTGATTAGGACAAACGACAGGTGAACAGATATTCAGGTAACAGGCACCCTCTGCCCTGTACATTATTGTATTCTGAGATCTGTCACTGTATTTAATATAACAAAAAGAACACTTGATCCAGTTCTCTCTGAAGTATGAGGACAGGCATTCATTAACTTCAAAAGGAATTGAATTAAATCCCAATAAGCATTTGACTAAAGAACTTCATTCTAAAGCAGTTGGAAGAAAAGCTCAAACACATTAGATTTTGAGTGAAAGCACCTTTTGTGTAGCATGGCAGCTGCAGAACAGTCACCAACTAAATGAAACCTCAAGCCTTAAAAAACCAACCTGTGTCAAGTCAAAACACATTTCACTTTCAACATTTCCAGTCTTACACTTCTGATATGCACAAAATGTATCAGCAACATATGCTAACAAAACATCAATTTCAAGGATTATGACCACATGCCAATGACACACATTATATTCTGTTTCTACAGGTGGAACTGATTTTCAGTTTCAAAAATAATTCAAAACTAGCAAAAGAATAAGTTCACTAGCAAGCAGAGTCTAGGGAGGTAATAATATAATAATTTTGTGTCAGAAATTATTCTCGGTTGAAAGGATTTTTGCTGGAGAAACTCCACTCAGGGAACACCCAAATGAGGCTCCTTTCATGTCCTGTTGAGTCCGAGCATAAATCAGCAACGCCACAGCAGATCGGGGGTTAATCAACAAGTCATTTATTATAGCTCAGTTCGGAGTTATTTCGGACTAACGGAACTCTCCTGAAAAACAGGGCCGAGGTAGCAACTTATATACAGACAGGAAGGCAGTTACAGTGATACATTTGCCCGGACATCAGTCAAAACGGGAAAACCCGTGCGGAACCAATCAAGGTACATTGAAAACCTATCAATAAGGCACTTTACAGAAAAGGGCGCGGATATAGGAAGTACTTAATAATAAATGCAACTTAAGCAAACTACCTTAATAAATGTTTGGACACAACATGTCCCCAAGATCTTTCCCCACAGAAATGGTCCCTATTTATCTACTTGCAATTTCTTGCTTTTGAACTGCTAGGTTTGCAGGAGCTGGGACAAAGACAGGCACTCAGACCATCATGCAGTATCCAGGTCTCAAACTGCTGACTTGCCAGTCTTCCAGCTAACAAGGCGAGCTTCTTAACCACTAAGCCATCACAGCCCCTCATCTAAGAAGGTATGAAGAAAAGACAAAATGGTTGACTCGGTTACCTATTTTAATTTATCATTTTTAATGAAAAGAACGGTGTTTGTAAGGATACTTTTAACATACTTTTCGTTCCCGTAAGACTCATCTATGGTATTAAGTCCTTTTCCAATGAAGATTAGTTCAATAACAAAGGTAGATGGGTACAGGAAACAAAGGCTATAGAAAAATGGAAGATGAGCTAATGCATGAGCTAATGTGGCAATTCCCATCTAGTGATATCTCAAGACCCAAGTATGATATTCAGTTCATAGGACAGAGACTGACACCTACCTTTGTTAAGGTTTGGTACTAGCTAGGTGTTTATAACTTATTTTCATTTATATGTAGTCCAAAGTATACATCAAAATGATGTACATCACAACATACTCTAGTTTAGGTTTCTCTTTCCTTCTTCCTAACAATTTTTCTTCTTCTTTTATGTCCAGATCCAACTTTGCCAAATGTGTCCAGATCAAACTTTGCCAAAATGAAGCCTTTTTCTTAGCTTTGTTGTTAGCCAAAATTAAATCTTCATCTTCCTAGCAATATGCAAACTTCAATCCTGTTTTCCTAATTCTTTCTTGATCTAGCCCAATCTACCTGTACTGTAATACCTCATACAAAGTTCGCTTCATACAACATCGGATTCATACAACATCGCCTAATTCCTTGAAAAAAGTTGCCTCGTACAAAGTCATGTGACTTTGTATGAGGCATTGGGGTTTTTCCAGGTTGCATTGTGCCTGGGCAGTATAAAAGGCAGGACACATGCGTGCATTGCTCTTGTGGGTTTTGCACAAGGCGAAGAGTGTTTAGGAGTGGTTTTGAGCGCGATTTTGGATTATTATTATTTTTCATCAGACTTTTTAGAAGCATTCCTGGGATTTTTGCAACATTCTTCAGGCACTTGGACAATCAGGGTTGTTTGACATGTTTTTGTAATGTTTTTAGCCTTTAGACAATGATTTCTTAAAGTTCTGTCAGTTTCCTTGACTTTGCCCTGAAGTCTGTGCTGTTACAGTACAATGTATCTCTATGGAAGCGACGTTGTACGAGGCATCGCGGCAAGGATTTGGACGTTGAATGAGGCATCGCAGCTAGGATTTTGCATGCCTCATACAAAGTCCAAATCCGTATAAAGTCCAAACTTGTGGAACCAAGTTTGGACGTTGTATGAGGTATCACTGTACTTTTAAATTACATCCTGTTCACCTCAATGTTACTTTAGTAGTAGTTACTTTAGTAGTTACCTTAATAGTAGTTTTCTTAGACAAGGACACTTCTCACATTTCATTTCACTCCCGACCTTGCAACACTTTCTTGGTTCTAGGTTTTAAAAGTATGTTTGGTCTTTTAAAATCTATGTTGGAGGAGAGTTCTGAGAGTACCCTGGACAGCGAGAACAAATAAGTCAATCCAAAAAGAAATCAACCCTGATTGCTCATTAAAGGTAAAGGTTTCCCTTGCTCGAAAGCCAGTCGTATCCGACTCTAGGGTGCAGTGCTCATCTGTTTCAAAGCCGAAGAGCCAGTGCTGTCTGCTTCTGCAGACATTTCCATGGTCATGTGGCAGGCATGACTAGACACTGGAGTGCACGGAAGGCTGTTACCTTCCCACCAAAGTGGTCCCTATTTATCTACTTGCAATTTCTTGCTTTCGAACTGCTAGGCTTTGTACATCAAATGAGAAGCGAGGATTCACTTGAGAAAACCTTGATGCTGGGAAAGGTGGAGGGCAAAAGAAGAAGGGGGCAGCCAAAAATGAGATGGCTAGATGGTATTGTAGATGCAATGGGCACAGAGCTGGGCGGGCTAAGGAAGATGGTGGAGGACAGGGGTGCCTGGCAGACAATGGTCCGGAGGGTCGCAAAGGATTGGAGACTCGGAATCGACTGTGTGACTGAACAACAACAAAATGTTACTTAGTCTTTTCTATTCTTAGAGAGTAAACCTTAATGGCCAAGCACTCCACATGAATCATAAACACTACCACAGAGGGAAAAAGGATCACTCATATTAGCAAACCTCAAATAGATTAAAGCAGATTTTGGAAATGGAAAACACAGTCCCCTTGACTTTTCTGTGTGAAATTTCCAAGAAATATTCTACAATGACTCCAAAATTCAGATTGCCAAATTTTGATTCACAATGAGGTCTAATTTAAATTAAGAAAAGCCAAATTTTATCATGCTGCGGTTTTTTGGCATTTTGTCACTTATTTTTAAATTAGACTTGAAAGCCCTGTGGTCACTGTATCTAACTGATTCAATAATATGCACATCACCCTTTGTCCTGGGGTATGAGGGGAACACTTAGGATTAAATGTAGGACTTCTGTTTGATAACACAACTTCTCTCACAGAAGGTCTCCAGTAAAATTTTTGGGATATTCAAGAGATGCCCTATACCAGTGATGGCGAACCATAGCACTCTAGGTTTCTTGAACTTCAATTCCCAGAATCCCTGATGAGCAGAATTGCTGACTTGGGCTTCTGGTAACTGAAGTCCAAGATAACCTGCAGTGCCAAGGTTCACCATCACTGCCCTATACAGATCAGATGAGACTGAGCATATTCAGGATGGCATGGCCCTCATCCCTCACAGGAAATTGGAGTATCTCCCTTTGGAAGGAGCTAAGCAGATCAAAGAAAGCAAATAACTCAGCTAAATGGGGTACACAGAAAGAGCCTCCTCGAAGACTGTGATATTTTTGGATTACAATCATGCATACCGTGGTAAGGGCAACCTTGCATTGCGGGCAAATCTTTCTCACACTAGGTCAGGTGAATGAAACTGCACAATGAACTCATGAAAAGGTTCCTTCATTTTGGCAGTTTCACATCTGGCCTAGACATGGAAGAAGAAGAACTCAGCTAAATAAGAACAGGTGACCAAGTTTCAACAGCACAATGTTGTAAGTTTCTCTGTGCAGTGAGATATAGATCCAAATAGGGTAGTATACTATTACTTTCATATTATGTCTTCATGCCATGTAAGCAGCATTAAAATAATTAAAGGAATTGAATAAAAGCATGGGATGTCAGAATGAGCACTGAAAGGAAATAAAATGTGACAATTCATTACTGTATCTCACATTTGCAAATAGATAAGGCAATACATCTGGAAAATTAGACAATTCAAGCTATAATGCTTCTCCAAGAAAATGCTTTTAGAGAATCTGAGGGGCAATCTACACATTAAATGAAAGAGTGTGGGTATCCTGAAGGCCATTTTTGTAACTGAAAAACTTCATGTTATAGCTTGATTCATGTTATAGCAAGGAGATAAGGTACTACTGTGTGTGTGTGTGTGTGTGTGTGTGTGTGTGTGTGTGTGTGTGTGTGTGTGTGTGTGTGTGTGTGTGTGTGTGTGTATATATATATATATATATATATATATATATATATATATATATATATATATATATATATATATATATATATATATATATATATATATATATATATATATATATATATATATATATATATATATATATATATATATATATATATATATATATATATATATATATATATATATATATATATATATATATATATATATATATATATATATATATATTGATGATCTCCCTATTTAGAATCAGCCTCCCAGGCTGCTTTTCTTCATCCACCAAGTTTTAGATATGTGCTTATGTTGTTATTATGTGCCTTCAAATCAGAACTGGCTTATAGGTAAGTAAGATATTTAAGGAGTAGTTTTACTAGGTCCACAGTCCCAGTGTGTTTCCAAAACTGAGAATTTAGTTTTAGTTTTTCTGTGCTCCAGTCTGCCACTCTATCCACTATACCAAAATGGGTATCTGTGTTTGTGACCCCCTTGTATTTAGATGTCAGGGGTAAGCGGTTTCCAGGATACATTTAGTAGGGAGATAGTACAGGAAAAGAATTAACTCTCCTTAGCACTCCTTGACTCAACTTTATATAGACCAGTGGTTCCCAAACATTTTTTGGCCATGCCCCACATAAGCATCTCTAAAATCCTGATGACTCCCGCATGACATATAATTCTTATTATTCAAATAGTGAACGCCTATTCACATGGAGTAAGCCTAAAAGGCCATTCACTGTTATTAACTCAATTCTTGAATCCCCCCCCAATATATATATATATATATATATATATATATATATATATATATATATATATATATATATATATATATATATATATATATATATATATATATATATATATATATATATATATATATATATATATATATATATATATATATATATATATATATATATATATATATATATAATTGCCCCCTGTGAGGCAGTGTGCTCCCCTTCTGCACAGAAGCCTTCTACGCAAGCGTAGAAGGGTTCTACGCATGCGTAAAAGCCTTCTACGCATGCGTAGAAGCGAGCTACGCAGAAGGGATGTGCAGTAACGCATTTTCCCCCGCTGCCAAATTCCGGGGTTTCGGCAGCTCCGGGCGGGAAATGGTGAAAATCGGTGCCGAAAAACGGGAAATCCCGGCCAATCCAGGAAGGTTGACAGGTATGGGCAGGAGGTTCCACAGGGCTGGTGCAGACATGAAAAAGGCCCTTCTTTACGTGGCAGAGAGGTGAACCCCTCTAGCTGAAGCCCCTCTGGTCTGCTCTGGATGGATGGGCAGACACTCTTAGGGCAATGCAGTCTCTCAGGTATCCTGCCCACTGCCATATAGAGCTTTAAAGGTCAAAACCAGCACCCGGAGACAAACTGGTAACCAGTGCAGCTCCCAGAGTAGTGGGGAGGTGTGGGCATAACATCCACACCCCATCACCACCCGGGCAGCTGCATTCTGAACCAGCTGTAGCCTCCGAATGGTCATCAAGGACAGCCCCATGTAGAGCGCATTACAGTAATCTAGTCTGGAGGTGACCAGAGCATGAGTGACCATGATTAAGGAGTCCTAGTCCAGGAGCGGGCGCAACTGGCAGATTACTCGAAGTTGAGCAAAAGTCCTCCAGGCCACGGCCGCCACCTGCTCTTCCAGCAGCAGCCGCGAGTCCAGGAGGACCCCCAAGTTGCGCACCGGGTCTGTCTGGGGCAAAACTGCCCCATCCAGGACCAAAGGTGATAACTCACTGGATAACCCTGGACCCCTGACCCAAAGCCACTCGGTCTTGCCAGGATTCTGCTGAAGCCTGTTGTCCCCCATCCACAACCCAACGGCCTCCAGGCATCCAGACAGGACTTTGACCGCATCACAGGGATCACCACGGGCCGAGATGTACAACTGAGTGTCATCTGTGTACTGATGGTACCGCACCTCATGGGAATGGATGATCTCACCCAGCGGCTTCATGTAGATGTTAAATAGGAGAGGAGACCACCGAGCCCTGCAGCACCCCATATTTGAGGGGCCTAGGACTAGATCTTTCACTTTCCAACCACACCGACTGGGTACGGCCCTCCAAAAATGAGGGAAACCAGGACAACACAGTGCCCTGGATCCCCAATCCTTTGAGCCGTTCCAGAAGGATACCGTGGTCGACAGTATTGAAGGCCGCTGAGAGGTCAAGGAGAGCAAGGATAGTCGGATGACCGCCATCCTGCTCCCGCCATTCAACCAGTAGACCTCTTACTTTATCTGACAAATTTCATTAAAATAATTAGCACAGACAAAATGTGTACGATCAAAGTGGTGAGACAAGCTTGGCCATTTTCCCTCATGACCTCCCTGACATGGTCAAGTCTTAACCAGACTCTTGCTCTAATCTTAACCAGACTCTTGCTCTAACAAAATAATTGCACGTTCTGTGCGCTCCGGTATCTAGTCATGCCTGTCACATGACCACGGAAACATCTGCAGAAGCTATGAAACAGAGCACTGAACCCTAGAGTCGGATACGACTGGCTTTCGAGCAAGGGTGACCTTTACCTAGTATACTCATGAGTAAGACCAAG